>CM076582.1:1144790917-1145507004 GCA_034641835.2 Pinus albicaulis
TGATTGCCAACGGTGAAATGTCTTAATGCGCCACTTCCTAACATAGGGGAGACTTTTGAAACAGATGTGGATTTGCCTTTTACAGCTGATGGGCAGGCCAATAAGGCTGAAACTAGATAGGATTGTGATATGAGGTTTTGATTTCGACATGGGCGAACTGAAAAGGTAGAAAGGTGAAAAAAGTTTTAGGAGGGTTTTCTGGATGACATATTGACATAAGGAAATCAGTTTCTAGAAAACTCAGCTGAAGATATAGTCATCACTAACATGTAAAAAATACTGATGGCTAACACCCTACAAACCGTCAAAACACATTTTCATTAGATGATGAGAAGGAGGTGGACCCAGTATTAGAAAATTTGGGAACACTCTTTGAGGGAGGACAATTTGAACATTATCAAGGTCAATATCATACCATTAACCAGTCAGCCTCTACAGGTAGTTAGCGACATGGAAATTTTTCCATCTACTGAAGAAATGGAAGATTTGCAGAAACAAGGGGAACCGATTCCCTCTATAGATGAATATCCTAAGAGAGAAACTCATGAAGAAAGAAATTTTGAATCATAAAATCAATCGAGATATACCGTTCCATTGGAACAAGACCCTAACATTGGCACAACCTCTCTTTTACTTGAAATTCACACAATTGTTCCCTGTCCAATTAAAAACACCATAACGAATGAGGAGAATACATCCAGTGCTAGGCTGAAAAAGTTGAGTAAAAAGAACAAGAAGTTGAAGAAAATAATTATAAGACTTAGGCTGAAAAAGTTGAGTAAAAAGAACAAGAAGTTGAAGAAAATGATTAGAAGACTAAGAAAATGGTTGAAGGAAGTGGATAAGGCCTGAAAGAAAAAAGTTGGATTAGAAATAATTGGAACCCAAATTGAGAAATAAATAAAGGGAGAGCATATATTTACTATAATGTTAGAATTTTAACATAAAATACAAAAGCTACATAAATTATGAATATGTTTTTGGTATTATTTTACACATAATTTTTTATTATTACTTGAGTAAACATTTTATAGAAATGTTTATTAATTTAAAATTTTTTAAATTTATCTCATTCAAAATAATGGTGTATATTAAAAATAAAATTTGATAGTAACCTCATTAAAACATGGGTTTTTATTTTTCCCAATGTCTTGCAAGAGACTTTAAGTAGTTCATGTGTAGAAATGTAAACTAGCATGATCATTGCCTTTTTGGTAAATGAATTGAAGAAAGTGATTAGCATAGTTTAAAATTGTATTTATGGGAATTTGTGTCTCTAACTTTACTAGATCTTAAAAATGTAGGGTTTCAATTTTCTTGAAACATGTCATCTTTGTCCCATCTAATCATGGCGCAAATTGTGTTGATGACCTTCCTCTTTTTCCAAACTAGTGGAAAAAAATTTGTAGTTGCATCCCCTAAGCTCAACCACAAGACTTGAATTTTCAATATTCATTCATTTTATTTTTAAAGAGTATCTCCCTCAAAAATTTCTCAATTTTCGTGTGAACCATTACAATAATATTTCCATTTCCAAATAAAATAAGTAATTGAAAGTATAAAAATGGAATTAAATTTTTAATACGAAGGATATGTATAATTCGTTTTATTATATATATATATATATATATATATATATATATATATATATATATATATATTACATTAATTGAACTCTTAATATAAATTAAATATCTAATATTTCTTTATTTTAATAATAATAAAAAATTTGATGTAATTGATAAACAAAATATTTGTTATGTATTTCAAAATATATTAATGATAAAAAAATATTTTAAAGTTAAAGTTAAAAATGTGATTGATAAATAAATTATTCTAATGTCTATGTTAACTTTTATATATATATATATATATATATATATATATATATATATATATATATATACCATTGTTCTAGTAAACTCATAAAGAGATCAAATCTCTTGATTTTCAAATCTTTTTTAAAGTTCTTCACATTAAAAGAGGTTTGCACCTCAAGATATTTGAATCTTGTAGATGCTTAAGATGGATCTATAGTAGTTGTAAAAAAAGGGTAAAAGATATGGTTTCTAAGTATGGCTATTAACTAATTATTGTTGGGTATCATAAATGGTTTTAAAATGGAATATTTTGTGGTGATGTATAAGAAAAATGAATAATCAAAGTGATGTTCAAGGCATAAATTAAAGCTTCATATTCACAAAGGTTATTTGATGTTAAACTATGAAGGCTCATTGAAACTTAAATTTAATTGCTTCATGGTTTAGATTATAGATTGTAAATTGCTTATATTATGTCCAATTAAATATATATATTGAAAGCCATGAAAATGTTTTGTTGAATAAGCTAATGCTATGGTTTTTAAAATTTAGATAACTTCTTAGAAGCCATAAAGGAATTTAGCTGGGTACAACTTTTCAATAAATAGTTTTACTTTATGATTTTGTTGTTGTTAGCATAATTGTTTTAGGATCTTTATAATTAAGAATATGTCAATATTAATTGGTTTTAGTTAGAGTTTTTATTTTTCAAATCTACAAAAATATATATATATATATATATATATATATATATATATATATATATATATATATATATATATTAATGTAAATTTCTAGTTTCCTAAAACCACTTTGCATTATAAAGTTATTAAAATCATGTAGATAATTTCTAATCAAAGTTATTATCTTTGAACCCATAAATGTGTAGCTTCATTTATTATTTAGAATAGCATATAGCAAGCTCAGAGTGTGTGAGAAAAATGGCATCTATAGTTTTGGATTAGTGCTTCTAGAGCTAGTTGTATGAATCAACGAACCATTCCTTATTTTGAATATAGTAAAGGTATTATAAAATTAGAAAGAAAATTATATTTATACCATTGTCACACATTTTTACATAATCTAAAAAATTCTTAGGTTCTATGTGGTTATTATTTTTGGGAATAGATTTCCAATAATTAGGACTAGTATAATGCCTTTCCCAACACTAAATGTCTAAGATATAGTAAGATGCTTCATGTTATACAACCAAACTTATAGGACCTTCTCGAAGCTTCAATGACCATTATTGTATAGACATATATAAATAGAGCTATAAAGGGATTTTTTCTACTATGATGTATTGTGTGGATTTATGATGATTATTTATTTTCCTTTATAATATAGATTCTTATTTTTGTGCACACCTTCGTGCATATCAAATCATGCTTTGTTTTACATCTTATACATGATGCTTTTTTACTTGTTAATTTAGTTTTATGCTTAGTTGTTATGGATGGAGTTGATGTTGATGTATATTGTTTATTTTGGGGGGGAGTTAATCTTGGGGGGTGGAGGGGAGTTATAATGCTAAGAATTGAATCTTTTCTATGTGATTAGCATAAGCACAAATCCAAATTCTCCATTTTGAGATAGATCTATTCTAGCCTTTGGTTTAAGTTTATATTAGAAGAGGGTAACCATTGTAATTAATTAATATTTTGATTATTTAGGCATTGCTTGGTGGCATTATTTATGTTTTATTAATCCTTTATCTCTGTCAAGAAATCATTTTCAAACAATGAGTTCAACCCATTCAGAAAACCAAGTTGTGATGTACAATAAAACGTTCTGACATACATATCATTTATGTTTAAGATTCTTAATGTTTCTTTTGAATATTTAAAAGTTTGATATCATGTTTAGTGAGACTTAAATAAAATCCAACCAACACTAGTAAAAGTAAATACAAAAATTTGTTATGGTTGTATGTTACAATGAGGAACTCATTGCTTATCTTGTTCAACATTAAAATAATTTATTGAGTTCCTTCTAAAAAATGTAGAGTCTAATTGAAAATTATTTAATAAACATTCAAATTCTTTATTGTGTTCCTTCTAAAAATATTTAGAGTCTAATTGCAAATTCTACTGTTAAATAATGAACTAGAGACTAAATGGTACAATTACTTAATAAGAAGGTTGAATTGGGTTGATATCCCTTACATCAGTTAGAATGGATCTTAAGGTGTTAGCTAATAAGGAAACAAACTCATTTTTTTATGGTGGAAAAGTTTGCTTAAATTTGATAGAAACTTTGCTAGAAGTTATATTTTCACCTTATTGGTAGCAATTTTAATCACAAAACTTTTATTTTAGAAATTTTGATATATTTTAAAGAGAAAAAGTCATTTGATTTATGTGAAATTTTAGCTTAAAAAAATTATTCAAAATTCTAAGTTTTTCCACCTATTAACTCGCTCCATTTCTACATTATTTTGATGACGTGAATAAAAATCACTCAAAATTTTAGCTTTTTCCACCTCTTAACTCACCCTATCTAGACACGATCTGATGTCATGCATAAAATTTCAATTATAGATGCGAGATTGATAGAACATAATTTTTTGATTTTGCGAGCTTGGTTCTCCACTCAGATGGATGACCTGATGAAAATTTACATCTACTTGAATTTTATTCAGGGCTAGCTTAGGCTAGCTTATTATAGCGGGGGAGGTTTGTTGGATAGATCTTTTGAAATATAATGAATAACTTGGCATGTTAAAGCATAATAATAAGTGATTGGATAGGTGCTTCATTTAGAGTTCTAAAGAAATGTACAATTCTATTTTACTATAAAAGGTATCGAACAATGAAATATTGTGTGTTAATTTAAAATGGGAAACATCAATAACTTGTGCCATTGTTTGGCGTTGATGAGATGCAATTTTTCGCAACAAAGATATATGGACCTTTTGAATTTACTTTAATTTATTACAATGAGTTTTTGAAATATTAGAACAAGAGTTTTTGAAATATTAGAACAAGATATTGTCTTTATAGATCCATTTTAAACAAAGATCTAACATTTTAAATTTGTTTATTTTTTTTGGTTCTCCACTAGTAGAATTTGGTTATATTTTTTTGCCAAAATTGCAATTTTGATTAATAAAATTTATGTCTTTAAAGAAGAAATGACTTCAACATCCTATGCACATTGTGTAATGTTTATAACTAATCTTGTAATTTCATTAATCTAAAATGATTATTCTGTGGAGAAGTGCATTTTATAACACATTCGCTTGTTTTCGTCCATGCTCAAATTAGAGTTGACACATGTCCCTTTTAAAATAAAAATTGAATATTCTCTATATTAGAAAAAAATCATCTATAAAGGGAAAAAAATGAATATATATGTTTAGATAGTTTTAATTAAAATGACTCTAAAATGCCAATGTGAGCTTGGTTGATATTATAACCCACTATCAACTAGTTGTGGTAAAAATATTTAAGTGGCCATAAGTATAACTATTTATAGGAAATATCATAATTTTATCCTCATTTTAAAGACAAAAAAATTAAAAGTAAAAAAAATATTGTATTTCATCTTGAGTGTCCTGATGTCCTATCATTCTTACACTCGTTTAAATATTTCGATACATGACTTAAATAAACTATTAGAACGTTCTTGTTAAATAATTTTCTTCAATACCACACACACACACACACATATATATTAACCATTATAAATTATTTCAATGCAAAAATAAAATAGGAAATTGAAAGTAAAAAATTTCAGTTTATTTTTAATAATAAAAGAGATGGGGCTGTGAGTGATAAAAAAAAAATTTAAATATGAAAAATTAGATAATATTGATGTGTATTTAAAAATATATTAATAACAAAAAATATTTCAATGTAAACAATTTGGTCGATAAATAAATAATTTTATGTGAGATAAAATATTTGAATGTTAATATATATAACAATTAAATTAATTTTAACAATTGACCTATTAAGATTAGGGAGATACGAAATCTATAAAAGTTAAAACAGTTTTTTAAAGTATTTTAATCTAAAAGGGCTTTGCACCTCAAAGGATTTGATTTCTCTGATTGCTACATCTACGGTTAAGATGGATATATACTAATTCTAGCACTATGGGGCTATGGTTTGAATCTTTTATGGATAAAACACATGATATTTTCTTCCAAGAAAAAATTATAGATAAGAAATATTTTTTTAAGTCTTTTTTTATCCCTCCCACGATTATATGCATATTTATCCACACACACACACACTCCATTTCGTATCTAAATTAAAATGTTTGTTTGAGTCTCACACATACATACATACATACATACATACATACATACATACATACATACATACATATATATATATATAGTTTGAACAATGTTTAAGAAGCCCATGGTTATTATGAAGTTTCATTTGGTGAAGATTCTTGAACCATGGGTATTTTCTCTTATGTCCCATGTAATTAAGGAAAATATTAATATATTATCATATACAAATATGTTTTATAAAAAAATTGTTGTATATTACTTGAATTAAAATATTAAAATAATTTGAAATAATAATTTAGAATATTTTCAGTTAAATTCAACTCATAATATTATTTTAGAGTTTATTATTAATATCCAACATTATGATTTGTCATTTCATTCACATTATCTAGTGTTACCCTATTGGCATAATTATTAACATGTTGGCCTCCAAATTCAACTTGATATTCTGGATAATCCTCTCACTACAACTCTATATTGTATTGTCTAATGGAATGTCAATGACGCTTCACATAAGAAGGTACATGACATAAGAATTGGGGTGGAGGGACATTTTTACTATCTAAGTGACTTTAGGGAGTATTACATGAAACTATCAATTTTCACTAGTGCACATGATGTAATGCTCCTCATGGATATAAACAGTGATGTTGTATGGGTACCTTGCAGCCTAATTCACACATGTATCACTTGCCTTGAATATAAAAATATGTTTATTATTGGGAATTCATCCTTTAGTTTGCGTGTAAAGTGAAAATATGAAGTTCAAAGTCATGTATGAAGATGGGGCATGCATGACAAGCCATTTTTCAATTTGAGCCCTATGAGTATCACACACAGAAAAAGATGCACACACACACACACACACACACACACACAGATATGATATGACAAAGGGAATCCTTTGGCAATTACCCACTTAAAGCCATCCCTCTCGATATTAACACACATAATAGTTAATATGGATGCCCTTGAATCTTATTTGAATATTGGTTATCCTAGTTTCACTTATACATCACATATATATGTGTATGTATAGATGTTAACAAAAATGTCCTCAATAATCAACTTTAACAACCTATCCCTCGTGAGATTTGCGGATGTGTGTGTGTGTGTGTGAGTATTATATATATAAGGAAAACTAAACAAGATAATATTTTGGCCTATTCCTCATAAGTTTGACAAGATAATTTCTCGATGGAGAATTTGGGCTATCTATCCCGAACTTTAAAAAATCTGCACATATATAATTATTTACATAGGGATGTCGTCGATCATAATAACTAAGCATAAAAGAAATCAAGAAGCCATATTTTATTATCATAAGTGTTGGATCCAGGTTCTCATTTATTGTGCAACCAACAAACCCTCCAACTAGTGGCCCTTTCTATAATGACCTTCTTGCTCAAATCAAAGTCTCACCCGAAGCAATATGGGGGGCTATTGGAACAAGTTTTCCACACCCCGAGGAAAAATTTGATGTGGAGGTCCAAAACAAAATTATAACAGAACTCAAAACAAACAGATAAAAGAATCATAGAACTTCACAAATTATTCCAGCATGTAGTATATAGATATATGCACATACTAATAGATACACTTAAGAAGATATATTCATCGATAATATACTTCATTCATAATACACTTCATTTTTTTGGGAAAATGCATTTGGTCATAAACAAAAGTAAAAAACTAATTCTAATCTTAAAGTAGTAAAATAATAGATTTTGAGTAATGAGATAGATAACGCATCAATAACATAAGACATTTTATTTCCCCAAAACAGTCTTTGCATTAGTAGATCCAATCATTTTAGTACATTCAGATTTCCCTTACAAAATTCACATCCTTGCACACAGCTAGCCAGTCTGCACATAGCCAGGGCAATCAGCACACAACGAGGACTAGGTCTCCAAGCACAGAGCTAGTACAAGCCTTTCTACCCAAAACCCAAACTTAGAGTGAAATCCTTATGAAATTTTCATCAACATAAGAATGAGATTCTTCACCTAACTTAACTCGATCTATCTATATTTATATCAACTTAGGCCATACAAAAGCTTTACCAAAATTCACCTAAGGGGACCCAGCTCCAACATTAACATAACCAGAAAAAGACACCAAAGATTGGAAAACATCCACGAGGTGGAGTTCACTATCCTCGTGGTTTAAAAACTTCTCTCTAGAATTTAGCACCACAATATTGATGTTACCCTAAAATTTAATCTAAGGGCTTCACCCAAGTTCCAAATGGGCTATTTCTTAGCTTTAGGAGATTGAAGCCACTACTTTGGATATTTCACAACTGCATTTTTGTAGAAATTACCATACCATTATGTAGTCCAATCTATAAGTAGTTTAACAATGCTTTTATTAAGCAGTAGAGTGGATGAGATTTCCATATTCAAGTTGTTTAAAATCCATATAGCAAGCAACTCACTGATTTCGTCATACACTAAGATTCCCACTAATTTCTTAAGAATAAACACATAATCTTGTAGCCTCAAGCAAAAATCATAAGAAATAACACCCAAAATTGATAGACTATAGGGGACAAAATTGTGCTCCATGATCTCCTTGACCTCTTACTATTGTGTTATGCAGTTTGACGTTATTAAAACTAGTATTCTTCATTCAAGCATTTACATTCAATTATGAAATTAAAATAAGGAGAAGAAAAAATCCCCATTCCCTAGTGTGCATGTCTATACTTCCTCTATATTGATTCATTTTCATCAAACAATTTTCTCTTTTTTTGGGAAAAATATTCTATTCTTGATGATTCATCCTTGCATAGTCTCTCCTTGATATTTGAGAGGAATGGACACTGTGCTCATCCGACCACTACTCTGTTCTCATCTCATACTTCTTTTCAGGTAGTGGTTGTTTGATTGGTTCATAACCGACTTTAATAATAACTCATAAGTCGTAACATGGGTTTTTAAACAAGTGATATAGTCTCATCTCATAATTCCTTTTAGGTAGTGGTTGTTTGATTGGGTCAGAACCGACTTCAATAATAACATTCAAGTTGTAGCATGGGAATTCAAACAAGTGATATTTCCTCTTTCCTTAGACAATGGACCCATGCCATCTACCCCTTCATTAAAATATTTAAAATTACATTCAATTTTGAGTTTGAGATTCTATTCCTTACCTATTTATGCCTCCATGCTATCATTTCAGTGAGAATTTTTAAATTACCAAAACAAGGTAAAGGTAGGGTTGTTTACATTGGCACCCATTACTTAAAATGATAGAAAAATTAATTTGAGTCTACTGCAACATGTGAATATCTAGTGCTCATAGATTATTTTATGTAAATCATTTATGGAAGCCATATCTGTATATTAGATATCATTTCTGGATCCTTCATAAAATTCGAAAACTATATTTTTCATTTATATGGCCAAGGAAGGAAAAACATGCTTTCTCTTATATATTAGCCCAATATTACCATTCCAAAAAACACTAGCGATATGGGGACTAAAAAGTATTCACTGGTGGTTTTCAAGGACACTTGTAGCCAAATAGGTGTAGAAACTCATTTATGAAAAATACCTAAGGGCTTCGGTCACCTACCCTGAATAAATAAGCCTTATTACATTACTAGATAGGAGAATATCTCCTTATATGTTCGTCAAAAGGAGCATCATCTCAAAGGAAGTCATAAAATATTTCCCTCTTTTTGACCATTACATCAATTGAAGAGATCAAAAGGGTTACCATATTAAAATTAGGTTACATCCATAGATAAAATGTCAACAAGGCTATTTTTTTCCTCTTCCTCTAATCTAAAAGCTAATTGGTGATGCATTCATCACAATAAATCACATTTAGATTATAACTATATGATTAGTATTTTGAAAATATTTTGGATGGATACATCAGTGCTCTCAAAAAATCACACGCCACCCTATCTAATAATGAAGGCTATATGATATATTCCCCCAACCATCATGGTGATTACATAACAAAATGTAGTTGCTTGATTATGACTTTGGAGGCCATAAACAATGAGCCACCTTAGTGGAGCAATAAGGAATGGAGACTTAAATGTCCTCTTACAGAAAAATTATTATTGTCGCTTCTCCACCATAATAAGGTCCCTACTTGTGAAAATATTCAAAAATGATATTTCCAAGGCCATGATATATTCCTTGTATTTTCATTGGATTCTAACTCTATATACAATTTATTTATAACCTATATTTTCACCCAAACTATTTGGGAAGATATTTTTCAAAATGAAGGAAATTCATATGTATGGGAAATCTTACGTATTGATGAGTATCTATCAAAGTGACTATCAAAATGACATAAATAACTCCATTTAATAGTGGCTTGGGGTATATAGTTGGAGAGGAATGAATCCATATTTGAAGATAAAATCATATCATCAACTAAGATAGCCATACACACTCTAGAGAACAACTCAATAAAAAATAATCCTTTCCACTCATGTACTCTCTGCACTAAAATGAAATTTGAATGGGCTTCCCTTCGGATTTTTTCAATGGGGCACTGAAACTCTCCCCCTCATTGCAATGGGTTGGTGAAATTTTTCAAATTTGAAATATTATATATTTATCATTTTCCACAAATATTAGTATAACAACAAATAATTACTATGAAGTATTTGCTAAAAATTAATCCTACCATTAGTCATATCATAGAGAATAACCTCCTTCTACACATATTGGGACTCACAAACTATTGTAAATTGTATGGGAGTAGAAAGAATCTAAAATTATTTTTTTCTTATTATTTTTAAAATATTCCGATAGAAAATATTTCAATTTCTCAAGTATATTTTTTTCATATTTATAGGCATAAAAAATCTATTATTGATACCCTATCAAAGATTGGAGTAGATTTGGAGAGAGTGTGTTTCAAAATCACAAAGAACTTAAAAGGAAAATAGAAGCAATATATGTTTTTATCTATGCTGTTTTTTGATTTCATATGGTATATAAGAATATATATGAGACTATGGAGGGATTCTAGAGTCCCTAAGTGTGATTTTTTCCATGCTCAAACTAGAGTTGATATGTATTCCTTTTAAAATAAGAATTAAATATTCTTTCAATTAGAAAAACAATGTTGAATATATATATATATATATATATATATATATATATATATATATTAAAAAATGAGTATATATGTTTCCTTAATTTTGATTAAATGTATTAGAAAATATTACAACTAGTTGTTAAGGAGTTTTGGTAAAAATATTTAGTTCTTACTCTTATGCCTACGTAAAATATTTTAATATTCATATGAAGTAATATAATTTTATACCAAATTCAGTGGGATAAAGTAATTAAAAGCAATTATATTTCACATTATAGTGTCACAAAGATATATCATTCTTATACCTTTTTAAATATTTCAATACAATAATTAAATAAGAATTTTTAATTTTCATACTAACTAATATATTTCAAAAAATATATAGAGAGAGAGTTAACTATTATAATATATTTTACTATCCAAATAAAATAAGTAATGAGAAGTAAAAGAATTAATTATTTTTAATAAACATAAGATGTGTAATACATTTCATTATTTCTAATAATAATTAAAAAATCAATTTGTGTAATAAATAAAATAAGTGTATATATAACATCAAGTAATAATAATATGTATTTAAAAAAATATTAATAATATAAAACTTTTTTATTGTTAAAAAGGTTGTCCATAGATCAATTATTATAATGAGTATGTTAGATAAAACATATTAAATCTTTACATGGTCTGTATTTTTTAGGTTTTTACATTTTTTAAAAACTTCATAACTCAAGATATTTGATATTTGATTTTTCTAAGTGCTTATTTGATTAGTGTTTAATATTTTTCTATATTAATATATATAAAAACAAGAAAAATCTAATCATAAAAGAAGTTTCTAGTATATCCCTCTTCAAAAATAAGAGACAAATTAAATAAATGATATGAGGCAAGTAACAACGAGGCATTCACAAGTTGTGTTTTTCTAACATAAATAAATAAAATCAATTTCTTTTTTATTTCTAAAAAAAAATCAACCAAATAATTTAAATATAATTTTATTTAATTCAATAATATGACTTCAGAAAATTGCACACATAAGTTGTATTCAATGAAATGATGTGTAATGCATGAAATTTATTGACACTCATATAAATTCACCTATGGCGTTTGCATATTAGAATGTTGTCAATAACAATTTCTATATTTTGGATACTACCTCAAGCTATGTGAAATTCGATTGATTTATTAAAAATGTTGTAGTTTCCCAATGCTAGTCTCCTACTAAAATGGTGTGGAAACATCTTAAAAGTTATAGCTGGAATATGAAAACAATAAAAATTCATTACTAAATTTATTTAAATCATAAATTTTGGAAATACCTTGAAATTATACTATAAAAAATGAAGTCAAATATTTTAACTGCCAAAACCAAAATTTGCAATTAGGGGAAAAAGGATGTCGACATTCCACAAACATACCATGTTGCAAGAGATCTCAATCCCGTGCTCTCGACTCCATAGAATAGGTGATTGAGATCGTACTCCCACATTTGTCTTGCTACTATGTTACTTTATCCTTTAATTCTCATATTTTCAAGGTCTTGTTTAAATATAACGGCTATAGACATGTGATTTATTGCTTGCAATTCATATTTCTATATCTTCTACGTCTCACATTCTAATTTTTTTCCCTAAATAATTATGCTATAATATTTCTATATCTTCTACTTCTCACATTGTAAATTTTTTTCATAAATAAATATGTTATAATATATATTTTTATAATTTAGAGTAGCGATTGAATGGGTATATGTTGTCCTTTTCTAATTTTTATGTATTTTTAATCAAAACGGAAAATGTGTGATTTTATCTATTTTAACATCTAAAATAACATAAATTTCAATTTAAAAATTGTCATGTATTTCCTAAATCATTCATTATGGTAAAATTGCCATTTCTAGATATTTGATTAGGTTTGGAGATCTTGTATTTTTTTTCTAAACCGTAAAGTTATAAATGAATGGAAACGTTTTAGTTATAACCCTAAATCATGAGTTAGGGAACCAGAACCCATATTGGCTCTAATCCATGGAATTCATTCCCATAGTCTTTTCAAAAGGAAAATGTTCTATTTTTAGGAATTGTTGATTGACTCAAGGCCATTTTATATTTTTTAGTTGAAAATTTATGGATTAGGGATAAAATCTAGAAATGGGTTATAAATCTTTGTTTTATGACACAAAAATAATTTGTTTTACACATGATTCATGGAATGGGACTCTAATATTTCTACATGGCAACATTGCATATTTAGTGTATGTAGTGTGCGTAGAGGGATTAAAAATGTTTTTTTAGTTCGAAAAACATGTTTTAAGAGTAAAATCCATGGTTTTTATTTCATTTAAGCATTGTTTAGGTGAAAATAATCATTTACAAAACCCTTATGCTATGGAGAAATAAATTTAATCTATATAACCTATCTTATGGGCTAGACTATTAAAAATAGTTTATAATCCCACAAAAAGATATATTGAAGGAAATATTAAGAAATAAGCTCTAAAACTATATAATATACAATAAAAGTTATCCATATAATTTTTTGTCCATGAAAATTTCCACCTATTGTTCTTTTATGAGAAAGAATTAATCTTAAAGATTTATATTATATCATAATGCTTAATAATTCACATCTAAATTTAAATATCATAAATCATATAAGATATGATTTTTGTTAAAATAAGCTCATGGGTGTCAACTCTAATGGTTTAAAATCAAATTTTCATATTGAATGCCTTTACATGAAGATGATTTTTAATCATTTAAAGACAAATTGGAAGGTGAGAAGGTAGAATCTCTATTATGAAATCCTTTCCCCTACTAGGTTCTTCTTTCATTAGATGCATTTTTGCATTTAGGAGGGATCATAATAGGTTGAAATAGTCACATTATGTATTTAAATTTGATTTGATATATTTTATTAGGGCTCGATCGAGACCTATTATCATATGATATTGATGTGTCCTTCATCTGCTACAATATCTATAAACCTTATATTAATAAGAAACACTATTGTGAATTTTTTGTCAAGATGCACCTAGATACTCCTCAAAACACCATTATGGGTGTTGACCTAAATTTTACCCTAGTGCTATCCAAGATCTAGGGTCCCTTATTCACTCATGATCCCCTATTAGAATTTCTCATTGAGGATTTGGATGTTTTTGGACTCATTGACACCATCCACCAAAAACTTTAGCCTCTCTACATAGATAATTGGGATGGAATGGTTATAGTCTCAAAAGGCCTAGATTGTTTACTATGTATGCGCCTCTACTCAATCTCTTCTTTAGAATGTGCCAATTGGTTACTTCAGATTCTTATGCTCATTTAATTTTGATTGATATCCCCTAAATCCACTCGTTCCTTGTAAGTTAAACCCTTATTGGTTTGAAGACTCCAGTCATGATGTTATCAAGTATGCCTAGTGCTCCTTCATCCCTACTTCCCTATAATTCACATCAATATAGTTCCAAAGGAACTTAAATTTTTCGAAATTAATTATATAAAAGTGGGAAAAACAAAAAAAGGATAAAAGTAAACAATCCTTAGATCATATCAAAGAAATAAAAATCAATTTTGTATTTATTAGAGCATTTCCAAAAATGGGTTGGTAGACCATCAAGAATATATTAGAGACCTTGACGAAATAACAAGGAAGATCCTTCTAGATAAATAAAAGGAGTGGCTAATGCAGAGTAGATATTTTTGGCTTCAATATATGGATGAAAATACGTAATAATTTCTTAAGGTTACAAATAACTAGAAGAACATGAGCAACATTTGGGATATTAAAAGACAAGATGAAGCCATAGCCTCCACTCTCAAGGAAAATTCCGAAGAAGGTTGCAAACATTTCAAAGATATTTTTCATGAGAAAACCAACATAAAGATTGACCAAATATTAAATATTATTGGACTCTTCGCTACATTTATAAATTATTGAGGTGGATATTGGTGGCCACCCGCCTATTCCATTTAGGGCCCCACCATTGTCTCTTTCATTTTTTCAGTTTTGGCACAACTTACTATTTTTAGCATTTTTTCAGGTAGTGAACTTCTGAAGCCGTTTTGAGGCCCTAAACAACATTTTTTAGGAAAACTGGGAGAAACATGGGTCCATGGATTGAGGTTTCTCACATCAAAAGTTTTACTCCTTGGATATATCTTTCTAATGAGGTATGGTTTGTGTCAAACGGATATTGTATGCCAAAGTTACAGCCCCGGGAAGTTGAAACACCAATTTACCCAAACGGGGCCCATAGTTTTGGCGCTTCATCTCTTAGGGTTAGGATTTTGGATTGTTAGGGTTTTCCATTTTTTCTAAATATAAATAGGCCCTCGAGCCTCATTGTAGCTCAGTTCAGAGGCCTGTAGCCACCACATCTCTTCTCAGAGATAAGCTACCAATGCCCTAGCTAGTTTCTTTCCATTCTATTTGTAAGCAAATTTCAGTTCTTTGATATTAATGAAATGAAGCGTTATTTCCACTGCATATTTGTATTTATGGTTACATGTGTATTTTTTTTCATTCTTGCATAAATTTGGATAAGTGGCATTAGAGCGGTCTAATTTTTCTTGATCATTCTTTGCATGTCCCCAACGAGGTCAGGGTATAAGGAGTTAAGGCTCGATCCGGTCGAACCTTTGCAAGATTAGTCTCTCAAACCCCAATGGCTACCCATGGGGGACAAAAAGAAAGATGAGGGAGCAGGATATCCTATCAAAATATTGCTCGAGGAGGCCCTTGAAAAAAAAAGGAATGCGATGATGGATAACGTTTTCTAGATCCTTCAATGACTGCCCACCGAAGGCACATTTGCATCTAGCAGCCACTCTAGGGGCGAGACTCCCTTTAAGGTACAAGTAATATTTGAAATTATCATATTTGAGGGTCAAATAAATGCAGACATCATACATAGATGGATGAATCTATTAGAAGGATATTTCTCGGTTCATGAATTTTCCGACCAGGAAAAGATTATTTTTTCACTCCTTGAAGCTATCCCCCATGTCAAGGACTAGTGGGAAAGCCACTGTGAGAAAAAGGATGAGACAAAACCCTCTTTGTTCTCAGTCATACCAAATTGGAATTCTTTCCAGGATGCCATCAAGGAACAATAATATTCCATGGAGAGCTACGAGGACAAGTACATAAAATGTACCATGCTGTGGCAACAAAGGGATCAATATTTTTTTTTTAAATTTCGCGGATTTCCACATTGCTAGAGAACGAGTGTTGACATTTCAAATCCCAACAAGGATCCATCATGAGGACTTTCTTGAATGAAGAAATTGAGAAAAAGACTAAGACCATTAATATAGGTAGAAGTAGCTTTCTAGAAAAAAGCCGACCAAAGTTGATAATTTTATATATTTTTTAATTTATTTTATATATTTATTATAATCCTAATTCTATAAAATTTTATTTTATTAAGGTTAATAATCTACGCTATAAGCTTCATTTATAAAAGAATAACTAATCTAGAAAAAGAACTACTAAAATGTTAAAGATATAAATAAACTATTTTAAGTTCTAATTTTTATTTTTAAAGCCTAGAAAATATTTATTATGATAAAAGATTTACTAAAATTAAAAATGATTGAAGGTGAATTATTATTAGTTAATTTAACAAAGGACTAAATAAAATATAAATATATAATTGAATTAAAAGGATATATTTAGTTACTATATCATTTTAATTTATTATATATCCAATTTTATTAAATATTTAATTTTAAAGATCTATTTTTATTTTAATTAGAGTACTAATTACTAATCAAGATAAAAGTTTACTAAGAATTAAAAAACTTAGATGGTGATTTATTATTAGTTAACCTAATTAAGGTCTAAATAAAATATAAATACATAATTAAATTAAAAGGATATATCTAGTTTATTAAATATACCATTATAATTTATTATGTATCTAATTTTATTATAAATTTAACTTTAAAGGTTTATTTTTACTAGAGAACTAAGCTCATTATAATAGACTAAAAAACTTATTAAGCAAGGAAAAAATATTAGTAGGTTAGGGAAAATATATTATAAGGGAATATAGAATAAAATCCTAATAATTATTGATTAATTAATTAACTTTTATTATAACAAAATAAAAATTAATTAATATGGATAATTATTAGAATTTTTGTTCATTAAAACTAAAACTAAATTAGAATCCAAAGGAGGAGGAACATACATGGGGTTATATACCTGAAAACTATACCTCAATGGAGGGTGTTTTTGGAGGAGCAGATCTGTCGAAGAAGGGGTCTCCAAGTGTCACTAATTTCAACTCCAACATCCCTATTAAGATTATCTGGATGCTTTATAATCTCAACGACCTCTCTTATTTTTCTTCTTTGATAGTGCTCTTCTTTTGCAATGATTGTTGAATCTTCTAGACGTATCTGATGTTTGGTTTTCGAGGAGTGTTCTGCAAGGGATGAGGTGCGTGATCGTTCATACCTGATATCGGCTCCATGCTCCTTATGTATTTTCTGAAGTGAACGCCCATTCTCACCTATATAACTCTTCCCGCATGAACAGTCAATATTGTACACTCCTTTAAGTTGTTCCGGGTTTATGCCATCCTTAACTGATCACATCTTTTGCCTAATAGTGCCTAATGCCGAAAATTGAGCGAAAATATCGTTCTTCCTCACGAGCTTGGCTATTTTATCAGTAACCCCCTTAATTAATGGAAGAACAACTCTTCCCATATTTTCTTGATTTTCATGGTGATTCTGAGGTAAGACCGAACCCTTAGCTCTTTCCAGGGATTTTTTGATATCCCTATCTTTATAACCTAAATCTCTGAAAATGGCTGAAAGGTGAGTGATTTCATCGTTCAGGTGTTTGGTGTCAAAAATCCTCATGGCTCTGATAGCCAGGGTATTAAGGACACCAAACTTTTGAGCCGGATGATGGCAGGACTCAACATGGAGATAACTGTCAGTATGGGTTTTCTTTCTAAACACCTAGTTCCCAAGTGTTCCATCATCATTCCTAGTGACCAGAACGTCCAAAAACAAAATGCTCCTATTTTCTTAAACCTCCATTGTGAACTTAATCTCTGTGGAAATGGAATTGAGGTGATTAAAAAATCCTTCAAGATTTTCTTTACCGTGGGCCCATTTTATGTTGGTGTCATCCACAAACCTTTTCCACCAGTCAGGTTTTAAGGGATAAGAGGCAAGGGCCTTTCTCTCAAAATGTTCCATGTATAAGTTGGTGACAATAGGGGAAAGTGGAGATCCCATTGCGACACCTGATACTTGTTAATAGAATTCCCCTTGAAAACTGAAGAACGTGGAGCAAAGGCAAATCTCAGCAAGCTTGGATTTTTCAGAATCGATGACATATTTAATGACTTGGATTGCCTCATCTAAAGGGATTTTTGTGAAAAGTGATACCACATCAAAACTAACCAAGATGTCTCTTTCTTTAACCTTTTGATTCTTAATGAGCTTGACAAATTCGCTTGAGTCCTTAATGAAAGATTCAGTATTTCCAACGAGAGGTGTTAGGATCTTAGCCACATATTTTGCTAGTTCATAAGTAGGGGATCCTATAGTATGAACAATAGGTCTTAGGGGGATTCCTTCTTTATGAATTTTGGGTAATCCATAAATTATTGGCTTGACTTCACAAGATGGGGTTAATTTCTTTTTTGGCCTGTCATCCAACCCAAAAAAAATTATTGCTTTCTTGACTTATCTTAATACCTTGGGCATGGGGTTGTAGTTAAGCTTCTTGTAGCTGCTAAAATCTAGATGTTCATTCATTTTTCTATTATAATCATCCTTATCAAGAACGATGACAACACCTCCCTTGTCGGCTTTAAGAACCACAATGTTCGGATTATTGAAAAGAGCCTTGAGAGAAAAAGACTCTTCCTTACTTAGGTTGCTTTTGGGAGTTTTAGCATTTTTCAGAATCAGGGAGCATTCTTGTCTCAAGGCTTCTTTATCATCAAGCGTTAAAACTCTAATCCCCTCCTCAATACTTCATAAAATACTTTTGTTTTGGATGCCTTTAGGAGCAACAACAAATCTAAGACCCTTACTGAGAATCTTAATGGTATCTTGACTTAACTCCATAGAGGATAAGTTAACAACTTTTTTTATTTTTGGTAGGTGGGTTATGCTCATGTATGTTCATCGCATTATTATATAAATTATTCTTGGAATTCGTATCCATATTAGGAGCACTATTCTTATCAGTTTCTTTTTTATTCTTTTTAGCGAGGATTGAGCTAGTTAAAGAATCAATATTGGAGCCTTTCTTGTTATTTGAGTCACTCATTTTATCAGTTTCAAGATGTGGAGATTGCTTCATTTTATCATTGAGGAGTTGGCTTTGACCTATGCTGGTGCTAACGTAATCCTTGACCAGAATATCAACCCACGTGTTATCAACCTCAACATCGTAATTCCTCGTTGATATATGTTCTTCTTCGTGTGAATCTAGGGCGGATCCATCATTATCATGCGTAGGGACACAAAAATTCTAATAATTGTCCCTATTAATTCATTTTTATTTGGTTATAATAAAAGTTAATTAATTAATCAATAATTATTAGGATTTTATTTTATATTCCCTTATAATATATTTTCCCTAACCTACTAACCTTTTTTCCTAGCTTAATAAGTTTTTTAGTTTAATATAATGAGCTTAGTTCTCTAGTAAAAATAAACCTTTAAAGTTAAATTTATAATAAAATTAGATACATAAAAAATTATAATGGTATATTTAATAAAATAGATATATCCTTTTAATTTAATTATGTATTTATATTTTATTAGACCTTAATTAGGTTAACTAATAATAAATCACCATATAAGTTTTTTAATTCTTAGTAAAATTTTATCTTGATTAGTAATTAATATTCTAATTATAAATAAAAATAGATCTTTAAAATTAAATATTTAATAAAATTGGTATATAATAAATTAAAATGATATAGTAACTAAATATATCCTTTTAATTCAATTGTATATTTATATTTTATTTAGTCCTTTGTTAAATTAACTAATAATAATTCACCTTCAATCATTTTTAATTTTATTAAATCTTTTATCATAATAAATATTTGCTAGGCTTTAAAAATAAAAATTAGAACTTAAAATAGTTTATTTAGATCTTTAACCTTTTAGGCGTTCCTTTTCTAGATTAGTTATTCTTTTATAAATGAACCTTATAGCGTATATTATTAACCTTAATAAAATAAAATTTTATAGAATTGGGATTATAATAAATATATAAAATAAATTAAAAAATATATAAAATTATAAACTTTGGTGGGCTCTTTTCTAGAAAGCTACTTCTACCTATATTAATGGTCTTAGTCTTTTTCTCAATTTCTTCATTCAAGAAAGTCATGATGATGGATCCCCGTTGGGATCCGAAATGTCAACACTCGTTCTCTAGCACTGTGGATAATCTGGGAAGTTTTTTAAAAAATTATCACCACATGAGTTTAAAAACCAAAATTGTGTCCCTGCATGGAGGGGATTCTTGGGAAGAGATTTGTTATATCGAAAAAACTAGAATGAAGATTGAGAAAAGGGCAACAGACCTAAAATTTCTTAAGGAATGTCGTGACGAAAATTTGATTCCACATTTCTCTCATATTAAACCTAACTCTCACCTTCGAAGATATAACAAATATTTGTAAAATTAAGTTTTAACTTGATTCGTGCAGAGATTAGGAGGACCTGTGCCTTGTTAGACAAACTCGGTCGCTCAACCCTCTCTTTGTATTTGAAATTAGCTAATTCAATTAGGTCTGATCTTTTGAAAACAATTGATGTTAAAGCTGCCATTAACGCTGAAAGAGAGGGTCAATTGGCAGGTAGAAGACAAGCTAGGAAATTGGATAAAATAAAGAGATTGGCCCATAATGACATCGAGGTTTCTATGGGTGGAGATTCTCAGTCCAGTTCAGGTGCAGACTGGTGGGTACATAGGTTCGCTAGAGCAAGCAAGGAAAATGTTGTTGATAGCACTAACAATAACCTGAATTCTAGTTTGAACGTCAATTTGATGAGAGGTTCTGGTCTAACACCAGAATACAACCCCGACAGCAACAATTATCAGCAAATAAACGCAGATGACATAAATATTGATCACGTTGATGGTGTAAACGTAGAGTATATCAGTTCTGAGCATGCTGACAATGTTAACGCAGAGTTTATCATGTCCGATTACGCCAACAACAGTCTGCATTCTGGTTTGAACATTAAAGGTTCTGGTCTAACACCAGAACATAACTCTGGTGCTGGTAACAATAAAAATTCTTAGCATCAGAATGCAGATATCATAAATCCTAACTACGTTGATGGTGGAAACACTGAATATATCAGTTATAATCACATTGACAGTGTAAATGCTAGTTATATCAATTCCGATTATGCTGATGGAGTAATAACTTACAGAACTCACAAATCCGTGGTTGAAATATGTTTCGACAAAGATAATAACAGAAATCATGGTTTGTTCAGGATTCAATACAAAACGAAAAATCTGCTCTCCCTCAGGAAGTACTTTTGTTCTCCCAGGACGCTACGTAAGGTTAATACCGGTCACAACGAAAAACTTGCAGATTTATTTACCTTAGAACATGTGGCTGAAGAACACATGCCGTAGAGCATTACTGGTGAGTTGGGTGCTGAGGTGTCAGCAGTCAACCTTTCACAAAATCATAAATTGAGTGAATTGGGTGCTACTGTTTCAGCAGTCAACCCTACGCATGATAATTATGGATCCACCCTAGATTCACACGAAGAAGAACATATATTGGAGAGGAATTATGATGCTAAGGTTGATAACACACGGGTTGATATTCCAGTCAAAGATTATGTTAGCACTATCACAGGTCAAAGCGAGCTCCTCAATGATAAAATGCAGCAATCTCTGCATCTTGAAACTGTTAGAATGAGTGACTCAAATAAGAATAAAGGCTCCAATATTGATTCTTTAACCAGCTCGGTCCTTGCTAAAAAGGATAAAAAAGAAACTGATAAGAAGAGTGCTCCTAAGATGGATATGAATTCCAAGAATAATTTTTATAATAATGCCATGAACATACATGAGCATAACCCACCTACTAAAAATAAAAAAGTTGTTAACTTATCCTCTGTGGAGTTAGGTCAGGATACCATTAAGATTCTCAATAAGGGTCTTGGATTTGTTGTTTCTCCCAAAGGCATCCCAAACGAAATTATTTTTTGCAGTATTGAGGAGGGGATTAGAGGTTTAACACTTGATGATAAAGAAGCCTTGAGAGAAGAATGCTCCCTGATTCTGAAAAAATCCAGAACTCCCAAAAGCAACCTAAGTAAGGAAGAGTTTTTTTCTCTCAAGGCTCTTCGCAATAATGAGAACATTGTGGTTCTTAAAGCCGACAAGGGAGGTGCTATCGTCGTTCTTGATAAGGATGATTATATTAGAAAAATCAATGAACATCTAGATTGTAGCAACTACAAGAAGCTTAACTACAACCCCATGGCCAAGGTATTAGGAGAAGTCAAGAAAGCAATAAAAAAAAAAAATATGGGTTGGATGACAGGCTAAGAAATAAATTAACCCCGTCTTGTAAATTCATGCCAAGAATTTATGGATTACCAAAAATTCATAAAGAAGGAATCCCCCTAAGACCGATTATTAATACCACAGGATCCCCTACTTATGAACTAGAAAAATATGTGGCTAAGATCCTAAAACCTCTCGTTGGAAATACTGACTCTTTCATTAAGGACTCAAGCAATTTTTTCAAGCTCATTAAGAATCAAAAGGTTAAAGAAAGCGACATCTTGGTTAGTTTCGATGTGGTATCACTTTTCACAAAAATCCCTTTATATGAGGCAATCCAAGTCATTAAATATGTCATCGATCCTGAAACATCCAAGCTTGTTGAGATTTTCATTCGCTCCACATTATTTAGTTTTCAAGGGGAATTCTATGAACAAGTATCAGGTGTCGCAATGGGATCTCCACTTTCCCCCATTGTCGCTAACTTATACATGGAACATTTTGAGAGAAAGGTCCTTGCCTCTTATCCCTTAAAACCTGACTGGTGGAAAAGGTTTGTGGACGACACCAACATAAAATGGGCCCACGGTAAAGAGAATCTTGAAGGATTTTTAATCACCTCAATTCCATTTCCACATATATTAAGTTCACAATGGAGGTTGAATAAAATAGGAGCATTTCGTTTTTGGATTTTCTAGTCATTAGGAATGATGATGGAACACTTGGGCACTAGGTGTTTAGAAAGAAAACCCATACTGACAGCTATCTCCATGCTGAGTCCTACCATCATCCGGCTCAAAATTTTGTTGTCCTTAATACCACGGCTATCAGAGCCATGAGGATTTCTGACACTAAACTCCTGAACGACGAAATCAGTCACCTTTCAGCCATTTTCAAAGATTTAGGTTATAAAGATAGGGATATCAAAAAATCCATAGAAAGAGCTAAGGGTTCAGTCTTACCTCGAAATCACCATGAAAATAAAGAAAATATGGGAAGAGTTGTTCTTCCATACATTAAGGGGGTTACTGATAAAATAGCCAATCTCCTGAGGAAGAATGATATTTTCGCTCAATTTTCGGCATTAGGCACTATTAGGAAAAAGATGCGATCAGTTAAGGATGGCATAAACCTGGAACAACTTAAAGGAGTGTACAAGATTGACTATTCATGCGGAAAGAGTTATATAGGTGAGACTGGGCGTTCACTTCATAAAAGACTTAAGGAGCATGGAGCCAATATCAGGTATGAAAGATCACGCACCTTAGCCCTTACAGAACACTCCTTGAAAACCAAACATCAAATACGTCTGGAAGATGCAACAATAATTGCAAAAGGAAGAGCACTATCAAAGAAGAAAAATAAGAGAGGCCCTTGAGATTATAAAGCATCCAGAGAATCTTAATAGGGACGGTGGTGTTGAAATTAGTGACACTTGGAGACCCCTTCTTTGATAGATCTCCTCCTCCAAAAACACCCTCCATTGAGGAATATTTTTCAGGTATATAACCCCAGGTATGTTCCTCCTCGTTTGGATTATAATTTAGTTTTAGTTTTAATGAACAAAAATTCTAATAATTATCCCTATTAATTAATTTTAATTTGGTTATAATAAAATTTAATTAATTAATCAATAATTATTAGGATTTTATTCTATATTCCCTTATAATATATTTTCCCTAACCTACTAATATTTTTTCCTAGCTTAATAATTTTTTTAGTTTATTATAATGAGCTTAGTTCACTAGTAAAAATAAACCTTTAAAGTTAAATTTATAATAAAATTAGATACATAATAAATTATAATGGTATATTTAATAAACTAGATATATCCTTTTAATTTAATTATGTATTTATATTTTATTTAGACCTTAATTAGGTTAACTAATAATAAATCACCATCTAAGTTTTTTAATTCTTAGTAAACTTTTATCTTGATTAGTAATTAATACTCTAATTAAAATAAAAATAGATCTTTAAAATTAAATATTTAATAAAATTGGATATATAATAAATTAAAATGATATAGTAACTAAATATATTCTTTTAATTCAATTATATATTTATATTTTATTTAGTCCTTTGTTATATTAACTAATAATAATTCACCTTCAATCATTTTTAATTTTAGTAAATCTTTTATCATAATAAATATTTTCTAGGCTTTAAAAATATAAATTAGAACTTAAAATAGTTTATTTAGATCTTTAACCTTTTAGAAGTTCCTTTTCTAGATTAGTTATTCTTTTATAAATGAACCTTATAGCGTAGATTATTAACCTTAATAAAATAAAATTTTATAGAATTAGGATTATAATAAATATATAAAATAAATTAAAAAATATATAAAATTATAAACTTTGGTCGGCTCTTTTCTAGAAAGCTACTTCTACCTATATTAATGGTCTTAGTATTTTTCTCAATTTCTTCATTCAAGAAAGTCCTGATGATGGATCCCCGTTGGGATTTGAAACGTCGACACTCGTTCTCTAGCACTGCGGATAATCCAGGAAGTTTTTTAAAAAATGATCACCACGAGTTTAAAAGCCAAAACAAGGATCAAGATGTTCATCAGCTGACGAATCTATTCCATACCCTGCACACAAAGTTGGGTATCAAAGATTCGGAGAAACATTTGGTGCTAAAGTATCATATTTGTCTGCATAGATACATTCAGGACGAAATGGAGTTCGTCGACATCTCCTTGCTTGGTAGAGCATACCGGTATGTTGCCAAGATTGAGTAGAAATTCAAATAGAAGAAGCGAGACTTTGGATCTGTGAATGAAAAGCAAGGGAAAGGTGCCCGCAAACCGCAGAACAAAGGACAAAGCCAAGGCATGGCGATTCAAGACAACCTGCCAAAGTCACATGCAAAGAACAACACTACGAAGCCAAAGAAGGATATGGGAAAGTGCTGTGAATTCCATAAGAGCTCCACTCACAACACAAGTGAGTGTTGGGCCAAGCAGTCACTGGTGGCCAAGATGAGGGCTTCTGAATCATACACATGCTCCGACTCTAAATTAGAACCTGACAAGGGGAATGACAAAGGGAATCAGATTATTGATGTAGAGCCCAATGCTACTGTTGCCACTGCAAATATCCAGAAGGAGGAACTAGAAGATCCATAGGACTAAGAGCATCTCTTCTACTCCCAGATATGGGTAAAGGGTTCCTCGCTATAGTTCATTTTCGACAATGGGAGCCAAAATAACCTCATTTTAGCAGATGTCATGAAGTGGTTGGACTTTCCGTCCATAGTGCAACCACAACCATACACCATCAGGTGGCTTCACAAGCGACGGGATCTCTGCATCAGCTAGCAGTGTCGCCTTCCCTATAGCATCAAGCCCTTTACAGATGAGGTATTGTGTGACATTTCTCCTATTGATATTTTTGTTTTGTTATTAGGCCAACCATAGTTGTGAAAGCAACATGTTTTGTATGAGTCCCGACCTTGCACTGTTATTGTTAATTTGGGAAATAAGTTGTACAGGATACCAGAGGTACCACCGCCTCCCACTATCTCTTTGGTTACTACAAAACAATGCAATAAGATCATTTCCCAAACCAAGAAATTTGTTTTCCTGATGATCTACCCCCAGGGCAAGAAGAAGACTATGGCCATGACCTTTAGACACGGATCCTCTGCACAACAACAATAAATGGACAAGGTTGTGGAGGAGTACGAGGACATCTTCGCCTCACCCACAGGGGTGCCTCTGCACTGTCAGGTCAAGCACCCCATTGACCTGACCCTAGGTGCACCGCTACCCAATGGACCGATCTATAGGTGCTATGTTCTAGAGAACGATGAAATCAAGAGACAAATTCAAGAGCTTCTGCGGAAAGGTCACATCCGGCTAGGTTCATCGCCCTGTGGGAGCCCATAGTAGAGAAGAAGCATGGGACTTGGATACTTTGTATTGACTATCAGGCACTGAACAAGATCACTCTCCAGAATAAGTACCCGATCCCATGAATTGATGACCTTCTGGAGCAACTGAAAGGGGAAAAATATTTCAGCAAGATCAACTTGAAGTCTAGGTAACACTAGGTACCAATCAAACCCTCTGATTTGTGGAAGACTGCCTTCAAAGCCAAGGAGGGCCTTTTCAAATGGCTCATCATGCCTTTTGGGTTGACGAATGCTCCTGCAACCTTCATGAGGTTGATGGATGAAATCTTGCATGCATTCACCAACTCATTTGTAGTGGTGTACTTGGACGGGGTTATGCTCTTCAGCCAGACTTGGGAAGAGCACATCCACCACATCCAAGAAGTCTTCCAAACACTACGACAACACAAGTTGTGTGCCAATTTGGAGAAGTTCACTTTTGGCATGAATCAGGTTCAATATCTGGGATACATTATTGATGAAATGGGGGTGCATGTGGATCCAGCCAAGATCCAAGTCATTCGAGACTGGCCAACCCCAACCACTCTAACAGAGCTTCACAGCTTTTTGGGTCTTTCTAATTTCTACCAGAGGTTCATGTTGGGATTATTTCATATCACTTGGCCCTTGAGTCAAGTCACCAAGGGAGGAGTGAAAGAAAAATTCTTTTGGTCGGAATCTCAATAGAAGGTGTTTATAGAATTGAAACATCACCTTTGTTATGCCCCAGTTCTCACATTATAAGACTTGCAAAAACCATTTGAGATCGAGACAGTTGCCCCTAACTATGCTATTGGGGTATTTCTTACTCAACAGGGGCATCTAGTGGCGTATCACAGTGAGACATTGTCCGACACTGTTCTCAAGTATACCACTTATGACAAGGAAATGTATATCATTGTGAAGGCTTGTTGACAATGGAAAAATTACATTTTGGGGAAGGAAACAATCATCGACACAGACCACCAACCCCTATAGTTCATACAGACACAAGGGAAGTTGCAGAACGATCACCATCAGAAGTGATCCACATATCTGCAACAATTTCATTTGAACATCAAGTACAAGAAGGGTAGGAGCAATAATGTTGCAGAATGCCTTAGCTGACCACCGATCGTGGCCATAACCACTGTTCTTAGCTCTTATGGGCATGAGACTTCTGATTGGACACTTCTCTACAAGAGCAATTGAGAATTCAGCCACACATACAAGGCACTCTTGGGGTGTACGAAAGTTCCAAATTTTCACCTCCAAGATGCACTGTTATGTCACCTAGGACACCTTTGTGTTCCTTCAAGAGAGCGTGCTAAGATGATATGGGAAGCGCACTACAGTCAATTCGTTGGGAATTTTGGGGTCGAGAAAATAGTGGCAATACTGTAGAAGTATTTCTATTGGCCGAACCTTTGACATGATATCGGGAAGTACATCAGATCCTGCACTTCTTGTGTCATTTCCAAACTGACCATAAAGAAGCAAGGCCTCTATACTCCGCTACCTACCCCTTGTCAACCTTGGGAATCCATCTCCATAGATTACATGCTGGGCCTTCCTTCCACTAAGCATGGAAATGAATTTGTTTTCATGGTCGTTGACATATTCTCAAAGATGGCCATTATGGAAGCCTGCAAGAAGAATATCACAGCAGAAGCCACTACTAAACTCTTCTTTAAATGAGTGTGGGTGCCATTTGGGATCCCACAGTCTATCATATCATATCGTGATAACAGGTTCCTCAACACATTTTGGTCCAAACATTGGGCAATGTTGGACACCAAGCTCACCAAGTCCATAGATTTCCATCCCCAAACTGATGGCCAGATAAAGGTTGTCAATAGGATGATTGTACACATTTTTCACATGTACAATTCAAAGCATCCATGCACATGGGATGAGAGCCTCCCCTATGTACAACACAATTATAATCGGGCTCTCCATAGCTCAACCGGCCAGAGCCCCTTTCAGGTGGGCTTGGGATTCCAGCCACTATGTCCCATTGACATAGCCATGCCATTTGCGGCTACTTAGGTTGATTCAGCTCATGTCCAGTCTGACACTGACAAAGAGAACAACTTCTTCGAGCACATTCAACACATCCACCAATAGGTGAATGACATATTGGACAGATCCAATGCTAAGTAAAAGCAACGACATGATCAACATCGAGTGCCATGTGACTTCCAGGTGGGCGACAAAGTGTGGCTACATTTACAGAAGGAGCACCTTACTAGACCCCACCATAAGCTTCACCCGCTCTAATATGGGTCGTAAAACATCACCAAAGCTGTAGGTAACAATGCCTTCGAGCTCAATATTCCACCATTCCTTGGTGTGCACCGAGTATTCAATGTAGAGCACCTTTGTCCCTACTTCCCACCTCTATTGGACACCTCTGACCTTGCAGAAGAACTCACACCAAAAGAGTTAAACCTAGAATGGGTGGAACAGGCCACCATAGATTGTATCATGGACGTACAAATCAAGAACACTTTCCAACAGAAGATCCAACTTTATCAGGTTGACAAAGCTGGCCAACTCCTACACCAAGACAAGTGGTTCTCCAGGGACCAAGTCTAGCAGAAGTTTCCTCATCTCATGGAGGAACTCAATGCAATGGGGACCATTTATTCCTAAGGGGGGAGGAATGATCCAGGTGGATATTGGTGGCTAGCTGCCTATTCCACTTGGGGTCCCACCATTGTCTCTTTCAGTTTTTCAGTTTCAGCACAACTTACTATTTTTAGTATTTTTTCTGGTCCTGAACTTCCGGAGGCGTTTTGAGGCCCTAAATGACATATTTTTGGGAAAATCGGGAGAAACATGGGTCCATAGATTGATATTTATCACATAAAAACTTGTAGTCCTCAGATAGATCTTTCTAACGAGGTATGGTTTGCATCAAACGGAGATTATATGCCAAATTTACATCCCTGCGAAGTTGAAACACCAATTTACCCAAATGGGACCCATATTTTTAGCGCTTCATCTCCTAGGGTTACGGTTTTGGATGTTTAGGGGTTTCCATTGTTTCTAAATAATAAATAGGCCCTCGAGCCTCATTTTAGCTCAGTTCAAAGTCCTTTATCCACCACATCTCTTCTCAGAGATAAGCTACCAATGATCTAGCTAGTTTATTTCCATTCTATTTGTAAGCAAATTTCAGTTCTTTTATATTAATGAAATGAAGTGTTATTTCCACTTCATATTTGTATGTATGGTTACATCTGTATTTTGTTTCATTCCTGCATAAATCCGGATCAATAAATAAAGAGGAAATTGAAAACTTTATGCCTTAGATTACAAAACCTACCGAAGTAGGTTCCTCATAGTTTTCAAAAAGGGAAGATCCTTGGGTAGGGTTATTTAGCTATAGCATTATATTTGTGCTTTTTTATTTCTTATGTGATGATATAATAAGGGTCATCAAGTTGTCCCACAAATTTGGGTAAATCCAAGGACCTTTCAATAGTAATTTCATTTTCATAATCCCAAAAGGTTACCATATGTTGAAATTCAAGTAGAAAATGCACCACATACTAGTGTGGGATTCTAGTAACAAATGAGTGAGGAATTTAGTGACACATTGGCGCTAGTGTGGGAGTCCAATTTTTAAGTAAACTAGAAAATAAATTGCACTCTTATCTCATATACACTTGTAATAGATAACTAAGTGTGATAGAATTAGTTAGCTCAATAATTTCGAGTTGAGGGTCAAAGGTGAGGCATGTAGAGTGATTCTATTATTTACAAGGTCTAATTGCAGTTGTAGCACTAGTGTGGTGTGAGTGCAATCGGTTAACTCAAATTAATTGAGTTAAAATTAGCTTAACTAGTTCTAACTGAATGATGAGCTAGTGGAAGATCAAGTGAATTAAAATAGATTTAATTCAAAGGTAGTGATCTACCAAATAACTAATAATTCATTATTAATAGTTGTATGCATGTCAATTTTGATGACGACCCAATTGAGAGAGAGGTTAAAGGTAAGTACACTATTAGTTGTATTATTAGCGAATTACCCGAGTGCAATTATAAAGCCACAGGATGCCCATGATGGTTGTGTAGTTAAAGAAGGTTTGGATTCCTATTTAATATGAATTATTTTTCCTAGGGATTGCGTGAGGAAGGCACGTTGAAAGTGGGCAGGAAATTGTCTATGTATTGGTCCAATTTTGCCTAGATGAGTGTGAGACAATTGGTAGAGTGTATGAAGTTCTTGTGATCATGCATGCATTGTATTGTTTCATGATTCCTTGGTTGATTATACAATAAATATGGAGGGGTTTTGAGCAGTTTATTTCCCCAAGAAAATCTTGTGTTATGGAATTTATTTACTTCTTTCTCTTACTTGCATGTGATTGAGCGATCATGATTTATATTTCAAAAATATTGTAGAAGGATTCAATATCTTGTTTTAGTACATTGCATGATCTGATTGAATCCATTGGCATAGTTTCCACACCATCCTAACTCCTTTAATCTCTTTTCACCCATATCATTATGTGACACAATTTACAAAATCATCTCCAAAATAATTTCTATATATCTTAAAGGCATCCTTTGAAACACATCTCCCTTTATCAATTCAAGTTCATAACAAGAAGTCAAATTCTTCAAGCTATTGGTTTTTCCCAAGAATGCTTGCACTCAATCCACAAAAAGCATGGGAGAGTGATCCTATACAAAGTGTATCTCTCTAAATACTTTGGCAAGGTTATTTGGATTTATATCACACTTCTCTTTATTTATTTAAGGTTTTTTCACTGTTTCATCTCTTGGATCCTAATTTACATCAAGACTTCCTTTCTCTCTCTCTTCTCATAAATTTTTCTGCATCCCTATTCTTTAATGTGGATTGATGACTTCATTTGGGATGTCCTTCGAAGCCCCTGCTCTTCCTTTTTGTCACTTAGGGCCTTAGTAGAAACATCATGGATGCCAAAAATAGGGTAATTTTCAAAGGCATTTTCATTACTAGTCATTGCTAACTCATCCACATACTCCTTGTGGTTGAAATTATTATTTTCATATATAGAAACTTGGCCATATTTAACCCTTGAAAATTATCTTAGATACTTTCACAAAGGCCATTGGAATGGTTATGAATTTGGTAAATTTCTCACTCTACTGCTAGGGCATGATAGTTCAAGCAAAACATCAAATTGAGAATCGATTTTCCACTAAAATTTTGGGGAACAATCAAGGTATAAAATACTTAGGATTTATGCTAAAGGAAAATAACCAAAAATAAATAAATTAGAACTTGTTACTTGAAAATATGGAAAAATTAATTCATGTCTAGTGCAACAAGTTGCTATCTAGGGTTGAAAATTTAATTTTATGTAAATAAATCATAGAATCCATCTCCATCTACTAGGCCTCTTTGGCATGAATTATTATCAAGATCCTTCATAAAATTCAAAAACTATATTATTCATTTGTATGGGATGGGAAGGAAGGAAAAATTAATATTCTCTCATATCTCGGCACAAAATTGTGAGTCCAAAAAGCACTAGGGGTTTGGGGACTAAAGAATCTCCATTTGTTTCCAAACACTCTTTCATCCGAATGTGTCCAGAAACTCATTCAGAAACTCATTCAAGGGAATGTTGTAGGGCTCTAATCACCTACCAAAAATATATAAGCCTTGTTACATTACTAGAATAGAAAATTTCATGTGTGTGAGAATCCAAACATTGATTAGTGTTAATCATAATGATTATCAAAATAGCATAAATAAAATCATAAAGAAATATCTTTAATATTAGCTTGGGGTATATGGTTGGAGAGGAACCATGCCATATTTGAAGATAAAAGCATATCATGAACTAAGATAGCCATACATAGTCTGGCCATTGTAAACAACTCAATAAAAAAGGGCCCTCCCCACTCATATAATCTATCCATGAAACTAAAATTCAAATGGATTCCCCTTTGAATTCTTTAGATGGGGTATTTAACAAGGTTCCCCCTCCTTGGATGGAAATAGTGGAGTTATTGGAATCTCAAATATTATGTCTTTACCATTTGTTTCGAAGATTAGGATAGCAACACATAACTATGTTGAACTATTTTCTTTAAAATTAATCCTACAACTTGTCATTTCATAGGGAATAACTTCCTTCCACATATATGGGCACTCACAAAGCATTGTAAATTGGATGAAAGGAGTAATAAAATTCCAAAATTAGAGTCTTCTTCTTATTGTTAAAACAATCAATAGCAAATCACTTAGTTTACTAGTACCTTTTGATCATATTTATACCCATAGAAACTCCATAGTATATACCTTGTTGAAGATTGGATTTCTTTTGGAGAAAGGCACTTTCAAAATGACAAAGAATGAAAAAGGTAAGTAGCTTGAGTGAGATAATTTTTTAATTTTGTTGAGAGGGGCATTCGAGAGTAGTGTATGTGTGTTGGGGGGCATCACAATTGGTTCATTCAAAGCTAGTGAAATCATTGACACAAGAAAGACATATGTGCAAAACCTAGTTAAAGTGAAGGAAGAAATCAAGTAAACCTCATGTTCCTATTAAAAAATACCCTATTATGTCTGATTAGGTTCATGGTCAACTTAGTGTTCCTTTAAAAGTAACAGAAACTCTAAATTAAAAAGGCAATGTTGAATAAAATAAAACAAAATAAATAAATAAATAAATGTATATGATTGGTTACTTTTAATTAAAAATATTGGGAAACATCAATATTGGTTGGGTTGATATGACAATCCATCCTAAAAGAGTTGTGATAAAAATATGTCACTCTTAACTTCTAACCTTAAGTAAATTTTTTTGAAATATTCATGTAAAGTAACATAATTTCATATCAATTTTAAACAAAAAAAAATTAATTAAAATTAAAAAAATATTATTTTACACTATTAACAATATATGTAACATAAATAAAACATAAATAAACTATTTCAATATTTATTATAATAATTTATTTTAATGTCAACTTCATATTATAATTAAATAAACTATATATATATATATATATATATATATTTTAATTTTTTTTAGCATGAAAATTTTCTGGTATATATTAATTTACCAGCACAAAAGTCTAAAAATGTTTCAAAATATTTCTGACAGATATACAACCTCAATAACAAAATCATAACATCATCAATTAGACTCATTACAGTTCATTTTCCATATGTCTATCATCTTTGTTCAATTAAACCATATTCACATTCTAATTACAACTATTAACTCAATTATTTGAACTAGAGAAATTTGCAATATTAACTTCATATTTTCAATAACATCACAATTTCCCAAATACGTTAAAATTTTACTAACCATAATGAAAAAGGTAAGTAGCTTGAGTGAGATAATTTTTTAATTTTGTTGAGAGGGGCATTCGAGAGTAGTGTATGTGTGTTGGGGGGCATCACAATTGGTTCATTCAAAGCTAGTGAAATCATTGACACAAGAAAGACATATGTGCAAAACCTAGTTAAAGTGAAGGAAGAAATCAAGTAAACCTCATGTTCCTATTAAAAAATACCCTATTATGTCTGATTAGGTTCATGGTCAACTTAGTGTTCCTTTAAAAGTAACAGAAACTCTAAATTAAAAAGGCAATGTTGAATAAAATAAAACAAAATAAATAAATAAATAAATGTATATGATTGGTTACTTTTAATTAAAAATATTGGGAAACATCAATATTGGTTGGGTTGATATGACAATCCATCCTAAAAGAGTTGTGATAAAAATATGTCACTCTTAACTTCTAACCTTAAGTAAATTTTTTTGAAATATTCATGTAAAGTAACATAATTTCATATCAATTTTAAACAAAAAAAAATTAATTAAAATTAAAAAAATATTATTTTACACTATTAACAATATATGTAACATAAATAAAACATAAATAAACTATTTCAATATTTATTATAATAATTTATTTTAATGTCAACTTCATATTATAATTAAATAAACTATATATATATATATATATATATATATATATATATATTTTAATTTTTTTTAGCATGAAAATTTTCTGGTATATATTAATTTACCAGCACAAAAGTCTAAAAATGTTTCAAAATATTTCTGACAGATATACAACCTCAATAACAAAATCATAACATCATCAATTAGACTCATTACAGTTCATTTTCCATATGTCTATCATCTTTGTTCAATTAAACCATATTCACATTCTAATTACAACTATTAACTCAATTATTTGAACTAGAGAAATTTGCAATATTAACTTCATATTTTCAATAACATCACAATTTCCCAAATACGTTAAAATTTTACTAACCATAATGAAAATTCTACTAACAACAACGAAGTAAATTAGTTGACCCGCCAAAATTTGCGGTCAAGAGGATAAGAGGGCAAGTGTGTGTAAAGTCATTAAATGCGACTTAGTTGACAGAGACCTAATGGAGATCGTAGTCGCCTGTGCCCCTTGCTGCCATCGTCATTCTGGGCCCTCCCTTCCACGACGTTGCCATAATATTAATTTATACTAATCTCATATTTCACTCTCATTTTGTAGTCATAATTAAAGTATTTACTTTTACTTTGTAACCATCACAAAAATATTGGGAAATATTTATTGCAAATAATATAATTTTATATTATTTATAAAGATAAATTAATTAAAAGTAAAAAATTATTATTTTTTAATTATTTCAATATAAAATTTTAAAAACTACAAATTATTTCAATATTTAGGTGAACTAATTTATTTCAATAACAATTTGAATATATAAATTATATTATATTATAAAAAAGAAATCAAATCACACATTTCTTGAATATCAATTAAATAAATTATTTAAGAAAACAAAATTTACAATATAAACTCTATATATATATGGCACATTTCCTAGATATATTAAAATTCTAAAAACATTTGAACTGCCAAAATTTGCACCCAAGAGGCTAAGAATGACCCCAATGACCCCAATCCTTTTGCTGCCATAGTCATTCGGGGCCTTTCGCTTCAAGGAGGTTGCCATAATATTAATATTCAATGTTGCCTATCTATATTTGATGACATATCATCATTGCTCTTATTATTATTGATGGCAGAATTGTTAACATGGCGACCTACAAGTTGAATGTCATTTTCTCGATCGTCCTCTCACTGCAGCTATGTGGTGCAATATTGTTGTGTAATGGAATGTCTACGACCCTTCACACAAGAAGGTCCATGACACAAGAGGCAGAGAGGAAGAGAAAATGGGCAGATCCACCTCTCTATTATCCTAACAACTTTTCTGAGTATTACATCAAATTATACGTGGGCACTCCTCTACAGGATTTATTAGTGGTTATGGACACGGGCAGTAATGTGGTGTGGATACCTTGCACTCCGAACTATACATGTGGATACATCACAGTTTTTCTTCCTAACAAGTCATCTTCTGCTCCACCTGTACAGTGTGCGGATCGAAAGTGCAAAAAAGTGTGTGAAGAAGAGGAAAGCGGGGGGACGTGTCAAGACACGTGCTCGGGGACATGTCCAGACCATACCCTTAGTTATGTCAGCGGAAGCACGACCAGGCATCTATTGACTGACACATTGACTTTTCAAAGGGGCAGTGGACAAATAACTAACTTCCTTCCGTAGGGTTTGCTGGTATTGCAAGATTTGGCAGAGGAAACCTCTCTTTGCCTTCCCAGCTCAGTTCTCTCATTGGGGACAAATTCGCGTATTGCCTTAATGATAAAAACAATGGCAGCATGATAGTGCTTGGTCACAACGCAGTTCCCACTGATATGAGTTTGAAATACACTCCCTTCTTAAATAAGTCCCAAGCACTTTCATCTTATGCGGGATACAACGAATTATATTGATAGGAGTGAGTGTTGGCAATGTATCCCTGACCCTGCCCTCCTATGTATCTACCTTTGACAGTAATGGCAACGGTGGAACCGTCATAGATTCCGGCACTACTTACACTATCTTTCCCCAAGTTGCCTATAACCAGATTGTAGCTGTATATGATTTTCTTAATCCCAGTCCAAGAGCTCCTGAAATTGAAGCCACGACTAGCTTTAAATCGTGTTTCAATGTGTCTGGTGTGGCGAAAGGATTGTGCTCCAATGCCAATATTCCATTCCCTGAGATTGTATTCCATTTCGGTGGTGTCGCAGACATGGTTTTGCCTCAGGAAAATTGTTTGGTGCCGGTAACCTCGCAGGTTCACTGCTTGGCATTTTCTGTTGATGGTGGTTCCCCTGAGCCTAGTGGACCTGCTGTTATTCTTGGAAACTATCGGCAGAAGAATATGTATATATTGTACGAGAGGGAGATGAATAGTTTGGGCTTCACTAAGGTGGTCTGCTAGAGATTCATCTGATCCATTGATGGCCCGCTGATATCATAAGATCCATATATAGGATAGGTATATCCTCCCTGCGACGATATAGTCGATATATAGTATAGGTATTTACTCACTATACCCATATATATATTATAGGTATTTCTTCTTGATTCTTTCTTTTCTCATGTTTTATCCTAATAAAGTCCCATAAACTATAATATAATATAATATTATATTATATATATATATAGAAGTGAATTTGAAGATCTATTCTTATTGTTTAAAGTCTTATGATTTGGTTTGTAAAACCCCTCATGAAAGCATGGAATTAATGCAAAATATTTATGAATAAAGGGTGAGGATATATTTACTATAGATTTTTTACATAAAATACAAAACCTATATAAATTATCAATATGTTTTTGGTATTATTTTACACATAATTTTTTAATATTGCTTTGATAAATTTTTTGTAAAAATAACTATTAACTTAAAATTTGTTAAATAGTAACTCATTGAAAAGAATGGTGTATATTAATAATAAAATTTGATAGGAACATCATTAAAGCTTGGGCATTTATTCTTCTCAATGTCTTGCAAGAATTCAAGTAGTTCTTCTGTAGAAATGTCAACTAACACCATCATAGCTTTTTTGGTCAATGAAGTGGATTAAGTGATTGGCATTGTTTAAAATTTTATTTATGGGAATTTGTGTCTCTAGTTTTACTAGATCTTACAAATGTAGGGTTTCAATTTTCTTAAAACATGTGGCCTTTGTCCCATCTATCCATGGCCAAATTGTGTTGATGGCCATCCTCTTATTCCAAACTGGTAGAAAAATATTTTTAGTTGCATACCCTAAGATCAACCATAAAGCGTGAAGTTTCAATATTCATTAATTTCCTTTTTTAAAGAGTATCTTCCTCAAATATTTCTCAATTTTAGTGTTAACCATTACAATAGTATTTCAATTTCCAAATAAAATAAGTAATTAAAAAAAAAAATCAATTATATTTTTAATAAGAAGGATATGTATAATTCATTTATATCCGTGTGTGTGTGTGTGTGTGTGTGTGTGTGTGTGTGTGTGTGTGTGTGTGTGACCTCTTAACCATTGTTCTACTAGGCTCATAAAGAGATCAAATCTCTAGATTTGCAAACTTTTTTTCAATTTTTGCACTCCAAAAGAGATGCAATTGTTCTACTAAGCTCATAAAGAGATCAAATATCTTGATCTACAAACTTTTTTTTAAGTTTTTCACTTTAAAATAGTTTTGCACCTCAAGAAATTTGAACCGTCTAGATGCTTAAAGTGCTTCTATATTGGTTGTAAAAATACATGTAGAAGATATGGTTTCTAAGTGTGGCTACTAACTAATTATTATTGGGTATCATATGATTTTTTAAACTAGCATATTTTGTGGTGATGAATTAGAAAAATGAATAATCAAAATGATGTTCCATGCATAAATTAAATATTAGTATTCACAAAGGTTATTCGATGTTAAACTTTGAAGGTTCATTGAAACTTAAATTTAACTCCTAGATTGTAAATTGTTTATATTATGTCAAATTAAGTATATATGTTGAAAGTCATGCACATGTTTTGTGAGAGAACATAGTAATGCTATGAATTTTAAAATTTATATAACTCCTTAGAAGCCATAAAGAAATTTAACTTGGCACCACTTTTCAATAAATACTTTTACTTTATTAGTTTTTTTATTAACATTTTTTTTTTTTTAGGATTTGTGTATTTAATAATATGACAATATTAATTGGTTTTAGTTAGGGTTTTTATTTTCAAATCTAAAAATCAATATTTTTAATGTAATTCTCTAGTTTCCTAAAACCACTTTGCATTATAAAGTTATTAAAAAGATGTAGATGATTTCTAATTAAAGTTGTTAGCTTTGAATCCAAAAACTTGTAGTTTCATTGGTTATTTAGTATAGCATATAGCAAGCTTAGAGTGCTTGAGAAAAATTTCATCTATAGTTTTGGATTAGTGCTTCTAGAGATATTTATATGAATAAACCAACCATTCCTTATTTTGAATATAGTAAAGGTCTTATAAACTTAGAAAGAAAACTATATTTGTACTAGTATCACACCATTTTATATAATCTAAAAAAACAATTAGGTTCTATGTGCTTATGGTTTTGGGGAATAGATTTCCAACAATTAGGACTAATATAATCTCTTTCCCAACACTAAATGTCTAATATATAGTAAGATGCTTGATGGTATATAACCAAACTTATAGGACCTTATCTAAGATTTAGCTACCATTAATTGTATAGACATAAATAAATAAATAAATATATATATATATATATATATATATATATATATATATATATGTCTATATCTATATCTATATCTATATCTATATCTATATCTATATCTATATATATATATATATATATATATATATATATATATATAAAAAGGGAATTTTTCCACTATGATGTATTGTATGGATTTATGATGATTATTTATTTTCTTTCATAATATATATTCTTAGTTTTGTTTACACCTTTTTGCATATCAAGTCATGCTATATTTTTCTTCTTATGCATGATGCTTCTTTACTTGTTAATTTAGTTCTATGCTTAGTTATTATGGATGGAGTTGATGTTGATGTTGAAACTCTTTTGAGATGAGGTCAGGTCTACTTTTATTTTTGTAGACAAAGTCATTTTGAGTGCTTGTTTTTGTAGCAATCAAAAGAGGTTTTGTGGCAATTGGAGGCCACCTCCTGGTAGTAGTAGCTCACTTTGTAGTAGGATTGGAGAGGAATATTGGCATTTTAATAAAGCATTTGAGGCTTAACATCATATTTTTCCTGTTTTCTTCTTGTCTCAATCTTTTGTATTTTGTTTTACATTACAACTTAGTTAAACTATTTAATGCTTGATTTAAGTTAATTTCTGGTTTAAGTTTTATCATTTAAGCTTGAACATTTTTGCAAGCTACGTCTCTTTAAAATATCCTTCAAATGTTGTGATCATAGGATAAAAAACAAAATTTTATTATTGTATCCCTTAGAGAACCATCCTCCGCATGGTTCCAAAACTAGTTTGATATCCTTAGAATATTGGGGATTCCCTAATCCCTCTAAATTATTTCAATAAAAAGATGGATAGTGCTGCACAATCCTCATGTAATATTTCTTCAAGAAATATTGATTGAGTGAGAGAAGGTAGAATCTATATTATGAAATGTTTTTCCCTACTAGGACCTTATTTCATTATATACATTTTGGAATTTAGGAGGGCTCATAATAAGTTGGAATAGTCACACTATGTATTTGAATTTTATTTGGTCTATTTTCTTAGTGATGGCTCCAAATCTATTCTCATATGATATTGATAGGTACTTCATGTCCTACAATATTTATAAACCTTATCTCAATAAGAAAATCTATTGTGAATTTTTTTTTAGGATAGACCTAGTTAGTCAAAACAACATTATGGGTGTTAGCCTAAATTTTACCCTAGTGCAATCAACCATGTAGGGTCCCTTATTAACTCATGATACTCTCTTAGAATTTCTCATTGATATTTTGGAGGATTTTGGAGTATTTGACATCACTCCCCCATCCCCACCCCCCCGAAAAAAAAAAAAAAAAAAAAAAAAAAAAAAAAAAACACTTCAACCTCTCTAGAGAGATAATTGGTTAGGAATGGCTAAAGTATCAAAAGTACTCTACTCCTTATAATGCCCCAATGGGTCACTTTATATGGTTATTCTAGTCTCATTTTGATTCCTCTCCCTTAAATCCACCTATTGTTGTAAGTTAAACCCTCATTGGTTTGAAGAAGCCTCCCTTCATGATGTTATCATGTAGGGGTAGTGCTCCTTCATCCCCACTTCCATAGAATCCCCATCAATATAGTTGCAAAGGAAATGAAAATTTTCAAAAGTATTTATATGAAAATGGGAAAAAACAAAAAAAGGCTCAAAATACACACTCCCTATATGATATCAAAGAAAAAAAAAATATTTCTCTTCATTAGATAATTTCCAAAAATGGGTTGGTAAACCATCCAAAATATATTAGACACCTTGTAGAAACAATTAGAAAGATTTTTCTAGATAAATAAAAGGAGTGGTGAATGAAGAGTTGAGATTTTTGGCTTTAATCTAAGGATGAAAATACTTTAAAATTTATTAAGGTTACAAACCACCAAAATACTATAAGAACCATTTGGGAGATTAAAATACAAGGTGAAGCCATAGCCTCCACTTACAAGGAAATTGAGAAATTTCCCAAGAAGGTTGCAAACATTTCAAATATATTTTCCATGAGAAAACCAAAGAAACTATTCACTAAATATTAAATATTGATGGAATCTTCCCTAAGTTTCTAAATAAAGAGGAAAATGACAACCTTATGGATAAGCTTACAAAACCTACTCTAAGTAGGTGCTTCATAATTTTAAGAAAGGGAAAATCCTTGGGCAAGGTTATTTCCATACAGGGTTATATGATCTAATAAGGGTCATCATTTTCTCCCACACATTTGGGTAGATAAAGTTACCTTTCAACACTACTTTCATTTCCATGATCCCAAAAGTTTACCATCCTAACTCCTTGAATCCCTTTTCACCCATATCCTTATGTGACACAATTTACAAAATCATCTCCAAAATCATTTCCATCCATTTTAAAGACATCCTTTAGGAACACACCTCCCTTGCCCAATTCAAGTTCCTTACAGGAAGTCAAATTCTTGAAGCTATTTGTTTTGCTGAGGAATGCATCCACTTAATCCACACAAAGCTTCTGAGATATATCCTATACAAAGCCAACTCTAAGACTTTTCCAAGGTTATTTGGATGTATATGATACTTCTCTTTATCCATATGGGGTTTGTCACTCCTTCATCTCTTTGGTACGAATTTGCATCAAGACTTCCTTTCTTCCTCTTCTAATAAATGGAGCCACATCGGTGTTCTTTAATCTGGATTGAGGAATTTATTTTGTATTTCCTTTGTTTCCTCCACTCTTCCTTTTGGTCACTTAGGGCCTTAGTGGAAACATAATGGATGCAAAAAATATGGCAAGTTTCAAAGGAATTTTCATTACTAGTCACTATTAATTAATACACTTAATCCTTGTGGACGATATTATTATTTTCATAGATGGAAACTTGGTCATATTCAACACTTGAATATTCTCCTAAATATTTTCAGAGATGTCATCAAAATTCTTATGAATTTCACAAAATCCTAACTCTACTTTTACTGCATGATGACTGAAGCAAAACATCTAATTGAGAATCCCTTTTCTACTCATGTTTTTGGGATCAATATAGGTATAAAATACTTAGGATTTATGTTAAAGGAAAATAACCAAACAAAATCAAATTATAACTTGTTACTTGAAAATATAGAAAAAATATGTCACATCTAGTGCAACAAGTGGCTATCTAGGGTTGACAAATTAATTTTCTAATCAATCATAGAAGCCACCTTGGTCTACTATGCCTCTTTGGCATGGATTACTATTAGGATCCTTCATAAAATTCAACAACTATATTCATGATTGTATGGGATGGGAAGGAATAAAAAATTAATGTTCTCTCATATCTTAGCACATAATTTCTATTCCAGAAAACAGTAGGGGTTTGGAGACTAAAAAATATCCATTGGTTTCCAAACACTCTCATATCCAAATGGGTTTAGAAACTCATTGAGGGGAAATAATCATTGTTACATTACTACACTAGACATTCATGATTCCTAGAATCCAAATATTTATTAGTGTTAATCATAATGACTATTAGAATAACATAAATCAAATCATAAAAAACTCCATTCAATATTGGCTTGGGGTATATGGTTGGAGAGGAACTATGCTATATTTGAAAATAAAATCATATCATGAACTTATATAGGCATACATAATCTAGCCATTGCAAACAACTCAATCAAAAAAGACCCTCCCCACTCATATACTATACCCACGAAACTAAAATTCAAATGCACTCCCCTAGGACTTCTTTATATGGGGTACTTCCCAAGGCTCCCCCTCTTTGGATGGCCTTAGTGGAATTATTCATATCTCAAATATTATGTGTTTATCATTTGGAATGATTCTAAGATTAGGATAACAAAACATAACTATGTTGAATTGTTTTATTTAAAATTAATGTTACAACTAGTCGTTGCATAGGGAATCACTTCTTTCCACATATATGGGTACTCACAAAAATTATAAATTGGAAGAAAGGGGAAGCAAAAATCCAAAATTGCATTCTTATTGTTATTGTTAAAAAATTTCTGTAGCAAATCACTTAGTTTACTAGTATCTTTTGATCATATTTACAAACATAGAAACTCCAGAGTAGATATCTTGATACCTTACTGAAGATTGGATTGCATTTGGGAAAAAAAAACTTTCAAAAATGTTAGTAGTAGCAATATATGGATTTTTTCTCTTTCTTTATCTTTTTTAATATGGTATATAAAAATATGTGAGACTGTTTTTTAATTTTGTTAAGATAGGCATTCAACGTTAGTGAATGTGTGTTTGGGGGAAGCTAAATTGGTTAATTCAAAGTTAGTGAAATCTTTGATACAAGATAGACCCATGTTCAAACCCTTGGTTAATTCGAGGTTAGTGACCCTGGTTCAAATGCCCATGTAGTGAGCCTATTTAAAGAAAAAAATACTCTAAATAAAAAAAAAGAAATATTGTATAAAATAAAATAAAAAAACAAAAATAAATGTATATGTTTGATAGTTAAGCATATTTCTTTAAAAGAAATAAATATTTGATACAAGGTAAATCCAAGTTCAAATCCCCATGTAGTGAGCCCCATCACTTAAACCTAGTGTTTTTTTAAAAGAAAAAAAATCTAAAAAAAAATACTCTAAATTAAAATAACAATGTTGAATTAAATAAAAAACAAAAATAAATGTATATGTTTGGTAGTTAAGCTTATCCCTTTAAAAGAAAAAAAAACAATGCATATAAATGGTTACCTTGAACTAAAAATATTGGGAAACATCAATGTTGGTTGGGTTGATATGACAACCCATGGTCAAGGAGTTCTCCATACTCAACCTTGTATTCCTTTAAAAGAAAAAAAAAAAAAAAAACCTCTAATAATGCTGAATGAAATAAAATAAAACAAAAATAAATATATATGTTTGATTAGTTTTAATAAAAAATATCAATCTTCATTGAAAATATGAAATTAATACTGCAAATTTTCATAGGTCAAATAACTGAGTTAATAGTTATTAGAATTTTAATATATATATATAGATATAGATATATTTTTGAAATAAATTGTAAAATATAAATATTGAAATAGTTTATTTAATTATAATGTGATATTGATTTTGAAATAAATTAGTTAATATTGATATTTTAATAAGTTATTTAAATTTTGTAGAATAGTGAATAGTGTAAAATAATATTTTTTTTAGTTTTAATTAATTTCTCAAAAAATTATATAAAATTATGTTATTTTATATGAATATTTTCAAAAATTTACTTATAGCCAGAATGAAATATTTTTATCATAACTTTTTGACAATGAGTTGTTATATCAACCTACCAATATTGATGTTTTCCATATATCACAATTTCCTAAATACAACAATGAAGTAAATTAGTTGACCCGCCAAAATTTGCAGTTTGCAGTCAAGAGGATAAGAATACCCACAAGTCATTAAATGTGATTTAGTTGAGCGAGACCCAGATCCAGAAGTCCCGATGGAGATCGTAGTCCCCCGTGCCTCTTGCTGCCATGGTCATTCTGGGCCCTCCCTTCGACGACCTTTCCATAATATTAACTCATACTAATATTAATATTCATATTTCACTCTCATTTTGCAGTCATAATTAAAATATTCACTCTTACTATGCAACCCTCACAAAAATAGGGTTACAAAAATATTTTGAAATATTCATTGTAAACCATATAATTTTATATTATAAAATATTTATTGTAAATATTATAATTTTATATAAGTTATAAGGATAGATTGATTAATTAAAAGTAATAAAATTTTATTTTTTATTTTTGATTTTATGTTTTTTAAATGAAATAAAACTTTGAAAATTATAACTTATTTAATGTCTATGTTAACTAGTTTATTTGAATATCAACTTTATATATAAAAATAAACAAACTATTTCAATATCTATTTTAATTAATTTATTTTAATAATAATTTCAGATATATAAATTATAAAAATGAAATCAAATCACACATTTCCTAAATATTTTAGAATTAAATAATTATATTATATTAGAAAAATTAAACTAAATTGAAGTACACATTTCCTAAATATCTTAAAATTCTAAATAAAACAATTGAATCAATTATTTAAAAAAAAAATTACAATATGAAATTCATATATATGTATAATAGGCAGATTTTCTAGATATATTAAAATTTTAAGAACATTTGACATGTCAAAATTTGTATTTAAAAGAATAAGAATATTAAGTTACTATTATTTTTCAATTTATAACCTCATTAATGTGATTGAGTAGTATATACCTACTCTTAAATTTAAATTTGTTTAAATCTAACAATAAACATATACTGAACAACCATATTAATAAAAATATAGCCTAAAAATATGTATGATAGTTACTGCCATAGTCAATGAAGCCTCCCGCTTCCACTACCCTTGGTAATATTAACATTCAAAATTGCTTATTTGTATTCAATGATATATCATCATTGCTCCTATTATTCATCCCATCCTTAGCCAGTGACAAAGTAGTTAACATGGCAGTCTCCAAATCAAACCTAATCTTCTCCATCATCCTCCCACAACAGCTATGTGGCACAATATTATTGTCTAATAGAATGTTCATGACCCTTCACACTAAAAGGTCCATGACACAAGGGGCAGAGAGGAGGAGAAAATGGGGGGATCCCCCTCTCTACTATCCCAACAACTTCACAGAGTATTACATCAAAATATCCATGGGCACGCCTCTACAGGATTTATTGGTGGTCATGAAAACGGGTAGTAATGTGGTGTGGGTACCCTGCACTACAAACTATACATGTCCGGACTGCTCTGGATACATCACAATTTTTCTTCCTAACAAGTCATCGTCTGCTATACCTGTAGAGTGTGTAGATCCAAAGTGCGAAAAAGTGTGTGAAGAAGAGGGAAGCGAGGGGACCTGTACAGAGACGTGCTCGGGGACGTGTCCAGACTATGCCCTTGGCTATGGTAGCGGAAGCACTACTGGGCATCTATTGAATGACACTTTAACTTTGCAAACAGGCAGTGGACAAATAACTAACTTTGCATTCGGATGCTCAGTTACTTCGGTAGGGTTTGCTGGTATGGCAGGATTTGGCAGAGGAACTCTGTCTTTGCCTTCCCACAGTACAACATAAAGGGGAGTGTTAAGACAATATTTAAGACAAATTTGGGTAAATTGTCTTAATTTGAGACAAAAGAAAACTTGTGTATGGTCTTAAATATTGTCTTTAAGGGGGTGTCTCAAATTAAATCGTCTTAAAATATTGTCTCTATAAAGACAATATATAGCACAATAATTTTTGTATCTACAAAGACAATTTCATTTTTGTCTCTCCAGAGACAATAGTTGCACTACAACACAAAGGGGGGTTTTAAGACAATTTTTAGCTAAATTGTCTTAACTTGAGACAATTTCATTTTTGTCTCTCCAAAGACAATAGTTGGAATTAAAGACATATTGTCTTTTATGCATACAATGTCTTTAATCCTATCTATTGTCTTTCTAGAGACAATATAAAACAATGACTCCAGAAAAATATCTTACCATTAAAATAAATCAATATAAAAATATTTAATTAAAAAAATCAACAATATCATTGAATAATTCATGTTAAGTTGCAGTGGAATCGAACCACCAACCTCCTGCATGGCAGGTGCTCTTCCACTGAGCTAGCACCATTTAAAGAATTATGTGAAGAGTTATGACAGTCCTTGAAATTGCATAATAATCATTGATTTTTAAAAAATGTTCAACACATAATTAGAGAAAAACAAAAACAAAGCATTCTCAGAAGTGAGAAACACTGACAGCAAGCCCAAATAATCTCGATACAAAACCACAAGTATAGACACAGAAGGCAACAAAGCCAACCAAATTCCAATGAATTATAATAAAGGTGATTGAGATTATATGACAAATCCAAGTCAAATGTTCCAAGACAAGCTTGTGATCAGATGATTCTTCTAGAAATCGTGTTAAGGTGGTTATCTAACAATTGTAGAGTAATGTTTGAATCCTCATGAATGTCACGAACTCACCATAAAAATCAATTTTTCATAAAATGAAAACAAGTCTAGATTCATAACTTTATAACTTTCTCTATTTCCATGAGTATTTGATTGTAATACCACAAGTAGGATCAAAATGTTATAAGTTCTGCACACCAACCAGAGAAATGCTCTCTCTGGGTGCTGCAAGTTTCATCTGTCAACAGGATGGTAAAAGTCATGATAAACATATCCAAGACTTGATGTAAACATAGATTGTAGATATGTTTATTTGTTCTGTAGACATGAAAAAAGGAGGTATGATAAAGCAAAGGGAAATGATAATAAAATGTTTCATTTTCTTCCGTTATCTATACCTTAAACTGCTGAGGAAGTCAATTACAACATTATACCCTGAGTGACACAAAAGATCAAACGAATTGATCGATGCTTATAACCAACATTGTGAGATTATACCAGCTAGACACACACTTTTAATATATGTTGTTTGAATAAAAAAATGTTGTTCAGACTTCAAATAAAAAACTAGCAGATGATTGCTTCACAAAGATTAAAGGTTGTTCTGTGGGAGTCACAATATGGAGGTGGACAAAGCCTCATGAATCAAATCTTTTTTTAAGATTTTTCTAGTGGGGGACTTGGGAATTGAGTTGACAAATGCTACTCGACGTATCCTCTTGTATGGAGAAACCTACACACAAAAGATATTTTCGCTTGGAAATTAGCAGATCTCCAACAAAAGAAACCAAATTTTTAGGTTGAGAGTAGGCAAGTTCACAAACTAAATATCTCAGTGTTTCATTTACCTGATTTGCAACAAATTTTTTTACATCTTCTTCGGAGATATTGATGTCAGACTTCCTCACAATAAATTCCATTGGTATTTCACCTGCTTCATCATCAGGATACCTACCATACAAACCCAAAAGATAGAGAGTTTCATGCTTCAATAAGTAACATGTATGCAATTATCTTTGGATCAATGCGTAAAGGAATAGGGGCATCAACTAATGCTGCAGAGAAACTGTGTGTTATAAGCTAGATAAAACTTCAAAAATATCCAACTGTGTGTAAGAGCCTTACAAATATATGTAATTGTTAATACTTGTAAGCACCTTCAAACATACCATTCCATTATCGTCAACTACTCTCATGCTAGAATTCCTTGGAGAGGAGCAATTTGTGGTGAACATCCTTGAATCATTCTTCTATAACCTTCAATAGGCTAGATAGTCCATCTACTCTTGGCCATGATTTAGCGTCATTAGATTATCATCAATCAAGTCTATTCTTTCACTAAATCAAATCATTTGCAAGTTCCTTCAACCTTTCAAGCATGTTCTAAATGTGAACAAGAACAAGAAAAGTAGAGGTATCAGCATATCCATAGAGAGACTCAAGGAGAGTAAAGCATTAAAACAAGATTAGGCAAAGGTCTAAGACAGTTCCACAGAGGCCTCATACAATCAAACATACCTAGGACGTACTAGGGAGTAGGCTCAACCAAATCAACTTCAAGTAAGATCATCAAGGGAAGAGGAACCAAGGAGCTCCTCAAAAGTGTAGGCTAGTCATGAGACATCCCTCAAACCTTTTCTCCATATTCTCAAGCCAGGAGGGCATCAAAAGCATCAAAGTGAGGTAGAGACAATACTTCGGCATCACATAAGAGGGTAGAAATCCATCAAAGGAATAATGGAGGCATCAGGGGAGAGCCTAGGGTTCAATAGGCATCAATATGAAAGCATCAAAACACCTTCCATCAGAGAAACTCATGGGAGTCCGGGATTAAAGGCTTGGGGCCTAGAATCAATTACAGATGAACATGAACAACCTGTGTTAGGCTATCATGATGACCAGCAGCCAGAATATGCCAATCATATTGACATAACCACTCCTTCCTTTAGGATCTTCCAATGTCCTTGAAGCCAACTCTTTATGAAACCTTCATCCATGACATTATCAAATCTTTTCCAAGAATAATATCTACCCATGCTAGGTATGATGTGTCATTATCTAGGAGGAACACACAACAACTTCTAGATCCACCAAATGTTTTCCTTTTTTGATTCCAGAAATCAAATATCAAGCTAGGAAGGATCCTTCCATCCTTTCTATTCGAGGACAGCCCCATATAAGGAGATCTCTTAATCGGATCTTGGAGACACCAACTATAGCCTATAGAATCTGTAATACTTCTGTTTTCAGTCCCAGAACATGCCTAAGCATCACATAAATAAGAGGCAGCAAACACCCATGAAAAGGGTCAAGCATTCCTTCAGGTGAAGACATCCCTTCCACATTCCCTGGCAAGAGCAGCCAAACATAGAAGTGATAAGAATGTCTAAATTAAATTACTTCATCATTCCTTCATGGAACCAGAACTAGTATCAAAGCAGTAGCAGCATCCATGGCCAGTGCAAGATGAGCCTCAACCACACCATCCTTAAGTTCCAGTATGAGTTCTTTTGTGATGCACTGTGTTACTCCTTTCATTCTCCATTCCATCAAAGTAGAGTCCTTTTCATTTGCATCCTCTCCATGTGTCATATCATCAGCATCAGAGCTCATCATAAGCAGTATAAAGGATCAACTATATGAAAGGGAAAATCCATAAGTAGAGAACAAGCAAGACTACAACACCAGGAAGGATATAATACTCAAAAGCTATCTAAAAGGAATCAGAGCAAAGCATAAGGATACTAACTCAGAGTAACCAAACCATCAAGAGAAATCAGAGAATATAATATCACAAGAAAAGCAGGAGTATTAGAAATCTTCCCAAAAGTTCACAGGAGCAAGCAAATAAACCAAGATAAAACCAAAGTATCGAATGACGAAAGCATGAAAGGCATAAAGACCCTGAAAGGACTATACAAGACACAAGATCATTAGATTCCCCATCAAACTAGAAAAGAGATATACGGTAGGACCAAAAGTAGTCAAGTAGGTAGAAATATCTCATTTTCATGGGGGGGCCCTGTTTTCCTATTAGGGAAAAATCATAGGGGTGGTTTTTGTGGGCACAAAAAATGGATGGCGACACACTGGAAGAACCAGTTATCTCTGTCTATTCACTTTGTAGGAATAATATTTACCTTTCATTGATTCCCTCATCTTTCACATTCTGATAGTGGATGCATTATGGTATATCCTTTAAGCTTCTCAAGTGCAAGGGCAGATTCAAGGCATTCTTATCAGAAATGTTGGACAGTAACTCCATGTTCCTTTTTCTGATGATTCTGCTCTTGCCTCAGAACTCGTCCAAAGTTATATTGAAGGAACAATGCGTTGTCTGGAAATTTTTCTAAAGAAACAAGAGCAATTTGTCTTGAAGAGAAGAGAGAGGTTCTTAGGAAAACTTTCTAGATCGGCTTGTGAAAAAGCAGAAGATTCTTAAGCCAGATAATATTATAAGATACTTAGGTATTCCCTTTGGAATTGATGTGCCTCTAAATGGCCTATGGGATTGGGTCTTGAACAAGTTTGAAAGTAAGTTTCTAAGATGGTTCTGACAAGATATATCACTAGTAGGTAGAGTCACTATCAAAAAAAATAATTTTGGTAACAAGTCATGTTTTCTATTCTTCCTGCCCTACTAAACTTACAACTTTCACTTATGAAGGGACACCCGAGTTTACCCAACCCATAGAAGGGAAAAATGAGTTTTCTCCAAAATATGGGGTTTATTAGGATGGAGTGAGATCAACTTTCTCCCTCTTCTGCTCTCAGGTAGCTATTCAACATGTTCTAGAGTAAAGCAACTCAGTCGATCCTTCATTTTAGACTTATGGCACACGTGGAAACTACTGGTCTCATCATGCTCATTACAAAAAATCTCAATTATCCAATCACCCAGTTACCAAATACAATCTGTTATCCTGGTCTCTCATCTTTTCGATTCACACACGGCTAGTCCTAATACAGAGCTATCCTATAACAACAACCCAGTAGAGACTGCTGCAAGTCACCTCAGCACCCTATTAGTTCCCAAATGCCCCAAGTTATATAAGAAACATGTTCCCAAATGAAATCTTTTACTGCCCATGGGTCTCTACCTATTATCTAATCAACCAGCTCAGACAAATCAACTCTGGTATTTACATGGGGATCTAGTCACAACCTGTTCACACCTAGCTAGTCGCATTTGCAGCAATCTTACGAAAAAATCTATGTTACACCTACTGCATGCAGTCATCTATTCAACCTGCCCAAATGGAATCAGTTCTCTCATACACCTGCTCAAATGAAATATGTTACCCGATTAGGTTGCCCATGGTTGGGTCATACACCTAGACTCATCACACCCACTCCCAACCAGCAGAACTCAATTAGATTTATTCCTACACTTCAATACTGCCAGAAGTTACACCATCTGCTATGGGCCCTACTGATCACGGTTATCTAGTCAATCTTCTATCTATTCTCAAACAGCTCGACCAGTTCAACTCCATTCTTCCCATAGAACTCTTTCTACCTGGTATCGAATCACCCAGCTGCTACCCAATAAGCTATTGGACCTACTGCTTACAGGTCTCTAATCAGCCTGCTCTCACCCAGTGAAATAATTATCTATGTTCTACCCACGGGGCTCTACTCAAACTGGTCTCTATTTTCACAGCTGCTAATAAGCTCTGTTCTCTCATCGAGCTGCCCAATTCAACTATGTTACCTACTGTGGTTGATTCTATTTTCACCCTGCTTGCCACATGCCCACTAACCATAGACCTCAGCTACCAGTCCCAACAATTTCAGTTCTTACCACGGGGCCGCTCTAGTCACACTGCTCTATCATACACCTGCACTGTTTACACTTGCTTTCTACTTACAACCAACTTACAATGGAGGATGGTATCATACATAGTTCGATATAACACAACATACAGTCTATGTAGAACTTTGAAGGTTTATCAAAACATGAAATAAAAAATGCTACTCACGGAATAACACCAGCATCACTAATCTCTAGGTTTGAGAGGAGAAAATCCTCTAACTCTACCGGCGCAACCTAAAAAAAAAAATTTGTAGAAGATTATTATTGTGGGTTTCGAATTGAAATTTAAATGGTATTTGAAATGTTTTGTACCTGAAATGCTTTGTACTTAATCAACTCCTAGAAAACTTCCTAGAAGATTAATATTGTGGTTTCGAATTGAACTTTAAATGATCCTCGAAAAATTAATATTGTGGGTTTCGAATTGAAATTTAAATGATCTTCGAAATGTTTAGTACCTGAAATTATTTGTACTTGATCAACAACTTGTAGACCATCTTACGAGGTAGGAGATAGGACACTCTATAACAAACGATATAAATGTAAAGGAAGAGCAACCCCTAGAAAAACTTGTAGACCATATTACAAGGAAGTAAACGGTACAAGATATAACAAATAATGTAACTGTAAAGGAATAGCATCCCCTCGAAATATTTTGTGAGTTTAGAATCTGTGAAATTGTTGGTTTGCTTTCATAATCTGTTACAAGCAAGGATAAAAAAGTAACCATACTAAGTATGCCTAATTTTGCGTGTTACAATTAATGGAATATGTACAACACTATGAATAAAAGCATCCATCAATGGACCTATTTCTCGAGTTTCTTCCAGTCTTTTCTAACTTGGTACAGGGCCATTTATTCTTCCTCTAGACTTTTTCAAACAACAAAGTATTGTCTTCTACACCAAATGATTCCCCCCCACAAAGATTAAAGACATAATCTGTCATCAACTTTCTTCCATCAATGTCTGTAACCCAATCAATATCATTATACTTGCTTCCCTCATTTCCTCTCCATCCAATTACTCTAGCTAAAACCCAATCCCTTAGTGCCTTGCAGGCATGAGAATATATTTCAAATTGTTGAGCATCGATTCAGAGAACGATTGATCAGGGGACGGTATACAAGAAGATTAAGTTGGGAAGACCATACAAGTAAAATTCAAAATCAAATAAACAGAGCTCTCCTGGACTAGGCATGAACCAACTTTTTCTGATTGTCAAACACTACACAATACACTTGTTGTTGGATATTGCCATCAATGGAGAGCCCACCTGTGTTTCCAGCAAAGGGAAAGCAGAAAATGACAGAACTATCCACGGGAATGATATAATTAGTACTGCAAACCCCTTCTACAGGAATAGGAATTCCTGTAACTAATTCTAGTTATCTGATTTTGTGCACTCACTCACCATTACAGGAATGCGATGAATTCCTCAGCAACTGCTCACACGTCTCTTAAATTGCTACTCACAAATAAAAGTGACATTTTATTCCATAATCAACACATAAACAGAGGCCTTCATAAAATCAAATGCATATAAAAATGTTGAATTCAATACAAAGATGCTCCATGGCCTTATTACACTATTTTTCAGATTGTCAAACACTACATGGTACCCTTGCTGCTGGATATTTCCATCAATGGAGATCCCACTAGTGTTTCCAGCAAAGGAAAAGTAGAAAATGGCAGAACTATCCACGGGAATGATATAATTAGTACTACAAACCCCTTCTACAGGAATAGGAATTCTACATGAATAGGGAATTCCTGTAACTGATTCTAGTTACCCGATTTTGTGCACTTACTCACCATTACAGGAATGCCATGAATTCCTGATCAACTTCTCACACATCTATTAAATTTCTACTCACAAATAACAGAGATGTTTGATTCCATAATCAACACATAAACAGAGGCCTTCATAAAATCAAATGCATATAAAAATGTTGAATTCAATACATAGATGCTCCATGGCTTGATTACACTATATGGGAAAATTATGCCCTGGCCTCTCCCCTCATACTTACTATCTACTTCTATTCTTTTCTCCACCTCCCTAATGCCGGTAAGCTTACAAATGCTTCGTTAAAACTTATAAATGATAACTATTTCAGTTTGGATCCTATAATATTGCTACAATTGACCCTAGGATCCTATAAGGGGTTAACGGATTGTGGCTTTGGGTTAAAGGGATAGGGACTTTAGTGGTTATAGACTGAGGAAATTCCTATAATTGATTCATCATTAACATAAGATAAGCTTATTATGGTACAAATGTAAGGATCGACTCAAAAATTCCTGTAATTGATTGATTGCACATCTCATAAATCCTCGATAGACTGAGGAAATTCAATGCCAAATTAACACTGCTATAAAAGAAAAAATTCATCTTGACTAGCAACCATGATTTCAATCTTGCAGATGACTTGGAGCTAAGAGATTGAGGCTTCTGTTGAAAATTGAGATACATAGATAGAGGTTTCAGTATTAGGGTTGGGTCCTCGGAATATAAACCCATGTCATGATCCATATGACTCCACAATAATGTAATGTCCTAGGGTAATTTTAGCCCTTAGGATTCTACGTTTATCAGGGTTACAATAATTCAACAATATTATACAACAACAATGTTCATTTTTTCAACAGTAGACATAATTGAGATAGAAAAAATATTTCCACCGTAATAAAGATATCTAACAGCAATATGATTCCCAACTAAGTTAGGGATGACTGCCCAACAAAACAGTAGATTCTTCCCAACAATTATCACAATATAATTTTTATTTTCAAGATGAATACTCAGCAATTCAACTACTTATCCAATCCTAGATTCAACAGAATAACAGATAATAGAATAGACAAACCTAGATTCAACACATGAAACAGTGGTTTCCTTTTCCTTTAGTCCTAGCCAAATCTGAAATCATAATAATTGAGTTTAGAGTTAATCTACGTTTGTTTCATCATTAACATAAGATAAGCTTATTATGGTACAAATGTAAGCATCAACTCATAAATTTCTCTAATTGATTTATTGCACATCTCATAAATCCTAGATAGAATGAGGAAATTCAATACCAAACACTGTTGTAAAAGAAGAAATTCATCTTAACTAACAACCATGATTTCAATCTTGCAGATGACTTGGAGCTAAGAGATTGAGGCTTCTGTTGAAAATTGAGATACATAGACAGAGGTTTCAGTATTAGGGTTGGGTCCTCGGAATATAAACCCATGTCATGATCCATATGACTCCACAATAATGTAATGTCCTACGGTAATTTTAGCCATTAGGATTCTATGTTCATCAGGGTTACAATAATTCAACAAGATTATACAACAACAATCTTCATTTTCTCAACAGTAGACATCATTGAAATAGAAAACAAATTTCTACCGTAGTAAAGATATCTAACAGCAATATGATTCCCAACTAAGTTAGGGATGACTGCCCAACCAAACAGTAGATGCTTCCAAACAATTATCACAATATAATTTTTATTTTCAAGATCAATACTCAGCAATTCAACTACTTATCCAATCCTACTATGACTACACAACCATCTTCACAGTTTTATCAGGCCCGACAAGGCTCGCTTGCTATATTTCATCATCAAGGTCAGTTTCACACAATTCGTTCTTGGTTCCATTGCATTCAGATGGCTCTCGTAAAACGAGGTTATTATCAAGCCCATTTTAATTAAATATGCTAAATGTGTTATTTGGGGCAGATTATTTGAAGAAACACCTTAGTGTAAAATATCGTTGGAACTGGGAAGAAGAGATCTATAGGATGGGATGATGAAAAGTGACTTTCAGTGGTGGAGGAATCATAGAGGCAGATTAATCATTTTCTAGGATAAAAAGTGACTTAATTAAAATAAAATAAAAGGGAGAAGCTTCTAGAATGGAAATAAAAATATAAAATTAAAGTTCTTGTAGAAATTTGAAGAGAGATTCATCAAGTCTTTAAAAGAGGGGAGAACAAGTCATTGAGATATCTTGGATTTGGAATATTTTCTTTTGGCAAGTTGGAGAACTTGGTTTCAGGTTCAGAGAGCCCTAGGACAAAAGCCCTTGGGTTTCTTGTGTTGGAAAATCAAGGTATATAATATATTATTATTGATTCTCCTTACTTGATAATTACTTGTGATGTTTGTAGGTATTTTATTATTTTGTTTTACTTCATCAAGAAATTATAAAAAACATGAAGATCGCAAAACACAAGGAACACAAGATAAAGGCTCAACACCAGGGAAAAACCCCACAACTGGGGAAAACCCAAACAATCCTCTTCTTATAGAATCATATCAAAATGAGACCTTCAAAACCAAAAGACCAAGTATAAGACCTCAAGCCCCAAGTCACCCCTCCAAATGATCTCCTCCAAACAAGACAAAATCTACTAAATTCAACGCATGTGAAACTCTTCACAAACTACTTCGATCAAAGTCTCAGTCCTACAACTTTAGGTTTGCAATTCAGCCTGGAATTGTCAGCCCCTACAACTTGCCCAAAATACCCTAACTTCTCACACGTGTGAGAGAGATGATTCTATTTCCATTTCTTCTTCCTTCTCTCTTGAATTGTCCTTCTCTCCTTGACTTTTGTTTTCCAAAAATCTTCTTATCTTACTGCAGATCAAACTTTTGCAAGTGCTCCAAATGAGTCAATGTCTCATGATATATATACACTCTTCAAGAGGTCGGATAGAGCTCTTATAGAAGACTTCATCTTGGTAGGGCCGACTTTGTCTTGGGAGCCCAAATAATGTTTCTTTCTTAATACAAATTTTCCCAAAAGGGTCTTTTACATATGACAATAATTCTTTTGATTCATGACAAATATTTCTTGAAAAAATCTAGGAGCATGAAATGCATGCTTGACCTAGATGACCATTAAATGGAGCATGAAACTCATGGTTGAAAAACAATATTTTCTTTCTTATTTTTCTTGATACATAAAATATACATAATGACATAAGTAAAATATAGTTATGAAGACCGAAACTAGTTACTTTTCCAACATCTTGGTGTGTTGGACAAAACCCCAACTCACTATTGTGTAGATCTCATTCATAAAGCTCGTAGAGCTTCATCAACATCAATTGGTGAGCATATCTGAAGAAAATATGTGGGTTGGAATTGGGGATAAACCAGATCTCCAATTTGGGTTTCATTTCCAATGATGTAATGGAAGATCAAGAGTTATTGTCAGCCATTTGTTGGTATTTGTAACAGATTCTAGAAACCCTATTTATTGCAAATTTGATTAATTTTTTGGCAATATCCATCTTGTAAAATTCTACACATTTTTTGGTGTTTTTGGATGTAATTCATGGAATAATTTTGTCGAAGTAAAATACCAAATTCCTACTAGCTAGTGCTATCCTCTCCTCGTGCCTATAATCGCACTGTAGCTCGGGGAGCCAAAGGGAAGAAGAGTACCTTGTGTTGGTAGTGTGGACAACCAAGTGGACCAGAAAATTTAGTCAAGCATTGTGGGAATTGCAAAAAAAAAATCGCTGCAACCACAAACTTCCTGCAACTGCAAACTCCTAATAATGCTTCCAGATACAGAGCCTGTAATGGTTATTGATTAAAATTATTTTTGCACTTGCAGTGCTCTAATCTCAAATGATAAATATAATTTCATCAGTGATGACAATGGATAGAAGGGCTTAGAAAAGCTAAAAAAAATCAATGCTTTGTCTGATCACAAGCCTCAACCACTCAAACCTTGCATCTAACATCAAATTTTCCCAAAATCCACCTCCAATGCATTTGGCTTCTTGAAAAATGTGGAAGTGTTTTTTCAGGAGATGATTGAAAGCTTCTGAGATGTTTGGTGAGGAAATATCATATGTGTATTTGTGCAAATGCACCATTTTGCTATATCCTGAAATTTTTGAAGTGCCATTTTGAAATGCATTCATAACATTTCACAAATGCATACAAAATACAGAGTTATGTTCATTAATATCAATATTTCAGCAATTGTGTATCATTTATATAATTACTTGTGCTGCTTTATTCAATTCTCATACAATCTTATATCACAATTGACATGTTACCACATGTGTTCCTCAACAATGTCCTGTATGTGCAGTCTCAGTTGTCCATGTGACTTTATCCATTAATTTCTAGACATGTTTATCGAGTCAGAACCTAAAAAGGTACTTTAGTTGAATTTGTAAGTACTTATGTTCATCACAATTATTATGATGTATTTCATAATCCATCTTTTACACTCGTGGTATTGGTATCAGTCAACCATCTGAGAGATTCGCTAAATCTATAGGAAAAATATTGAAATTCTCCATTGTAGCTGCTTACTGGTACTGTGTTGAACAAAGCAAGGTTCTGAATAGATTTGAGATGACCCGTTTGTTAGGACCTCACAATGTACCATTTTTACCATACATATTGACACCACCTTACCCTTTATAACTATATTTAAAAAGGGTTCCATCATCATTTTCATTCACTTTATCCAAAGGTATATGAAATCCTCCTCTTTACTATATATTTAATCTGTTTACATATAATTCCATATTACTCTTATATTTCATCATTACTCGAAGGTAGATTGTTGCTAACATAAGTCTAAAAGATCGCAGATAATTTATGTGCTGTGTTGAAACAATCGGCCGTTGCTGAAACAGTCGACTCCGTTGCTGAAACAGTTAGCGGGCACGCAAATTCCGTCACTACTCGTAATTTGCGATTCTGGAAGAGTATTTTTGGAACAATGGCAACAAGATGAAGACGAGCAAGGAAGTGATTACACGGATTATTCTGAAGACCAATACTTTTTTTTGTATCTGTTGTAACAATATCTTTCTATGGAAGAATAGAATAGTCCTGTTTTAAGAAAGAAGAACAGATTTGGATAAACATAGATTTGCTCTGATGTAATTGTAATAGATGTCTCCTCTTTAAAAAGAGGAGACACCATCACTAGAAGGAGAGTTAGAAACTACAGGAGAACATTGTTTTTTAGCAGAAAGGAGCTAGACTCCATTGTAATGTATCATTCCTTTTTGACAGATGAATAAAGGTTCCTTTTGAGCGCTTCAATTTAACTCTTTCCCTAGGGAATCTTGTGAGAAGGAAAGGGCCCGTCTTCAGCACAAGATTCACCTGACTGTTCCTATAGTTTGTTAAATTTTCTTTATGATATTCGTACCTTAATTTAATTCTGTTGTTGAAACATCAGTTGCATAGTTCTGTGATTCATTAAGAATTCTGTTTCCTTTAACGTTGCATGAGTTTGGTACATTCATTCTTAAAGAAGTTAAGAGATATTTTTCTATTATCTGTTTGAATGTATGATTGATGCTAGGAAGTAGGTGCTGAAGATTCCTGTGCAAAGGAATAGGGTCATGTTCCCATTAATTGACTTTCTTTTCCCTGTAGTGTGATTAGAAACAGGAGACAGGTGCTGAAGGTTCCTGTTCATGGGAATAGGGTCATGTTCTCTTGAGTTTATCTTTTATATAGTGTGATTAGTGTCAGGAAGCAGGTGCTGAAGTTCCTATTTGAAGGAATAGGGTCCTGTTCCCTGTTATGGTTGATTGGTTTCCTTTCCTGCAGAGTGATTTCCTTTCATTAGGATTCTTAAAAGACTGCAATAGAGGAATTGTTTCTACTATAACATAAGTAGACTTCAGCTTTGTTAAAACAGGGTGTGAATAATTAGATATGTATGATTAATAATTGTGTGACTTTTACTACAACATTATTTTGCTTTTGGAATTGAGCATATCCAGTGCGTGGTTGTCTTTGGAATAAACAGACCTTCTCGGGTTGACAATTTATGTGGAACTTGAATTGTTAAAACAATTAAAGCGACCAACATTTTGGCACCGTTGCTGGGGAAGGAAATTATAGATTTCAAAAGCATTAATATTTTCTTTCTAGATGTGCAGATTGTATGAGAGGATGCGGAACCCAGAAGAAAACTAATCCTACAGGTGGCAAGGGCAAAGGAAGGGGAGGAAGAAAGACTTTCATTGACGAGATTGTATCAAAGGCTGAATCATCACAGAGATTAAGTTCTCGAAGACCAAATATTCAGCACTCCCTTCAATCGGATTACAAAACAGAGGAAGTTGTGGGCCCTGAAAACATAGAGGAGCTGGTAATTAAAGGACCAACAATCAGTGCTGGAGAGTCAGAAGAAAGTGCTAGCAAATCAGTAGAGCACGTTGAGGAACTAATAGAGAGTGTTGGACGAACAGTGGAAAACATTGAGGAGCCAGTAGAAGATCTTGACGATCGAGCAAGTGCAGTAGGAGAATAGCCAATGGAAGGAAACAACGAAGACTTCTTTGGTGGAGGACGTGTAGATCCTGAAGGAGAAGGAAAGGATGAAAATTCTCTCTCTACCTTGGGATTTCCTATCAGTGATCTCCCTAGAGGAACAACTCCTATGAAGAATATTCCATTGTCAACTTTACCCAACTTCCATGGTTTATCCTCTGAAGATCCGGATGAATTTATTTTTGAATTTGATATATTATGCAGAAGTTATGATTATGTTACTAATGCTCAAAAGTTGAAACTGTTTCCAGCAACATTAAAAGGAAATGCTTTAAGATGGTTCATGAGCCTTGGAAGTCAGGTAATCACAACATGGGAACAGATGACACAAAAATTTCTGCTTAAATATCAAGACTATTTCCGGACGAGAGAAAAGAGGGACGAACTATTCAATATGGCACAAAAGCCGGATGAGAATCTGGAGGACTATGTAGAAAGGCTGCAGTATAATCTATAGAGATCTGATCATCCGAATATAAGTAAGGAAATTTGCAAAATAATATTACTTAGAGGACTAAGGGATGATTGTTTATACATGTTAAACATGCTTGGCAAGGGAGATATATCTAAAGAATCATATGATGAGATTTTTGAACTTTGTAAAAGATGTTCAAGGGGAGCTGCAAAGAACAGAGTAAGTAATAGAGATCCCACCTATTCAAGAGTGCAGAAATCAGCCAGTGAGGGAGCAACAAGAGCTGAAATAGGTAATTTACTTGAAGAATTTAAAACTGAGATGTTAAGTTCTTTTGCTTCACAAATTGACACTTTGCAGGTTAAAAAGAAGCAGGCTGAAGCAGAAGCAACTCTGGCTGTCTTTTGCCCAAAGTGCAGAGACAAACATCCACTAAGGGAGTGCCCATTGGACAAAATACCAGGGTGAAAATGTGAAGCTGGGAAACACTTTTTGCCCTTTTTTGACGTTGAAAATTGTAATTTTCTATGTTTTTCAAATTCAACTCCACTAAACTCATATTTTTATCGCAAATTATGCTTTGACATAAAAACAAGAATTGTAGAGAATCGTCTTACCTCCATACCGATATTTAAAAAATAAAAAAAATATTGACATATAGAGGGGTAAATTTGTTGTTTACTAACTGCATATACTTGAAATTTTCAGGCAAACATAAATAGTCACTTTATTATCCTTTACTTTTTTTAGGGAAGGTTATTCATTTTTTGGAAAAAAACCATAGCATCATAATTTGCATATATTGCACTAGTGCACAGACTATTTTTTGGTAATTTTTGGATCAAATCACTATTTTTTATTATTTTTTGAAATGGACGAAGACAAAAAAACAATGATGTTTCAGTACATTTTATTATCCTTTGATTTTCTTTTCAATGTGATCGTCAATAAGAAAAATGAGAGTACCCTTTTGAGGTAGACAGGGAGAGGAAGTGCACTATGATTTTTTTAAATTTTTTGGTGTCCTCGTTTGAAAGTTATTGAATTTTCATTCAGTGAAATTTTTCGAACAATGAAATTCCATAGTGACATAGTTTAGTAAAAAATTAATAAAAAATTGAATTTTTTAACGAAACTCCATAAATCTCACATCATCAAAAACTAGATTTAGAGACGAATCTAATGGTACTTGGTCCGACATATAACATTTTGTTTTTGTAGGTGTTCTATCCCTCCAAAGTTGCGGGTTTCTCAAAACTGCAGAGTTTTCTGAGTTTTTTGTTGACCAGAAACTCTCGGCCGAGAAAAACTCTCGGCTGAGAAATTTTTAAAACTCTCGGCCGAGAGTTTTAAACCAATTTATGCGCGGGAAAACCCCCGGGCAAAAGTTTTAAAAACTCTCGGCCGAGAGTTTGCGGCCGAGAGTTTGCACAATAAAACTCTCGGCCGAGAGTTAGCAAAACTCTCGGCCGAGAGTTTTTGAATGTAAAAAACTCTCGGCCGAGAGTTTGCGGCCGAGAAATTTTTCACACAACTCTCGGCCGAGAGTTTTCAAAACTTTCGGCCGAGAAATTTTGTTGACTTTTTTTCTCGGCCGAGAAATTAAAAAACTCTCTCGAATTCTATCTCATGCCAAAAAGTGTTTCCCAACTTCGCGTTTTCGCCCACCAATCTGCACCCTTTGTGAGAAAGATCATGAAACACAACAATGTCCATCTCTACCAGGAATAAAGGCAGCATTGCAGCCAACGGAAGAAGAAGCTAAAGCAGTTTAGCTGCTAACTCAAAGAAGACAATGGCAACCAAAAGGACAAGGTATGAATTCTAGTATGCCATTTAATCATTGGAATAATTATTCTGCTTTCAGTCAAACAAATTACCCTCCCTTTAATCAAATGCAATACCCACCCTTTAATCAGATGAATTTCCCACCCATGCAACAATCAAACCCTCCCTTTGTTGATCCTGCAACGTGGACTCCTTCGCCCCCACAGCAGCCATCTTCTTTTAACCCTTGGAATTCAAATTGGAGAAGACAACAATTCCCGTATCCAAATCAATTTCCTCAATTTCAACAACCAATTTCTCTGCCATTAAATGCTCCACCAAATAACCAAATGAGACCCCATCTACCTGTGCAACCAAATCCTAACCCCAATAATAAAGTTGTGCAAGTCATTGATATTCAGAATCAGCCTATATTTCCTACTATGCAATGTAATGATATTCATTTGAGATCCGGGAAAATAGTAGAACCTATTATTGATGACATAACTTCTTCTGATTCTGATAAAGAGGAAACTGAGAAACATAAGAAAGCACAACCACCCTCTAACAAGGGTATTGAAATAACAGAACCACCATTCCCCGAGCATTTAGTTTTAACCAGAACGCCTGAAACACCTGCTTTTAATCTTTTAGGGGAATTGAAAAACTTGTATGTTAAAATTCCACTTTTACAGGCACTGAGAGATGTACCAATTTATGCCAGAACCATAAGGGATATTTGTATTAAGAAACCTTGTAGGAAAACTAAAGATCCCCTTCCAGTACATGTGATGGGTGATTTATCTGCATTAATGTCTGGAAAAACCCCTCCTGTGAAATATGGTGACCTCGGCCATCCTACCGTGACAGTTCAAATTGGTAAAACAATGATTCCTCAAGTTTTGGTAGATTTAGGTGTTGCAATAAACATAATGACTCTTGAAACTTCACAGATGTTACAGTTGAATAACAGAATCAGAGATACACCAACTATCCCAGAGTTAGCTGACCGTTCTACAATTAAACCAGAAGGAGTTGTTGAAGATCTACTTATCTCAGTTGAATCCTGGAATTACCCAGTTGATTTTGTCGTATTGCAAACTAAAACAAAGCTGGGGGGCATCCTTTAATTCTAGGGAGGCCATGGCTGGCCACAGCCGATGCCTTTATCAGTTGCAGATCTGGTTCTATGAAAATTTCTAATGGTTATGAAACTAAACAGCTTACTCTTTACCCTCATGCTACACCCATAATTAATAATGAAGATTCTATGTGGATGGATTATGATGATAATGCTATTCAGCCTATTTTAACTATCGAACAAGCCTTAACTCTTAAAGACAATACAGAGGATGAAATAATTAATAATTTTATTTGTGAACCTTCCTCTGTAATTGCTGAAACACACAATCAATTGACTGCAATTTTTGAAACAGATACCCAGGAAAATATTGAATCTGAAGACTTGTCTCAGACATTAACCGCCATCTCATCTAAGAGCATAATAGTCGAAATCGAACCTGGCAAGACATTAAACATAAATCCTGATCTAAAAGTTGTTGAAACACAGCAGTTAATGAAGTTATTACATGAAAATAAGGAAGCATTTGCATGGGATTACATGGATATGAAAGGGATCTCTTCTGAACTATGTACTCACCGAATTTATATTAAAGAAGGATGCCGACCAGTCTGTCAACCCCAAAGACGAATGAACCCTAATTTACGGGAAATTGTTAAAGAAGAACTTCAGAAATTTCTTAATGAAGGATTTATATACCCCATATCTGACAGTGAATGGGTTTCCCCATTGGTAATTGTCCCTAAGAAAAACGGGAAATGGAGAGTATGTGTTGATTACAGAGCCTTAAAAAAAGCTACTCAAAAGGATCACTTTCCTTTACCTTTCATTGATCAGGTGTTGGATAGTCTGTCAGGGAAGAAATTCTTTTCTTTTTTAGACGGATTCAGTGGGTATAACCAAATTAGAATCGCACCCCAAGACCAGGGCAAGACCACTTTCACTAGTCCTTGGGGAACTTTTTCTTATAGAGTTCTTCCATTTGGGCTATGTAATGCACCAACAACTTTTCAGAGGGCTGTTATAGGAATATTTTCTGATATGTTGAATGACTCTATGGAGATATTTATGGATGATTTTACTCCTTATGGTGTGTCTTTTCAAGATGCATTACAAAATCTTGAGAAGGTACTTAAACATTGTATACAAGCTCACCTCTCCCTAAGTACTGAAAAATTTCATATGATGATGAGTGAAGGAGTAGTGCTTGGAAATTTTATTTCATCTCAAGGTATTCAGGTAGACCCATCTAAAATATTGGTCATTCAGAATCTTCCTGTTCCTAAAACACAAACTGATGTGAGAAGTTTTCTGGGACATGCTGGATATTACAGAAGATTTATTAAAGGTTTTTCTAAGATAGCTTCTCCATTATTTGTGTTGCTTATGAAAAATGCTGAATTTAAGTGGACTAATCCTTGTCAGAAAGCCTTTGTAGAACTCAAGCATCAATTATCTATTGCTCCTATTTTGAGGGGACCTGATTGGGCCCTCCCTTTTCATATATCTTCTGATGCTTCAGACACTGCAATTGGATTTGTATTGGGACAAGAGGAGAATCATCTTCCTTATGCTATCTAATTTATCAGTAATAACATGACCCCTGCTGAGCTTAATTATACAGTTACCGAAAAAGAGTTTCTTGCAGTAATTTATGCCATTAATAAATTCCGACATTATATCACTGGTTATTCTACTTTTGTCCACACTGACCACTCGGCTATTAAGTATTTAATGAACAAATATGTCACAAATGCTCGAGTTACTAGATGGATATTATTACTGTAGGAGTTTGATATCACAATTGTAGATCAGCCTGGTAAAGAAAATGTGGTGGCTGATTTCCTTTCACGGTTAAAAACTGATAATAATATTCCAGTAGATGATTCTTTTCGTGATGAGTATTTATTTGCAGTTTCTGCTCACTCTCTGTGGTATGCAGATATTGCCAATTATTTGGTTGCAGGAAAATTACCATCACACCTGTCATACAGAGAAAAGAGAAGAATTGTTCAACAAAGTGCCAGGTATAGCTGGATAAGTGGGTGTCTTTTCTACACAGGGCTTAATCAGGAAATCCGAAGATGCATTAGGGAAGATGAAGTGTATGATATACTAAAAGCTTGTCATGATGGCCCTTGCAGAGGGCATTTTGCTGATAAAAGAAAAACACACAAAATTTTGAGGATGGGTTACTATTGGCCCTCATTATTTAAGGATGCAAAGAAATATGTGAGGGCTTGTGATAGCTGCCAGCGAATGGGTCAACCCAATCGTAGAGATCAAATGCCATTAAACCCCCAGGTAGTTTCCGAACCATTTGAAAGATGGGTCTTGGATTTCATAGGACCCATTAATCCTCCATCCAATCAAAGAACTTATATATTAGTCTCTACAGACTATATGACTAAATGGGTGGAGGCCAAAGCACTTATTAGAGCCAATGAAGAGGCTGCCCTAGCTTTCTTATTTGAAGAAATCTTCACTATATTTGGAATTCCTAGAGAGCTAGTTACAGATGGAGGACCTCCATTCAATTCTCATGGTTTTAAGTATACCCTTCAGAAATATCATATTCATCATAGAATGACTACACCATACCACCCCCAGGTCAATGGGCAGGTGGAAAGCACAAATAAAGTATTAGAAGCCATTCTAACTAAAATAGTGAAGGATAACCGGAAGGATTGGTCTCAAAGGCTCCCTTAAGCACTATGGGCTTACAGAACTACTTGGAGAAACACTACAGGTTTTTCTCCCTATGAATTGGTTTATGGTAAAAATGTTGTTTTCCTGTGGAATTTGAAATTTAAACTCTAAGAACTGCTTTAGATGTTAATCTTGATTTGACTGATGTGCAGATAGCTAGGTTGCAGCAGCTTCTTGAATTGGATGAAAAGAGATTAGATGCCATTCACCAAACAACCATGATTCAACAACAAAGAATGAAGTGGCATGATAAAATTATCAAACACAAGCAGTTCCAAAAAGGTAATTGGGCCTTATTGTATGACTCTCGGTTTGAAAATTTTTAGGGTAAGCTACATACACGATGGCTTGGACCATATGAAGTAGATGCTGTTTTTCCTAATGGAACAGTAAGACTTCTAACAATTGATGATTCTAAAACACCTCTACTAGTCAATGGTCATAGGCTTCGTTTGTACCAGCGCCCTGTTTCTAAAGAGGATTTCAAGACTGCTTGCACGGCTGATACACATTGTCTTTTTCTAGGGGAGTCTTCTGCTCCTCACAGCATTTAATTTTCTGCACAGTATTTCTAGCATTATATTAGATTTAAAACTAATAATCCCTATCAAGGGTTGGCATGTTACAATTGAATTTTGCAGATTATGGAAGAACTCATTAAGGAGGACAGATTCATCACAAGAATATCTGAAGCTTCAATCACAGAAGATTTTTCCTTCATTTCAACCCATTTCCTAGCAATATCCCTTTTATCACTTATCCCATTTTTACATTTTTCCCTTTTTCCATTTTTTTTTTCCCCACTTCTACCATTTCTGAAATATCATCTTTCAGCTAGTATTTCCCGTTCCTTACTGCTGAAATTATCCCTTAGAAAATACTTCCTCCACTTGTCTTAAACCCAAGTCATTATATCCCATTCTCCTTATTTTTCCCTTTGCTGAAGCACCACTTTCAGCAACATGTCATTCATTTTTCCATTGCTGAAACACCACTTTCAGCAACCTGTCATTCATCTTTTCATTATTATTAAGACACCATTTCTTTCCTCTACTCTACAAGCTTTTCAGCTTTCCACTTTTATTCTTCAGATCCCTTGGGTAAATATTATTCAGTATTGAGCAGATCCCGATATGCTCCTATTTCTACATTCCAGAGAAATTTAAAGATTCTTCCATTAATATCAAGCCATTATGAAGCACTCTATACTTCGAATTATAAAAACAAAGGTAAAAATAAAAGGTATGTGGTTTTTATGTAATACAGTTAAATAATATTTTAAAGAGAGGATCTTGCTCATAATGATTACAATCCCCGCACACTTAAACAACATTTCATCATACGTAAGGGGGGAATTTTGAAAACAGAATCATCATTCCACACCATCCAATCCTCCGTCACTCTTCATATCCATTATTTCCGCCATCATTGAGACTCCATATCCTCTGTTGCAACAATTAGCTTGACCAAAGCCTGTGTTTCTGTTCTCTGCGCCTTTGCATGTGACTCAAGTTAGTAGCTATGGGAGGTTCGACTATCATACATGAGCCTGGTTCGATAACTCTTCTTGAATTGTTCCCGGAGGCCTACCAAACTTTTCAGCAGGCAGGATGGACAACATACTTTGAAAGGTTAGGAGAATTTTATCCTCAACAAGTTTTAGAGTTTGCGCAGAATTTTCAGGAAGACTACTCAGTGGTTCAAGGGGTTCAAATTTCGGTCATAGAGGAAGATATAGCACAAGTTTCAGGGTTGCCGGTTACAGGTGCTTGCTGGTTCAGCAGGAAACAAGTCATTTTAAATGCACAGCAAGACTTCCTTCTTCCAAAGGAGCAGATTGAACATAAAGGCCGCAATATAAGTCTGCATTCATTACCTCGCCCATGGCCAACAGTAGCTGAATTCATCAAGCACTATTTGACATGCGAGGGGCGTTACCAGGTAGTTTATCAGCACGACTTCGTTTTAATGAATCATTTGCGGCATGGTCGATTAGTTAATATTCCTTATTATCTGCTTGGGTGTATAAAAAACATGTCATATTACTGTAGACGGGTAAAATTCCCATTATTATCCCTTACCCATCATCGCTTATGTCAATTATTAATTCAGAGGGGTTTTTCTCAGCAAAATCCCCCTCTGAATAATCCACTCCTCATTCCCCAGCAAGCCGAAATTCCCCAGCAAGCCGAAATTCCCCAACAAGCCTAAATTCCCCAACAAGCCGAAAATTCCCAAGAAACTCCCGAAAGTTCTTATGAAAGGCAATTGGACGATATCCCTGACCCCCCATTGATTCCATCCTCAGAACCAGTTGACCTACCCCCAAGTTCATCCCACTTAGCAGAGTCACCCCTTCCCACTGTTCATATCTCTAGCGATGACTCTCAAACACCCCCATCTCCCCCTACTCATAAAAGGAATAGACGAACCCTAACAGTCTCTGTCTCAAAACGACAAATAAGGGCCGCATCCCAAGTTGTCACCTCTTCCGAAAGCCCTTCCCCTAAAAAAGAATCTTCTCCTACAAAGAAAAGGAAAGTCACTGACTTTTCTGCTTTCCTACCTAGGAGGAAAATGAAAATGACTGTTGAAACTGAAGTCACTCCCATTTCCTCTGACCCTAAGACTATCCTGTTAAAACTTCAATCCTCATCACCATTCCAAATTCCCCAACCATTACCCGTCTCGTCCTGCGGCACTGCTCCACAAGAACCAGTTGCCCGGGGTAAGATGACATCGTTTACTACTCAAACAGTAACTGCTCCACAAGAACCAGTTACTTACCCAGAAGCTGAAACACAAGAACCAGCTACTGAGGTACAAAAATCATACACCAAGCATGATAATACAAGGAAACCAGCTGTAGCTGCAACACAAGAACCAGCTACAGCTATGGATCAGCAGACAACTACAGCAGAATCAACCAGCACACAGGGTTCACACACTATGGCATCTTTATTGGAGGAAAATGAGTTTTTGAAGTCAGAACTAGAGGCCTATAAGAAAGAACTGATAATGGCAAGAGAAGCTTTTTATAGAGAATTAAATCTCTACATGTTGGCACACACAACATCAACACAAAACAAGGATCCATGCAGAGAATACATGTGCCATGAATGTGGAAACATTTACCAACATGCAAGATACAAAATAGTCAAAATTCCAGTGCCTGAGGCATCCACATCAGTTACAATTAAAGAAGAACGCCCTACTGTCACACAAGAACCAGTAGGGCCCTCAAAAAGTCTGGAAAAAGAAACCAAACCACAGATATCCTGGCTTGTGTTAGTCAGCTCAGCTACTCAGACAATGCCCCAACCCAGTACTTATAATGCCGAGACACAGACTCCGCCATGGAAACAATTAGAAATAATGAATAACTGGAAGTAATAGTATGCTGTGGATCAAGATAAAATACTACAACAGCATAAGTTGGCCTGGCAGAATCAGATGTATGCCAACTGGGATAATTGGGAGCAAACACTGCAACAGCTCAAGGATTCTAAGAAAGAAATCAAAGAATTAAAAGAGAAACTGGTTTTGATGTTTTCATTAGTGCAAAAATTGTTAGCCACATGAAAACCCTCCTTGAATTATTCTCTCTTCCTCTCTGAACGTCTTGTTTATTTTCAATTGAAGGCAATTAAGGATGGGAGACCTCATGAATTGCTCACAGTGGAACAATTTGTTAAAACATTTGCTGAGGCCCCTGCTAGTGACCAACATTTGTTATGTGAACTTTATCTTCATAATGAGGCTATGCCTGAAAATAGACAGGTTAATCTTACTCCCATTGTTGGTGATGTACAAATTAGGGCATTTGTTTCATTTCTTGCCAATCAAATCACATGGAAAACTGCTTTTATTGCAAGTAGGCATAATGAGGAGAATCGCCTCTTGTGGATTAGACCAGAACCTTCAAATCCGGCCAGTTTTGTAGCAGAATATCACCGATTTTTGCAGAAGGTAGGAATGCACCGCTACATACAACAACTGCAAGCCTCAACACTTCTAAAGTGTCTACAGTTAATCAGAGTTAAGGAAACTACTGCTTTGAAGGCCAACACTATGTTCTGGCAACAGTCATGTAAGGAAAGACAAGAGTATCACCCTTTTAGCCCTGATAATCTTCAAGCTGCAATATCCAGGGTACCAAACTACATCAGATGCATTCGGCATTGTGGAGAGAACTGGATTGGTTATCATTTTCACTTCCCGATCTTATGGATGCCGACAGAACAATACCAGTATCACTACGAATTGGCTAACAGGGACGAGGCGGTAGCATGGCAGCTATTGCAGAACAATCGAGGATTCTGAGCTTCGATAGAAGCCACCTTCCCTAGTTACTGCTTGAGCTACTTGCATGCACAGAGTCAGTACTCAGACTCAGACTCAGACTAAGAGTTGCCTAAGGACATGCAACCCTTTCAGCTGGGGGGGATGTTAGGACCTCACAATGTACCATTTTTACCATACATATTGACACCACCTTACCCTTTATAACTATATTTAAAAAGGGTTCCATCATCATTTTCATTCACTTTATCCAAAGGTATATGAAATCCTCCTCTTTACTATATATTTAATCTGTTTACATATAATTCCATATTACTCTTATATTTCATCGTTAATCAAAGGTAGATTGTTGCTAACACAAGTCTAAAAGATCGCAGATAATTTATGATAAGGAACGTGCTGTGCTGAAATGATCGGTCGTTGTTGAAACAGTCGACTCCGTTGCTGAAACAGTCAGCGGGCACGCAAATTCCGTCACTACTCGTGATTTGCGATTCTGGAAGAGTATTTTGGGAACAATGGCAACAAGATGAAGACAAGCAAGGAGTGGTTACACAGATTATTCTGAAGCCAGTACTTTTTCTGCATCTGTTGTAACAATATCTTTCTATGCAAGAATAGAAGGGCCCTGTTTTAAGAAAGAAGAACAGATTTGGATAAACATAGATTTGCTCTGATGTAACTGTAATAGATGTCTCCTCTTTAAAAAGAGGAGACATCATCATTAGAAGGAGAGTTAGAAACTACAGGAGAACATTTTTTTGAGCAGAAAGGAGCTAGACTCCATTGTAATGTATCATTCCTTTTTGACAGATGAATAAAGGTTCATTTTGAGCGCTTCAATTTAACTCTTTCCCTGGGGAATCTTGTGAGAAGGAAAGGGCCCGTCTTCATCACAAGATTCACCCGACTGTTCCTGTAGTTTTTTGAGTTTCTTTATGATATTCACACCTTAATTTAATTCTGTTTGCTGAAACATCAGTTGCATAGTTCTGTAATTCATTAAGCATTTTGTTTCCTTTAAACGCTGCATGAGTTTGGTACATTCATTCTTAAAGAAGCCAAGAGATATTTTTCTGTTATCTGTTTGAATGTATGATTGATGTTGGGAAGCAGGTGCTGAAGATTCCTGTGCAAAGGAATAGGGTCCTGTTCCCATTGATTGACTTTCTTTTTCCTACAGTGTGATTAGAAACAAGAGACAGGTGCTGAAGGTTCCTGTTCATGGGAATAGGGTCCTGTTTTCTTGAATTTATCTTTTCTACAGTGTGATTAGTGTCAGGCAGCAGGTGCTGAAGTTCCTATTTGAAGGAATAAGGTCCTGTTCCCTGTTATGGTTGATTGGTTTCCTTTCCTGCAGAGTGATTTCCTTTCATTAGGATTCTTAAAAGACTGCAATAGAGGAATTGTTTCTACTATAACATAAGTAGACTTCAGCTTTGTTAAAATAGGGTGTGAATAATTAGATCTGTATGATTAATAATTGTGTGACTTTTACTACAACATTATTTTGCTTTTGGAATTGAGCATATCCAGTGCGTGGTTGTCTTTGGAATAAACAGACCTTCTCGGGTTGACAATTTATGTGGAGCTTGAATTGTTAAAACAATTAAAGCGACCAACATCGTTTATGTATTTACACTTTCTTACATCTGTAGATGCTTCTATTTTTAGGAAAGCAGAAGGTGTGGATTCTGCACTAGGACAAAAATCCTCGTTCTCTCGTAGTCGCTACTATACACTTAGTTCTTAATCTATATTTTTAACTGTAAATGTTTATTGTCCCCGCTTGACTTTAAAGTGATACGTGTATATGATTCCGAAGCATATTTTGTATTAATGTTAAGCTATATTTAGTTTCCCTGGAGGCTAGGACTAAACATTTAGGTAGAAGGTGGGCCTATTTGGCCAAACACTCATAAAACAATATTATTGCGAAATTTTGTTCCCTTGTAAGGAAATACAAATTCATCATATTTGTTTTATTTTCCACATGAACAATTAACAGGAGAAAGCATCAGAATGGTTTCATTAACATGCAATGATTACCACCACAAGCTATCCAAATCCACTATAGTTGGCTAACAAAGGACCAGCTTCATTGGTTAGCTGAGATGATGACAGGCTGCCCACTGACATTGATTTCATATCGCTAAGTTTCAAGTTATAACACTAAAGAAACTATTTTTCTCTCCCATTGAGAGAAACTGACCTTTGCCATTCTCCTCTGCACTCCAAGATCAGTAAACAATGCGCAATTAGCCTTTCTACCATTCTCCTCTGCACTCCAAGATCAGTCAATTTTGTTGACTGGTGCACAATTAGCCCTTCTTTGGTCTTATGCATAATAGGCTACGAAAACAAAGATGTCGATTACGTTCTACTTTTCAATATATTCTTGATGCCAAATTGGCTCGTTGTTATCCTGGAGGAGAGGAATCCACTGTCGATCTTGACGAGTGTCCCATTTGTTTTCTTTACTGTCGAAGCCTTAATAGGTCAAGATGTTTCCTAAAATGCATTTGTACAGAATGTTTTTTTCCAGACGAAGCCCCCAGATTGTAATCGCCCCTACACAATGTCCCTTTTGCAAAACGTAAAACTATGTTGTGGAGTATAGAGGTGCTAAAACACAAGAGGAGAAAGACATTGAACAAGTTGAAGAGCAAAAATTGGTTGAAGCAAAAATAAGGATGCGACAACAAGAGCTTCAAGCCGAGGAGCAGAGAATGCATAGAAGACAAGAGGCTATGCATGTTGGACTGACTCTACCTTCTGAAGAAGTTGACATACAAGATCTTCCTGTTTGCAATGCAATATCAGATACTAATGGGGTCAATGCCACTCATGGTTCCTCGTCAGATCTAAATGGGATTCATTTAACTCATGGTTCATCTGGGGTTGATGATACAAGGTCCAAACCTTTTCCTGGTCAATACAACAGGGACGATGAATTTGACTTGGACCTAGAGGACATAATGGTTATGGAAGCTATTTGGCTCTCTATCCAGGAGCATGTTGCACATAGAATCTCGAGACCCCCTTCTTTTTCCTTGGAAAACATTTTTTTGTCTAGACCTGGTCAAACATCAAGGTTGAGGAATAGTTCTGAGTCTATTATGTCACGTCCAACATCAACTGATTCAAGAGAGGTTGTGCCAAGTAGCTCTATTACAAATGGCCTTGCTTGTGCAATTGCAACATTAGCTGAAAGAAAAGTACTAAATAGTGATTAAACATCTGCAAGGAAAAGATCTCAAAATCATCTAAGTTGTAGAGACTCTGCTGGAAGTGGTGGCATAGAGGGACATGAGGTTATATATCATAACCAAAACAGTGAGCAAGAATTATCAGTCTCTGATATACAAGAAAGAGGGCATGGAAACCGAGAGACAAAAGAGCAGCAACAACAGTTATGCACAGAAAAGGATAAAAACAGTGTGGATATAGGAGGTGGTGACAGATCTGAGGCCCATGCACCAAAAAGTTGGATATAGTTTTCACCTGAAAGCGGACGCGCGTTTTCTCCATGTATAAGAGAAGGAATTCAAGGCTCAATGTCTGATTGGGTACTTGATCATAGTTCTGAAGTAGATGAAGTTAGGACTAGTTTTTCAAGTAGTGTACCCTCATACCCTCAGCTTCAGACTTACCTTGGGAAGCACCTGAATTTCCTCACAATACTAAAAATTATGCTGATCCACCTTCCTTTAATGCACAACCTTATGGGGTCCCCGAGAGTTTTGAAGAATAGATGATGCTAGAATTGGCCATTTCACTTGCTGAGGCCCAAGCACACTCATGAATTTATGGAATCCTCTGTTATACGGATACAACACATTTTGTGATTAGAAGAAGATGTCTTTCTATTACTTTCAACCTTCTCACCATGTTAGCATCATGTACATGTCTGGAAAATACTGACTTGTCATTGACAGGACAACTTGTTAGGGTGTCCTGTCAATGACTAGCCAGTTAGAAATTGTTTTTTGAGTTGGGGTTATCCATACATTCTGAAGGTTTTTGTTTAAAGGTCACAATTATGAAATAAATTATATGATGAAGGAACTACACTGTAATATAAACTGTATTAATGGTGCAAATAGACAAAGTGAATGTTCCGTGTGCCTTATTCTATATGGAGTCTGTGCTGGAGACACCTATACATGAAAATTTTACGTGGTTGTTCTCGACCTGATCGGTCATTGGTATTTAACAACTACAAAGGAAAATTGGATATAATCTTCTTTGAATATTTTTATGGTTTAGATATTGTATATGGGGTTAGGTTCTAAATTTTTTATTGTTATGGATGAAATCATGAATAGATTATCGATCAGAAGTTGGAAGCTTGCATATTCAAGCAAGTGTTTTTTTTTCGTAAACACAATTTTCAAAAAATTGATATTTTCCTTACTCTCCTTGTTTATCATATATTCGCTCAGTTAATTTGTTAAAACGGGCTTGATGCCTCTTAATTCTAGGTATTTATGAAGGGCCTTCTGTAAACTCTCATCCAAATCGCTACAACCCAATAACCATAACATCTAATCCAATCAATAAGATCCAATCTATAAACCGAACCTGTATATATTTAAAACCCTCAAAAGCCTAAAGTTCCAAAGCTCTAAACCCCAGAAGCCTGAAAATTCAAACCCCTAAAGCCCTATAGGATCCCAGAAAACTTGAAAATCCAAACCACTAAACCCAGAGAAATTTGATAGCCTGCCCTTAAAGACCCTTTAACCCTGAGAAGACTAGAATGAAAGAAAAAAATTAAAAACAAAAAGAGAGATAAGGCATCATGATACTCACTCGAAGTAAGGTACATCATCCAGAATTCGATCTCCTTCATCTGCTGTATTTTTCTGTGGGTGTTTGAAGGCCATTGCATTGATTGAAAACTCTTTGGCATACCTAGTGCAAATAAACTCGAGGAAAGGACCTTCTCCTTTATAAATAGTGACTATTAGATAAACATGGGGTTCAACAGAAGCGATATCACCATTTCTATCTTCTTCCTCCTCCTCCTTGTCACCCATGTCCCCTGGCATAACTTCAACTTTTATATCCTCGTTACCATGTTTCTTCCGAAAAATAATAGCCTGATTGCCCAGAATATCTTCGATCTCCCAGGGAATGGTGCCCGGGGATTTAGGATCCTATAAACACATTCAATACAAAGGAATCATGACTATATTAAACTCTTCAGAGAAATATCATAAGCTCTTAGGGATTTTTCTTTTACTTTACCTCCGTTGGTGGGTCTGATTCAAGCGCACAGTGAATCTCGTCTTCTAGCATTTCCACTAGGCTTTCGTTCGATTTCGTATAGACTACAATTGAAGTAGCCGTCCAGATGGAAACCCATGGTGTTCCCTTGATTGTTTCTTTCCTGCAACAGCTTTGAAATGCAGACCCCGTGGCCGAAATGATGAGCCTCTGATGATTTAAGCCTATGAAATCCTTTGGTGCTACAGAGAAGGCTACCCTACGGGCAAAGCAGGTGATGCGAGAGTCATGGGCAGTTACGAATTTGGTTCTCTTGAGGCCACAGTTATAAACCTGAAACCCTGCCCTATGCCATAGACAAAAAAGCTGAAATCCATCTTGGAAACCCTACTCTGTGCCACAGGAAAAAAAGTGGCAATCCAACCTAGAAACCCTACTCTGAGCCACAGGAAAAAAAGTCGAAATCCTATTTGAACGATACCTGGAACAATGAGTATTATCACTGATAGTCTCTAGTCCCAGACTAACGAATTTGGGTATCGATAGATGGGTCAAGCAGAGGCAGTCCTATTGTTGGCTAGTGAAAAAATCATATTATCACCTTAAAAGAAAATAAAATAACCCAACCCAAACACAACGTTAATATACAAACATATTTCATCTTGTGATAATTCAAGTTTTATTCTTTTTAATTAATAATTAATATCACCGTATAGTTTTTGTTTGTTCAATAATCTCAAACATCAAATGTGATAATAATCCAATATCATTGAATATCAGCATCAAATGTAATAATAATCAAATATCAGCATTGGATATACATTATTCAAGAGTCCTCTCGAGATATTTTATCTTTTGTCTTTGTCATAATCACTTGCATGAGGGATAGCAATTTCTTGTAGCTTTTGGCTATTAAAAGAATACTATTGTCATCAATTGTCACTATGGGTCTATATGGAAGGTCAAGTGGATTTATATTGGACTCGTATGTTTTTGTTAGTGTTTGGAATGAATTTTGTTAGCATTATTGATATATAACAAAATTATTATTTGGTATGATAAAATTTATGCATAAATATATTATAATTAGGAAAAATTATAGTTTTTTATTATTTGAGCATTTTTATTTCATATATGTAGTTTATATATTTTTGTTTGATTTTGTAAATGGTGCAAAAGAAGTATACTAGATTTTTTAAATTAGATGAATCTAGTGACAACTGATGTTTATTGATTTGATCTTGTAAGTGATGGTGAGATGTTGCAAAATAACTATGTGAGATTGTCTTATATTAGATGTATATAGTTATCCCCAAAAACAAAAAACAAAATTCATGACTCTTCAAGGAATTTTCAAAAACCTCCACTAAATCCCTAAAAGAATTTTAGAGACGATTTTGACAAGACTTTCGCAAGCCTAAACCGCCCCTGAAGGTCTTTTTTGTAGCAGTGTTTTCATTATATGCCCATTACAAATAATTTAATCAATATAAAATTGACATCAAATCGAGATTCACAAGATTGATGAAGGGGAAAATAAGGGAATTTCAAATTTAGGAGGGCACAAGTTTATCACTACAAAGATCAACAATCAAGATAGTCTACAAATTAGGGTTTTGAAAGGTACATAACTTAGCATTGGCATAACATTGATTAATATGTAAAATATATTTGTACCCTAAGTCTCCTATATAATATGGAAGATAAGGAAAAACCGTCGCCTAATGAAGCTATCATAACATAAGTGGAAAATGTAGATGATCTTGATTTGTCACCCATGGAAAAGGCTTGGAATATAAGAAGAGAGATCTAGTAGAATGCCCATAATTTGGTTTTGTTGTAGTATTTCAATCAAAAAGTCTCAAGAGAAAAATATGTTTCGATTAATTACCATATAGAGTTGGAATATTGAGATTGTAGTAGAGTTGAACTAGTTCTTTAAAATGAACAGAAGAGGATTAGTTCAAGAAATGCGCTTATAAAAGGTTGGTTAAGGAGATCCTGACATGGATAAATAATTTTGTGGTGGAAGAGGATTATGTGTCTTTTAGTTCTCCAACCATGGAAGTGTAAGCACCAATTCTTGGAGGTGACCTATAACGGATTAAATCATATTGAATAACTAAGGGAATAAGGTGCCATGGAGGAAGCACATGCATTAAAGAGGGGAAGATAGGATTTAAATCAAAATGCAATAATTAAGAAGTGGTGGATGAATAGAATGAAGGAGATTCATCACAATACTATGTTAATGAAAATGAGTATTGGTGAGGATGGAAACATAGAGGCACAAGTAAAAGAGTTCAAAAGGTTTCAAAGGTGTCAAGAGAATACCAAAAACTTGCTCAAATAGGGGGATTTAATAATTGGAAAGAGCTTGGAGAGAAGAATAGGTGGGGAGAATATGTCAAGAAATTTGGAAGAGAAAAAAAAAGTAATGGCTCAAGGAGGTGAGCACGTTCAGTTAGATGGATCATAATTGTCTAAAAGGAAGCCTTAGTTTGTAAGATATTGATTGGCCTGTGGAGAGAGATATCATCACAAAGAAAGAAGAGGAAGAAACACTTAGCAATGTGTTCTAATTGTTTGAGCTACAGAAAGGTCAAGTAGTAGACATAATATAGCCTAAGAAAAGTGGATCCAATCCAAACCAACCACCATAATTATTTTAAAAGCCTAGAGGTAATCCCAAATTTTTATTCTACTTTTGACTTGAAAGCACCTTTTCTTAGTATGTTGGGATATAGTAGTAGTGAAAACAAAGGGAAGGTGGGAATACAAGTGGAAGTGGCATATGTTATGTTTGAATTTTAGTTCAAGTGGGGGAGTAGGCCTAATTATTCAAACATGTCTATAAGGTTTTATCTTGGTGAACAATCGAACCAATGATATGGTTATAGTAGTTCCAAGAACTTTATGAAAGTTAATGGTGATGAAAAACCACATTGGTTCTTGTGTGGATTCATCTAGAGGGTGAAAAGGATTGTAGTGCTAGTTTCTAATTTGATAAAGTTCCTAACCACATTGTGGGGGAAGCTTCTCTAATGGTGCATGAAGTTCATATAGATTTATACCTAGGGTGTAGCTAAGGCCTTGGACAAATTAAAGGTGGTATTTATAGCTAAGTTCTAAAGGCTAACATTGAACAACAAAAAATAACTAAGTTGAAGGATATTAAGAAAATGGTTGGAGAAAGTTCTTAGGAGTATGATGAAAAATTGCAAAACTTGATCAACAAACTCTCTTATATTATCCATGAAACTCAACACAAAGAATGATACATTCAAATTTTGTTGCTATTTAATAGTGTACCATTTATGCAATAATTGTGGGTGACATAGAGGGATGTATTATATCAGGTCATGATGATAGAATCTCGTAGGGTGAACATCCATTTTACTAGAAAATTTCATGGTTGGTAGGATCGAAGAGAGAATTATGTAAGGAGTTCCTTCTAGGTAAAGGACATGGGTATTACTATTGTTAAAGGGGGTTGCCTATGAGGATACATTGGTATCTATTGATACATTGGTATTACCTCTTGCAATTGAGTGGCATCTAGGGTGTTGAAGATCCTTATAAGAGTCCCCTTTGTACTAGCAGTCGCAAGGAGGCTGCCATCAAGGTGAGTGAAAAGAAAGCAATGCGAGAGTCATGGGAAGTTAAAAATCTAGTTCTCTTGAGACCATAGCGCTCGACTCTCATTTTCCCATGTTGCAAGCTTGAACAGGCCAACACGAAGCTATTGGGAGCATGAGAAAAAACACACAAACCCTTGGGGTTTGCCATCATCTCAATATGGTGCACCAACTTCAAATCCATGAAATTGTACACAAATCTTGTGCTCCAACACCACCACAATACATCTTGTCTTAGCTTCATGACTTGAACCTCAGACCTGAAGGATAATTCCCTAAGACAACGGCTCTAATGATCATCCCAGATCATGACCTTATTGGGAGGGTACTGGGGATTCGAAACCCTGCCCACGAGGGTAAAAATATTACATCAAAATAACATCTCCACAACACCAATACCACCATTATTGAATTCCCTTCTAAATATTTCTTTGAATAGATCACAGTTGTAAACCTAGAAACCCTGCTCTGTGCCACAGACAAAACAACCGAAGTCCATCCTAGAAACCCTCCTAGGGTGTAGCTAAGGCCTTAGACGAAATAAAGGTGATATTTATATCTAAGTTCTAGAGGCTAAACATTGAACAACAAAAAATCACTAAGATGGAGGAGATTAAGAAAATGGTTGGAGAAAGTTCTCATGAGGATGATGAAAATTTACAAAACTTGATCAACAAACTCTCCTATATTATCCATGAAACTCAACACAAAGAATGATCCATTCAAAATTTGTTTCTCTTTAATAGTGTACCATTAATGCAATAGTCGTGAGTGACACCGAGGGACTCCTTAGGGGGTTAGATGGGTTAGGGCCGGTTTAGAGGTTTAGGGGGTTAGCGGATTTAGCAGTTAAGAATTTTAAAGGGTTAGGGTTTATGGGGTTAAATGGGTTAGGTTTAGGGGTTTAGGGTGTCGAATTTGTTTGGGGTTGGGAATTAGGGTTTAAGGGGTTAGGGGTTAAGGGTTTATAGGTTTAAGGTTTAGGGGGTTAAATGGGTTAGGGGTTTAGAGGTTTAAGGGGTTAGCGGATTTAACAGTTAAGGATTTTAGGGGTTAGGGGTTAATGGAGTTAGGGTTTAGGGGGTTAAATGGGTTAGGGGTAAGGGTTTAGGGGGTTAAATGGGTTAGGGGTTTAGGGGCTTAAATGTGTTAGGGGTTTAGAGGTTTGGGGGGTTAAATAGGTTAGGGGTTGGGAATTAATGTTTAAGGGGTTAGGGGTTAAGGGTTTAGAGGTTTAGGGTCTAGGGGGTTAAATGGGTTATGGGTTTAGGGGTATAGGGAGTTAAATGGGTTAGGGGTAGGGAATTAGGGTTTAAGGGGTTAAATGGGTAAGGGGTTGGGAATTAGGGTTTAAGGGGTCAGAGGTTTAGGTTTTAGGGGGTTAAATGGGTTAGGGCTAGTTTAGAGGTTTAGGTGGTTAGGGGATTTAGCAGTTAAGGATTTGAAAGCGTTAGGGGTTAATGGGGTTAAATGGGTTAGGTTTTTAGGGGTTTAGGGTGTTGAATTTGTTAGGGGTTGGGAATTAGGGTTTAAGGGGTTAGGGGTTAAGGGTTTAGAGGTTTAGGGTTTTGGGGGTTAAATGGGTTATGGGTTTAGATGTTTAGGGGGTTATGGGGATTTAGCAGTTAAGGATTTTAGGGGTTAGGGGTTAATGGGGTTAGGGTTTAGGGGGTTAAATGGGTTAGGTGTTTAGGGGCCTAAATGTGTTAGGGGTTTAGAGGTTTAGGGGGTTAAATGGGTTAGGGGTTGGGAATTAATGTTTAAGGGGTTAGGGGTTAAGGGTTTAGAGGTTTAGGGTTTAGGGGGTTAAATGGGTTACATGTTTAGGGGTATAGGGGGTTAAATGGGTTAGGGGTTGGGAATTAGGGTTTAAGGGGTTAGAGGTTTAGAGGGTTAAATGGGTTAGGGGTTGAAAATTAGGGTTTAAGGGGTCAGAGGTTTAGGGTTTAGGGGGTTAAATGGGTTAGGGCCGGTTTAGAGGTTTAGGGGGTTCCTCCTAGAGTTCCTTTGCCTCCAGTTTTATGAACTGGATCCAACTAGAATCTTATGCTCCACAATTTGTTAGACGCAACGAGTCCAGAGGCATGATGAAGAGCCTAAAAAACCATGCAAATGGAGGCGAGGCTAGCCCTATCAAAATCTCTATAAATGGAGATGATTTTGGCCTTATCCCTGTAATTCAAGGGGTTGAAACACAAAATCTTCAAATAATAAGTTGTTTTGACTACATAACCTCTCAAACTTTACCTTTTTCATTATAATAATTAGCATGTGTGGATGAAACTTGGTCTAACTTGACTTCATGAAGAAATGCAATCTTGCTTATATGTCTAGGTTGAATTGCATCATGAGGAGTTTCCAAGAAGAGGCTCATGTACAAGGTGTGGGAATAAAGGTTTATTTTCTCTAAAATAGTATGATACCTAGAGACTAAAATAAGAAAGGATAAGGTGTGTAAAAATAGCAAAAGGCTCTTAAGCAAGCACCCCTTCCTAGGCTAGATTAGAGCTCTAGGAATCCTCCAATTTTGAACGAATTCTGATGGTGGAATTTCAAATAAATTGATGCCCTAGCTATCACACCAAAAGGGAACCCTTGAAGCTCCTTTGTCTTGGGGATTTCTTGAAGGCTTGCATTTTGTAGTTCATCATCCAAATCTTTTCTCTTAACCTATTGGAGTGTTGTAGGTATGCAACTTTGCACCACACCTGACCCTTTCTTGCTATGAGACATAATATGAAACAATTTTAATAGCTTGATTCAAACCCACCAAATAAAACCAACATATCAGAAGCTCAACTTAGCACTATGTAATATTTTAATTAATGTAATTTCCTTCCAATTAATCATATTAAACATTGGATGAAATTTTTTATTTAATGCCAAAAACCATGAAAATCCTCCTACAACATAGATGGAATAAACTTTAAAACCTACAAAATGCAAATTATGTTTCGAACTTACACCTCACACTCCATAAAGTTGCATTTTTTTCCTATTTCACTAAGATAAAGGAGATATCATATTGTCAATAGTATATTTCAATCCAAATTACTTATGAGACATTTCACCTTTAAACAAAGATGCTCCAAATTTTATTTCAAAGAACAATATCTCATCCTTTTTCCCAATTATGGACAAACAAGTCATTTGAGTTGACATAATAAAATTATTCGTCAAAGGTGTGTATATACACAAACTTTAAACTAGACCTCAATACAAAGAAATGAGACAAATAGTCATAAAACTAGTGCTCAACACAGAAATAAAACAACTAACTCTAAAAAACACCCTATGTGGTTTACGATCACAGCTTTGGAAGAACCATTGAATTTCATCTAAACACAGACATCGTTCCTAGTTGATATGCAAATGCATCCCATTTTAATATAGTTGGGACCTAAAATATTCTATCTGAATGCTCTTGAATTCAATTATATGTACATAATTTAAATTAAGAAGTGCAAAGGAGTTGTAATAAGCAGTCATATTATACAATATTGGTCATTGTAACTTCTAAGTATTTTGAAATACGCTATTACCCGTTTGAGTTTTGGTACAGATGAAGGCTTATAGCCCAAAGAGTCCTCAATTCCTATGCTTTTTTATTGAACCATTTTATTTTTAGAATATTGGGTCATATGATAGCAAATGTTGGAAGTACAACTTTGGACCTAGCCAAAGGGACTGAGACTTTGATGTTGTCATGTTGATATTGGGAACTTCTAGGTTTTTTGAAATATGTTATTAGCCTTTTGAGGTTTGGTATCGACAAAGGCTTATATCCCAAATATTTATCAGTTCTCATTCTTTTCTATTGAACCATTTTAGTTTTGGAATATTTTTTCATATGATAACAGATGCTAGAAGTATAACTTTGGACCTAGCGAAAGGGTTTGATGTGGTCACGTCTATGTTTGAATTTTTTGACAAAAATAATGTTATAGATCCAAAGTACGACAACGAGGTTAACGAGTTTTCAACATTGTTTTATGTTCTTTATTTGGAAAGTGCTTGTGGTTTGAAGAGGTTGCAAGAGATGAGAATCTCAAATAGTTGTTAAGTGGGCCAATGCAAGTTTTATAGGTAGAATGTGCGGCTTCAATCCTTGATGTATCAAATTTGGCCATGCATTCAAGAGCTAGAATGGTCATCCTTCACCCACATTTATCATGAGCTCAATCAACTAGTAGATAAGCTCTTTGAGGAGGCATTCAAGTAGCCAGTTGATGAACTATCAACAAGATCAAGGTTGTGGCACACCCAAAATAGTGTTAGGGTGACATGCATCCAAGATGTGCCAGGTGCTAGGGTGTCCCAACATGTGCTAGGAAGTGTTAGGGACTGTCAGGGAAACACAAGGGAGCATTTACGTTGTAGCCATTGGAGAAGTATTTACATTGTAGCCATTGTAGGACCTCGATAATTTTTTTCCATGGAGAATTATCTACATTGTATCCATTGCATTAAAGCAAGAGGTCCATCAATGCTTTTTTGTATGTGTTTATAAATTGGAAGAGAGAAATCAGAAACAAGAAGGGCTTGAAGGAACTGAACAAAGAAATGGAGGTCACTGGGATAAAGTTGATGGCATTGGAGTTGGTAGTTTAAGACTGTCACGAGGGCATCCAAGACAACCATGACCTGATTAAAGAAGTGGAAAAAAAGCTCGCATTCCACATTGAGGAATATATCAATCCATTTTTGACTAAATCAGATATATAAACGTGGCTCTCTCTACTCATAGTATTTCATTGAGATTGTGTTAGGTATCTGTTATTAACCTATGCTTGTGTCTATTTAAATGGGTACTATATTGATAGTCAAAAAATGAGGCATTTTGGATTTTCTATAGTTTGTACTAGTTTTCAAAAACAACTGGCAACAGTTAATCTCTTTGGCTGCAAAAATTATTCTACTTGTTGTGTTGGGGAGTTTATCTCAGGAAATTTATAGATAACCCGACATATTTTTTATATACGTACTGTGCAGAACCTTTATAAATCTACCTTTCAAATCAGCGTCAACCCAATGCAGCAACATTTTCCCCACAAAAAGCACAATATCAAGCCAACATGTGTGTTGTGTGCATTTAAAGAGATGGATAGGTAGGTTTACCATTACGAGAACATGGCACCTTAAAATCCGACCACAATTGGTGAGTGCTAGCATTTGCGAAATGGCATCATGAGGGGAGCCTTTCCCAAAAGAGATTATTCATTTACATTACAATATATACAACATGTAGTTAGCGTTCCATCCATGTTAGCGCACACACCTGATGGTATCAGTCCTTAAATTGATGGTGTCAGCGAGTTAAGGGGTTAGGGATTAATGAGTTTAGGGGTTAGGGGTTATGGGTTAAGGGTCAAGGTTTAAGAGGATATGGGATTAGGGTGTATGGGGTTCAAGGATTCTAAGTTAGGGGTTAGGGGTTAGTGGCTTTGGGTTTAAGGGATCAAGGGGTTAATTTTTTATGAGTTATGGGTGTAGGGGTTAAGGGATTGTGACGTTGGGGTTAAAGGGATAGGTATTTTAGTGGTTAGGGATTAATTTCATATGGGTTGTGATAATGTGGCCCCTAATCCCCTTGTCAAAACTATTGGGGTTTCCCCTATCAATTTATCTCATTGCCTTACCTATAGGTCCCCTAGCCCCTATGCCATGAGGCCCTAAGGCTCCTTCTCATTCTCTAATGTTAGGATTATAGATCTCAGTAAACCATGCTCAAACCTCTCACTTCTACCCATCCATGCTATCCTTATGTCCCCTTGCCCGTTAAATACAGCAAAATATCCCCCTCCCCCAAAATTCATTATAATTGAACATTTGGAGGTGATAATTTAACAACAACTTCACAACTAGTCAATTTATAATGGTGTCTTAGAGCTATTAGATGTCATTTCATTGAGCTACAGTGATAGGTGAGAGTTATGCATAGCTCACTAAAGGTGTATCAAGAGGTTATTATTCTATTGGCTATAGAATTTGACTCTTTTTATTTGTAACTTAGCGAAATGGAAAAGATGTGGAGATTATCTCCATTCTTCTTCTTTCACTGGGCCATGTAAAATAAATGAAGAAAAAAGTCTCAACCCCTTGGAGAAGGAAAGTTGAGAACAATAATTAGCATGAACAAACAAAGAATCCAATGAGTTAAGTTTAGAGGCGTCTCCCTTTGTAAACAAGCATCCATAATCTTGTTAGAGTTAGTATGAATCTTTACTAGAGGTTGAGTAGTCTTCACTTCACCAACCACATCCAATTGAAAGGTACCAAGCCCTAAAATAAAAATGACGTCTCCAAATAAGGTGTAGTTAATACCAATAATATCACCTTATGAATATATTACAATATGATTTGGAAAGTACGTTTCCATACATGTGTGAAAGAAACAATCCATTTGGTTAGCAAAAGGAAGTCTTTTTGAAGACCTCAAGAAACCCCCTTGAAGGAGACAAGAAGGGTTTGAAACCATATAATACAAGTCGATCTATGAACCCTATTTCTTATGTGTTCTATGTATGTATTTGTTCACTCGGTTTGACATGTGATAGACAATATATGAAGCCTTTTTTTCCACGTATCATCTTCATTAGATATCATGTTGCTAAGAATGAAGTGTCTGGACTAGAGTTAAAGTTCCTTTTTTAGTTTGTTGTCTTTTTTTGTCTTTTTTTTTTGTCTTTTAGAGTACAAATCTTTCTAGTCTACTGTGCTAAGGCAGTTTGGATTTCAAATATTCAAGGAATATGTGAGCTAATATAAGACCATATTGTAATATTTTAAATAACATGATGAACTATTTAACACAATTTATGGTGTTCGAATGATTGAGATGTTTATTTTTGGATGGGTCAATGTACATCTCTTTAGCCAATAGACAAAACTCCTTAAGCATTGTTGCAAGTATGTTATTGACATGTTGAAGTTCCATTGAGACTTAGAGGTAGAAGATTTAGACTTGTATGTTGTCACCTATCCGGGTGTGATGATACCTTGTGGAGGTAGGAAAAAATTCAATTTTTTAAACTCTTGGATATATTCTATACCCTCTGGAGAGAATTTCAACCTTTTAAATAAAATTAAAAACAAATCTACATTCATGCAATAATTACTAATTGATTTGGGGGTGACTCAATAAATTGTAGCATGTTGGCTTGTTGAATTTGTTAGTAAGTTAATTAGGGCATGATAAATTTGTAAGATTCAGTGGGATTTATTGTGGTTGTATGTGTTTTAGAGAAGTGAGTTTGGAGTGGTGGTTGTGCTTCCTTTATTGAATTTGATTTCTTTGGTTCTTCTTCTTGTGCATGCCCACTGTGGTATCTTATCGTTTTCAAATAATTTCTTATTATGTACAGAAAAAATTTCGTGTTGCATCCTTGAAAAATTTGCACAATTGTCCTGATTTATCTCTATAATACCTTGAGTTTTCTCGCTTCTTTCAATTGGGCTAAAATTTTCCACCTCAAGAGGGTTGTTAGTTGTTTTCTAACTAAATTGTTAAAACATTTTTTCTTGTTTTATTTATTTATTTTTTCTTCAAGGAGGTGTTTCCTATAAACTCTAGAAGAAGAATTGCAAGTGGCCTGATTATAGTTGTCATCAGAAGTTGTCTATGATCATGGGTAAGACAAGTCTCAGAGGGTGAAAATTGGGTATGTTATACCTATGGAAAAATTTGGCTAACATCCAATTAGATATTTTATACATAGTTCACAATTAGGAGATCGCAGACCATACAATTGCACATAAAAATGCACTAATCCTCAAATATCAGGGTAAGTGCAAGATTATTTATTGAATATAGTTTAGTCACATGATACAACTATCCCACAACTCTACAGTAAGGAGACCAACATGGAACAACAAACTTAAAATCAATCGATGCACTCACTTTCATGGGAATTTCATGAAAATTTTTATTTTCTTATATAATGCACTTTACCCACATCTTGAGATCACACGAAAATGGTATTCATAATAAATTTTTCTCGGTGAAGTAATTCATTTTTCCAGCAAGATCAAGTTACGTAGCTATAATGTCTCATGTTTTTTCATACATCTAATTGGAAACACACCTTGCAGGAATTTTGAAGGAAATACCACTCAAATTATCAGAGAATCTCCAGGTGATCTCATTAAAAAAGTATGTTTCTCCTTATATGTTGGTTATTCTTGCTCTTCACTGTGTTTTGTATATAAATTCATTTCAATTCATTCATATCCGATATACTCAGGCTCTTGGTTCCAATTTAAAGGTCGAGTTATCATCATTGTTTGTTGTTCTTTAGTTGGAAAGTGCTTGTGGTAATTTGAAGAGTTTGAAAGAGACGAGAATCTCAAATAGTTGTTGACCGAGCTAATGCAAGTTTTATAAGTAAAATGTACGGCTTCAATCCCTGATGTCTCAAATTTTGCCGCGCATTCAGGAGCTAAAATGGTCATCCTTCACCCACATTTATCATGAGCTCAATCAACTAGCAGTTAAGCTCTCCGAGGAGGCATTCAATAATTAGCCAGCTGATGAATTATCAACAAGATCAAGGTTGTGGCACACCCAAAAAAAATGCAACTCACAAAATTTATGCTAACAACAACCCTTACTCATGAAGTTGACAACTTTTCTCCCTCAAGGACCATTGCATTCTCCTTCATCAGGAAATACTTCCTTAACAACTCACTCAACTGCATCATTTCTATACCCCCAACAATCTATTTATGTTATTGTGCGCATAACATTTTTCGAATGATCTGATGTTTTATAGGTGAATGCCAAATGCCAATTTACTCTTTGTAAATGAAATTTTCATCCCTTGTACCTTATGAGCCTTCTTCATTGAATATTTTTTTGAATAGTGTTTTGTTTACTAATTTTTATCATTCAATGATTTCTTATATGTTAAGATTCTTCACTATTTCATGCCTTATAGTGTTTCCGTTGCAACATCTCGTGCAATTGCTAGTTTCAAATTTTGCACATATTTAAAAAAATAAACAATTTTAGTTCATGGAATGTAACTCAATGGAAAATCACTTTGCTATGAAGTTATATTATGTTAAAACATGAGATTAAAAGTTCAAATCCCCTTTAGTCGCCAACCAAAAAATAATATTTTTTTATTATATTTTTAGAATGTAGTTTTAATGAAAAAAGAAAAATATAATATAAAATAAATAAATATCATGACATGATCAAATTTCATGTGGTTTGAATATCTATTTTTAAAAATAAAAAATATAATTATTCACTATCCACTCATGGATATTTCAATGCAAATTTCTGAATGCTAATGATTTTGTCTTAATTGCTAACTATCTTAAATGAGTTTCCTCTTAATTGTCATTGTCTTAAGTCGCCATTGTCTTAAATATAAGTTTTGTCTTAATTTCTTTTATCTCAAAGTGCTTTTTTCTTAAATCTTTTTGTCCCAAATTGCTTTTGTCTTAATTTTTTTTTGTCTCAAAGTGCTTTTGTCTTAAATATAAAGTTTTGTCTTAAAATGTTTTTGTCTCAACCTGTTTTTGTCTTAAATATAAAGTTTTGTCTTAAAATACTTTTGTCTTGAACTTTTTTGTCTTAATTTTTTTTGTCTCAAATTGTTTTTGTCTTAAATATTTTTGTCTCAAATCGTTTTTTTCTTAAATATAAAGTTTTGTCTCAAACTATTTTTGTGTTACAATATTTTTGTCTTAAATTTTAACTTTAAGACAATTCAATTGATATTAAATTTTAATATAAAATAACTAAAATAAAAAGTAACTTTTTAAGACAAAAGATTTCCTTTCTTTTAAGAAAATGTTTTAAAACACCACACATGTAGTAGTGCCAGCTTAATGCTCTCGGAGTTGGCGACAAATTCGCGTATTGTCTTAACGATAAAAACAATGGCAGCATGATAGTGCTAGGTCATAACGCAGTTCCCATTGATATGAGTTTGAAATACACTCCCTTCCTAAATAAGTCCCAAGCACTTTCATCTTATGCGGGATACAACGAATTATATTACATTGGTCTACAAGGAGTGAGTGTTGGCAATGTATCCCTGACCATGCCCTCCAATGTATCCACCTTTGACAATAATGGCAACGGTGGAACCATCATAGATTTCGGCACTACTTACAGTATCTTTCCCCAAGGTGTCTATGACGAGATTGTAGTTGTATATGCTTTTCTTAATTGCAGTCCAAGAGCTCCTGAAGTTGAAGCCACGACTGGCTTTAAATTTTGTTACAATGTGTCTGGTGTAGCGAAAGGATTGTGCTCCAATGCCAATATTCCAATCCCTGATATTTCATTCCATTTCAGTGGTGGCTCAGACATGGTTTTGCCTTAGGAAAATTGTTTCGTCCCCGTGACCTTACAGGCTCACTGCTTGGCATTTTTTGGTGCTGGACCCGAGTCCGCTGGACTAGCTGCTATTCTAGGAAACTATCAGCAGAGAAATGTTTATATATTGTATGACAGGGAGATGAATAGTTTGGGCTTCTCTAAGAAGGCATGCTGTAGATTTTTCTGATCCATTGATGGCCCGCTGATATCTTACTATTCATGCATAGTATAGGTATATCCTCCCTCCTATGATACAATCGATATATAGTATAGGTATTTCTTCTTGGTCCATTTTTTTTCTCATGGTTTATCCCAATAAAGTCCTATAAACCCTAATATTTTAGTTTTACATATATAAAGAGAGAAGTGGATTTGAACCTATTGTTATTGTTGTTATGGTTTAAAGGCTTATGATTTGGTTTGTAAAACACCTCATGAAAGCATGGAATTAATGAAAAATATTTATAAATAAAGGTGGAGCATATATTTACATAAAAATACAAAAGATAATGTTTTTTGTATTATTTTATATATGATTTTTGAATAGTACTTTTGTAAACATTTTCTGAAAATGTTTATTAATTTAAAATTTATTAAATATTTACTCAGTTAAAATAATGGTGTATATTAATATAAAAACTTTGATATCAGCCTCACTAAAGCTTGGGATTTTACTCTTTCCAATGTCTTTTAAGAGACTTTAAGTAGTTCATGTGTAGAAATGTCAACTAGCATGATCATTGCCTTTTTGGTTAATGAAGTGAAAAAAGTTATTGGCATTTTTTAAAATTATATTTATGGGAATTTATGTTTCTAGCTTTATTTGGTCTTACAAATGCAGGGTTTCAATTTTCTTTAAACATGTGGTCTTTGTTCCATTTACTCATGACCCAAATTGTGTTGATGACCTTCCTCTTTTTCCAAATTGGTGAAAAAAAATTATATTTGCATCCCCTAAGCTCAACCATAAGGCTTGAATTTCCAATATTCATTCATTTTCCTTTTTAAAGAGTATCTTCCTCAAATATTTCTCAATTTTAGTATTAACCATTACAATAATATTTCAATTTCTAAATAAAATAATTAATTGAAAATAAAAAAAATCAATTAAATTTTTAATAAGAAAGATATGTATAATTCATTTAATATATATATAAATTTAATATACAATATATATTTTTTTTAATAATAAGAAAAAATTCAATGTAATTGATAAACAAAATATTTCAATATGCACTATTAAATAATATTGATTTATATTTAATACGCCTCGATCTGAACAGAGCTGCAGTTATTACACCATCGCTCTCGGGTATATGGTGATGGTATTGTTGAACGTTTGCAATATGGAGGGAGTGCAGAACGATGAGGGCCATGGCGGACCTCTGAACCCTCTTGACGCTGTTTGTTCGCCCGGATGTGCCAATTCCAGTTGCAAGACGCAGACAGGACGTCGCTGCAGCATTCTCGCCTGTCTGGAGACCATCCCGGGCGTTCATTTCTCCAACAGCCCCTTCTGCCGTGCTTCGGCCTCAATTGGAGCTACAGCAGTGCTCATTGCAGGTACTTTGTCTCCCTCTGGTCTCAATTTGCATTCTCGGGACAATTTCTCTTCTAGCAATCGTATTTCTGGTTATATTGCTCCTCCGTCTGGTCGTCAACACCCTGGTGGTCTCCTCCCCATTTCTAAAGCTCCTCACCTTCTCCTTAGCAGTCCTCGCACGCGCCACATTTCGTTAGCCATGCCACGCCTCAGGCAGCGCATGCGCTGCAGAAGGGGCACGAGTCGAGGTCTTGCTCATGAAAATCCTCCTTCGCCGCTCTCTGAACTCAGCTCTTCATCTGAGGATGATGCTAACACGCCCCCGCCTGCCTCTCGCGGTGGTGGAGGCAGAGGCAGGGGCAGAGGACGACGGGCTGTGAATTATGTTCATGCTGGCAGAAGTCGAGGCCGCGCTCGTGCCACGAGTTCTGGTGATTTCCCCTGTCAGCCCCCTCCCGCCTCTGCGCCTCCTGGTCTTGGCCGTCCTCCTGCAGCTCTTGCTCATTCCAGTCAGCCACCTTCCGACTTCTCTGTCCCTCCCAGTCAGCCCAATCCACGGGATAGTCGCTTTCGGGGCTCTACTATCAGACAAACTACTCAGAATGCTGAGCTCCGATTCCACTGCACCTCCTTCGACTCCATAATCACCGCCTTCATCTCTGTCTCTCTTCGTGAGGAAATCCCGCACTGCTCCGCCCCCTCCCCTCCCATTGACCATCGCTCCTCTCCCCCTCCTCTCACGGAGCTGCGTTCTGAAGCTGACAACAAAGATTTGAAGACTGACAGCCATGCAGGAAAGGAAGACAGTAGCGAGGAGAATGAATATGCATGCAGGATTGAAGAGGAACTAATGTCTTCTGAGCACGAGGGCTAAATCCCCTGGCTCATTCACTTCTGGTTTTTTTGAGTTTTGCTGTTTCAATTTCTCCACTGATGAGCAGAATGATGCTTCTAGCTTTTATATTGCTGTTTACATTTTATGTATAAACCTCTGGCCGGTTTCCCTTCCAAGGGCGGCCCAGTACATTATGCTTAATGGGTCGGTTTCCCACTCTGGGCGGCCCAAAACAATCAAGAACAGTGCTGATAATCAGTCCCAGCTCGCTGGCTCACACAGCAGCAGCGGTGGTAGTTTTGTAACAGTATTTTTATAAATTAATAGATTTAGTCTTATTTAGAAAAAAAATATTGATTTATATTTAAAAATATAATAATGATTAAAAACTATTTTAGAGTTAAACTTAAAAATGTGGTTGATAAATAAATTATTTTAGTGTCTATGTTAAATAAAATATTTGATTTTTTTTCTATATATATAACATGACTATAGATTAGTCTTAACCATTGTTTAACCAAGCTCATAAAGAGGTCAAACCCTTTTTAAAGCTTTTCACTTTAAAAGAGGTTTTCACCTCAAGGGATTTGAATGCTCTAGATGCTTAAGATAAGTGAATATTGGTTATAAAAAAGAAACGTAAAAGACATGGTTTCTAAGTGTGGCTAATAGCAAATTATTGTTGGGTATCATAGAGTGTTTTAAACTAGAATATCTTGTGGCGATGAATTAGAAAAATGAATAATCAAAGTGATATTCAAGGCATAAATTAAAGCTTAATTTTCACAAAGGTTATTTGATGTTAAACTTTGAAGTCTCATTGAAACTTAAATTTAATTGCTTCATACTTTAGATTATAGATTTTAAATCGCTGATATTATGTCAATTAAGTATATATATTGAAAGCCATGAACATGCTTTTGTCAAAAATAGAGTAATGCTATGATTTTTAAAATTTAGATAATTGGTTAGAAGCCATAAAGGAATTTAACTCGGCACAATTTTTCAATATATATGTTTACTTTATGATATTTTTTTTATTATTAGCATAATTTTTTTAGAGTTTGTGTATTTAATAATATGTCAATATGAATTGGTTTTAGTTAGGGTTTTTATTATTGAAATCTACAAATCTATTTGTTTTTTAATGTAAATCTCTAGTTTCCTAAAACCACTTTGCATTATAAAGTTATTAAAATCATATAGATCATTTCTAATCAAATTTATTAGCTTTGAACCAAATTTTTTTTAGTTTTATTGATTATTTAGAATAGCATATATCTAAAGGTAAGAGTGCCTGAGAAAAAAGATATATATAGTTTTAGATTAGTGCTTCCAGAGGTAGTTGTATGAATCAACCAACCATTCCTTATGTTGAAGATAGTAAAGGTATTATAAAAGTAGAAAGAAAATTACCATTGTCATACCATTTTATATAATCTAAAAATTTTCTTAGGTTTTATGTGTTTATTTTTTTGGGGAATATATTTCCAATAATTAAGACTAATATAATGTCTTTCTCAACACAAAATGTCTAAGATATAGTAAGATGCTTGATGTTATACAACCAAACTTATACGACCTTCTCTGAGCTTTAGTGACCATCATATATATGTGTGTGTGTCTATGTGTGTGTATGTGTGTGTGTGTGCTTTTCCACTATGATGTATTGTATGGATTTATGATGATTATTTCTTTTCTTTCATAATATATTTTTTTTACTTGTTAATTTAGTTATATTCTTAGTTGTTATGGATGGAGTTGATGTTGATGTATATTGTTTATTTTTTGGAGAAAAGTTTATTTTTACTAAATGAAAACGTTTTTCTATATGGTTAAACCATTAAATTTTAAACTTATCAAATAAACATTCTTGAACATCATTTTACCACTCAAATACAACTCGAAAGAACTTAAACCATCAAATAAAATTTTTATCTTCCACATCAATTATCTAAAAAAATCAAAACGGAAGAGAGTTATAAGGCTAATAATTGAAGCTTTTCTATGTGATTAGCGTAAGCACAAATCCAAATTCTCCATTTTAATATGCATCTCTTCTAGTCCTTGGTTTAAGCTCATCTTAGACGAGGGTAACCATTATAATTAATTAATATTTTGGTTATTTATGCATTGCTAGATGGAATTTTTTTTATGTGTTATTCATATTTTAGTTTTGTCAAAAAATTATTTTCAAACTATGAGTTCATCCTATTCAGAAAACCAAGTTGTGATTTACAATAAAAAGTTTTGGCATAGATATCATTTTTTGTTAAGATTCTTAATGTTTCTTTGGAATATTTCAAAGGTTGATATCATGTTTAGTGAGACTTAAATAATAGCCGACCAACACTAATAAAAGTGCATTCAAATTTTTTTTATGGTTGCATGTTACAATGAGGAACTCATTGTTTATCTTATTCAATATTCAAAATCTTTATTGTCTTCCTTCTTAAAAAAATGTAGTCTAATTGAAAATTATATTGCTAAATAATTAACTAGATACTAAATGATACAATTACATGTTAAGAAGGTTGAGTTGGGTTGATATCCCTTAAATTAGTTAGAATGATTCTTAAAGGATTAGTTAATAAAGGAAAAAATTCATTTATTATCGTGGAAGAGTTTGCCTAAATTTGGTAGAAATTTTGCTAGAAATTATAGTTTCACTTTATTGGTAGAAATTTTAACCCTTTTAACCCTAAAACTTTTGTTTTAGAGATTTTGATATATTTTATAAAGAAAAAATCACTATATGAAATTTTAACTTAAAAAGTTTAGACAAAATTTTAAGTTTTTCACATATTAACTCCATTTCTACATGTTTTTGATGCCATGTATAAAGATCACTCAAAATTTTAAGTTTTTCCACTTATTAAATTACTCTATCTTGACATGATTTGATGTCATGCAAAAAATTTCAATTATAAATGCGAGATTGATAGAACATGATTGGTTGATTTTGCGAGCTTAGTTCTCCACTCAGTGAAGTGGATGACATGGATGACCTGATTAATATTTACCATCAACTTGAATTTTATTCTAGGCTAGCTTAGGCTAGCTTATTAGAGTGCGGAGGTTTGTTGGATAGATCTTTTGAAATATAATGAATAACTTGGCATGGTAAAGCATAATAATAAGTGATTGGGTAGGTGTTTCATTTAGAGTGATAACGGAAAGTACAATCTTTTATTGTTATAAAAGGTATCAAACAATGAAATAGTGCGTGTTAATTTAAAATGGGAAACATCAATAACTTGTGTCTTCTTTCTTTTCTTTTTCTTTTTCACTGATGAGATGCAATTTTTCGCAACAAAGAGATGACTTTTTGAATTTAAATTAGTTTATTGTAATGAGGCTGTGAAATATTGGAGAAAAATATTGCCTTTATAGATATGTCTTAAACAAATATTTAACATTTTAACTTTGTTTACATTTCTTGGTTCTCTACTAGTAGAGTTTAGTTATAATTTTTGCCAAAATTGTAGTTTTTACTAATAAAATTTAAGGTTTTTAACTCAAAAATGACTTCAACATCTTATGCACATTGTGTAATGTGAATAACAAATCTTGTAATTTCATTAATTTAAAAGGATTATTTTGTTGAGAGGTACATTCTATAACACACATGTTTGATTTCGTCCATATTCAAATTAGAATTGGCACATAGCCTTTTTAAAATAAAAATTGAATATTTTCTTGATTGGAAAAATAAAATCATCTATAAAGAAAAACAAAAATGAATATATATGTTTGGATAGTGTTAATTAAAAGAAATCTAAAATGTCAATATAAACTTGGTTGATATTACAATCCACTATCAACTAGTTGTGATAAAAGTATTTAAGTAACCATAAGTAAAATTATCCTTAGAAAATAACATAATTTTATCCTAACTTTAAAGAAATAAAATAATTAAAAGTAAAAAATATAATATTTCTTCTTGAGTGTCGTGATGACTTCAATACACGAATTAAATAAACTATTAGAATGCCCTTATTAACTAATTTGCTTAAATATCAAATTCATATATAGATATCTATATATATTCAATCTCAACTATTATAAAATTTCAATATTTGAGTGATAAAAAAAAATATTTGAATGCAAGATTAAGTAATATTGATGTGCATTTAAAAATATATTAATAAAGAAAATTATTTTAATGTAAGAAATTTGGGTTTAGAAACTCATTGAGGGGAAATAATCATTGTTACATTACTAGACTAGACATTCATGATTCCTAGAATCCAAATATTTATTATTGTTAATCATAATGACTATTAGAATAACATAAATCAAATCATTAAAAACTCCTTCCAATATTTGCTTTGGGTATATGGTTGGAGATGAACTATGCTATATTTGAAAATAAAATAATATCATGAACTTAGATAGGCATACATAATCTAGCCATTGAAAACAACTCAATCAAAAAATACCCTCCCCACTCATATACTATACCCATGAAACTAAAATTCAAATGCACTCCCTAGGGCTTATTTCTATGGGGTACTTCCCAAGGCTCCCCCTCTTTGGATGGCCTTAGTGGAATTATTCATATCTCAAATATTATGTCTTTATCATTTGGAATGATTCTAAGATTAGGATAACAAAACATAACTATGTTGAACGTTTTTATTTAAAATTAATGTTACAACTAGTCATTTCATAGGGAATCACTTCTTTCCACATATATGGGTACTCACAAAAATTGTAAATTGAAAGAAAGGAGAAGAAAAAATCCAAAATTGCATTCTTATTGTTATTGTTAAAAAATTTCTGTAGCAAATCACTTAGTTTACTAGTATCTTTTGATCATATTTAGAAATATAGAAACTCCAGAGTAGATATCTTGATACCTTGATGAAGATTGGATTGAATTTGGAAAAAAAAAACTTTCAAAAATGTTAGTAGTAGCAATATATGGATTTTTTCTCTTTCTTTATCTTTTTTAATATGGTATATAAGAATATGTGACACTATTTTTTAATTTTGTTAAGATAGGCATTTAACATTAGTGAATGTGTGTTTGGGGGAAGCTAAATTGGTTAATTCAAAGTTAGTGAAATATTTGATACAAGATAGACCCACGTTCAAGCCCTTGGTTATTTCGAAGTTAGTGACCCTGGTTCAAATGCCCATGTACTGAGCCCATTTAAAGAAAAAAATACTCTAAATAAAAAAATATATATATTGTATACAATTTAAAAAAAAAACAAAAATAAATGTATATGTTTGATAGTTAAGCATATTTCTTTAAAAGAAAATAAATATTTGATAGAAGGTAGATCCAAGTTCAAATCCCCATGTAGTGAGCCCCATCAATTAAACCTGGTGTTTTTTTAAAAGAAAAAAAATCTCAAAAAAAAATACTCTAAATTAAAATAACAATGTTGAATTAGATAAAATATCACACTGCAAACTCTATTCAAATTCTATATTATCAATCAAAGAAGTTACACACATATTTATACAGGAAATAGTCTCAAGATAGGAACTCTATCTTGGACGTACAATAATGTGGTTGAGAGATTCTCTCAACCACACACTAAAGTACGAAAGAATATAGTTCTAGCTACATCCTATTATGTAGGAACAAACTCCTCAAATAGGGAATTACAACCATAGACAAGTAGGAATTAAATATTCCAACTCCCCCCTTTAATGACTACTTGTCATGATGTTAATTCACAAAGTCTGGTTGTGGTCAAACATAACAAAGGATATGTCGACGTTCATATAAAAGAGAAACCATCCACCTGAATGCATGGGTACCAACTGCTGCAACCGCTAGTCCTGTAGGATGTCCTTTGCATACATGATTCTGTCAACCATTATCACTGCATATATGTACCTATAAATCCACCACCATCGGGTGAATTGCATGTGCAGAGCCTCCAAAACAAAGAGAGATCAACGCCTTTCTAAGCTAAATATTCATGTCCAAATAAAAATCGCTAACAGTTGCGCTGATTGTGACTTTCGACGCAACTATTAGATAGAAAAGTGCACCGACCCTCTTGTGCTTAGACACACCAATATCTGAGACCATGAGCTAGGCGTTACTACAGTTCACCTGCTCCTACGAGCACAAAGCTCGCATGTACATGTAGCCACAAAGGCGATCCAACCACTAAGGCTCTATATGTGGTTTCTGGCTCACCACAAACTAGCCATAAAGGCGATATATGTGGTTTCTGGCTCACCACAAACCATCACTTTGCAATGACAAAGGATGGTTTCAGGCTGACCATAAACCATTACAAAGTGGTTTTAAGATCACCACAAACTTTCAAATGCCTTTACAAGGCCTACATTCCATACTTCAACATTTTGGAGTTTCTGGGTACATATAATGACCATTACAACAACCATCTAGACTTGATTATAACATGCTAGGGAGTCTATTCCACAAACCACACTAACTCAAAAAAACATCTACTTTGTTGTCCACCATATACGTTGTTGTTGCTGCATTACCTCATCTTTTCCTACATCCTGGGCATCCTTGTCTTTTTCAAATAACTTCTTGGAACTCCATGCTTATCCTGTCATTTGTTAGAGTCATGAATTCTAACAAAATAACTTTACCTACATTGATTTAGCTAGGCTCAATAAGGCTCAATAATATTTAAACATGATTCCAAGAAAATGCAACATAAACTCTTCAGATTAATTTTTCTATCTATGCCCAAAGATGATTATTTCCAAAATATTTCACCAACGATACCTATGCGGGGTCCATTAATAAAGAAACAGATTTGACGACATTCCAACTGGACTCAATGTAGTGTATTCCAACACTGATGATCTAGGCATAGGCATTCACAGCCACATGAAGAGAACACAATTTTCCCTTCAAAAACAATAATACAGGACTCCACGGTCCAATCCTCCATCATCCACAAATTCACCTGTTCATAGTATCAAGGTTTGGTAACTCCTTCCAAGCATGCCTCCTCATGCTCGCTAGCGTACTGAAACAACTAAGACCCATTGTCAAGCTAATCTCCTCACAATTAAACATGCAGATCTGTCTCCATCACACTGAGCACACACACACTCGATCATCCTCCAAGAAGTATCCTTAGATGCCATCTCATTGTCATGTCTTCATCGTATCTGGTAGTAAATCATTCCTTCAAATAAATTTGTCTACTATTGGAATGGCCAATTCCAACATAGACTCAAACTCATGACACTAGTTGGCCAAACTAAATGTCGCAATAACTAAATCAATTCTTTCAACGAGATTTACATGACCATTCTAAAAAAAAAATATTAAACAATGGAAAATAATCATGCAAAGTTCTATGACCCTTCACACAACACTCTTATGTGCTCTTTCAAAAAGATTTGTAGATAGCATTGCGCCTGAAGCAACATGCGCCGCAACAAATATCCTAGATCATATACCATTTCCCTCCAACATCTCGGCCTCTAGCAAGTCTCAGCCTCCACACTCAGAGGGCCTATTTGTATAGACCTCCTCCTTGATATCATAATTGCAACTGCCACCCCAGTGAAAAATACCAGTCCCTTCAAGGAGTAAAGCAGGAACGGTCAATATCATGGTCGTAAAAGGTGCCATATAATATAGAATATTTATGCTATCAAATTTATATCCATGAAGCAAACTCTCTACAAGAATTGTTTTTGTTGAAGTAGCAAGGCACCGAAGGCTGCGCCTTACCATCCAAGATAAACCACCATGTTTGGAGTTGGCATTTCTGTATGACGCCATGAAGCATCTCTAGTGTACCTTTCAAGAAAACACAGAATGCATTAGATATGTTCACTGATTCTCCATCGGCTCCTGCGTAGAATGCATCCACATCTGACCATCTTCCTTCCACCATATAGGCTTGGGCTTCATCAAAGTAATGTATCACTTCAGTTTCTGAAACTTCGGGCCCTGCATTAGCCCATGCCATGTCTGCAATGAAACGAGCCACAACAAGAGTAACATCCTCATCCGAAGTCTCCATGCAGAGAGAAGCATTCCTTTCACCACAAGTGCAAACTCTACGCAGATTACAAAGCAGACACAAACAATTCTCTCAGGTCTACATGAGGAGAACTTTATATGCGGTCTAATTTGTCTTTAGGCTCAGTCTCCGAAAAATTAACGTCGTGACCCGTCCTGCTCAGTATGGACACCATCCATAACATTCAAGAGGATTACTGCTATAATTTCCTTTCTATTGCTGCTGAGCTAGAAGCCTGATGAGGCGGTCCATGCTCTTGAGGCCCACCGATGTGGCCTCCTTCAGGTCCTCTTCCTTCAAAATCCTCGCTGAGAGCTCCATAAGCACCACATTAAAGCTGAACATGACAGCCTTGGTTTTCACCTGATCCACAGTGCCTCCAAAACTCTGCGATGCTTCCGGTGATCACGTTGAAATTCAAAAAACAGCGATATGAGAAATATTCACTAGAAAAAAAAATGCAAAGTCGCAGGCATTCGATTTGGCTTGACTCATCCGCACTTTAACTTGCACAACGGAGTCCTCGGCTTCATGGCATTTCTGCTCAAATTCCAGACAGCAGAGACACTTCCACAAGGTCAAACTTCCTCTACTCGAGCAAGGTATCCATGCACAGATCGACAATGGCTCTTCCATGCACATATCGATGACTCCACGGATCGAGATCTCCAGGTAAGATCCACACAGATCGCCCCATCACCGAATTTGTAGCCACTGATGGACCACTCAGTGATCCTCCAGAGAGCTGCAGACATGGGCAACACTGCTCCTCTACAGATCTTCACCTGGTTTCTCCTCACCAAGAAGCAGAGTCAAGGCCAACATCGCACCAGCCTCACAATCTCCTTTCAGTAGCGATCAAACCTTTCCCAGGCAGTTCTCTCAAGGCAGTAGGCACACAAAACTAGACAGTTGTTTCAGTGTTCCGGGCATCCTACGTGCCATCATCATTCTGATCTCCTCATTTTGACAGTGGCACCTCACATAATGCTCCTTAGGTAGGCAGCGCTCTCACTCAGATGGACAAACCCAAAAAAAAATAAAAAATAAACTACAAACAAAACTCTCTATTTGCTATTTCCCTCAGCCCACGAGTGGCCGAGGCCCAGGCCCTTATGGCTCTGATACCAAGATAAAATATCACACTAAAAACTCTATTCAAATTCTATATTATCAATCAAAGAAGTTACACACATATTTATACAGGAAATAGTCTCAAGATAGGAACTCTATCTTGGACGTACAATAATGTGGTTGAGAGATTCTCTCAACCACACACTAAACTAGGAAAGAATATAGTCCTAGCTACATCCTATTATGTAGGAACAAACTCCTCAAATAGGGAATTACAACCATAGACGAGTAGGAATTAAATATTCCAACGGAATTAAATAAAAAACTAAAATAAATGTATATGTTATATTTTTGGTAGTTAAGCTTATCCCTTTAAAAGAAAAAAAAATAATGTATATGAATGATTACTTTGAATTAAAAATATTGGGAAACATCAATGTTGGTTGGGTTGATATGACAATCCATGGTCAAGGAGTTCTCCATACTCAACCTTGTATTCCTTTAAAAGAAAAAAAAAATCCCTCTAATAATGTTGAATGAAATAAAATAAAACAAAAATAAATATATATGTTTGATTAGTTTTAATTAAAAATATTGGAAAACATCAATATTGGTAGGTTGATATAACAACCCATTGTCAAAAAATTATGATAAAAATATTTCATTCTCAACTTATAGCCATAAGTAAATTTTTGAAAATATTCATATAAAATAACATAATTTTATATAATTTTTAGAGAAATTAATTAAAACTAAAAAAAATATTATTTTATACTGTTCTACAAAATTTAAATAACTTATTAAAATATCAATATTAACTAATTTATTTCAAAATCAGTATCATATTATAATTAAATAAACTATTTCAATATTTATATTTTATAATTTATTTCAAAAATATATCTATATCTATATATATTAAAATTCTAATAACTCTGAACTCAATTATTTGACCTATGAAAATTTGCAGTATTAATTTCATATTTTCAATGACATCACAATTTCCTAAATACAACAATGAAGTAAATTAGTTGACCCGCCAAAATTTGCAGTTTGCAGTCAAGAGGATAAGAATACCCACAAGTCATTAAATGTGATTTAGTTGAGCGAGACCCAGATCCAGAAGTCCCGATGGAGATCGTAGTCCCCCGTGCCTCTTGCTGCCATGGTCATTCTGGGCCCTCCCTTCGACGACCTTTCCATAATATTAACTCATACTGATATTAATATTCATATTTCACTCTCATTTTTCAGTCATAATTAAAATATTCACTCTTACTATGCAACCCTCACAAAAATAAGGTTACAAAAATATTTTGAAATATTTATAATAAACAATATAATTTTATATTATAAAATATTGATTGTAAATATTATAATTTTATATGAGTTATAAGGATAGATTAATTAAAAGTAATAAAATTTTATTTTTTATTTTCGATTTTATGTTTTTTTAAATGATATAAAACTTCAAAAACTATAACTTATTTAATGTCTTTGTTAACTAGTTTATTTGAATATCAACATTATATATAAAAATAAATAAACTATTTCAATATCTACTTTAACTATTTTATTTTAATAACAATTTCAAATATATAAATTATATTATATTATAACAATGAAATCAAATCACAGATTTCTTAAATATTTTAAAATTCTAATCACAAAAATTAAATAATTATATTATATTAGAAAAATTAAATTAAATTGAAGTACACATTTCCTAAATATCTTAAAATTCTAACTAAAACAATTAAATCAATTATTTAAAAAAACAAAATTTACAGTATATATATATATATATATATATATATATATATATATATATATATATATATATATATATATATATATATATATATATATATATATATATAATATGCAAATTTTCTAGACATATTAAAATTCTAAGAACATTTGACGTCTCAACATTTGTATTTAAAAGAATAAGAATATTAAGTTACTATTATTCTTCTGTTTATAGCCTCATTAATGTAGTTAGATAATATATACCTACTCTTAAATTTAAATTTGTTTAAATCTAACAATAAACATATACTGAACAACCATATTAATAAAAATATAGCCTTAAAAATATGTATGATAGTTACTGCCGTGGTCAATGAAGCCTCTCCCTTCCACTACCCTTCGGTAATATTAACATTCAAAATTGCTTAATTGTATTCAATGATATATCATCATTGCTCCTATTATTCATCCCAAGCCTAGTGACAAAGTAGTTAACATGGCGGCCTCCAAAGTAAACCTAATCTTCTCCATCATCCTCTCACTACAGCTATGTGGCACAATATTATTGTGTAATGGAATGTCCATGACCCTTCACACTAAAAGGTCCATGACACAAGGGGCAGAGAGGAGGAGAAAATGGGGGGATCCCCTCTCTACTATCCCAACAACTTCACAGAGTATTACATCAAAATATCCGTGGGCACGCCTCTACAGGATTTATTGGTGGTCATGGACACGGGCAGTAATGTGGTGTGGGTACCCTGCACTTCGAATTATACATGTCCGGACTGCTCCGGATACATCACAGTTTTTCTTCCTAACAAGTCATCGTCTGCTATACCTGTAGAATGTGCAGATCCAAAGTGCAAAAAAGTGTGTGAAGAAGAGGGAAGCGAGGGGACCTGTACAGAGACGTGCTCGGGACGTGTCCAGACTATGCCCTTGGCTATGGTAGCGGAAGCACTACTGGGCATCTATTGACTGACACCTTAACTTTGCAAACAGGCAGTGGACAAATAACTAACTTTGCATTCGGATGCTCAGTTACTTCGGTAGTGTTTGCTGGTATTGCAGGATTTGGCAGAGGAAGTCTGTCTTTGCCTTCCCAGATTAGTGCTCTGGGAGTTGGCGACAAATTCGCGTATTGTCTTAACGATAAAAACAATGGCAGCATGATAGTGCTAGGTCACAACGCAGTTCCCATTGATATGAGTTTGAAATACACTCCCTTCCTAAATAACTCCCAAGCACTTTCATCTTATGCGGGATACAACGAATTATATTACATTGGTCTACAAGGAGTGAGTGTTGGCAATGTATCCCTGACCATGCCCTCCAATGTATCCACGTTTGACAGTAATGGCAACGGTGGGACCATCATAGATTCCGGCACTACTTACAGTATCTTTCCCCAAGGAGTCTATGACCAGATTGCAGCTGTTTATGCTTTTCTTAATTGCAGTCCAAGAGGTCCTGAAGTTGAAGCCACGACTGGCTTTAAATTTTGTTACAATGTGTCAGGTGTAGCGAAAGGATTGTGCTCCAATGCCAATATTCCATTCCCTGAGATTTCATTCCATTTCAGTGGTGGCTCAGACATGGTTTTGCCTCAGGAAAATTGTTTCGTGCCCGTGACCTCACAGGCTCACTGCTTGGCATTTTTTGGTGCTGGACCCGAGTCCGCTGGACCAGCTGCTATTCTAGGAAACTATCAGCAAAGAAATGTTTATATATTGTATGACAGGGAGATGAATAGTTTGGGCTTCACTAAGAAGGCATGCTGGAGATTTTTCTGATCCATTGATGGCCCGCTGATATCTTACTATTCATGTATAGTATAGGTATATCCTCCCTCCTCTGATACAATCGATATATAGTATAGGTATTTCTTCTTGGTCCATTTTTTTTTTTTCATGGTTTATCCCAATAAAGTCCTATAAACCCTAATATTTTAGTTTTACATATATAAAGAGAGAAGTGAATTTGAACATATTGTTATTGTTGTTATGGTTTAAAGGCTTATGATTTGGTTTGTAAAACACCTCATGAAAGCATGGAATTAATGCAAAATATTTATAAATAAAGGTGGAGCATATATTTACATAAAAACACAAAAGCTAATGTTTTTTGTATTATTTTATATATGATTTTTGAATAGTACTTTTGTAAACATTTTAAGAAAATGTTTATTAATTTAAAATTTATTGAATATTTACTCATTTAAAATAATGGTGCATATTAATAAAAAAACTTTGATATCAGTCTCATTAAAGCTTGGGATTTTACTCTTTCCAATGTCTTTTAAGAGACTTTAAGTAGTTCATGTGTAGAAATGTCAACTAGCATGATCATTGCCTTTTTGGTTAATGAAGTGAAAAAAGTTATTGGCATTTTTTAAAATTATATTTATGGGAATTTATGTTTCTAGCTTTATTAGGTCTCACAAATGCAGGGTTTCAATTTTCTTGAAACATGTGGTCTTTGTTCCATTTACTCATGACCCAAATTGTGTTGATGACCTTCCTCTTTTTCCAAATTGGTGAAAAAAATTGTATTTGCATCCCCTAAGCTCAACCATAAGGCTTGAATTATCAATATTTATTCATTTTCTTTTTTAAAAAGTATCTTCCTCAAATATTTCTCAATTTTAGTATTAACCATTACAACAATATTTTAATTTCTAAATAAAATAATTAATTGAAAGCAAAAAAAAATGAATTATATTTTTAATAAGACAGATATGTATAATTCATTTAATATATATATTATTTTTAAATATAAATCAATATTATTTAATAGTGCATATTGGAATATTTTGTTTATCAATTACATTGAGTTTTTTATTATTATTAAAAAAATTTAAATATTGTATATTAAATTTATATTAAGAATTATATAAATTTAAATTTAATATACAATATTTAAATTTTTTTAATAATAATAAAAAACTCAATGTAATTGATAAACAAAATATTCCAATATGCACTATTAAATAATATTGATTTATATTTAAAAATATAATAATGATTAAAACCTATTTTAGAATTAAACTTAAAAATGTGGTTGATAAATAAATTATTTTAATGTCTATGTTAAATAAAATATTTGAATTTTTTTCTATATGTATATATAACATGACTATAGATTAGTCTTAACCATTCTTTAACTAAGCTCATAAAGAGGTCAAACCCTTTTTTAAGCTTTGCACTTTAAAAGAGGTTTTCACCTCAAGAGATTTGAATGCTCTAGATGCCTAAGATAGGTGTATATTGGTTATAAAAAAAAAGATAAAAAGACATGGTTTCTAAGTGTGGCTAATAGCAAATTATTGTTGGGTATCATAGAGTGTTTTAAACTAGAATATTTTGTGGCGATGAATTAGAAAAACGAATAATCAAAGTGATGTTCAAGGCATAAATTAAAGATTAATTTTCACAAAGGTTATTTGATGTTAAACTTTGAAGGCTCATTGAAACTTAAATTTAATTGCTTCATACTTTAGATTATAGATTGTAAATCACTTATATTATGTCAATTAAGTATATATATTGAAAGCCATGAACATGTTTTTGTCAAGAATAGAGTAATGCTATGATTTTTAAAATTTAGATAATTGGTTAGAAGCCATAAAGGAATTTAACTCGGCACAATTTTTCAATAAATATGTTTACTTTATGATTTTTTTGTTATTAGCATAATTTTTTTAGAGTTTGTGTATTTAATAATATGTCAATATGAATTGGTTTTAGTTAGGGTTTTTATTTTTCAAATCTACAAATATATATATTTTTTTAATGTAAATATCTAGTTTCCTAAAACCACTTTGCATTATAAAGTTATTAAAATCATATAGGTAATTTCTAATCAAAGTTATTAGCTTTGAACCCAAAAATTTGTAGTTTTATTGATTATTTAGAATAGCATATATATAAAGGTCAGAGTGCCCGAGAAAAATGACATCTATAGTTTTGGATTAGTGCTTCTAGAGCTAGTTGTATGAATCAACCAACCAACCATTCCTTATTTTGAAGATAGTAAAGGTCTTATAAAAGTAGAAAGAAAATTACCATTGTCATACCATTTTATATAATCTAAAAATTTTCTTAAGTTTTATGTGTTTATTTTTTTGGGTAATAGATTTCCAATAATTAAGACTAATATAATGTTTTTCTCAACACTAAATGTCTAAGATATAATAAGATGTTTGATGCTATACAACCAAACTTATATGACCTTCTGTGAGCTTTAGTGACCATCATATATATATATATATATATATATATATATATATATATATATATATATATATATATATATATATATATATATACATGTGTGTGTTTCCACTACGATGTATTGTATGGATTTTTCTTTTCTTTCATAATATATTTTTTTACTTCTGATGCATGATGTTTTTTTACTTGTTAATTTAGTTATATTCTTAGTTTTTATGGATGGAGTTGATGTTGATGTATATTGTTTATTTTTTGGACAAAAGTTTGTTTTTACTAAATGACAACGTTTTTCTATATGGTTAAACCATTAAATTGTAAACTTATCAAATAAACATTCTTGAACATCATTTTATCACTCAAATAAAACTCTAAAGAACTTAAACCATCAAATAAAAAAGTTATCTTCAACATCAATTAGTTAAAAAAATCAAAATGGAAGAGAGTTATAAGGCTAATAATTGAAGCTTTTCTATGTGATTAGCTTAAGCACAAATCCAAATTCTCCATTTTAAGATGGATCTCTTCCCGTCCTTGGTTTAAGCTCATCTTAAAAGAAGGTAACAATTGTAATTAATTAATATTTTGGTTATTTAGGCATTGATAGGTGGAATTTTTTTATGTGTTATTCACACTTTAGTTTTGTCAAAAAATTATTTTCAAACAATTAGTTCATCCTATTCAGAAAACCAAGTTGTGATTTACAATAAAAAGTTTTGGCATATATATCATTTTTGTTTAAGATTCTTAATGTTTCTTTGGAATATTTTAAAGGTTGATATCATGTTTAGTGAGACTTAAATAATAGCCAACCAACACTAATAAAAGTGCATTCAATTTTTTTTTATGGTTACGTGTTACAATGAGGAACTCATTGTTTATCTTGTTCAATATTCAAAATCTTTATCATCTTTCTTCTTAAAAAAATGTAGTCTAATTGAAAATTATATTGCTAAATAATTAACTAGATACTAAATGATACAATTACATGTTAAAAAGGTTGAGTTGGGTTGATATCCGTTAAATTAGTTAGAATTATTCTTAAAGGATTAGTTAATAAAGAAACAAATTTATTTGTTATGGTGGAAGATTTTGCCTAAATTTGATAGAAACTTTGCTAGAAATTATAGTTTCACTTTATTGGTAGCAATTTTAACGATAAAACTTTTGTTTTAGAGATTTTGATATATTAAAAAAAAAAAAAATCACTAAACAAAATTTTAAGTTTTTTCAACTCCATTTCTACATGATTTTGATGCTATGTATAAAAATCACTCAAAATTTTAAGTTTTTCCACCTATAAACTTACTCTATCTTCACATGATTTGATGTCATGCATAAAATTTCAATTATAAATGCGAGATTGATATAACACGATTGGTTTCTTTTGCGAGCATAGTTCTCCAATCAGTGAAGTGGATGACGTGGATGACCTGATTAATATTTACTATCAACTTGAATTTTATTCTAGGCTAGCTTAGGCTAGCTTATTAGAGTTGCAAGGTTTGTTGGATAGATCTTTTGAAATATAATGAATAACGTGGCATGGTAAAGCATAATAATAAGTGATTGGATAGGTGTTTCATTTAGAGTGATAACGGAAAGTACAATTTTTTATTATTATAAAAGTATCAAACAATGAAATAATGCGTGTTAATTTAAAATGGGAAACATTAACTTTTTTTTTTCACTGATGAGATGCAAATTTTCACAACAAAGAGATGACTTTTTGAATTTAACTTAGTTTATTACAATAAGATTGTGAAATATTGGAGAAAAATATTGCCTTTATAGATCTGTCTTAAAAAAATATTTAACATTTTAATTTTGTTTACTTTTCTTGGTTTTTTATTAGTAAAGTTTAGTTATAATTTTTTGTCAAAATTGTAGTTTTGATTAATAAAATTTAAGGTTTTTAACTCAAAAATGACTTCAACATCTTATGCCCATTGTGTAATGTGAATAACAAATCTTGTAATTTCATTAATTTAAAATGATTATCTTGTTGAGAGGTACGTTCTATAATGCACATGTTTGATTTCATCCATACTCAAATTAGAATTGGCACATAGCCATTTTAAAATAAAAATTGAATATTTTCTAGATTAGAAAAATAAAATCATTTATAAAGAAAAACAAAAATGAATATATATGTTTGGATCTTTTTAATTAAAAGAAATCTAAAATGTCAATATAAACTTGGTTGATATTACAATCCACTATCAACTAGTTGTGATAAAAATATTTAAACAAGCATAAGTAAAATTATCCTTAGAAAATAACATAATTTTATCCTAACTTTAAAGAAATAAAATAATTAAAAGTAAAAAATATAATATTTCTTCTTGAGTATTGTGATGTTCTATCGTTCTTTCACTCTTTTAAATATCTCAATACATGAATTAAATAAACTATTAGAATGCCCTTATTAACTAATTTGCTTAAATATCAAATTCATATATATATATTCAATCTCAACTATTATAAAATATTTCAATATTTGAGTGATAAAAAAAATATTTGAATGCAAGATTAAGTAATATTGATGTGCATTTAAAAATACATTAATAAAGAAAATTATTTTAATGTAAGAAATTTGGTTCATAAATAAATAATTTTATGTGAGATAAAATATTGGAATGTTAATATACATAACCAATATAAATTCATGTTAAAAATTGAACTATTAAGAGTAGAGAGAGACCAAATCTTTAGATGTTAAAACATTTTTTAAAGTTTTTCAATCTAAAAGGGCTTTGCACCTCAAAGGATTTGATTCCACTGTGATTGCTATGGATATATACTAGTTCTAGCACTATGGGGCTATGGTTTGATATTTTTTTAAATCTTTTTTTTGCATCCCTTCGAACATTATATGCCTATTTCTCAATGCGCAGACACACACACACACACACAGATATATATATATATATATATATATATATATATAGCTTGAACAATGTTTAAGAAACCCATGGTTATTATGAAGTTTCATTTGGTGAAGATTATTGTACCATCGGGATTTTCTCTTATGTCCCATGTAATTAAGGAAAATACTATTATATTATCATACAAATATATGTTTTATAATAAAATTTGCTATATATTACTGAAATTAAAATATTTAAATATTATGACTAGCTATAAACAATTATTGGATACAAATTAATGAAATTTTTAAATTTTTAAATAATTTGATGACCTTCTGGACCAACTTAAAGGGGGAAAATATTTCAGAAAGATCGACTTGAAGTCTAGGTATCACTAGGTACCAATCGAACCCTCTGATTTGTGGAAGACTACCTTCAAAGCCAAGTAGGGCCTTTTCGAATGGCTCATCATGCCTTTCAAGTTGGCGAACACTCCCACAACCTTCATGAGGTTGATGGATGAAATATTGCATCCATTCACCAACTCCTTTGTAGTGGTGTACCTGGATGACATTATGCTCTTCAGCTAGACTGGGGAAGAGCACATCCACCACAGCCGAGAAGTCTTCCAAACACTACGACAACACAATTTGTGTGCCAATCTGGAGAAGTTCACTTTTGGCATGACTCAGGTTCAATATACGAGATACATTATTGATGAAATAGGGGTGCATGTGGATCTAGCCAAGATCCAAGCCATTCTAGATTGGCCAGCCCCAACCACTCTAACAGAGCTTAGTGGCTTTCTGGGTCTTTCTAGTTTATACCATAGGTTCGTGTTGGGATTCTCTCATATCACTTGGCCCTTGAGTCAAGTCACCAAGGGAGGAGTGAAAGCAAAATTCTTTTGGTCAGAATCTCAAAAGAAGGTGTTCATAGAATTGAAACATTGCCTCTGTTCTACCCCAGTGCTCACATTATTAGACTTTCAACAACCATTTGAGATCGAGACAGTTGCCTCTGACTATGCTATTGGGGCAGTTCTTACTCAACAGGGGCATCCAGTGGCATATCACAGTGAGACATTATTCGACACTGTTCACATGTATACCGCTTATGACAACGAAATGTATATCATTATGCAGGGTTGTCGACAATGGAAGCATTACATTTTGGTGAAGGAAAAAATCATCCACATAGACCACTGACCCCTGTAGTTCATACAGACACAAGGGAAGTTGCAGAAAAATCACCATCAGAAGTGGTCCACATATCTGCAACAATTTCATTTGAACATCAAGTACAAGAAGGGTAGCAGCAATAATGTTGCAGAATGCCTCAGCCAACCACCGATCGTCACCATAACCACTGTTCTCAAATCTTATGGGCATGAGACTTCTGATTGGCCACTTCTCTAGAAGAGCAATCGAGAATTTAGCCACACATACAAGGCACTCTTCGGGGGTACGCATGTTCCAAATTTTCACCTCCAAGATGCACTGTTATGTCACCTGGGACACCTTTGTGTTCCTTTAAGCGAGTGTGCCAAGATGATATGGGAAGCACACTACAGTCAAGTCACATGGCATTTTGGGGTCGAGAAAATAGTGGCAATACTATAGAAGTATTTCTATTGGCTAAACCTTCGACAGGATGCCGGGAAGTACATCAGATCCTGAACTGCTTGCGTCATTGCCAAACTAACAATCAAGAAGCAATGCCTCTATACTCCGCTACCTACCCCTAGTCTACCTTGGGAATCCATCTCCATAGATTACATGTCGGGCCTTCCTTCCACTAAGCATGGAAATGACTGTGTTTTCGTGGTCATCGACATATTCTCAAAGATGGCCATTATGGAAGCCTGCAAGAAGAATATCACAGCAGAAGTCATTGTTAAACTCTTCTTTAAACAAGTGTGGGTGCACTTTGGGATCCCACATTCTATCATATCATATCACGATAGAAGGTTCCTTAGTACATTTTGGCCCAACCTTTGGTCAATGTTGGACACCAAGCTCACCAAGTCCACAGCTTTCCATCCCCAAACTGATGGCCAGACAGAGGTCATCAATAGGATGATTGTACACATTCTACACATGTACAATTCAAAGCATCCATGCATATGAGATGAGAGCCTCCCCTATGTACAACACAGTTATAACTGGGCTCTCCACAGCTCAATTGGCCACAACCCCTTTCGGGTGGGCTTGGGATTCTAGCCACTATGTCCCATTGACGTAGCCATGCCATTTGCGGCTACTTAGGCTGATTCAACTCATGTCCAGTCTAAAGAAGAAAAATAGAACAACTTCATTGAGCACATTCAACACATCCGCCAATTGGTTCATGACATATTGGACAAATCCAATGCTAATTACAAGCAACGACATGATCAACATCAAGTGCCACGCAACTTCCAGGTGGGCAACAAAGTGTGGCTACATTTTCAGAAGGAGCACCTTACTAGACCCCATTGTAAGCTTCGCTTGCTCTAATATGGGTCGTATAGCATCACCAAAGCTGTAGGTAACAATGCCTTTGAGCTCAGTATTCCACAATTCCTTGGTGTGCACTCAGTATTCAATGTAGACCGCCTTCGTCCCTACTTCCCACCTCTACTGGACACCTCTGACATTGCAGAAGAACTCACACCAAAAGAGTTAAACCCAGACTGCATGGAATAGCCCACCATAGATTGTATCATGGACATGCAAATCAAAAACAATCGCCAACAGAAGACCCAACTGTATCAGGTTTTCAAAGCTGGCCAACTCCTGCACCAAGGCAAGTGGTTCTCGAGGGACCAAGTCTAGCAGAAGTTTTCTCATCTCCTGGAGGAACTCAACGCAGTGGGGACCATTTCTTCCAAAGGGGGGAGGAATGATCTAGGCAGATATTGGTGTCCAGTCACCTATTTCACTTGGGGCCCCACCATTGTCTCTTTCAGTTTTTCACTTTTGGCACAGCTTACTATTTTTAGTAGTTTTTTCTGGTCCTGAACTTCCAGAGCCGTTTAGAGGACCTAAACGATGTTTTTATGGGAAAATCGGGAGAAACATGGGTCCATGAACCGATTTTTCTCACATCAAAAGTTGTAGTCCTCGGATAGATCTTTCTAACAAGGTATGGTTTGCATCAAATGGAGATCGTATGCCAAATTTACGTCCCTACAAAGTTGAAACACCAATTTACCCAAACGGGGCGATTCATCTCCTAGGGTTAGGGTTTTGGATGTTTAGGGTTTTCCATTATTTCTAAATAAACAATAGGCCCTCGATCCTCATTCTAACTCAGTTCGGAGGCCTGTATCCACCACATCTCTTCTTAGAGATAAGCTATCAGTGCCCTAGCTAGTTTATTTCCATTCTATTTGTAAGCAAATTTTAGTTATTTTATATTAATGAAATGAAGTGTTATTTCCACTTCATCTTTGTATGTATGGTTATATGTGTATTTTGCTTCATTCCTGCATAAATCCAGATCAATAAATAAAGAGGAAAATGACAACTTTATGCCTAAGATTACAAAACCTAATGAAGTAGGTTTTTCATAGTTTTCAAAAAGGGAAGATCCTTGGGTAGGGTTATTTACCTATAGCATTATATTTGTACTCTTTTTATTTCTTATGTGATGATCTAATAAGGGTCATCAAGCCCTCCCACAAATTTGGGTAAATCCAAGGGCCTTTGAACAGTAATTTCATTTCCATAATCCCAAAAGGTTACCATATGTTGAAATTCAAGTAGAAATGCACCACATACTAGTGTGCGATTCTAGTAACACATGAGTGAGGAATTTAGTGACACATTGGCGCTAATGTGGGCGTCCAATTTTTAAATAAATTAGAAAATAAATTGCACTCTTATCTCATATACACTTGTAATAGATAACTAAGTGTGATAGACTTAGTTATCTCAAGAATTTTGAGTTGAGGGTCAAAGGTGAGGCATGTAGAGTGATTCTATTATTTACAAGGTCTAATTGCAGTTGTAGCACTAGTGTGGTGTGAGTTCAATCGGTTAACTCAAATTAATTGAGTTAAAATCAGCTTAACTATTTCTAACTGAATGATGAGCTAGTGCAAGATCAAGTGAAATAAAATAGATTTAATTCAAAGGTAGTGATCTACCAAATAACTAATAATTCACTATTAATAGTTGTATGCATGTCAATTTTGATGACGACCCAATCGAGAGAAAGGTTAAGGATACGTAAACTATTAGTTGTGTTATTAGCGAATTGCCCGAGCACAATTATAAAGCCACAGGATACCCATGATGGATTGTGTAGTTAAGGAAGGTTTGAATTCCTATTTAATAGGAATTATTTTTCCTGAGGATTGCGTGAGGAAGGCACGTGGAAAGTGGGCAGGAAATTGTCTATGTATTGGTCCAATTTTGCCTAGATGAGTGTGAGACAATTGGTAGAGTGTATGAGGTTCTTGTGAGCATGCATGCATTGTATTGTTTCATGATTCCTTGGTTGATTATACAATAAATATGGAGGGGTTTTGAGCAGTTTCTTTCCCCAGGAAAATATTTTGTTATGCTATTTAATTACTTCTTTCTCTTACTTGCATGTGATTGAGCGATCATGATTTATATTTCACAAATATTATAGAAGGATTCAATATCTTCTTTTAGTACATTGCATGATCTGATTGAATCCATTGGTGTAGTTTCTACACCATCCTAACTCCTTTAATCTCTTTTCACCCATATCTTTACATGACACAATTTACAAAATCATCTCCAAAATAATTTCTATCTATCTTAAAGGCATCCTTTGAAACACATCTTCCTTTATCAATTCAGGTTAGTAACAAGAAGTCAAATCCTTCAAGCTATTGGTTTTTCGCAAGAAGGCTTCCACTCAATCCACAGAAAGCACGGGAGAGTTATCCTATACAAAGTGTTTCTCTCTAAATACTTTGGTAAGGTTATTTGGATTTATATTAGACTTCTCTTTATTTATTTAAGGTTTTGTCACTCTTTCATCTCTTGGATCCTAATTTTCATCAAGACTTCCTTTCTCTCTCTTCTCATAAATTTTGTTGCATCCCTATTCTTTAATGTGGATTGATGACTTCATTTAGGATGTCATTTGAAGCCCCTACTCTTCCTTTTGTTCACTTAGGGCCTTAGTAGAAACATCATGGATGCCAAAAATAGGGTAAGTTTCAAAGGCATTTTCATTACTAGTCATTGCTAACTCATCCACATATTCCTTGTGGTTGATATTATTATTTCCATAGATAGAAACTTGGCCATATTTAACCCTTGAATATTATATTAGGTACTTTCACAAAGGCCATTGGAATGCTTATCAATCTGAAAAATTCCTCACTCTACTGCTAGGGCATGATAGTTTAAGCAAAACATCTAATTGAGAATCCATTTTCCACTAAAATTTTTGGGATCAATCAAGGTATAAAACACTTAGGATTTATGCTAAAGGAAAATAACCAAACAAAATCAAATTAGAACTTGTTACTTGAAAATATGGAAAAATTAATTCATATCTAGTGCAACAAGTGGCTATATAGGGTTGAAAATTTAATTTTATGTAAATAAATCATAGAAGCCATCTCCATCTACTAGGCCTCTTTGGCATGAATTATTATCAAGATCCTTCATAAAATTCAAAAACTATATTATTCATTTGTATGGGATGGAAAGGAAGGAAAAATTAATATTCTCTCATATCTCGGCACAAAATTGTGAGTCCAAAAAACACTAGGGGTTTGGGGACTAAAGAATCTCCATTTGTTTCCAAACACTCTATTATCCAAATGTGTCCAGAAACTCATTCAAAACTCATTCAAAGGAATGTTGTAGGGCTCTAATCACATACCAAAAATATATAAGCCTTGTTACATTACTAGAATAGAAAATTTCATGTGTGTGAGAATCCAAACATTGATTAGTGTTAATCATAGTGATTATCAAAATAGCATAAATAAAATCATAAAGAAATATCTTTAATATTGGCTTGGGGTATATGGTTGGAGAGGAATCATGCCATATTTGAAGATAAAAGCATATCATGAACTAAGATAGCCATACATAGTCTGGCCATTGTAAACAACTCAATAAAAAAGGACCTTCCTGACTCATATAATCTATCTATGAGACTAAAATTCAATTGGATTCCCCTTGGGATTCTTTAGATTGGGTATTTCTCACGGCTCCCCCTCCTTGGATGGAAATAGTGGAGTTATTGGTATCTCAAATATTATGTCTTTACCATTTGTTTTGAAGATTAGGATGTCAACACATAACTACGTTGAAATATTTTCTTTAAAATTAATCCTACAACTTGTCATTTCATAGGGAATAAATTCCTTCCACATATATGGGCACTCACAATGTATTGTAAATTGGATGAAAGGAGTAATAAAAATCCAAAATTAGAGTCTTCTTCTCATTGTTAAAAAGATCAATAGAAAATCACTTAGTTTACTAGTACCTTTTGATCATATTTATACCCATAGAAACTCCATAGTATATACCTTGTTGAAGATTGGATTTCTTTTGGAGAAAGGCACTTTCAAAATGACAAAGAATGAAAAAGGTAAGTAGCCTGAGTGAGACTATTTTTTAATTTTGTTGAGAGGGGCATTCGAGAGTAGTGTATGTGTGTTGGGGGGCATCACAATTGGTTCATTAAAAGCTAGTGAAATCATTGATACAAGAAATACATAGGTTCAAAACCTAGTTTAAGTGAAGGAAGAAATCAAGTAAACCTCATGTTCCTTTTAAAAAATACCCCATTATGTCTAATTAGGTCCATGGTAAACTTAGTGTTCCTTTAAAAGTAACAAAATCTCTAAATAAAAAAAGCAATGTTGAATAAAATAAAACAAAATAAATAAATAAATAAATGTATATGATTGGTTACTTTTAATTAAAAATATTGGGAAACATCAATGTTGCTTGGGTTGATATGACAATCCATCCTGAAGGAGTTGAGATAAAAATATGTCACTAGTCTTAACTTCTAAACATAAGTAAATTTTTTCGAGATATTCATGTAAAGTAACATAATTTTATATCAATTTTTAACAGAGAAATTAATTAAAATTAAAAAAATATTATTTTACACTATTAACAATGTATGTAACATAAAAAAAACATAAATAAACTATTTCAATATTTATTATAATTGTTTATTTTAATGTCAACTTCATATTATAATTAAATAAACTATATATATATATATATATATATATATATATATATATATATATATATATATATATTTATATATATATTTATTCACATTTTATTTTTTTTAGCATGAAAAATTTCTAGTATATATTAATTTACCAGCACAAAGTTCTAAAAATATTTCTGACAGATATACAACCTCAATAACAAAACCATAACATTATCAATTAAACTCATTACAGTTCATTTTCCATATGTCTATCATCTTTGTTCAATTAAACCATATTCACATTCTAGTTACAACTATTAACTCAATTATTTGAACTAGAGAAATTTGCAATATGAACTTCAGATTTTCAATGACATCACAATTCCCCAAATACGTTAAAATTTTACTAACAAGAATGAAAATTCTACTAACAACAATGAAGTAAATTAGTTTACCCGCCAAAATTTGCAGTTTGCAGTCAAGAGGATAAGAGGGCAAGTGTGTGTAAAGTCATTAAATGAGACTTAGTTGACAGAGACCTAATGGAGATCATAGTCGCCTGTGCCTCTTGCTGCCACCGTCATTCTGGGCCCTCCCTTCCACGGCGTTGCCATAATATTAATTTATACTAATATTTGTATTCATATTTCACTCTCATTTTGTAGCTATAATTAAAATATTTACTTTTACTTTGTAACCATGACATGACAAAAATAATGGGAAATATTCATTGCAAATCGTATAAAATTATATTATTTATAAAATATTATTTATAAAGATAAATTAATTAAAAGTAAAACATTATTATCTTTATGTTTTTTAATTATTTCAATATAAAATTTTAAAAACTATAACTTATTTCAATATTTATGTGAACTAATTTATTTCCATAACAATTTCAAATATATAAATTATATTATATTATAAAAAAGAAATCACATCACACATTTCTTGAATAGCAATTAAATAAATTATTTAAGAAAACAAAATTTACGATATAAACTCTATATGGCACATTTCCTAAATATATTAAAATTCTAAAAACATTTGAACTGCCAAAATTTGCACCCAAGAGGCTAAGAATGACCCCAATCCTTTTGCTGCCATAGTCATTGGGGACCTTTGGCTTCAAAGAGGTTGGCATAATATTAATATTCAATGTTGCTTATTTATATTTGATGACATATCATCATTTCTCTTATTATTCATTCTTAGCAGTAGTGGCAGAATTGTTAACATGGCGACGTACAAGTTGAATCTCATTTTCTCGATCATCCTCTCACTGCAGCTATGTGGTGCAATATTGTTGTGTAATGGAATGTGCACGACCCTTCGCACAAGAAGGTCCATGACACAAAGGGCAGAGAGGAAGAGAAAATGGGCAGATCCACCTCTCTATTATCCTAACAACTTTTCTGAGTATTACATCAAATTATCCGTGGGCACTCCTCTACAGGATTTATTGGTGGTTATGGACACGGGCAGTAATGTGGTGTGGATACCTTGCACTCCGAACTATACGTGTCCTGAATGCTCTGGATACATCACAGTTTTTCTTCCTAAGAAATCATCTTCTGCTATACCTGTACAGTGTGCAGATCGAAAGTGCAAAAAAGTGTGTGAAGAAGAGAGAAGCGGGGGGACGTGTCCAGACTATACTCTTAGTTATGTCAGCGGAAGCACGACCGGGTATCTATTGACTGACACCTTGACTTTTCAAAGGGGCAGTGGACAAATAACTAACTTTGGATTTGGATGCTCACCGACTTCTGTAGGGTTTGCTGGTATTGCCGGATTTCGCAGAGGAAGTTTCTCGTTGCCTTCCCAGCTCAGTTCTCTTATTGGCGACAAATTCGCGTATTGCCTTAACGATAAAAACAATGGCATCATGATAGTGCTTGGTCACAACGCAGTTCCTACTGATATGGGTTTGAAATACACTCCCTTCTTAAATAAGTCCCGAGCACTTTCATCTTATGCGGGATACAACGAATTATATTACATTGGTCTAGAAGGAGTGAGTGTTGGCAATGTATCCCTGACCCTGCCCTCCTATGTATCCAGCGGTGGAACCGTCATAGATTCCGGCACTACTTGCACTATCTTTCCTCAAGGTGTCTATGACCAGATTGTAGCCAGTCCAAGAGCTCCTGAAATTGAAGCCACGAGTGGCTTTAAATCGTGTTTCAATGTGTCTGGTGTCGCGAAAGGATTGTGCTCCATTTCAGTGGTGGCGCAGACATGGTTTTGCCTCAGGAAAATTGTTTGGTGCCGGTAACCTCGCAGGTTCACTGCTTCGCATTTTCTGGTGATGGTGGTTCCCCTGAGCCTAGTGGACCTGCTGTTATTCTACGAAACTATCAGCAGAAGAATATGTATATATTGTACGAGAGGGAGATGAATAGTTTGGGCTTCACTAAAAAGGTCTGCTAGAGATTCATCTGATCCATTGACGGCTCGCTGCTATCATAAGATCCATATCTAGTATAGGTATATCCTCCCTGCGACGATATAGTCGATATATAGTATAGGTATTTACTCACTGTACCCATATATATTATAGGTATTTCTTCTTGATTCTTTCTTTTCTCATGGTTTATCCTAATAAAGACCCATAAACTCTATTATATTATATATATATAGATATCTGTGTGTGTGTGAATTTGAAGATCTATTGTTATTGTTTAAAGTCTTATGATTTGGTTTGTAAAACACCTCATGAAAGCATGGAATTAATGCAAAATATTTATGAATAAAGGGTGAGGATATATTTACTATAGATTTTTTTACATAAAATACAAAACCTATATAAATTATCAATATGTTTTTGGTATTATTTTACACATATTTTTTTAATATTATTTTGGTAAATATTTTATGAAAATGTTTATTAATTTAAAATTTGTTAAATAGTAACTCATTGAAAATAATGGAGTATATTAATAATAAAATTTGATAGAAACATCATTAAAGCTTTGCCATTTATTCTTCCCAATGTCTTGCAAGACTTCAAGTAGTTCTTGTGTAGAAATGTCAACTAACACCATTATAAAGTTTTTGGTCAATGAAGTGGATAAAGTGATTGGCATTGTTTAAAATTTTATTTATGGGAATTTGTGTCTCTAGTTTTACTAGATCTTACAAATGTAGGGTTTCAATTTTCTTAAAACATGTGGCTTTTGTCCCATCTATTCATGGCCAAATTGTGTTGATGGCCATCCTCTTATTCCAAACTGGTAGAAATTTTTTTGTAGTTGCATCCCCTAATATCAACCATAAAGCTTGAGTTTTTAATATTCATTCATTTCCTTTTTTAAAGAGTATCTTCCTCAAAGATTTCTCAATTTTAGTGTTAACCATTACAATAGTATTTAAATTTCCAAATAAAATAAGTAATTAAAAATAAAATAAAATATCAATTAAATTTTTAATAAGAAGGATATGTATAATTCATTTATATATATCTATATATATATGTCACTCTTAATCATTGTTCTACTAGGCTCATAAAGAGATCAAATCTTTGGATTTGCAAACTTTTTTTCAATTTTTGCACTCCAAAAGGGATGCAATCGTTCTGCTAAGCTCATAAAGAGATCAAATATCTCGATCTGCAATTTTTTTTAAAAAATTTTCACTCTAAAATAGGTTTGCACCTCAAGACATTTGAACTATCTAGATGCTTAAAGTGCTTCTATACTGGTTGTAAAAATACATGTAGAAGATATGGTTTCTAAGTGTGGCTACTAACTAATTATTATTGGGTACCATATGATGTTTTAAACTAGCATATTTTGTGGTGATGAATTAGAAAAATGAATAATCAAAATGATGTTCCATGCATAAATTAAATATTAGTATTCACAAAGGTTGTTCGATGTTAAACTTTGAAGGTTCATTGAAACTTAAATTTAATTCCTAGATTGTAAATTTCTTATATCATGTCAAATTAATTATATATGTTGAAAGCCATGAACATGTTTTCTGAGAGAATATAGTAATGCTATGAATTTTAAAATTTAGATAACTCCTTAGAAGCCATAAAGGAATTGAACTTGGGCACCACTTTTCAATAAATACTTTTACTTTATTATCATTTTTTTTTTTAGGATTTGTGTATTTAATAATATGTCAATATTAACTGGTTTTAGTTAGGGTTTTTATTTTTCAAATCTAAAAATCAATTCTTTTAATGTAATTCTCTAGTTTCCCAAAACCACTTTGCATTATAAAGTTATTAAAAACATGTAGATGATTTCTAATTAAAGTTGTTAGCTTTGAATCCAAAAACTTGTAGCTTCATTGATTATTTAGTAAAGCATATAGCAAGCTTAGAGTGCTTGAGAAAAATGTCATCTATAGTTTTGGATTAGTGTTTTTAGAGCTATTTGTATGAATCAACCAACCGTTCCTTATTTTGAATACAGTAAAGGTCTTATAAACTTAGAAAGAAAACTATATTTGTACGAGTATCACACCATTTTATATAATCTAAAAAAATAATTAGGTTCTATGTGCTTATGGTTTTGGGGAATATATTTCCAACAATTAGGACTAATATAATGACTTTCCCAACACTAAATGTCTAATATATGGTAAGATTCTTGATGGTATATAACAAAACTTATAGGACCTTCTTGGAGATTTAGCTACCATTAATTGTATAGACATATATATATATATGTGTGTGTGTGTGTGTGTGTGTGTGTGTGTGTGTGTGTGTGTGTGTGTATATATATATATATATATATATATATATGGATTTATGATGATTATTTATTTTCTTTCATAATATATATTCTTAGTTTTGTTTACACCTTTTTGCATATCAAGTCATGCTATATTTTTCTTCTTATGCATGATGCTTCTTTACTTGTTAATTTAGTTCTATGCTTAGTTATTATGGATGGAGTTGATGTTAATGTTGAAATTCTTTTGAGATGAGTTCAGGTCTACTTTTATTTTTGTAGACAAAGTCATTTTGAGTGCTTTTTTTTGTAGCAATCAAAAGAGGTTTTGTGGCAATTGGAGGCCACCTCCTGGTAGTAGTAGCTCACTTTGTAGTAGGATTCGAGAGGAATATTGGCATTTTAATAAAGCATTTGAGGCTTAATATCATATTTTTCCTGTTTGCTTCTTGTCTCAATCTTTTGTATTTTGTTTTACATTGAAACTTAGTTAAACTATTTCATGCTTGATTTAAGTTAATTTTTGGTTTAAGTTTTATCATTCAAGCTTGAACATTTTTTCAAGCTACGTCTCTTTAAAATATCCTTCAAACGTTGTGATCATAGGATAAAAAACAAAATTTTATTATTGTATCCCTTAGAGAACCATCCTCGGCATGGTTCCCAAATTAGTTTGATATCCTTAGAATATTGGGGATTCCCTAATCCCTCTAAACTATTTCAATAAAAAGATGGATAGTGCTACACAATCCTCATGTCATATTTCCTCAAGAAATACTGATTGAGTGAGAGAAGGTAGAATCTATATTATGAAATTTTTTCGCCTACTAGGACCTTATTTCATTATATGCATTTTGGAATTTAGGAGGGCTCATAATAAGTTGGAATAGTCACACTATGTATTTGAAGTTTATTTGGTCTATTTTCTTAGTCATGGCTCAAAATCTATTCTCATATGATATTGATAGGTACTTCATGTCCTACAATATTTATAAACCTTATCTCAATAAGAAAACCTATTGTGAATTTTTTTCAGGGTAGACCTAGTTACTCAAAACAACATTATGGGTGTTAGCCTAAATTTTACCCTAGTGCAATCAACCATCTAGGGTCCCTTATTAACTCGTGATACTCTCTTAGAATTTCTCATTGATATTTTGGAGTAGTTGAAATCACTCCCCCCCACCCCCCCCCCGCCCTGAAAAAAAAAAAGAAAAAAAAGAAAAAAAAAGAACACTTCAACCTCTCTAGAGAGATAATTGGTTAGGAATTGCTAAAGTCTCAAAATTCCTCTACTCGATGTCTTCCTTATAATGCCCCAATGGGTCACTTTATATGGTTATTCTAGTCTCATTTTTATTCTTCTCCCTTAAATCCACCTATTGTTGTAAGTTAAACCCTCATTGGTTTGAAGAAGCCTCCCTTCATGATGTTATCATGTAGGGGTAGTGCTCCTTCATCCCCACTTCCCTATAATCCCCATCAATATAGCTGCAAAGGAAATGAAAATTTTCAAAAGTATTTATATGAAAATGGGAAAAACAAAAAAAGGCTCAAAATACACACTCCCTATATGATATCAAAGAAAAAGAAAATATTTCTCTTCATTAAATAATTTCCAAAAATGGGTTGGTAAACCATCCAAAATATATTAGATACCTTGTAGAAACAATTAGAAAGACGTTTCTAGATAAATAAAAGGAGTGGTGAATGAAGAGTTGAGATTTTTGGCTTTAATCTAAGGATGAAAATAATTTAAAATTTATTAAAGTTACAAACCACTAGAATACTATAAGAACCATTTGGGAGATTAAAATACAAGGTGACGCCATAGCCTCCACTTTCAAGGAAATTGAGAAATTTCCCAAGAAGGTTGCAAACATTTCAAATATATTTTCCATGAGAAAACCAAAGAAACTATTCACTAAATATTAAATGTTGATGGAATCTTCCCTAAGTTTCTAAATAAAGAGGAAAATGACAACCTTATGGATAAGCTTACAAAACCTACTCTAAGTAGGTGCTTCATAATTTTAAGAAAGGGAATATCCTTGGGCAAGGTTATTTCCATATAGGGTTATATGATCTAATAAGGGTCATCAGTTTCTCCCACACATTTGGGTACATAAAGGTGCCTTTCAACACTACTTTCATTTCCATGATCCAAAAATTTTACCATCCTAACTCCTTGAATCCCTTTTCACCCATATCCTTATGTGACACAATTTACAAAATCATCTCCAAAATCATTTCCATCCATTTTAAAGACATCCTTTAGGAACACATCTCCCTTGCCCAATTCAAGTTCCTTACAGGAAGTCAAATTCTTGAAGCTATTTGTTTTGTTGAGGAATGCATCCACTTAATCCACACAAAGCTTCAGAGATATATCCTATACAAAGCCAACTCTAAGAATTTTCCAAGGTTATTTGGATGTATATGATACTTCTCTTTATCCATATGGGGTTTGTCACTCCTTCGTCTCTTTGGTATGAATTTGCATCAAGACTTCCTTTCTTCCTCTTCTAATAAATGGAGCCACATCGGTGTTCTTTAATCTGGATTGAGGGCTTTATTTTGGATTTCCTTTGTTTCCTCCACTCTTCCTTTTGGTCACTTAGGGCCTTAGTGGAAACATAATGGATGCAAAAAATATTGCAAGTTTCAAAGGAATTTTCACTACTATTCATTGTTAATTAATACACTTAATCCTTGTGGACGATATTATTATTTTCATAGATGGAAACTTGGTCATATTCAACACTTGAATATTCTCCTAAATATTTTCAAAGATGTCATCAAAATTCTTATGAATTTCACAAAATCCTAACTCTACTTCTACCGCATGATGACTGAAGCAAAACATCTAATTGAGAATCCCTTTTCTACTCATGTTTTTGGGATCAATATAGGTATAAAATACTTAGGATTTATGTTAAAGGAAAATAACCAAACAAAATCAAATTATAACTTGTTACTTGAAAATATAGAAAAATTAATTCACATCTAGTGCAACAAGTGGCTATCTAGGGTTGACAAATTAATTTTCTAATCAATCATGGAAGCCACCTTGGTCTACTATTTCTCTTTGGCATGGATTACTATTAGGATCCTTCATAAAATTCAACAACTATATTCATGATTTGTATGGGATGGGAAGGAAGGAAAAATTAATGTTCTCTCATATCTTAGCACATAATTTCTAGTCCAGAAAATAGTAGGGGTTTGGAGACTAAAAAATGTGCATTGGTTTCCAAACACCCTCATATCCAAATGGGTTTAGAAACTCATTGAGGGGAAATAATCATTTTTACATTACTACACTAGACATTCATGATTCCTAGAATCCAAATATTTATTAGTGTTAATCATAATGACTATTAGAATAACATAAATCAAATCATAAAAAACTCCATTCAATATTGGCTTGGGGTATATGGTTGGAGAGGAACTATGCTATATTTGAAAATAAAATCATATCTTGAACTTAGATAGGCATACATAATCTAGCCATTGCAAACAACTCAATCAAAAAAGTCCCTCCCCACTCATATACTATACCCACGAAACTAAAATTCAAATGCACTCCCCTAGGGCTTCTTTCTATGGGGTACTTCCCAAGGCTCCCCCTCTTTGGATGGCCTTAGTGGAATTATTCATATCTCAAATATTATGTCTTTATCATTTGGAATGATTCTAAGATTAGGATAACAAAACATAACTATGTTGAATTGTTTTATTTAAAATTAATGTTACAACTAGTCATTGCATAGGGAATCACTTCTTTCCACATATATGGGTACTCACAAAAATTATTAATTGGAAGAAAGGAGAAGCAAAAATCCAAAATTGAATTGTTATTGTTATTGTTAAAAATTTCTGTAGAAAATCACTTAGTTTACTAGTATCTTTTGATCATTTTTACAAACAAAGAAACTCCAGAGTAGATATCTTGATACCTTGCTGAAGATTGGATTGCATTTGGGAAAAAAAAACTTACAAAAATGTTAGTAGTAGCAATATATGGATTTTTTCTCTTTCTTTATCTTTTTTGATACGGTATATAAGAATATGTGAGACTATTTTTCAATTTTGTTAAGATAGGCATTCAACGTTAGTGAATGTGTGTTTGGGGGAAGCTAAATTTGTTCATTCAAAGTTAGTGAAATATTTGATACAAGATATACCCACGTTCAAACCCTTGGTTAATTCGAAGTTAGTGACCCTGGTTCAAATGCGCATGTAGTGAGCCCATTTAAAGAAAAAAATACTCTAAATAAAAAAAGAAATATTGTATAAAATAAAATAAAAAAACAAAAATAAATGTATATGTTTGATAGTTAAGCATATTTCTTTACAAGAAATAAATATTTGATACAAGGTAAATCCAAGTTCAAATCCCCATGTAGTGAGCCCCATCACTTAAACCTAGTGTTTTTTTTAAAAGAAAAAAAATCTCAAAAAAAAAATACTCTAAATTAAAATAACAATGTTGAATTAAATAAAAAACAAAAATAAATGTATATGTTTGGTAGTTAAGCTTATCCCTTTAAAAAAAATAATGCATACAAATGGTTACTTTGAACTAAAAATATTGGGAAACATCAATGTTGGTTGGGTTGATATGACAACCCATGGTCAAGGAGTTTTCCATACTCAACCTTGTATTCCTTTAAAAGAAAAAAAAAAACCCTCTAATAATGTTGAATGCAATAAAATAAAACAAAAATAAATATATATGTTTGATTAGTTTTAATAAAAAATATTGGGGCGGAAACATGAAGCTGAGTTACACTTTTGTGAGAATCGGGGGCCGAAATTTTTTTTCAGTAATGGTTCAGCCGAACTTTTTCTAAAGTTCGGCCGAACTCTGTAATAGTTCGATCGAACTTTCTTAGAAATTTTAGTCGAACTCGTGATTCTGTTTAGATTGACGACACACTGATGGCACGGGCAAACAGAATTTTTGCCGGAGATTGGAAAACCGGCAACAAAAGTTTGACCGAACTTTGAACAAAAGTTCGGCCGAACTATGAGTTTGGTCGAACTAATTCCTATAAAATAATCGCCTGCGAAGCTATTCTGTTTACCGGTTTCATTATTCCCCGCTGCTGTTCGCGCGTTTTCGTTGTTACTGCCTGCTCGTCCCCGCTGTTGTTCGCGCGTTTTCGCTATTGCTGCCTACTTTCATCGGGTCTGAGTACTTGTCTTAGATCTTTGGAGTTCTAGTTTTATTAAAATTTGTACGCGTTTTTTTAGAAAACAAATAATCGTTATCTAGTGCAAAACGATTTAATTTTTTTAGCCTTAGAAATTGCTAGAGTACACTTCACTTGTCATTCTTGTAATTCATGTTCATAAAATTATAACATACTCGTTATTCCATTTTTACTTAGAATTCAAATGTATTTTTTTTTTTTAATAACATAAAGAAAATAATTTGTGTGTTACATCATCCCTTTCAACCCACTATTATAGAAAAAATACAAACAATATTTCCCACGGATGGGTGTCAACTACAGCTAACAGAAAAACAAAAACCCACCATAAATTCTTATGATATCTCACAAAAACACTATGAATGGTAAAATAATAGACAATTAGTGACAAGAAACTCACATATGTCCCTTTTACAACACCATAGATAGCCAAAAGAAATGGAAATAACCTAGGGAAATAAGCCCAAAACCACCATAGACATGCACAATACACATAGGTGTAGCACCCACTAACAAATCAGGCCATATCCATCACATAAAAAATATAGATGTGACCAAACTATGCCTTCATATTTTGTAGACCAAAAGGATGACAAGTACCCTGCATAAAACAAAACTAGAATTTCCAGGAAATCACCATACTACACCACCTACCATACATGCTCATTGGTCATTTTTCGAAGGTGAGATATTTTCTAGAACCCTCGCACTAGAGTGAGGAGGATCCATTAAGTCCCCACCATCTAAATCACAAGAAATATGGCTCTCCACATGCTCCAGATACAAGTCAATCCTCTCCATGAAGAACCTTTGGTTCTTGAGCATTCTCTAGACTTCCTCAAGTGAAGAAAAAATATTATATCTCTCCACATGCTTATCCGGAATCATAATTCCAAACAAAAAAATGAATATGTTTGAAATTTTGATTACTTTTTAAATCCCTCACCATATCACAATCACCATGTGGGTTTTTTCTGCAATTGCTTTTCAAGATTTATTTTCTTGCTTTTGTTTCCCACCCCATGTGTGTACTATGAATAATTTCATGTGGTTGCTAGCAATGGCGGGACACTGGCGGTTTTCAACGCTATCCATTTTTCCAGTACTTCCTATTGTTGGCCAAGCGTTTTTTCCGTCGTATATACAGGAGATTTTTTCTAATTGTCTACTATTTTGTCTGCTTATATTTATTCCTAAACTCTTACATGTTTTTTCATGTCTAACTGGCCGATGTTTTTCCTTTTTCTATGACATTTCTGTTGTTCCTGTTATCTACAGGGATGTTTTGAATTCTGATCATGATGGGATGTGGTATCAACCCCCCAAATTATGTTTCCCACTGTTATCGGTGCCCCTCTTTCTTAGATTGGCATTGTATACTGCTGGCAGATATGTATTTTCTTCTTTCGCTGCACAGGTGAGAGTATGTATTTAGCATATGAACTGATTAATACATCAGCGTTTTTTTTCTGTCTGAAAAAAAGGCAATGGAGGGACACAGGTTCAATTTTGTAAAGCGTATGCAAAAGTTATAAAATTTATTCCTGTACCTAATAGATTCAGTATATGCTTTCTGGATCCTCCTTTCAAAAAATTGATCAACTGTTACATTAATTGCTGTGATAAATTGTTGTTGTTTGCTGTGTTAAATTGTATTAGTTAGTTTACCTTCATTTTCACAATCTTCAACTTGGTATCTGCAAATATTTTTCTCCAACCTTTCTAGACTCTCAATTTTTCGCCACATAACAAACAAAGACAAAATGAAATAATACAGCCCAAAAAATACCATTTCAAAACAGAGAAAATTTGTTATTCCTGCCCCTGAAGAGCCCAAAAAGTGACAATAAAAGGATCTACAGAACATTTCATACAAAAAGGGACAGCAAATTTTTTACTGTCAAAGTAACAACACATATTAAACCTGAAATCTGAAAACACAACCTCCCTGAACCCCACTGTACTTAAATGATGGGGACTGAACCTTCAGCCTGGAGACCCTGCATGTTATATAGCTGGTAATTTATCTTTCCAAAAATAGCCTTCAGCCCCTGCTTTGAAAATTCATCTGCAATAGTATTATTTTCATGATATATATGTTGATAAGTAATACCTGCAAAGCCAATGTGAAACCTTCTTATTTCAACCTCCTTATTTGCACATTCATATTCAACAATTTTTTATGAACAAATGACACCAATTGTGTCGTGAATAATTCTGTCAAATTTAATGTATGCATTGTATGTTCTGAAGACTCCAATGTAATGGATGCATTGTATGTATTTTTTGCTTGTATATTTTTATGATGTTTGTCATAGTAATGTCATATAGTGTATGAAGTTTTAAATTGTTTTTAAATTGTTTTTATTATCTGTTGTATGTGATTTTGATTGAAAATGTTTCTTTTTTATTTATTAATTAAAAAAAATATTAGAAAAATTATTGCTTTAAGCCTTAGAATTTACAATCAAAATTAGAAAATGTATTTTTATCTAAACTATTTATGAAAAGTTTAATATTGTTTGATCTTCTCTACCATGTCCTTTTTACATATATCTAGAATAATATTATTTGTACAGTTTCTGGTGTTTTGTAACATTTTACTACCATAATCAAAATCTATAGAAATAATAATCTAACATTATAATATCTTGAAATGAAGCTAGCCAACTCAAATATAGTATTGCAAATCCCTAGCTATGTTAGATGAGGAGGCTATGTATTACATATGGTCTTGAATGAGCATTTGGACTCTTTAGATATATATCTAAAGAGTCCAAAAGCTCATTCAAGACCATATGTAATACATAGCCTCCTTATCTAATATATAAAACTTTAATCCATGTGCTTAACCTTAACATTGACACAAATGGAATTTACAATTTTACTCACTACTTTATGATAGAAAAATATGTGGATGAATATTGTCCACATATCCAAAGTCAAAAGGGATAGATTAAAAAGGGGTGCGCTCCGGTCATCTATAAAAGATAAATTAAAGAAGCATGACATATTAGTAATGCAAATTAGATATGTGTACCAATTATGTTCATATAACACAACAAATAGATGATTCAATACAAATGTCACATAGAAGTCATATTTATCTCATGGGCCTTCAACTTAAATTATATATCTAGCATTACATTAAGCTATAGGAGATAAATCAAAGAAGCATTTCAGTGTAAATTAAACATGTGTAATAATTATGTCCTTTAGTTTAATAAATAGATAATAATTTGCAAATGCCATATCTAAGCTATATTTCATCTAAGTAGCTTTCAATTTAAACTTATATCTAATGTTAAATTATATAAAAGAATAACAGTAATCCAAACTTCAAAATAATATTTAGAGTTAGTATAAAATGTGACATATAATTTTCCTGCGTGGAAAAACATAGTTATCGAGAGTTCAAAACTCATGCATTTGAATACAAAGTGGGTATACGAATGAGCAAGTAGATTTTTTCTAGGAATGAGGAAGTGAAGGTTGATAGAGAGCCACACAAAATTGCAAATTCATACCTTAACAAAATTTTTAGATCCTTTTAAATAAAACGTGTCATATAATCAACTTTCATCGAAATATATGATAAACTCAACACAATTTTATGAAAAATAGTATACCATTTTTTACATTTCACATAATACAAATAGATAAATATTACTTAAGTATTGTTATAAAGATTTAACTACCCATCGAGAGATGGCCAAGTGATTGAGACAGGGCATCATCACAATAAAAAAACCAAGTACAAATTGTAGTAATCCTAGAATCATGCTTTACATAAGGTAAAATTGGGGAACTCATGACTTGTACTATAGATAAAAAACATTTACCCTTACCAAAAAATATATGATAAAAATTGACAAACTACATAAGTTTAAGCTTAAGGTGATATAATCCTTCTTTCCTTCCATATAGATAATGAAAATGATTGTTCCAAGTCTCATTTTGCTTCTCATGTTACTTTATAAACCTTGATTGGAAAGAAAAATAGGAGGGAAGAAATGTAAGAAATATAAAACATAATGAAAAAAAACGTAAGAAATAGAGAACATAATGAAACACACACATACATATCTCTAGACAATCAACACAATTATTTTCCTAGGAAATCCTTATGGGAGACAAGCAACCCTAAAAAGTAATGATGCTCTAGACTCCTTTTTCCCTAGGAAATCCTTATGGGAGAAAAACAACACTAAAATGTAAACATGCTCTACTCTCTCTTTTTTGGTATGGAAAATATGTGAGTACAAAGAAAGAGGTAATCTCTCTAGAGTTAGCTAAGACTTTTAGTGTGTAAGGTTGCTATAAAAACTTAACTTCATACATTTTTCTCTCTAACTTCACACTCCTAGTTGTATTTTCAACTATGGAACAAAATACAATAACACAAAATGGAACTCTTATTCTTCCTAGTGGCCAAGTATTTAACATAGCGTGATAGCCAACTAGGTGTAAGATTTGACTCCGTCAACCATTAACGAGGTTTGTGATTTTAGACCTTTTAGAGTCTTGTTAAAATTCCACATGTAGCTAGCTTGCTATGCATGAGTAATGGGGCTAAAATTTCATTCTCTCGTACCATGGTGGTCAACATGATATATGTCAACTTACTAAAGGCATAAATTTTGAATGAACTTCATTTGATGTTTTTCTTGCACCATTGGATATATGTCCTTAAGTGTAGAATAATGGTCAAGATTTCGGCACAAGGAATAATCGTTTGACCCCCAAAAATGTCAAATTTAAAACCTCAAAATGACTCCAAAAGGTTTTGGATCCCAATTCTCCACCCACCATTAAAATGACCCTACAAGTTGATTCTTTCATTTTTTTCACTCTATAAGCATCAAAAAATATAAAAAATAATATAATTATCCAATCTAGATCATTATTTAATAATTTGTTAAAATTATGAGTAAGATATACATCATGGAATTTAAATAAATAGCGTTAATTCATTGAACACCCTTGTACATTCCTTGTTGATACTTTGAAAGTAATATGTTTTGAAAAATAATTTTTTTATGAATTCTATTTTCCACATTCTCTCAACCATATCAAAAACCTTCTTATAATATTTGAAACCTAAGGTCTTTCCCATACCAAAGTATGTTCTTTTAAAACATGTTTTCTTGGTGATATGGGTGATTTAGAATTGATTTGGAGAGCGAAATTCCTCATTTAATATGTACAATATGTTTGGTTCATGCCACTAAGCCAAGAATTTTAAATTCAACTGAATTTTAATATAACCAACTAAATCCTGCAAAAAAAGAATAAAACAATTTATGTTAGGGTCGTGGATTCAGGCATTGAAACAACACACCATGATATTTCAAATTTAAAAATAATGGTTTGAGTCCTAGGTAGCTTAGACTCCTATTTGTTTTCAAAATAAGGATGCACTCCCATTTTATTCTCATGATTAGGTTGTAATCATGAGGCTCTCGCTCAAGAGTGGACCTTCCCAAAATCTTGTGACGTCTTGTCACAAACAAAACCATAAAACTGAAAAACACATCATGCAAGAAACATAGCTCGCTGACATATCATTTTTCTCCTTCAAAGAAAAAAAAATCACATCATGTGAATATCTTCATGTACTCTTACATATTGGTGTACAAAACCATCAACCAAACACAAGTCTACAAAACATGCCTCTTCAAACAACTGACTCTGAAGTCAAATAGTAGCTCATGTACAAATTTCCATATTTGTTGCATTTAAGTGTGTCAACATAACTCTACTTTCATCATCTTGCTTCATGCAACATGCACCATACTTTGAATTTTCAAAGAAATTCATGAAACATCAAAATACATTCAAGGCCTTGATTGGATAAGAAATCTAACCATCTGTTAGCAAACCATTTCAATGGCGCTTCTTGTTGGGAGAAATACTGAGAGGGGGGGGGGAGGTGAATCAGTATTTAGAACTTTATCAAACTTTTTACTTTTTCACTCTCTAAAACCCATACGGTACTTTTCTGAACCAAACTAGCATATACACGCTGATATCCTTCATAAAACTTGCGTATACACAGAGATCTAATTATGCCATTAATTCTTCACTTATATCATTCCATCATTCATTCATTAGATGTTCAATAAATAGTAAGCATGAGCAGTAATAATAGAATAAACCATCAAACATAAGCAACACACATGAACACCAAGATTTTAGGTGGAAACCCAAGTCGGGAGAGAACCACCGCTGCTGTTGTCTCGGCCTTCAATATTTTATTATAGAGAAAACATCTTACAACCATGTACTAGCGCAGACTCATACCAGCACGTAGGCACCCACCTCCAGAAGGCTACAACCTTCTCTCGTTTACCAGCCTCTCCTGGAAGGGAGCTACAACCCCCTGCTCTCGTTTACCAGCCTCTCCTGGAAGGGAGCTACAACCCCCTGACTGAAGGCTACAACCCTTAGCACCACCATGGACCACGTTTCATCAATTTTCACACTGGATCCAAAATATTTCTTTATAGCACAACTTGTAGGCCACTTTTCATCATATTTTCAGACTGGACCCACTCCATACATTTAAGCTCAATCATACATCAAAACGGATACTTATCAATTAAGACAACCGAGATCAGATAGCAGTAACACAACAGAACAGATCAGACATTTCATACTTCATCCTACAACAATCCCTAGTTTTCATACGCTCTTTCCTTTTACTGATCCTGCGTATATACGCGCCTTCATCCATACAAATCTGCGTATACTTCTGCACATTTTACAGAACTAATTTCACTGCCCATACGTGCTTCCTCTTTAGCAAACCCGCATATATACGCGCTTCCTCTGTGGCAAACTAGCGTATAGTTCTTCAGACATTTAGGTCATTGCATTTCTTCAGAACAGATACATCACTCATATTTTACCCTTTACTTCAGACAGATGTTTGCCTCATCTCAGATCTAATCATTCCATAAATAGATCTAGCAAATACAAATACGTTTCAGATCTAGATTCCCTTCTTCATTATTTCTTCATAGGTGCATCATACATTCAGATCTTTCATTCAACTGTAACCCTTTCCATTCAGATATACTTCAGAGAGAAGTATTCATTCAAGCTCAGACTTCTTGCACACACCTTGCACAATGAATTTCTTCTCCTTATATAGGTTTACCCTTTATCAATACCATGAGCCAAAACCACATTACTTTTAATGGTATTCCTAGACGGGGTCATACAGACGAATCATTACTCAATACAATGGGTCAATACCATGGTGGTTACCCCTGGTTTTACATATTTAGAGTGCTTTTGCCCATATGCGACTTGGCACGTTACTTCCCGCGTGTATACGCTACTTTGTCTAGACAAATCCGTGTATGCCTTGAGACATACTCTTTTCATCATGTTCTGGCACATACTGACATTCCTTCCATTATTACCTTCTGTACTCATTGTAGATACATTAGATTTACATCATTTAACAAGTTCGTCAAGTCAAGAACAACTTCGTCAAGTAGGTTGCCATTATCTTCATCAAGTGGGTTGCCATCAAGGACAACACTCTGCATCATATTGCCAACAATCTCCCCCTTTGGACTTGATGGCAGCCACGATGGTGTTTGATCACCATAACAGATAGATACATTAAGCAAAACCATTATTCATGATATTCAAACACCATGTCACTCTCCCCCTTTGACATCAAGGGCAAAGGGCGGATCAAAACCAACACAAGGTTTTTCCCCTTATGTAGACATAAGAGCTCTGCAGATATGATGTGCACTGAAGTTTACCATGCTCCCCCTGAGTTCATGCTGAATCTTCAAACATATTTTTCAATGAAGTACATGATTATATGACCTTCCTATCACCAAGACTCATACTTACATCAAAGATCCAACCAAGAGGATTTACATATGCAACTCAAATACCCAACCAAGTGGGTTTACACATTTTGAATCAACTACCCAACCAAGTGGGTTTACAAATTTGAACAAGTCCTTACATGACTGAATATTACAATTTACATCATGCGTCTCAACATGACCTTTTCATCAAATTACAAGTATGACTTTTCACAACCAAATCCAAAAATACCTCAAGAGAGAGATCAAGTTTCAGAACCATCATAATGCCAACAATGCGTTATTCTCAGGCAGGCTAATGCTCCCCCTGAAACTGTGCATCCTTTCCATATGACCAAAGCTCCCCCTTTGCTTGTGCATCCTAAATTCTTTCAACAACAAATAATTAAGGCATCTTCACCCAAAATCAGAGAATGAAACAGAATTATAAGAGCTGAAACATCACCAGAGAAACCATACAGTATCAGAGATACCAAACAGTACCACAACTTGTGCTGAAGAAGTGCTAACCCAGAAAAATTGTCAGCAACCAAACATACGCGGTTTTCTGTGTATTAACTCGCATATATATGCGACTGTGTATAAGGAAATCCGCATATCCCGTTTCAACTTCTGCATTTTAACCCGACCTGATCCTCTGTGAGGCAGAGACAGTTTTCGGCTTCTTTCTGAGATATTTGAATGCTTCCTTAAAATATATGAGAGCAAATGTAATTTTTTCTTCAAGCATTATCCAATGGTTGTAGCATAAGCACATTAGTAACCAAGCCTTCAAACTTTTTGCAGCATCAACATATTCTTCCCAGGAGGAATTATCATACCAGAACAACTTCTATAATAAACAATACGTGTCAAGCAATCATTCATGTGATCTGATATCACCAAGATCTTCAAGATTTATCATGATCATGATGTAACATGTGTAAGAATTAAAAGAGGTCTCAACCAGCAATAAACTCTTCATGATCTATCCTTATTACTGAATTATAAGACTTCCATCTCATTCATGTGTGAAAGCAAATAATACTCTTCAATAAAAAGCAAATAGGGCTCATCCACAATCTCATCATAAGAAGCCATGTAACATGTCATCATCATTTAGAACTGAGAAATAAACAGATACAGTGCTAATAATACTGTCATTAGTAGTCAGACTGATGCTCCCCCTGAACCTGTACTCCTGATCTTCAGCTGTCATACTAATTTTCTTGTCATAAATGCATACGCGTCTGTCTCCACTGGAACTCGCGTGTATACGCGGCTTTATTTCACTGAACCCGCGTATGGAAAGTGAAACAATGAAAAATTCACATCCCTTCATCTCCCCCTAAGTTTGTACCACCTGTACCTGACTTCTGCATATCAGATGCTCTGTCAGAAATAAACATAACCAGAATAACCAAACTAACCATGAGAAACATCATATATTGCTCCCCCTGTGATGATACATTACTAATCCCTATAATGTATCTCACATCTCTCCTGCATTCATTCAGAGAAGTAAGCTTTAGAAGCGGATGACTGCTGTATGGTCAGTGTTCCCTACATTTCTGACCGGTTCTCCTTCTTTTTCCAAATTTGCTTGAACTTTCTAATTGTGTGATGGAAGTTATCCAATTTCTCATATCTGTTCATCCTGCATTCTTTTTTCCATATGTCCATACTTGTTACAAGCATAGCATCTTATGTGACCAGAGAAGTAAGCATAAGGATCATAGTGTGTTTCTCTATTCTTCCTTCTATTGCAATCAGCTGCTTTATGACCATACTTGTTGCATGAAAAACAATATCCCTTGAAGTAACCAGAGTACCTCTCTGAATAGAATATGTTTGATTGTGACTGAAATGATCTGCTTCTGCAATTTGCTGCAACATGCCCATAATTATGACATTTAAAGCACTCAACATTATTGAATTATTTCCTTTGAGAATTCATGATTGTTGGTTGACCTTTTGTTTCTTTCAACACTTCAATTTTTGTTTTGACATCCTTTGAATCTTTAGCACTTCCTTGTGAATTAGATTCTCCTTTAACTGTTTCATGAAAACCCAGACCAAGTTTGATAGAAGGAGACCTTTGACTACTAAGAATATTGTCCAGAATCTTAGTACTATCTTGAAACCTCAAGAGTTTATCCTTTTCTTCTCATTTACCTTTGAGAATGTTTACCTCAACCTCCAAGCCTTGGCATTGCTTCTTCATGCTTTCTTCTTTCCTTCTTCCGTCTTCTACTTGATCATTCAGATTTAGAATCTCTTCTTTCAACCCATTTTATTGTTCTTCAAAAGTTTGTAAGATTTATTCATTCTTCTTATTCGATGCTTCGAGATCAGCTTTTAGAGAGAAGATTTCCGCTTCAAGTTCTTCATTCTTCTTATTTGATATTTCCGGGTCTTCTTTGAGGGAGACGATTTCTGCTTCAAGTATAGCGTTCTTCTTGTTTGATTTTTCGAGATCTGCATTTAGATCGTTGATTTCCGCTTCTATTCTTTTAATTCGACTGGATGCATAAGCATGAAACCTCTGATACTTGTCTGTCTGTCCATTCAATATTTCTATCTGCTCTTTCATTTGAGAGATCATCTCATCATAGATAGATTCTTGTCTTTTAGGTGATCTTTTTTGTTCTTCAATTTTAATCTTGAGAGCCTCTTCTAGATCCATGACATTACTTTCACTATTTTCACCATTGCATGCACAAGAAAGTGAGTCACAAGAACAATTATCAATACCTGTTTTATCTTCTTCATTTTCTGTTGCACATGTTTTCTGAGATATCTCCTTTTTAGTAGCCTTCTTCTTTTGCTTCCTTCCCATCGTGACGGATCTCCTTCAAGCGATCAAGCTTCTGTAGAAGGACCTCCTCTGATACCAATTGCTAGGAAAAATACTGAGAGGGGGGGGGTGAATCAGTATTTAGGGCATACTTAAAACTTTTTACTTTTTCACTCCCTAAAACCCATACGCTACTTTACTGAACCAAACTAGCGTATACACGCGGATATCCTTCATAAAACTCGCGTATACACAGAGATCTAATTATGCCATTAATTCTTCACTTATATCATTCCATCATTCACTCATTAGATTTTCAATAAACAATAACCATGAGCAGTAATAACAGAATAAACCATCACACATAAGCAACACACATGAACACCAGGATTTTAGGTGGAAACCCAAGTCGGGAGAAAACCACCGCTGTCGTTGTCCCAGCCTTCAATATTTTATTATAGAGAAAACATCTTACAACCATGTACTAGCGCAGACTCATACCAGCACGCAGGCACCCACCTGCAGAAGGCTACAACCTTCTCTCGTTTACCAGCCTCTCCTGGAAGGGAGCTACAAGCCCCTACTCTCGTTTACCAGCCTCTCCTGGAAGGGAGATACAAGCCCCTGACTGAAGGCTACAACCCTCAGCACCACCATGGACCATGTTTCATCAATTTTCACATTGGATCCAAAATATTTCTTTATAACACAACTTGCAGGCCACTTTTCATCATATTTTCAGATTGGACCCACTCCATACATTTAAGCTCAATCATACATCAAAACGGATACTTATCAATTCAGACAACCCAGATCAGATAGTAGTAACACAACAGAACAGATCAGACATTTCATACTTCATCCTACAGCAATCCCTAGTTTTCATACGCGCTTTCCTTTTACTGATCCTGCGTATATACGCGCCTTCGTCCATACAAATCCGCGTATACTTCTGCACATTTTACAGAACTAATTTCACTGCCCATACGTGCTTCCTCTTTAGAAAACCCGCGTATATACGCACTTCCTCTGTGGCGAACTAGCGTATAGTTCTTCAGACATTTAGGTCATTACATTTCTTCAGAACAGATACATCACTCAGATTTTACCCTTTACTTCAGACAGATGTTCGCCTCATCTCAGATCTAATCATTCCATAAATAGATGTAGCAAATACAAATACATTTCAGATCTAGATTCCCTTCATTATTTCTTCATAGGTGCATCATACATTCAGATATTTCATTCAAATGTAACCCTTTCCATTCAGATATACTTCAAAGAGAAGTATTCATTCAAGCTCAGACTTCTTTCACATACCTTGCACAATGAATTTCTTCTCCTTATATAGGTTTACCCTTTATCAATACCATGAGCCAAAACCACATTACTTTTGATGGTATTCCTGGACGGGGTCATATAGACGAATCATTACTCAATACAATGGGTCAATACCATGGTGGTTACCACTGGTTTTACATATTTAGAGCGCTTTTTCCCATACGCGACTTGGCATGTTACTTCTCGCATGTATACGCTACTTTTTTTAGACAAATCTACGTATGCCTTGAGACATACTCTTTTCATCATGTTCTGGCACAGACTGACATTCCTTCCATTATTACCTTCTGTACTCATTGTAGATACATCAGATTTACATCATTTAACAAGTTCGTCAAGTTAAGAACAACTTCGTCAAGTAGGTTGCCATTATCTTCATCAAGTGGGTTGCCATTAAGGACAACACTCTGCATCATATTTCCAACACTTCTTTTAGTTGCACTTCATCATCATGTGAATCATCCTGACCCTCATCGATTATGGAATCCTCTTTTCCATTCTTGTCGTTATCTCTTTCCACCTTCTTCAAATTTTGTGGATGACTTGTTGGATACAAGGTCCAACACTTGTCTACAAGGTGACCTTTCTTATGGCAATGAGTGCAAAACAATTGCAACTTATTGTCAACATCATTTTCCTTGTCCAATGGGCCTTTGACTTTTTGCCTCATTTATTTAGAAAGTTTCATGTGCATGAATATCTTCTTCCAACATCTATAAACATTATGATTATTCAAACCACAAAAGGAACATGCAAGTTCTTTTCCAAATCTTATGTGAATATTTACCATGTTTATCATAATCAAAATCAATTTGATTAGAGGCAAATTTATACCTTGAACATTCACCGTTGTCGCCTTCTTGAGGAGGTGAATTTGACATGAGGTAGTGGCTCTCCTTTGAATAATAGCAATGAATTCAATGAATCTAGAGCTTTCAACATCCTCTTTTTTTACATTCTCATTAGCTGCATGATTATTAACATCTTCTTGCAAAGTGGGTGTCAAACTTTTCCATTCATCATGAACACAAACTTCACAAGCTTGAGGTAATGAACACGAAATAAAATTCCTTCTTGGAACAGCTTCATGTGCCTCCTTGGCTTTGGAGCATTTTCCATGTTTTCCATAACCAAGACTCAAATAATTAGGCCCTTCTTGAAGAACATTTGGCTCAACTATGCCTTGTACATGCTTGCCTTTAAAAAACCTTTACTTTCATAGCACATTTTCATCAAAAATTTTGACCTTATTCCTCTAGTGTGTCTCTCAAAAGCACATACACATTCATTTTGAGAGAAAATTGAAGACAAAAACCAATAGCTAATTCTTCTAACTAACCTTGACTAAAATGAGCTAAAGTGTACTTTGATACCAACTTGATTTGAATATGGACAAACTAGTTTTGTTGGGCTATCTCCGTCATCAATTAAATAAAAATGTGTTTAGGATCGTCTAAAGTTAACCTTCGGTGGGAGGGGTTTGTGTCAAGATTTAAGTGTATTTTGTGAGAAATTTATGAGTTAATTAGCTTTTAAAAAATCATGTGTAAAACAAATAAAATGTAAAATTTTTATTTAGGAAATTTTTTTCCCTCAATCCAGATTCTGATCATTGGACATGTAAGAGGAAGAAAGAGGGAATTCACTTTTCAAATTCTAGACCTTGTCTAAAGAAAAATAAACTAGAGGTTTGGTTTTCAAATACATTCACTTATTTGGAAAAGTTCTAGCTACCAAAAGTCAATATGCCAATCTACCTCCCAAGAAATCCATTTATTACACCACTGGTTACTTTTTTGTCTTCCTATATTCTGTATCAACCTCTTCTAGTGATTCTTGAAAGGTGGATACTTAAATCCTTCCTCAAAATTTGAGCTCTAGAATGAGAAGACATACAAGGTCATTTAAAGTCATTCTTCTATCCAATTATAAAAACCAAGTGAATATTTCTAAATATTGATTTCTATCCCATAAACTGTACAATATATGTGGAGTTACCTCGTCCTAAGCGAGATGTTTAACAAACATAATCATAGAGAAACAATTAGTGACATCACCAAAAGATGTAGCCTCTTCAAGGTATCATATCCTCTCATCAAGGTAAAGAATCTATTCACCAAAAATGTCCTATGGAAATGATGGTTTAAGAAACAAAACTAGACAAAAACCTTCAGTGAGAACAACAAAATCTAAAACCTCTTCAAGGTCTTCAATCTGCTCGTAAAGTTAAATTGTGTCTTGATCAAGTCCAACAACAAAGAAACATTCGGTGACAACACCAAAATCTACAACTTCTTCAATGTCTTCTAAACCATCTTCAAAGTCAATATTGTGTGCATCAAATTCCTCAGCAAGGTCATCAATGGAGTCATCAAAACTACTATTTCAAACTTCAATGCAAAAAATAAGTCAAAAGAATTCAATTTCTCCTCCAAAACCTTCTTCTCTGAGCAAAGCTAGCATGATGTCGTCGAGAAATTCAGTAATTCCACGAGGAAATTCTATCAAAGTTAAAACAAATCCGTTTCATCCATATTTAATGCCTACTTTTTCAGGTGGAACACCTCCAAATTTAAGGACCACAATGCCATAAAATACAACTTTACCTAATAGGTGTAGACCTAGAACCCCCAACTTTGCGTGACATGTACAATTGAAGATATTATATGGTAAGCAGTGTGAGAAGAGAGTCAGGGTCACTGAGTTGAGCAAGAGAAATAGTTTGGTATGACAGCCTTACTTGTGATAGGTCTAGCTAGCAGACTACCAAATTACATGGTAATGGCATTCAAAATGTGAAAATTCCCATTTCACTTGGAAATAAGATGGTAGAGAAAGGTATAGATGAAAGGAGATATCTATCTATGGTAAAGAAATCAAATAGTTCTATCAATTCCACCTTGCAACTCTAAGATACATTGAATTAAATTTCATCTCAAGACAGGGCTTTGAGAGGACACTCTCAAAGCCAACCTTCGTTATGGCTTTGAAACACATGGTAAGTATCAAGACTTAGCAACCTTATTTGCATAATTTTTTCTAGCATGGACCTTAATGTCATAGCCTTATTTTGCCTAAAATGAATGAAATTTTCCTTGCAATTTGGCTTGCGACATTCATAATTCATGCTCATGGAACATGATTCTATTGCAATTGTGATAACATCTACTGTATAAAGAAGCTAATAAAAAATGATCGAAAATGACATTTTTGCTCTGTTTTTTTGAAGATTTAAGGAAAATTACACCAAGTAGCTTCCAACCTCATATGACCATCATGTCAAACTCATCTCAGGATATTGTCCAAGTAAGAGCCACTTAAGCAAACGATCTAGTATACATGACTCCAATTTAAATTAGCAGCAATGACAGTTCCAAGTATGGTGCAAACATTGCTCCAGATCCTCAATGGGGCATATTTGATGACAATAATTTGGGGAGTGAGAGAGGGAGATGGTAGGAGAAAAAATTGAAGGAATCCACTGGAAATTAAAAAATATATAACTAATAAGGTGGAAGACATTTGTAACCTAAGAGAGAAACCTGTTAGGAAATGGGTGAAGTTGGTATTACACACCCAATTGGACAACCTCAAGGAGAAAACATTTCTACCACTTTATTTGTTGGCATAACCTAGTAAGTGTTATTCACTAGCATGTATTTTGTAAAGGACTTGACCTAGTTCCCATTCAACTCCATCCACCAGGTTGTAGAGGATTCCAAGCCTAATTTCATGAAAAGTAAGTTGGGGATGATCACATTTACCTGCTTGATGACGTGTCTATGAAGATTAAGTACCTTGAACTATTCTTTGAGGTAGGGAAAGAGACACATTCCCATGTCTGAGCATGAAAACGTTCTTTGATATTGTTAATGCCTCTACTGTTTACTTCTACAAGTTCTATAGGCAGAGCCTATAAAGGGCCAGGTAGCCTCTGGATCTCATCTTTTATGAAAGGTGACATATCTAGTAAATGCCCCTACAGTCAATCTCTGGAATGGATCTAAATAGAAGTTCTTCATTTTAATATCCATAAAACACAACAACTTTAAGGTAAACTATGTACATGTGTCATTTCTTCCACAAACTAAAGTGTATAAGTGGTAAATTTTATACCAAGTGTGCTCCCACCATGTAAAGTGCAATTTGGTGAACTTATCATTTTTATAATTTCTTTTTTGATTAAATTTAGTTTCACACATGATCAATTATTGCTTTGAAAGTTGTGTTCTACATAATTTGTGTACACTAAATTACAAATTGATTTTTTGAAATCTATTTTGTGTAAATGTTGACCAATAGATATATATCATGGAGGATGAACGACGAAGATCAGCCGAATCCCATATGGAGGTTCAAGGATCGGGGGATGTTCACGGTATTTAAATATAATCTTAAATCTCCATACATGTGTGTACATATGGAATTTATTTTTTATTAACTTTGTGAGTTAAATTAGTTGTTAATAAGTTTCATATTTTAATTTTTAGGAGGTAAGAGGAGAAGGGTTTCTACTCCATCCATGGAGTGTGGCCATGGTTGAACCGATCGAGGTATGAGTGGTAGTGTAGAGCTATAAAAAGGGTCTCTTTCACCTCTAATTACCTCACATTAATATGTCAATCCAGGAGCGTTTTGTTATTCCAAAGAGTGTCTCAGTCCGAGGCTATCACTTGTCAGAGTAATGCTAGTAGTACAGTGTTTAAGAAATACAAGAGTAAACGGATGCTTGTCTGTAAGTAAATTACTTCAAAAGAATAAATCACACATTCAGAAAACTCAACAGCTTATCAGTCAAGGGTTCGGCAGCGATAACCCATCCCTTCGGAAACTGATGGAAAGGAAATTAGAGCATAGACCACGGGTCTAGGAGCTAGACAGTGAATTCCAAAACTCACTACAGCCTCAGATCATCTCTCACACCAAAACAACAAATGCGGGTAAATGGAACAACAAATAAAGAATTGAACAGCAAATTTGGAATGGAACAGTAATTCTAAAATGGAACAGCAATCGAACAACTAAATCTCGCAAGTCGTAACCAAACTTGATCTATTAACCCAAATGCGCTCTTCGCAATCAAATAACAATCTTTCACTCTTAAGGAAAATCACGCGAAACACACTAATGGAACAGCATTAACTATTTGATAAATTATAGAACAGCTCTAGTAACTCATATACGCACACAACACGCTGAAATAGTAATCTTAATTAACAGGGATACGACTGTGCTCCCAAATAGAACAGCATTATCTCTGAATTCAACAATTATGAAGAACACTACCTCAAACGAATCTATGACACGAATGTTCAATATAAAAGCTCTGTAAGAGAACAATAAGAATATTCAGTTAAGACTAATAACATGCAATTAACTCTGAAAGGATTAATAACTTGATGCAGAGTCAATACACGATTCTATCTGTAAAAACCTCAATGATTTAATCTTAACAGAGCATGTAATATCAACTTATAAAGCATATCAGATTACCAAATAACAATGATAAACAAACCACGCAGAAATCAAGTCGTAATGGTACAGAAGCAAGTGTCCTCCGGGGCCGGGCCCTTAGCCTCCAAGGATACACCGCTTGAAGTTAATCCAGACGCAGAGATGAAATAATCACCAAGATTTTATTAATGCATCGGTCAAAAATACAATGAGCCAGTTCTCAACGAGACAATAATCGAGTGATGTTTAATTTTCACATTTAAGCGTATCCTTCTTATCATTCCAAGCTAACGGTCTTGTCCCTTTATATAAAGGTGACGGCGGAATGTCAAATGGCAAGATAATAATGAGATCCCTCGAGATCGAGAGATCCTATTCACTCTGTCAATTCTTCATCTTCTTTTTCTTTTGTTGGGATGGAGTATCTTCTCCTCCTTTTAAAGGTAGTTGCTTTAATTTGGCCTTGTTTGCATTCGGTTCTCCTTCAGAGGGACAGCAGTTATCTCGACTTTGTCTCTTCCTTTGGAGCGGCAATTCCTTGTTTTCTCCTTTTCCTGCACAGAAAATAACCATTATCAGTGGTTAAGTCTTGCATATCAATTCTCACATGTTTTTTTATAGTTCCTTATTACTTTCCAAATTCATGATGCAAAAAGGTTTACAAATTCTACTAAAAAGCCACTGAAATAATCATCAAAAGCATACCTTTTTAGTACTCCACACACCCCCCTGCTTACCTTGTTTCATGTCCTCATGAAAACATTGTAGTTGACATGCAAGGCGGTGAGAGAATATGCTGGAGAAGGAGTCTCATGCGGAGGCCTACAGCCATGATGAGTGATTAGATAGTCAAAGAACTGACCTGTTTGCCCCTCAGGCATCTCATACAGGGCTTGATATCTGGGTGCAGGGTGCCAAATAATTGGAGTGCGAAATCTATATCCTAACCAGGATGGCCCTGCTTTCAAAATGCTCTCGCCATAGAGGTTCAAACGGTTGGCAGCTAATTCAAAATTCTCATATTTAAATGGTTCCCTGAGCTGGATGTTTGGATCAGAGATTTGGTACCGAAATTTGGCTGCATTAATGGCCAGGTCTTTGATGGAAAGAAAATATTCTAAGCTCTCTCGAATGAGTGCCTCATGCATGGGTCCTAACGTTTCATTGACACCCGAAGTCTTTATGAGGTTTCTATGAGCTTTCCACAACTGCACTGGGTTCCTAGGCTCAGCCCTTACCCGTAAATCTAGGCCATTTTCCTGACTCTGGAAAGTATCATAGGCTTTAAGCCACTTAATCTGATTAACCCCGAATGAAATGAATGCTTGTAATTGGATGTCTCCAATGAAAGGGCCAGGGTTTAACTCAGTCTCCTGATTTAGCACAAGGTCATGCAAATAAATTTCACACAACAATCTCTGGACTTTCACTCCATAATGTTTACAGCAGTCTATAAAGTCATTGACGGTGTTGATTTGTATAGGGGCGCCTGCTTTAACAACTTTTATTTTTAATTGTAAATACCGTTCTAATAAAAACAGAGCATAGTTTTTAGCAGGGGCCCTACATGCTAAAACATCATTGTATAAAGAACACAAGGTATTCATCTGCTTGATAACAGTATCTAGTCTATGGGTTACCTGTGCAACTTCCTCTTGTTCCTTTTTCCACCCTTCAAAGGCCTGGCTTTTGGATTGATTGACGTCCCTTAGTTGCTACTGTAACTCTTCATATTTTTATCGGGGGACCGTTTGCTCTCTAAGTTGTTCGGCTTCCTGTTGGGCTTGCTTCATCATCTTATGCAAGGTTTTTGTCTTTGGATCTTTTTTCCATAAGTCAGTGGAGGCCAGGAGTTTTACCTGAACTTTCTTATTATGATGTTTGGAGTTCAGAACCCTTATTACCCCTGAGGGTGGTGCCTCTGTCTGGATTTTCTTATCGCTGGTCCTCATATCATCCCTTTCTATTTTAACGCGAATATCAGTCTGTTGCTGTTCCTCTACATCGTTTGGAACGGCGGCTGGATTTTCAGTAGGGTTTTGAACAACAGGGCGATTGTTGGCCCTCTTTTTCTTCCCTCCGGTCTTTCTTACCCTCTGGTTTTCTTTCAGAATTCTAATTTGCTGTCTGAGCTGGGTTATTGTATTCAATAATTTCTGCCGTTCCATTCGCAATTTCTTAACTTCCACCGTTTCATTAGAAGGAACAGCAGGTTGTCTGCTGCGGTTTGGACCATGACTAGTTTCTGGATCTTTCTCTTGGGGTGCTTCCTCGCTGTTCTGCTCTGGCTGTTCTAGGGTAGGAACCTTGACTGGTTCTGTCTCTTCCTGGGCAACTGCTTTTTCTGCTCCTACTCCCTCTGGAATTTCCTCTGGTGTCTTGGGAACAGATTGTTCCCGTTCAGTCTCTCTTATCTCCTCTTCATCATGAACAGGCAGATTTCCTTTTTCTGCCTCTACTACATGTGATTTTTCAGATGTGTTTTCTTCTTGGGGTTTGTCGTGGAGGTCTGCTGGACTAGAAGGTTGGCCATACTTACCCATATTGGCTAGGACTGCGGCCAATTCGTCTTCTCCCATTGGGTCTTGTAAGGGGCTACCTCCCTGCTGTCCCATTTCCTCCTCCTGTTCAGATTGTTCAGCTTCTGCCTCTGTTTCCTCCTCGGATTGCTCGTCCTCAATTACTACTGGTTGGCTGGTGCTTTCCTGAAGCTTTTCCAGCCTTCCTCGCATCCGAGCTAACCGGGCTGATTTTCTGGGCTTCTCTAGGCTTCCTCGCATCCTAGGTAACCGGGCTGTTTTTCTGGGCTTCTCTAGCCTTCCTCGCATCCGAGCTAACCGGGCTGATTTTCTGGGCTCCTCTGGCTGTTCGGGTGGATCGATGGAATGCTTATGCTTTGCCGATTCCTGGTGTGTCTCTGGTCGTTCTGATGCACTAGCAACATGTTTTTGTTTTACTAATTCTCTGCGTTTTGCCAGACGTTCTGGTGTGCTTGTAGAATTTTTACGTTTTGGGGATGGTACTGTCAATCCCCCCTCAATAATTACAATCAGCTCTTCCCAGCTGCTCTGCTGCTGGGTGAGACTATGACTAACTATTAATCGTATTAACCCATGGTGATTGACAACTAACTCTACATGCTGCGCCTTTTTTATGCTTCGTGCAGCATCATGCAGTAATGAATTCAGAAGTGCAGGTAGGTTTACAGAGCATTTCTTCTTTAAAACAGCTAAGAGTTTAAGATGTCGTGGTCTTACCACGTCTTTCCTCCCTTTGCAGGTGATGTAGCTCTGCACTGTTCTTGCTAATTCCGTCCAGGGTTCTCCTAGCGTTGCTGGCAGAATGCCCTTCCCCTTAATTGTCAAGCTCTGACCTTCGTCCTGGAAAATTTCCATGATCTTCTGTAATCTTTCCTTCTTTAATGTCCATACTGGTCCGGTGGCTGGTAGTCCCGAAACTTCTGCAATTATATCGTCGGTGACCGCTATCCGCTTCCCCCTTACTGTGGAGTGATCATCCTGCAGGTTCTGCAAAAATTCCATTGCTACTGTTTCATTAGACTCCTGCAGGCTACTGAGATAATTCAACCATCCTGCTCTTTCCAGGATCTCCCGGGCAGCAGCGGAGATTGTCAACTTCTGAGGTTCGCTTCGAATTTCCCTTCCTCCCATGGTTTCACTGTGGATTCTCAATGGAACAACAACTACTTGTGCTGTTTGAAACACAGAGAGGGTGATAATCGCAAGATTTCGAAAAAAAACACAGAGTATGCAACAATGCAACGGAAATGGATTATGAACAGCAACTTGTGTAAAAATATAAATGCCATGCTGTTAAACCATGCCAAACCATCGTACACTATCTTTCCCGAATGGTGAGCTGACACGTAATTCAGGGAATAATGAGGTTAACCTCCCCCCCCCCCGCAATGTGATAGGCTGTCCCAGCCGGTAAATAAAGGAGCAGCACCCGATCTGCAACCGAGTCAGAAAGGAACAACATATGGAATTATTCCATGTTTAGAAGGACAACGAATTACCGAAATCGAGGCGGAGAGTTGATCGTGTATTATGTAAGAGGCTGCTGTGTTATGATATGAGGCTGGTGGGTAGGACATCTATCGTACTTTCCAAATCTCAAGTGGTCATGGTCACTTCCTTTGCCATGATTGGTGATGATAAATGTTCATGCGATGTATAAATTGGGAAATAATATATGACTAGTTTCTAGGATATAAGAAACAAAAGAGTATTAGTATCTTACCCATTGGTGTAACCAAGGTGACTTCAATACCATTAACAGTGCTCTGCTGCCGACAGGTGTCCATAACCTTGGCAGAGTTGTTTTTCACCCTCGGAACCATGATCCTTTGTGTATACTTAGGAATGTTGTTATGTCAGAATGTAGACCATTATGCTGGCTTGGTGACCAGTTAACCATAACGCCATTCACGAGGAAGGAGCGAAACGTGGGCAGGTCGGCTCGTGATGAGACCTCATGTTCCAAGGTTCGTTTATTTGATATACCTTTTGGACCATATCCCTGGTGTGGTGGCCATAATGGGAATGCCACTTCACTTCCATCCTCATGATCATGGTAGGCTGGCTCTCGATGAGACCCCCTATCCTGCATTTGACATCTCACATATCATGTTCAGATATTTTTTCATAGAGTACTTTTCCTTATTTATACACAAAGGGTGGTTCAACACTCCTTAAGAGTAGGAATGGTGGAAGAAGTCTTATCATCTCAATAGGAAGATATAAGCCCTTTGCTCTTATTCCTAAATAATAATCAAAGAAGGTTAAAGGGATCAGCATGATAAAGATAACCAATCAGGGCAAAATTAGTAAAACAATGACAACAAAAGATAAGAAATAAGTATGTCCTTCCTTTTTTCCTCTTACCAATGCAGAGCCTTATAAATATAGCGATTTATGGTTTGCGGATTTCGGTATGTTGTGATTTTATATTCATTGCACAAGTACATAGTTGTATCTTAAAGACTTGAAAGAATACGGGCAAGAAGCATCCTCAATTTAGATCAGCAAAAGGAATAAGCTGTTTCACAAGGAGAGAAAAAGTATGCTAGTGGTGTTCCTTTGGAAAAAGAAACAACGACGGATGATAGAAAAAGGGACAGCAAAAATGCAAATGCCGTTCCTTTGGAAAAAGGAACAACAAAAATAAAAATACTATAAAAACACTCAAAATGCCATTCCTTTGAAAAAGGAACAACAGCAATAAAAGAACGTTGTTTCTTTGAAAAAAAAGGAACAGTGGTAACCAAAAGGAACAACATAAGACGTAACAATGCCTTTCCTTTGGAAAAGGAACAGCAGAGATCCAGAATGCTGTTCCTTTAGAAAAGGAACAGCAAAACAAGCAAAGCCAATAGCATAAAAAAAACACGCAGATGCTATTTTTAGAACTGCAAAAATCGAACTTTGTGAAAGAAAAGGAACAGCAAAAAAATGATAAGAAAACATTTAATTCAAACATATGTACAAGAACGAAAAAACAAGAACTTATGTACAAATTGTAAAAAGAAATGAATTCCTTAATGAATTACAGGTGAGGAAGATTTCTCTTCCTCTCCTAAAATCTCCATATCAGTGTCTCGGCGTAGCTGCTGGCAGAAGGATTCCCGAGTGAGTGGTTTGCGATAGAGACGGACTCGGTGGCCATTTACTTTGAATGCATATCCAGAACCGTCAATGGTGATTAGAGTAAGGGTTCCGTTGTCATGCACCTTCCGGATTTCGTATGGTCCCAACCATCGAGTCTGAAGTTTTCCAGGGAAGTCCTGAAACCGAGAATCGTATAACAGAGCCCAGTCTCCCTCGTGGAAGACTTTGTTCTTGATGAGCGCATCATGCCATTTGGCTCGCTGTTGTTGAATCAATGTTGTATTTTGTAGTGCAGAGAGCCGAATTTCGTCTAATTCATTGATTTGCTGTAGTCGATTGAGTTGTGCCTCGCTTAGATCTAGGCCAACTTCCTGTGCTGTTCGCAGTGTTTGGATTTCGAATTCTATTGGAAAAATGGGTTGTTTTCCAAACACTAGTTGATAAGGTGAGTAACCGGTGGTGCTCCTCCATGTTGATGATGTTCTATAGGCCAATTATAGCCTTCGGAAGCGAGTCGGGTAGCCCCGATCACGCCTATGTAGCCTTGATGGTTTTCGGTGGGATTGATTCTATTATCTTATTGCTACTTTCCTTACATTCGCTGTGGGTGATATGGAAGATGATTTTATCTTGGACGAATTGTTTAGTGTTGCGGCTAATTTATGCCCAACAAATTGTAGTCCTCCATCTGTAATTATTTCCCTGGGAAGGCCATAACGTACAAATAGATGGAACATGAACTGTATGACAGAGTCCTCTGTGGCTCTTGGCAATGCTTCTGCCTCAACCCATTTGGTGACATATTCTGTTGCCACCAAGATATATGTTTTTTGATTTGATGAGGGGTTGATGGGTCCAACGAAATTAAGAGCCCATCGCTCGAATGGTTTGATGACTAACTGTGGTTTCAGAGGCATCTCATCGGCTTGACCAGGTCGTCCTGCTCGCTGGCAGCTGTCACAGGCTTGAACAAATTTCTTTGCATCTTTGAAAATCGTGGGCCAGTAATATCCTGTCTGCAATACTTTGTGTCCAGTTCTACGCTCAGCGAAGTGTCCACCACACGGTCCATCGTGACAGGATTTTAGGATGTCAAAGATTTCATCCTCTCGAACACATCGCCTGATATGCATGTCTGCCCCTGTGTGAAACAAATAGCCCCCAATCCACGAGAATCGAGAACTCTTCTGAACAATCTGCTTGCGCTCATTAGGGGTTAAATGTTTTGGTAGTTTACCTACTGCGAGGTAGTTGGAAACATCAGCATACCAGGGTGTTTGAACAGCAACAACAAACAGGTGCTCATCCGGAAATTGATCTTCCACTGCTGCTGCATCTCTTGGTTTTGGTATTCTCGAAAGAAAATCAGCTACAGGGTTTTCTTTGCCAGGCCGATCCTTGATTGTGATATCGAATTCCTGCAATAAAATTAACCATCTAGTTACTCTGGCATTTGTGACAGGCTTATTTGCTAAATATTTTATAGCAGAATGGTCTGTATACAAGATAACAGGATAGCCTGTAATATATTGTCTAAATTTATTGACAGCATGTATTACAGCTAGGAATTCTTTTTCAGTAACAGTGTATTTTAATTCAGCAGGGGATAAATTCTTGTTGATGTAATAGATAGCATATGGTTTTTTATCCTCTTCCTGCCCAAGGACTGCGCCAATAGCTGTATCTGAGGCATCAGATGATATCTGGAACGGTAGGTCCCAGTTTGGTCCTCGAAGGACTGGGGCTGTGGATACGAGCTTCTTTAAATCCTCGAAAGCACGATCACATTTTTCTGTCCAAAGAAAATCAACGTTACCAGTTAGTGCATATAAAGGAGCAGCAATGTGCGAATAATGTTCTATAAATCGTCTATAATAACCAGAAAATCCAAGAAAGCTGCGTACCTCTGTTTGAGTAGTAGGAGTGGGAATGAGCAAAAGTATTTGGATTTTAGCCGGGTCTACCTGAATGCCGGCTGCTGAAACATAATGTCCTAGGATAAGTCCTTCAGTCATCATCAAGAAACATTTTTCGTGGCTTAAGCAAAGCCTGGTAACAATGCGGCGTTGTAGGACTTTTTCTAGGGTGTCTAGAGCTGGATCAAAATCATCTCCATATGGTGTAAAGTCATCCATGTAAACTTCAAGTCCATCATTTATTAAATCTGCAAAAATGCTAAGAATAGCCCTCTGAAATGTGGCAGGAGCATTACATAGGCCAAAAGGAAGAACTCGATAGGCAAATGTTCCCAGGGACAAGTAAAAGTAGTTTTATCCTGGTCTTCAGGGGCAATCTGAATCTGATTGTATCCACTGAAGCCATCCAGGAAAGAAAAGAATTTATTTCCTGCTAAAGTATCTAATACTTGGTCTATGAATGGGAGAGGAAAATGATCTTTCTGTGTTGCCTTATTTAGTTCCCTATAATCCACACGGATTCTCCATTTTCCATTCTTTTTTGGTACCACCACAAGCGGAGAGACCCATTTACTATCAGAAATAGGATAGATAAAATTGACATCTAAAAGTTTCTGAAGTTCAGCTTTTACCACATCCTTTAGATGAGGATTAAGTCTCCTTTGCGGCTGACGAACAGGTCTGGCGTCTTTTTCTGTGTAAATGTGGTGTGTACATAACTGGGGATCAATTCCTTTCATGTCAGGGTAGTCCCATGCAAATGCTTCTTGATATTTTGTTAACAGATGGATGAGCTTTGTTTCTTGTTCAGGTGTGAGATTGGCATTGATGTTTAAAGTTGTCAGGGTAATTCCACGGTTTTCGATTAAGCATGAGAAATGCCAGGTATCATTTGGTCTGTGCGCCTCTTTCTCCTCTTTCGGAGATCTGTAAGTCATTATAATCTTGCTTCTATCATGTACAATCATGTACGAGTTGATTTATTCTGTGGAGTATTATTAATGTCATACATTTTGTCTTTAAAAATCAAATTATTTTCATGTATAGTTAATGGAGATACAGTGTTATCGGTAAGGTATGATACGGGGCTTATTAGTTCGATCATTGTAGGCACTTGTTCTGTATTTGGAGGATATAGAACTAAATTTTTACACTGTGGGTCTCAGTTTCATGGTCATCTCCATTTCCTACAAAGCTGACACCAGTAGGCATCGGCGGTGACGAGAGCCAAAAGTGCCTAAGATTAGTGGGTGTCCTTGAAGTGGGGTTTTTTTCGTTAATTGTTAAATCGGTTGGACCTCGAGTTACGAGACCATGACATCCTGTAGAATACCCTCTGGTCTAACCACAGATCGGTCAGCCAATTCTAACAAAGTAGAGGTGGGTTCTACGGATGTAATGCCGAGCTTTTGGCAAGTAGTGGTTGTTAAAATATTAATTGCAGCTCCTAGATCAACTAAGGCATTAGACAGGGTCTGACCATAAATTTGAACAGTTATAATTGGATTCCCTGGGTCTTCATATTTAAGGGGTGTTTCTCTCCCAGACAATAGGTCAGATAAAGTACCGACTACTTGGACTCTTGGATTATTTATTATATTCCTCCTTGGTTTCTTTATGCACAATTCTTTGATAGTTTTTGCGTATATGGGAATGTCTTGAATGGCTTGGAGGAATGGAATTTTTATGTACAGATTTTGTAATTCTCCCAGAATGTCAAAGTCAGGATATTGTATGGGTCGAGGTATGGCTAATCGTTCTGGGAATGGAGGAGAGGATGTGGTTGTTTGATTATGAGTTTGTTGCTTATTTACATCCTCATGTTGTAACTGATGTTCTCTTGGTAACTGATCTTCAATATGAACTGTTTTATCTCCCTCAGTTTCAATTATACGTCCAGATCTTAACTGGAGGTCATTGCACTCCCTCAGGTCGGGTCCTATTTCTGGTGATTCTATGATTTGAATAGATTGGACCTGTCTGTTGTTTGGATTGGGATCGGGTTGGGCTGGGAGTTGCGGTCTCAGGTTAGACTGGGGATTTTGTTGTAAAGCTGGCAAAGTAGGTTGAGGGAGCGGAATAGTTCCAGCTGGGTGGTACATCGGTCTTTGCCAGCTTGTCTGCCAGGGTGAACTTTGTGAAGTAGAGGGAGTCCATTGTGAAGGATATGGGCCATTTTGCCAATATGGTGGAGTGTAAGGAAAATTCGGCCAACCAGATTGGCTTGTTTGATTCAGCCATGGATTTGAAGAAGGAAACGATTGTGGTGACCAGTTTGAAAATGGGGGTTGAGATTGATTTTGCCACATACCATATTGTTGAGCATTATACTGTGGGGGTTGAAAAAAAGAAGTTGAGTCTGGAAACATACCAGGTTGTCTCGGCTGCCACTGGCGACGCTAGTTGATCGAGTTCACCGATTCTGGTTCTTCTTCTGCTTCCTTATATACCGCTTTTAATCTAGGAAGTGAGGGGAAACTCTCCGTAAGGTGATCTTTTGTACAGATGGCGCACGTTTGGACTTTATCCAATGGACATTCCTTGTGGCTATGTTTTTTTCTGCATCGGGGGCAGAAGATCGCCAAATTCTGTTCTGCCTCCATCTGCTTCTGTTTAGCCTGCACAATATCAAGTTGTGTAGTTAGTGTCCCCAGAATATCAGTTTTAAATTTTCTAATAAATTTCCAATTTCTGCACGTGTTACTCCTTCTGTTGATACTTTGTTATCTCTTGCAAACCGATCATATTCTGTCGGTTTTATTCTTGTGCTGCCTCTCGAACTCCTGATACATAAATCAATGATGTCAGCAAAATTTTCTTGATAAATATCCCCTTTTCCCATGATGTTTAATGTTTCAATCCATTGTTCCTTCATGCCCCTTATTAATGCAGTTTTTAACACATTATCAGGTAAAGGTAGCGATGCATAAGGAGATCTTTGTAGATTGTACTGAAAACGTTCCACATACTCCTCCAATGTTTCATTCGGTCTGGTTGTCATTTGGAATATTTCGTCTTTTAATTCTCTAGACCTACAATAATCCTGATATTTTTTTAAGAAGGATTCTTTCATTTGATCCCAATTGTTGATAACCCCGCCACCTAGTCCCATAAACCATCTTAAAGCAGCCCCTTTTAATGTAGAGGGAAATAATTTCAATTTTTGGGGATCGGTGGTGTAATCATACCCCCTGCATAACACATCGAATTCGAATAAAAATGCATCCGGATCTTCTGATGTGAGACCGTGAAATGTAGGGATATGCTGAAGAGGGACAGCTTTCATGGGTGCATTTGCTGCAGAATCCACTATAGGATATTGTAATGTAGAGGTTTGAGTATTTGGCTGGTTCTGAGCCATGGGATCGAAAATATGCCAATAACCTTCTGGGATATCTAGGAGGGTATTCCTAGGTTGAGAGGGAATGGTTTTGACAGGGATATTTTTAATAGCACTTCCCTTATCTGGAATAATGAGAATACCAGAAGATTGGATTCCTTCAACAACTATTTTCGCAGCACTCCCCTTATCTGGGCTATCTAATGGCTGATTTGTTCCAATAGGAGATTTTGGTTCCTTGGTTTCCCCTGTTTCTCCTTCTCCTTCACAAAAGTTGCTGGAATTCCCTTCCTGCAATAGTTCTGGAGTAGAATTTTCAATTTCTTGAAAGTCCTGCTCTTCAGTTTCACTATGCACCTCAGCAAAGGCTACAGATGGTGATCCTGTGGCCTGAAGGGAACTAGTAGGCTGTTTAGAAATGTTTTTCCTGGGGCCTACTGATGGCTGAGATTCTGTTTTCTTATAGATTTCGTCTATGAAGGTCGTTCGACCAAGGGTCACCGGCCCCTTAGCTTTTTCAGGCTTGGATGGGGGTTTGATATTCTTTTCTGGTCTTTTCTGCTTATTCATGCACTCAAATGAACTACCAACTTCTATTCAAACAAAGCAAAAAACAACTATGTTAGGAAAGAGGACAGTGGAGCAAGGCTTTTACATGCTCCGCATGTAGGTTCTTACCTTCCGTTTTTAGGATCCAACTCCTCCCTACCAGGCTCGTACACTACTCTGAAAAAGACAAATGGCTACACTCTTTCCCCGGCAACGGCGCCAAAATGTAGAGCTATAAAAAGGGTCTCTTTCACCTCTAATTACCTCACATTAATATGTCAATCTGGGAGCGTTTTGTTATTCCAAAGAGTGTCTCAGTCTGAGGCTATCACTTGTCAGAGTAATGCTAGTAGTACAATGTTTAAGAAATACAAGAGTAAACGGATGCTTGTCTGTAACTAAATTACTTCAAAAGAATAAATCACACATTTAGAAAACTAGGCAGCTTATCAGTCAAGGGTTCGGCAGCGATAACCCATCCCTTTGGAAACTGATGGAAAGGAAATTAGAGCATAGACCACTGGTCTGGGAGCTAGACAGTGAATGCCAAAGCTCACTACAGCCTTAGATCGTCTCTCACACCAAAACAACAAATGCGAGTAAATGGAACAGCAAATAAAGAATTGAACAACAAATCTGGAATGGAACAGTAATTCTAAAATGGAACAGCAATCGAACAACTAAGTCTCGCGAGTCATAACCAAACTTAATCTATTAACTCAAATGCACTCTTCGCAATCAAATAACAATCTTTCACTCTTAAGGCAAATCACGCAAAACACACTAATGGAACAGCATTAACTATTGACAAATTATGGAACAGCTCTAGTAAATCATATACGCACACAACATGCTGGAATAATAATCTGATCAATCTTAATCAACAGGGATACAACTGTGCTTCCAAATAAAACAACATTATCTCTGAATCCAAAAATCATGAAGAACACTACTTCAAACGAATCTATGACATGAATGTTCAGTATAAAAGCTCTGTAACAGAATAATAAGAATATTCGGTTAAGACTAATAACATACAATTAACTCTGAAAGGATTAATAACTTAATGCAGAGTCAATATACGATTCGATCTGTAAAAACCTCAATGATTTAATCTTAACAGAGCATGTAATATCAACTTATAAAGCATATCAGATTACCAAATAACAACGATAAACAAACCACGCAGAAATCAAATCGTAGTGGTACAAAAGCAAGTGTCCTCCGGGGCCGGGCCCTTAGCCTCCAAGGATACACCGCCTTAAGTTAATCCAGACGCAGAGATGAAATAATCACCAAGCTTTTATTAATGCATCGGACAAAAATACAATGAACCAGTTCTCAGCGAGACTTAATAATCAGAGCTGATGTTTAACAGAAAATTACATAAAAGCGTATCCTTCTTATTATTCCAAGCTAATAGTGTTGTCCCTTTATATAAAGGTGACGGCGGAGATGTCCAAGTAACAAGATAAATAAAGCAGCGATCCCTCAGGATCGAAGATCCTGAGGGATTCGCCAAATTGTTAATTCTTCATCTTTTCTTTTCTTTTGCGGCGAGCTGGTGTCTTCTCCTCCTTTTCCAGGCCGATTTGCTTTAATCTGTTTAGCCTTGTTTGCATTTTGTTCTCCTTCAGAGGGACAGCAGTTATCTTGACTTTGTCTCTTCCTTTGGAGCGACAATTCCTTGTTTTCTCCTTTTCCTGCACAGAAAATAACCATTATCAGTGGTTAAGTCTTGCATATCAATTCTCACATGTTTTGTTATAGTTCCTTATTACTTTCCAAATTCATGATGCAAAAAGGTTTACAAATTCTACTAAAAAGCCACTGAAATAATCATCAAAAGCATACCTTTTTAGTACTCCACAGGTAGCAGGTTGCGTGAAGGGGGTGATATTTCTTCCCCCGAAGGCCAATCAACGGCTGCTGGTTCTCAGCAACGTCATTTTGTGTTTGGTTCTCAGCAGTGTCATTCTGGGTCTAGTTCTCAGCAGGGTCATGGTGGAGAAGATGTTAGCCAACAACATCAAGGTTGCCATCAATTTCAATATTTTTTCATTAAATTTGTACACATTTTTTTACACGTGTTTTTTCTTATATACGAAATTTTATATATATTGATGCAGAGGCCGAAAATGTTCGAAGTAGTGGTAAAAATAGGTGCAGGGTAGCCCGCTACATTCAAGAAGAAGGCTGTCAACCCAACACAACTTATCCGATCGAGAACTCTGATATACCATGGGAAACCAACATGGCGGAATGCACCTTACAAAGGTGTGAAAGACTTCATGAAAAATTGCAAAGAGATCTCGTGGCTTTGTCTCTACCTGCTGAGAGTCGACAAAGCCTTGAAATAGTTACACATTCATTGGGTGAAATGGTAAATGTGTACAAAAATCTTCGGCCAACGACTGATTCATTTGTAGAAATGATGAGAAAGACAAAAGAAACAGTGATGGGTCCCGATAAATGGGAGGACGTAAAACAAAAAGTTACAAAAGAAGTGGCCAAGTCAATGTTTAATTATAAGGAAGGGCCAAAAAGAAAAATGTTGAAGGTGCAATATTTCAAGCACCCAGACAAAGCTCGTTATTTGTATGATAGGCATCTTGCAGCTTATGGAAGGCTTCCATGGAACGATGAGGTTCCTGTTTATTTTGCACAAATGTTTTATGCAGAATTTTTTTTGGGTATGAAACCCAACTACAATGAGCTTCCTTCAAATTTTTTTGGCCCGGGGAAAGGTTGATTATATGACCGTAAGGGCGCTAAGCAAGATCTGGAGTTGCCTCGCCCTGAGCCGCCATTGGTGAGTCAACCGTTTTGAGTCGAAACTCTGCGATCAGAGATGGATGTGACTTCTCAATAAGTTGAGAAGCATGGGATGTTATGATCGACAATGTTCATAGCGGATTGAGTGGAGTCAATATTTGTTTAAATCAACAAAGAGCACGTGAAAATGCACGTGCCAATTTTGTTTATTGTATAGATGAGGAGATTTACAACATGAATGTTAAAGATCTCCGAACATATGTAATAAATTGTCACAATGGTTTGCAAGACCTAATTTTTCATGAGGAAGAGGGCACCAGAATGGTATGTGTTAGTGACCTTAGGGTTTGAAATTATTTTTACATATATATGTGTACAATTTGTAATAAATACATGTGTATGTACATGTATACATTTATTTGTATGTGTACATTAATCTAAAAAAAATGTGTGATTATATGTTAAAACACCATTTGCAGTTCTCAGGCATGATGCGTGACGAAAATGTAAATATCACATTCAGGACCTCTGTTTCAAACAATGCAGATGGGTCTGACCATCATGATATGTTGGAAAATGTTAGTGTTTTTTAAGTGACTCTAAAATAAATAATTGTTGCCACACATGTACATGTATGTATATATATAATTTGATAAAATGTTTTAACAGGTACCGATTCCGTCTGATGTTTTCTGGGTGGAGGTACCTTCTTCTTCCTTGGGAAATGTACCTTCTACTTCCTTGGGAGATGAGCCACAAGTATGGACAAATTTTCACAAGTTTAAAATTTATGTTTAAAAGTTATATATATATATACTACCTCAAAAATTTCCATTAAAAATTGATATATATATATATATTTTGAGTTATTTAAATTTTTTTGAATTTAGGTTCCTATAGAAGATTTCTTTAATCCGCAGACTCTAGCGATGGAGATAGGAACATCCACAGCATTTGAAAAACTTTTCTTTAGTTCCTTTTTCTAATATTAAATTGAAAATAAGTTTATATATGTACACGTGCATTTCCATTTGAAAGTTTTTAATATATATATATATATATATATATATATATATATATATATATATATATCTATATCTATATCTATATATAACTGTACATGTATATTATACAGTTTACCGTTGCAAATGTTCCTATGGGAGAACCTGTTCATCAAATGGAGAGGGAACCTTATGAGGTGTGGCATGATTTTTTTGTTATATCTTGTTTTTTACATGAAGTTCTAGATATATATATTCTCATTCTTTTTTAAAACATCAAATTTTAATATTCAAGTATATGTACATTGTGTATGTAGGTTTTCCATTCACAAGATAGGGCGCAGACTGAGACCCTAGTAGGGAAGATGCTAGATTCGTCTCCATTTGATGGACATGATTTACAATAGATTTGATTTCAAAATTTAGATGGTTTTAAAATTTGTTAAACTTGATACAGTTTGATACTTGTGAGATTTACAATTTTTGGACATATTTTATTACATTGTTATTATATAATTTGTTTTATTTAATTTTTGGATGGTTTTAGTACTTTTGGCATGTGAATGTGAAGTAATGTTGTCATATATAAATTAATGTTGTAATCTAAACTACATTTGGCATGTTATGTAATGACATGTGTTATAATTTGTTTTGTTTTTAAAATTTAAGTTTTGGATGCTTGGAGTACATTTGGCATATGAAGTAATGTTGTGATCTATATTTTTTTGTTAAATTAAAAGTTAAAAGTTTTGGATGGTTTCAGTATACATTTGGCATGTGATATTTAATGTTAAATGTTTTTGTTGGATAGTTGAATTATAATTGGCATGGCATGTGAAGTTTTTAAAACTCAAGTTTTTGATGGTTTCATTGTACATTTTGCATGTGATATTTAATGAACTTTAAATGTTTAATGTTTTAATGTTGAACAATATATAATCAAAAGGTTTTTAAAACTTAAAGTTTTGGATGGTTTCAATCTACATTTGCACAAGTGGTATATAATATTAAATTTTTCTAATGGATCTAGTTGAACTATAATTGGCATGGCATGTGAAGTAACGATCTATATATAATTTAAAGTTTTTTAAATTCAAGTTTTGAACGGTTTCAATCTACATTTCGCATGTGATGTTTAATGTTTTAATGTTGCATGATATATTATCAAAAGTTTTTAAAATTTTAAAGTTTTGGATGCTTTCAATCTACATTTGGCACATGTGGTATATAATGTTAAATGTTTCTATTGGATAGTTGTTAACTATAATTGACATGGAATGTCAAGTAATGTTGCAAAAATCCCTTTTGGATGGTTGAAGTACATTTGGAATTTTAAGATCGCTTTTGATCTCTCCATGTAGTTTTGTTTGAATGAAAAAAATTCCAATAAGAAGAACATAGCTTTTCAATGCAACTAACCATGTATCAATTGAGCTCTAATTCAAAAAAGAGTTTAAAGAAGTAGATATATGTACAAATTATCCCTTTAATTTTGATTGGAAATATAAGTCTAGTACATATATATGTTTGTTGAATTTGGGTCAATGTCGTTAATGCACTCAAATAGGTAGCCTTGTTGATTTATTTACATTGTGGAAACTTTTTACCAGAAAATCCAACTAGTTTTTCATCAATGCACATAGAAAAACTACTTGGAACAATTAATTGTGCATTATAGAACATATCTATCCAAGACAAGTAACATTTTTCATCAATGCACATTGAACATATCCGACCATTGGAAAAGCAAATTTTGTACTAGATTTTCAATCAAGATTAGAGATGTGGGTCAAATCCCACCAAAAGTCGGAGAAGTGCTCCGAGTCTCTTGTTTGAAAGGAATTTTCGTACAAAACTATACCGCAAATGATTTATTTACATTGTGTCCATACTTTTTACCAGAAAATCCAACTAGTTTTTTATCAATGCACATAGAAAAACTAGTTCCAGTTAATTGCATTCTAGAACATATATATTGAGTACGTAAATAATTTTTCATCAATGCACATAGTAAAACTAGAACAATTAATTTCATTCTAGAACACACACACACACACACACACACACACACACACACACACATATATATATATAACATTTTTCATCAATGCACATGTATAGAAAAACTACTTTCAGTTGATACTAGAGCACGTGCTTGTACCCAAACAATTTGTACATGTGAAAACACTTGCACAAATAACAAAAGCAGCTAAATTTTTAGTTGAGTACTGAAAGTTCTAAAACATATTTAATCCAAAGATAATAAATTGTTGGAAAATTCACTCAAAAAAATTCTAATGGAATTCCATCCTCAATAATCCGTTCATGATCGGATTTTGACATTTTCCATCTCTTAATTTTCGATTTTTTCTTTGATTGAACTTCTATCAACTTTATGCGTGCTGCACACACCAAGTGACTATATTGACAAATTATGGAATCAGGTTCATATTCTTCAAAGTAAACAAAGTCTCCACTTTGATGAGTTTGTCTGAAAAAATAACCTTTCAGTATAATAGACCCTCTGTCATATTGAAATCTGTGATCATTATAGTCTTGTAATAATTTCATTTTTCATTCAGTGCAACGCATCAAATAATACTTCACATTTTCATTGTTGTCAATAGGTGCAATTACAGCAAAAACATCTCCTGCACAATAAAATAAATTTAACATTTAATTATGCATATTTAAATTTATTTGTAGATCTTTAAATCATTAGAAAGTAATTCAAATGTTACCTTCTCTAACAAGATCAGAAACTCGATCACCATCGGATGATATTGTAGTTTCCTCCGATTGCATTTCTTCAAACATTGCAACAGACATTTTTCCCTTTGTATTTAGCTCTGTATGTTTCCAATCGTTCACATACATTTTGTTTTCACAAACGTCATTGGATTTTGTGTTGTCTATGAAAACATCAAAAAAACAAGAATATTTTCTTTAATCCAATGCAAGCACATTTCTGGACGACTTTGTTTGAATTGAATGCAATTTTCGAGTCCCTTTTATTGTTTCAACGTCATTTCCAATTGATCTATCTATGTCTTCAATTCCAATATGCCAAAAAAACCTTTATATGGAAAATTAGAAGAAGAATTTGTAAATATGATATCAAAATACAATCAAAGATAATCATTGCATGATAAATGTACAATGTTTAAAATTAAATTTCCAATATAAATTAAATTGAATGTACTTTCGCACTTCTCTTGATGGGTTTCTCTCATGGCTTAGAGCAGTGATGCACCATTGAACAACTTCTTCAGCGTTCAAAAGTCGGCTTGCAGAGTGGTTCATTTGATATCTTCGAAGTGCTCATTTTATGCATGCTCCTACACCGTCATGTTCTCCTTTTCCATGGTCAATCTCAAAGAAATTCCAACAATGTTTAATGCAGGTTTTCTTATGAAGACAACACAACCAAAATAATGATTGTGCAGATTTTAATTGACTTGCGCATCCGTCTAACCATATCCAATGTTCATTGAATGTTATTCCACGATTTTTCAATGAATCATAATTTTTTCCAAAACAATGTTGTACAAAACATGTATCATGTGTACGATCGTCACTGATATAAAAGTGATATTCTTTAATGATATGTCGATTTTCACTCGTGCTTTCTATTTGATCGACATTTTGTTCAGCATGTCTATATAGAATATGGACGAGCATGGAGACTTGGTTAGAATGATAGTACTCACTCTGAATTTATTTTTGTGGAACAAATGTGTAGTTTTATGCAAAATCAATCACTGACAAAATGGTCCCTAGTGGAAAAAATTCACGAGATTTTTTGAATTTCAAGTCTTGCCATCGAGCTCTATGGGAATGCTTGGTGTATTTGTAAATTTCTGCGTCAAACTTTCTCAAAAAGTCTATCAGAAAAATTTCATCTTCTAGTAATTCAATTATTTTAACACTATTTGCACCTTGAATCGATGTATCGATATATTCATATCTCTTCCATTTCACTTTCATGTTGGAAAATGATTGATCATTTATATCAATACGATATTTGTTTTTAAATTTAGTCAAATTTCCACAATCATCGCATTTTTTACCACCAACACATTTCTTTTTGTAAAATAGTTCATCGCTTTCTCTTTCACATAGAGTTTGAGATATGAAATCACGGATAGTGGAAGGAGGAGGTGAATCCTTCCATAATTTTCTACCAAAATCAAGGAATGTGTCATAATATAACTCAAATTTCACATGATAATGGCAACAACAAGTTTCGCGTACAGTGATAGGTTTTACATACCATGGTTTTGTTGAACAAAAGCACTGAGTGAGACATGAATTTGATGATTCTCTTCTTTGAACTTGTTGAATAACTCAATCTGAGTGGTTTCCAAGAGATGTTTTTCATGTTCTTCGTACTGATTTTGTGTTATTCTTCTTCACATCACATGCCTTGCAGTTGGTGAAACACGTGAATTGTTCTTCCAATATTCATATATTATTTTTTTAACATTTTCTCGAAGTCTATCTTTGTATGGTTGCCTACAAATAGCTCTCCAACAAGCGAGTTCATCATTTACATCTATTTGCAACCGAAATTTCCGATGTTTGTGCAAAGTTTTTTGCGAGGTTCCCAGTGCTCGTGCCATAGATGTTACCAAACGATTCTCTTGAGTACTTGGGGAAATCATTGCCATCTGTATTCCTCTATGTACAATTGAAAAATATTTCTCTATAGATCTCTTAATTTTATCTGAGTAAGATTTAATCTATTAATATACAAAAAGATTACATGGAGGCCGAAGCCTCAGAAATTCTGGCCCGAGAGATGGACATTCTAGCACAGCCATGAAATTTTGACAGAATAAAAACACACAGTGCCTGTAGACTGATACAACGATGATGGACATAAAGAATTCTAAGCAAAGAGAAGCTGCCCTGGTAGGGAAAACCGGCTTGAGAGTCCAAATAGAGTATTAACCTACAACAATCAGCTACTGAGCTGTAAACATATTTATACAAAATGATCTGCCGCCCACTAGGGGAAAACCGGCATTCAAAACAGCAAAAAGGGTAGAACCAACTGAACCGAGCCACCATCCGCGAGCCAGAGCCGAGTCTAGCATAAAGAGCAAACCAAAACCGAACAGAGAAAGGAGAGGCCATTAATTACCAAAAGAGGAGTGAGGCGACTCAACCACCGGGCATGCCAGAGTGTCGAGATCATCCTCGTCTTGCATAGCAACATTGACATTCGAAGCAGGTTGATTGGAAGTGTGCATCCTACCATCGTCACATAGAGCGGTGGAACTGCCTCCCTTGAGAGCGTCAGCATTTGAATCTACGAACAGGTCCTGTAAGGAACCACCAGCAACCGACTTCTGCTTCGGACCAGAGTGAGGAGGAGAACCGGCCTTATCAGAGGTTAGGTGCACCGGAGGTGAATCAGCCAACTTCGCAGTCGAAGCAGGAGGTTCTTCATGGAATTCGATAGTGATAGAGGCCCTGACAGTGGGCATGTTGAGCAGGCAGAGGAAACGAAAATGGGTTGTGTTTTGCTGACCCGGAAGTAAACTGGAGAGATTTCTGGCCAACAACTCATTCCTATGCCCCATCAGAGAGCTCCTACAGTTGCGAGTTTTGGGATAACGACCTTTCGAGGCATCAGAAGGTGGTGAGGATGAGCTGGGTGAGGATGGAGAAGGTCGAAGAGAAGGACCCCCGCAATAGAGGCCCCTCCTGCTTCTCATCCTGTGTCTCAGACGAGGCATTGAAAACAGATGCAAGGGCTTGAAAATGAGCGAAAAGGAGAAACTCAGGCCGAGACTAGAGAGATGGTGGGTGTCAATATCCACAGGGAGAAAGACAGGGAGGAAGCCAATGAGATGAAAGCCAAAGGAATTATGCACAGGGGTGTTCGTATCACATTAAAAGCCAGGAGAATACAAACCAGATTGGAAGTGTCCCGAAGAAGCCAAGTTGAAATAGATGGAGCGTGAAACTGGAGTAATGTGCCACTTAAATGATCCATACCAGTCGAAGTTAATGCAATTGATGGTGCAGAGGGTGCCAAGAAGAATGACAGCGAATGGACTCCACGCGCCCCCCAACCGTCCAAGTCCCCCATCAAACGTGTAGATCACCCGCATCCGGGTTTTGGATATCCTTTTGCACCAAGGATGTGCATTCCTATATGAGTTGTTCATCATTGGAGTTCTGAAGCAAGCCTGCATAGAAAGGAGTAGACTATAGAGCTCCTTGATTGGCCAACCAATCAGCAACATTGTTGGTTGTATGTCGAACATGCTTGAAGGTTATTGCTTTAGGCGTCTTAAGCCAATTTTCAATAAGTTCCAGTCTACTTTGAAGCCGCCAACTAGAAGCAACGTTGGAAGTAGAGGTGCCTGAGTGGAGACAGTTTGTCGCTTCAATCAGGATCTGAGAGTCCCCCTCAACTTCCAGCGGAAAGAAATTCTCTTTCTCTGCAATTTTCAACCCCTGCCATAAGCCTTCAAGTTCAGCAGTGTTATTGGAATCATGACCCATAGAGCCGAAATATATGTGAGTCATAGTTCCCTCATGATTCCTAAAAATGCCTCCAAATCCAGCAGGACCCTGATTTCCCTTAGCCGCCCCATCAAAATTCATTTTGAAAGAATGTGGCAGAGGAGGCGACCAAGAGATGGGTGAGTCAACATGCTTCACAGTGTTCTGGGAATGCAGATTGGCGTCACTGAGATCAAGGTCCCATCGCTTCCAAATGAGACATTCAGATGGGGAGGTCGGCATATCCGAGTCTTGTCAAGGAGTGAGATCCAGAGTCTCTTGCAGATTGCGCTTAAGATTGGACCAAATGATTGCATTCGGTGTGGCTATATCCTTGAAGATTCTGTGATTACGCTCCTTCCAGGATGCCCAATAGATGAAGCCTGGGAACAAATTCCAAATTTTATTGAGTAGATTACATTGAAACGACAGCGAGGGCCATTTTCTGATTGTATTGTTAATATCCCCTTCCATCCGCCCTGTCCTTCCAAAACATAGAGAGAATTGATCCCAAAGATAAGATAATAATGAGCAAGAATCAAGGACATGCTGCACAGTTTCAATTTGAGACTGATAATTGGGGCATCTTGAAGGACCGATAAAACCTCTTTTTAAGAGATTGTCGCATGTGAGAATTTTTCCTTTACTGAGAAGCCAAAGGAAAGTAGAAATTTTAGGCCAAGAGTGAGGCTGCCAAACCTGAGCCCAAATGCGATCCTGTTGTTCCTGCTGTGGGCAAAAGAGCAATCTGTAAGCTTCTTGAGTAAAGAAGTTTCCCCGTGTAGTGTAACCCCATCTTAATTTGTCAGCTTGATTGGAAACTTTAATTCTTCGAAGGCTGAGTTCCTGTTCAATATCATCGAAGGTTTCTCCAAGCCAATCATCTTGCCAACATATTGCTGGTTTCCAGACCTGATAGCCATGAGAAGGAATGGGTTGCTAGAAATAGTTGACAAGAGAGGGGAAGTCAGTCCGAAGATTATTTTTCCAAAGGGGTTTATCGAAAAGCGATGAGAGCTTCGGCAACTGATGCCAAGAATATTCCCAAAATCTAGCTTTATCTCCTGAATGAACTTCCCAGAAACTATGAGTTTGAATGAAGGCGCCATGAATTTTTGCAGCATTCCATATCAAAGAGCCAAGCAAATCAGAATTGAGACGGATGAGATCAACCTGAGACCTGCCCGAAGCATATTTAACCTGCCAAAGACAGGCCCAAGGGATGTGTGGATTGGAGACCCAGTTCCACCAAATATGAGCCCCCAAGGTAATATTGCTGTGTAGTGGGTCCCTTAAGCCCAAACCCCCAGTATTTTTAGGAGTGAAAACTTCAATCCACTTGAAAAGAGCCGATTTTCTGTTAAGACTCGAGGAGCCCCAGAAGAAATTCCTTTGAATGTTGCGAATTTTCTTCAACACCCATTTAGGAGCCGACAGAATGGAAAAGAGGTACAGAGGCATGGCTTGCAGAACAGATTTAATCAAGATGACTCTACTGGGCAAGTTGAGAGAGCGATAGGTCCAGGAGGAAAGGCGAGCTTCCATCTTATCTAGCAGGGCTCTCCAAGAGGTATTCTTTATAGCAGAGTCAATCAGAGGAGCGCCCACATATTTGGAGGGGAGAACATCAATCTTGAAGCCCAAAATTCTAGCTATATTATGCTGAGAGATGGAAGGGGTGTTAAAGAAGAAAATGTGGGATTTAGCAGCATTGATGGAAGTACCAGAGGCCTCCGAGAAAGTGTTAAGCAAAGATTTGAGGGTTCTTGATTCTTGAACAGAAGGATGGCCAAAGAGAAAATTATCATCTACAAATTGTTGATGAGTAATGGGGGGACTGTCATGGAGAGATATACCTTTAATAGAACCAGAGGAGATAGCGTGACGAATAAGACGACTAAGACCCTTCGCCATGAGTACAAAAAGGAAAGGTGATAAGGGGTCCCCTTGCCGAATACCCCTAGAAGACCGGAACGGTAAAGATGGAGAGCCATTGACAATGATAGAATAACTGGGAGAGGAGAGAAGGCTCATTACCCATCTAGTCCAAGCAGCATTGAAACCAAAGGCCAGTAAGACATGTTTGATATACTGCCAGCTTAATTTATCAAAGGCTTTTGAAAGATCAAGTTTAAGAAGCATACCTGGTTTCTTGAGGATTTTGAGGGAGTGGATGAATTCATGAGAAAGGATTATACCATCCAAAATTTGATGACCCTCCACATAGCCATTCTGCTCTGGAGAAACAAGAAGAGGAAGGAGAGGCTTAAGTTTGTTTGCAATAACTTTGGAAATCAACTTGTAAATAACATTGCAAAGCGCTATGGGTCTGTATTTATCCAGTGTACTTGAGCTCTCCTCTTTGGGAATGAGAGAAATGAAGGTTGTGTTCACTGAGGGAAGGATCCAGTGCATGGATCGAGATTCCTCCACTAAAGCCCAAAATTCCAACTTAATAAGCTCCCAAAAACCATGAAAAAAGTTGGCAGTGAAGCCATCCGGTCCAGGCGCTTTCCCCTCCTTAAGCTGTGTTATGGCTTTCTCAACCTCCTCTAGATTGACTGGTTGAAGAAGCATTGCATTGTGATCCTCCGTAATTATTTTAGGTATATGTTGGGTGACAGAGAAAATAGCTTGCTCGCGATTGCCATCCGGTTCTTGCAAAATGTTTTTGAAATACCCTCGGAGTTCTTTGTCAATATCCTCATGCGTTTCGAGGCGTGTCCCAAGATCACTATTAAGAAAGGTGATATGGTTATGCATCCTTCACTGAATAGTGGACTTGTGGAAAAACTTGGTTTTTTTCTTGCCATCTTGAAGCCATCTGATACGAGATTTTTGTCGCCAGAGAGTTTCTTCCCGTTGCCTGCTTTTGTCAATTTTTGTTAGGAGCTCCTTTTCTTGTTTATCATAGTCCTCTGTTCTACCTTCGGTTATGATTTTCTGCTACAATAGATTCATTTGAAGCTCGTACTCCCTTTTGTTGTCAAATTTGTTGCCAAAGTGGGTTTTATTCCAGTGTTTGAGAGAGAGTTTAAGATTCCTGAGTTTTTGTTGGAATTGGAACATTTTTGAGCCTTCTACTGGAACAAAGGAGCGCCATTCCTTGGTCACAAAGTATTTAAAACTAGCATGGGAAAACCAAAATGATTCGAATCTAAATGATCTGTTGCAATGCGCTCCCGGACGAGACCACTGCAAGAGGATGGGCCAATGATCCGATCCTACGAGGGGAAGTATGGAAGAATGAAAACCCCCCCCAAGATGAATAGCGTTGTCTGTCATGAGGAATCGATCCAACCGGGATGCAATGTGCAGCGGTCCACTACGTTTGTTGTTCCAGGTGAATGTGCCATTAGAAGTCTGCATATCCACAAGTTGATTAGCTGAAATGAATTCTTTAAAGCCTAAACAGTCTCCTTCAAGTCTCTGCCTGCCTCCAGAGCATTCTTCTAATGTAGTGGTCATGTTGAAATCCCCTCCGCAAAACCAGAGCGGGAAGCGCCTTGTACAGTTTAGATCTGTCAAGGTGTTGAGCAGATCTAATTTCTTTTGAATTTCTTGCGGAAAATACACATTGGTTAGGTGTCCATGAATGCTGGTGCCTAAAAAATGGAAAGTCGACTGTGTACAGAAATGGGAGGCATGGAAGTCAAACAAAGACAGGCTTTGGGGATCCCATAGAATTGCTAACCCACCCGAAGCCCCAGACGCATCCACAGAAACTGATCTACAGTTCGTCCAGGCTTTGGTCATAATGCGCTCAAGAGTGTTGCTATTACATTTCATCTCCTGAAGGAAGACCATAGTAGGGATATATTTCTGAATCATATTTTTAATCATCCTGTGCTTTGAGGCGTTGTTTAACCCTCTCACATTCCACGAAACTAGCTTCATGAGGAACTGGTTGGGAGGGACTTGTAAAACTTTGTCAATTGAGGGAATCTGCCTGATTCCACCAGTATTTCTCTTGCTGAGATGATTCTCTGCAAAGTTTTCTTTCTTCCACGTTTTTTGATTACTTCATAATTTTCCTGCCATCCCAAGGTCCTCCAGCTTGGATGCCTAGGGAGTTTCTTTGCTGAGCTCGAGAGAGGACCACTACTAGCTTTTCAATTTGATGGGGTTTAATTTTACTAAATTCTTTCTGATGGCATGCTTCCTCCAGAGCCAGAATGTCGATCTCCCCGATGTCGACATTGTCAGGCTCGTCCTCCATAATAGTAGGGAGGTTTAGATCCATGGCTTCTGACCCAGAAGGTGGGACTGAAATCTGGGAGCAGTCTATATCCATGAGCGCAGAGGCAGAAGTGAAAGGATTGGTTTGGATCTCAACCGAAGAGGAGACAATAGAGGCTTTGGTAATATCAGAAGCTGAAGAAGATTTGAGATTCGAAAGAAGGGCGATTGGAGTGGGGCTAGAAGAGAGGGGTTTCCCCTGTTGAGCATCTAAATGGTCCTGAGAAGCAAGAACCTCAAAACTGTTGCTAGTACTGGGAATATTGGGGGCGGTAGAGATGATAGGAGTTTTCTTGGAGTGCTTCTTCTTGGAGGACACTTTCGTAAAGCCTTCAGCATATTTTCCAACATTAGGGGAAGAGGAAGCAGGTTTCTGGTTCAATGGGCAGTCTCTAAAAAGGTGACCATGCTCATGACATTTTCTGCAACGAAAGGGGACGTGCTCATAATCAATAGTCTGAATCCATTCAAAGTCATCGTGGAATAGACTTACTGAATCCATGAGAGGCTTAGCAAGGTGCATGTAAACGCAGATTCTGGCATAAGAAGTGTATCACCGAAGTTTTGTTTCCTCAGCAACCTTTATGAATTCTCCCAGTCCATTTCCAATATCCCTTAGTGTTTCTTCGTCCCAGTATTCCAAAGGCAGGGAGTACATTATTATCCATACCGGAGCCCAACTGAAATCCTCCTTGTCTGGATGGAATATTTCAATCCAATCGCACAGATAGAGGCCAGCAGAGTTAAAGAAATAGGGGCCCTCTTCAAAGATGCACGTCTTGTCTTCAAGGTAGTGAAAGATGGCAGTAAAAAAACCTTTGGGGCCAAGCTGCAAGGTAACTTGACCCTTGGGTTTCCATTTGGATTTTATCCACCCCTGCAAAGCTTTTTCATTCGGCCAAAGACCGATCAACTTCCCAATGAGGGCGTGGTCCTTCATGAACTGAATGTTTCCATTGATACGGTGACTAGGGAGATTGATTTTGATTCGATCTGCAGCTTTGGGGATACAGGTGGCAGAGGAGGCTTTTTGCTGTGCCTCCGTATCAATTTTTTCAGTATTGGCATTTCCAAGAGGCTCTGAACTTGTCTTGGAATCAGAAGTATTGTCTGTAGTGATAACCCTATCAGGAACCATTTGTGATCCAGGCGTTACGTTAACCTGCGAGTCAGACATTACAGTGGAGGCACAGTTAGGAGGAGGGGGGGTAATACCCACCCCTCCCAAAGAGGCGGCCATTTGTGGTGCTCAGAAGGGACGATGCTGGAAGGCAGAATCTTAGAAGAGGGGAACAAGCAGTTCTGGCATGGAGCGAGATCAGATTCTGGTAATCTCAAACCCTAGCAAACCAGACGGACCGTTGCCGCCATCAAAATACAATCAAAGATAATCATTGCATGATAAATGTACAATGTTTAAAATTAAATTTCCAATATAAATTAAATTGAATGTACCTTCGCACTTCTCTTGATGGGTTTCTCTCATGGCTTAGAGCATCGATGCACCATTAAACAACTTCTTCAGCGTTCACAAGTCGGCTTGCAGACTGGTTCATTTGATATCTTCGAAGTACTCATTTTATGCATGCTCCTGCACCGTCATGCTCTCCTTTTCCATGGCCAGTTTCAAAGAAATTCCAACAATTTTTAATGCAGGTTTTCTTATGAAGACAGCACAACCAAAAGAATGATCGTGTAGATTTGAATTGACCCACGCATCTGTCTGACCATATCTAGTGTTCATTGAATGTTATTCCACGATTTTTCAATGAATCATAATTTTTTCCAAAACAATGTTGTACAAAACATGTATCATGTGTACGATCGTCACTGATATAAAAGTGATATTCTTTAATGATATGTCGATTTTCACTCGTGCTTTCTATTTGATCGACATTTTGTTCAGCATTTCTATATAGAATATGGACGAGCATGGAGACTTGGTCAGAATGATAGTATTCACTCTGAATTTCTTTTTGTGGAACAAATGCGTAGTTTTATGCAAAATCAATCACTGAAAAAATGGTCCCTGGTGGAAAAACTTCACGAGATTTTTTTAATTGCAAGTCTTGCCATCGAGCTCTATGGGAATGCTTCGTGTATTTGTAAATTTCTGCCTCAAACTTTCTCAAAAAGTCTATCAGAAAAATTTCATCTTCTAGTAATTCAATTATTTTAACAGTATTTGCACCTTGAATAGATGTATCAGTATATTCATATCTATTCCATTTCACTTTCATGTTGGACAATGATTGATCATTTATATCAATACGATATTTATTTTGAAATTTAGTCAAATTTCCACAATCATCGCATTTTTTACCACCAACACATTTCCTTTTGTAAAATAGTTCATCGCTTTCTCTTTCACATAGAGTTTGAGATATGAAATCACAGATAGTGGAAGGAGGAGGTGAATCCTTCCATAATGTTCTACCGAAATCAAGGAATGTGTCATAATATAACTCAAATTCCACATGATAACGGCAACAACAAGTTTCGCGTACGGTGATAGGTTTTACATACCATGGTTTTTGTTGAACAAAAGCACTGAGTGAAACATGAATTTGATGATTCTCTTCTTTGAAATTGTTGAATAACTCTATCTGAGTGGTTTCCAAGAGATGTTTTTCATGTTCTTCGTACTGATTTCGTGCTATTCTTCTTCGCATCACATGCCTTACAGTTGGTGAAACACGTGAATTGTTCTTCCAATATTCATATATTATTTTTTTAACATTTTCTCCAAGTCTATATTTGTATGGTTGACTACAAATAGCTCTCCAACAAGCGAGTTCATCATTTACATCTATTTGCAAACGAAATTTCCGATGTTTGTGCAAAGTTTTTTGCGAGGTTCCCAGTGCTCGTGCCATAGATGTTACCAAACGATTCTCTTGAGTACTTGAGGAAATCATTGCCATCTGTATTCCTCTACGTACAATTGAAAAATCTTTCTCTCTAGATCTCTTAATTGACTTTATAGCACTACTCATATTTTTTATTACCTCTTCCTTCATTTTTTTATCTTTGGTTGATTTTTGAATACCCAATAGTGTCATAGCTTTCATTAATTTCATTAATTATAAGAGACCTTTCAATATTTGAGCCTGAACTGTCACCCGCTCATTTAAGAAATACTTTTCAAAAATGCAGTTAACACGATATCGTATAACATGGTCAGGTTTTTTACCTCCATATGTGTGAGTGTCAACATTTTCTAACATCTCATTATTGATAGTGATTTCATCTGTACATATTCGAAAAAATAGTACATATTCAATAAATAACTAAATTAATAAATATATCTAAAATTTCAAATATTTTTCAAATTAGTTCATGAAATAAAAATTAAGCTTCAAATTTTACATTAGGAAAATTTTAAATATATCAATAGATCATAATATTTACATTTACATACCTGCTTCAATTTCAACTTGAGGTTGATTTTCTTCTTCAATATTTTGAGGAATATCTGTGTCTGTTTACATATAAACAAAATATTTTTCAAACTATTTCATCAAATAAAAATTAAGCTTCACATTTTACATTAGGAAAATTTTAAATATATCAATAGATCATAATATTTACATTTACATACATGCTTCAATTTCTTCTTGAGGTTGATTTTCTTCTTCAATATTTTGAGGAATATCTCTGTCTGTTTACATTAAACAAAATATTTTTCAAATTAGTTCATCAAATAAAAATTAAGCTTCACATTTTACATTAGGAAAATTTTAAATATATCAATAGATCATAATATTTACATTTATATACCTGCTTCAATTTCTGCTTGAGGTTGATTTTCTTCTTCAATATTTTGAGGAATATCTTTGTCTATTTACATTAAACAAAATATTTTTCAAATTAGTTCATTAAATAAAAATTAAGCTTCACATTTTACATTAGAAAATTTTTAAATATATCAATAGATCATAATATTTACATTTATATATCTACTTCAATTTCTTCTTGAGGTTGATTTTCCTCTTCAATATTTGAGAGGGCTTCTAACTTTCTTTTGCGAGATTGTCTCATCTCTTCTCTACGTTCCTCAGGGTCTCTTTTTCGATCATATTTTCTCACACAAGTTCTTCGATTTCCCATGATAATAGGGTATGAAGTTCAAAAAATTTCCTTCAAAAATTAGACAATAACTCAATTACAAAAAATATCACAAAAGATTTAATTTAAAAAAATTCAGTTTAAATTTTTTGCAAAAAATACTTCAATCCAAAACACTTACTTTAAAAAATTCGAGAGAAAAATGTCTTATAAAAATGAAACGAAGCTCAAAATATTTACTTCAACTCAAAACACATACATACCTCCAGGAAATGTCTTTTGAATGTACGTCCAAGAAATTTTTTTAAGTTCAAAACATTTTTTGCCAAAATCAGGCCGCCTCCAAGAAATGTCTTCCAAAAAAATTCTTTAAACCCCAAACAATTCTTTGTAAAATCAGTTTGCTTCCAAGAAATGCTCTTAAATCCAAACTTTGAAGATAAATTTTTGAACCCAAACTAAGATCTTTGTAAATAAGATGAAACATTGGAAAACATCAATATTGGTAGGTTGATATAACAACCCATTGTCAAAAAGTTATGATAAAAATATTTCATTCTCAACTTATAACCATAAGTAAATTTTTGAAAATATTCATATAAAATAACATAATTTTATATAATTTTTAGAGAAATTAATTAAAACTAAAAAAAATATTATTTTATACTATTCACTATTCTACAAAATTTAAATAACTTATTAAAATATCAATATTAACTAATTTATTTCAAAATCAATATCATATTATAATTAAATAAACTATTTCAATATTTATATTTTATAATTTATTTCAAAAATATATCTATATCTATATATATTAAAATTCTAATAACTATTAACTCAGTTATTTGACGTATGAAAATTTACAGTATTAATTTCATAATTTCAATCCTATTTCCTAAATACAACAATGAAGTAAATTAGTTGACCCGCCAAAATTTTCAGTTTGCAGTCAAGAGGATAAGAATACCCACAACTCATTAAATGTGATTTAGTTGAGCGAGACCCAGATCCAGAAGTCCCGATGGAGATCGTAGTCCCCCGTGCCTCTTGCTGCCATGGTCATTCTGGGCCCTCCCTTCGACGACCTTTCCATAATATTAACTCATACTAGTATTAATATTCATATTTCACTCTCATTTTGTAGTCATAATTAAAATATTCACTCCTACTATGTAACCCTCACAAAAATACGGTTACAAAAATATTTTGAAATATTCATTGTAAACAATATAATTTTATATTATAAAATACTGATTGTAAATATTATAATTTTATATCAGTTATAAGGATAGATTGATTAATTAAAAGTAATAAAATTTTAATTTTTACTTTTGATTTTATGTTTTTTAAATGATATAAAACTTCAAAAATAATAACTTATTTAATGTCTATGTTAACTAGTTTATTTGAATATCAACTTTATATATAAAAATAAATAAACTATTTCAATATCTATTTTAACTAATTTATTTTAATAATAATTTCAGATATATAAATTATATTATATTATAAAAATGAAATCAAATCACACATTTCCTAAATATTTTAAAATTAAATAATTATATTATATTAGAAAAATTAAATTAAATTGAAGTACACATTTCCTAAATATTTTAAAATTCTAAATAAAACAATTAAATCAATTATTTAAAAAAAAATTACAATATGAAATTCATATATATATAATAGGCAGATTTTCTAGATATATTAAAATTCTAAGAACATTTGATATGTCAAAATTTGTATTTAAAAGAATAAGAATATTAAGTTACTATTATTTTTCAGTTTATAACCTCATTAATGTGATTGAGTAGTATATACCTATTCTTAAATTTAAATTTGTTTAAATATAACATTAAACATATACTGAACAACCATATTAATAAAAATATAACCTAAAAATATGTATGATACTTACTGCCATAGTCAATGAAGCCTCTCCCTTTCACTACCCTTGGTAATATTAACATTCAAAATTGCTTATTTGTATTCAATGATATATCATCATTGCTCCTATTATTCATCCCATCCTTAGCCTAGTGACAAAGTATTTAACATGGCAGTGTCCAAATTAAACCTAATCTTCTCCATCATCCTCCCACTACAGCTATGTGGCACAATATTATTGTGTAATGGAATGTCCATGACCCTTCACACTAAAAGGTCCATGACACAAGGGGCGGAGAGGAGGAGAAAATGGGGGGATCCCCCTCTCTACTATCCCAACAACTTCACAGAGTATTACATCAAAATATCCATGGGCACGCCTCTACAGGATTTATTGGTGGTCATGGACACGGGCAGTAATGTGGTGTGGGTACCCTGCACTATGAACTATACATGTATGGACTGCTCTGGATACATCACAATTTTTCTTCCTAACAAGTCATCGCCTGCTATACCTGTAGAGTGTGCAGATCCAAAGTGAAAAAAAGTGTGTGAGGAAGAGGGAAGCGAGGGGACCTGTACAAAGACGTGCTCGGGGATGTGTCCAGACTATGCCCTCGGCTATGGTAGCGGAAGCACTACTGGGCATCTATTGACTGACACTTTAACTTTGCAAACAGGCAGTGGAAAAATAACTAACTTTGCATTTGGATGCTCAGTTACTTCGGTAGGGTTTGCTGGTATTGCAGGATTTGGCAGAGGAAGTCTGTCTTTGCCTTCCCACACTTCAACATAAAGGGGGGTTTAAGACAATATTTAAGACAATTTTTGGGTAAATTGTCTTAATTTGAGACAAAAGAAAACTTGTGTATTGTCTTAAATATTGTCTTCAAGCGGGTGTCTCAAATTAAATTGTCTTAAAATATTGTCTCTATAAAGACAATATATAGCACAAGAAGTTTTGTCTCTACAAAGACAATTTCATTTTTTTCTCTCCAGAGACAATAGTTGCACTACAACATAAAGGGGGGTTTTAAGACAATTTTTGGCTAAATTGTCTTAACTTGACACAATTTCATTTTTGTCTCTCCAAAGACAATAGTTGGAATTAAATACATATTGCCTTTTATGGAGACAATGTCTTTAATCCTATCTATTGTCTTTCTAGAGACAATATAAAACAATGACTCCAGAAAAATATCTTACCATTAAAATAAGTCAATATAAAAATATTTAGTTAAAAAAATCAACAATATCATTGAATAATTCATGTTATGTTGCAGTGGAATCGAACCACCAACCTCCTGCATGGCAAGTGCTCTTCCAATGAGCTAGCACCATTTAAAGAATTATGTGAAGAGTTATGACAGTCCTTGAAATTGTATAATATGCATTGATTTTTAAAAAATGTTCAACACATAATTAGAGAAAAACAAAAACAAAGCATTCTCAGAAGTGAAAAACACTGACAGCAAGCCCAAATAATCTCAATACAAAACCACAAGTATAGACACAAAAGGCAACGAAGCCAACCAAATTCCAATGAATTACAATAAAGGTGATTGATATTATATGATAAACCCAAGTCAAATGTTCCAAGACAAGCTTGTGATCAGATGATTCTTCTAGAAATTGTGTTAAGGTGGTTATCTAACAATTGTAGAGTAATGTTTGAATCCTCATGAATGTCACGAAATCACAATAAAAATCAACTTTTCATAAAATGAAAACAAGTCTAGATTCATAACTTTATAACTTTCTCTATTTCCATGAGTATTTGATTGTAATACCATAAGTAGGATCAAAATGTTATAAGTTCTGCACACCAACCAGAGAAATACTCTCTCTGGGTGCTGCAAGTTTCATCTGTCAACAGGATGCTAGAAGTCATGATAAACATATCCAAGACTTGATGTAAACAGAGATTGTAGATATGTTTAGTTGTTCTGTAGACAAATGACAAAATCAGGTATGATAAAGAAAATGGAAATGATAATAAAATGTTTCATTTTCTTCCATTATGTATACCTTAAACTGCTGAGGAAGTCAATTACAATATTATAACCTAAGTGACACAAAAGATCAAACGAATTAATCGATGCTTATAACCAACATTGTGAGATTATACCAGCTAGACACACACTTTTAAAATATGTTGTTTGAATAAAAAAATGATATTCATACTTCAAATAAAAAACTAGCAGATGATTGCTTCACAAAGATTAAAGGTTGTTCTGTGGGAGTCACATTCTGGAGGTGGACAAAGCCTCATGAATAAAATATTTTCTTAAGATTTTTCCAGTGGGGGACTTGGGAATTGAATTGACAAATGCTACTCGATGTATCCTCTTGTATGGAGAAACCTGCACACAAAAGATATTTTCGCTTGGAAATTAGCAGATCTCCAACAAAAGAAACCAAATTTTTAGGTTGAGAGTAGGCAAGTTCACAAACTAAATATATCATTGTTTCATTTACCTGATTTGCAACAAATTTTTTTACATCTTCTTTGGAGATATTGATGTCAGACTTCCTCACAATAAATGCCATTGGTATTTCACCTGCTTCATCATCAGGATACCTACCATACAAACCCAAAATACAGAGAGTTGCATGCTTCAATAAGTAACATGTATGCAATTATCTTTGGATCAATGTGTAAAAGAATAGGGGCATCAACTAATGTTGCAGAGAAATTGTGTGTTATAAGCTAGATAAAACTTCAAAAATATCCAACTGTGTGTAAGAGCCGTACAACTATATGTAATTGTTAAGACTTGTAAGCACCTTCAAACATACCATTCCATTATCATCAACTGCTCTCATGCTAGACTTCCTTGGAGAGGAGCACTTTGTGGTGAACATCCTTGAATCATTCTTCTATAACCTTCAAGAGGCTAGATAGTCCATCTACTCTTGGCCATGCTTTAGAGTCATTAGATTATCATCAATCAAGTCTATTCTTTCACGAAATCAAATCATTTGCAAGTTCCTTCCACCTTTCAAGCATGTTCTAAATGTGAACAAGAACAAGAAAAGCAGAGGTATCAGCATATCCATAGAGAGACTCAAGGAGAGTAAAGAATTAAAACAAGATTAATAAAAGGTCTAAGACAGTGCCAGAGAGGCCTCATACAATAAAACATACCCAGGAAGTACTAGGGAGTAGGCTCAACCAAATCAACTTCAAGTAAGATCATCAAGGGAAGAGGAACCAAGGAGCTCCTCAAAAGGGTAGGCCAATCATGAGACATCCCTCAAACCTTTTCGCCATATTCTCAAGCCAGGAGGGCATCAAAAGCATCAAAGTGAGGCAGAGACAATACGACGACATCATAGAAGAGGGTAGAAAGCCATCAAAGGAAGAATGGAGGCATCAGGGGAGAGCCTAGCGTTCAATAGGCATCAATATGAAAGCATCAAAACACCTTCCATCAGAGAAACTCATGGGAGCCCGAGATTAAAGGCTTGGGGCCTAGAATCACTTACATATGAACATGAACAACCTGTGTTAGGCCACCATGATGACGAGCAGCTAGAATATGCAAATCATATTGACATAACCATTGCTTCCTTTAGGATCTTCCAATGTCCTTGAAGCCAACTCTTTATGAAACCTTCATCCATGAAATTCTCAACTCTTTTCCAAGAATCATATCTACCCATTTTAGGTATGATGTTTCATTATCTAGGAGGAACACACAACAGCTTCTAGATCCACCAGATGTTTTCCTTTCTTGATTCTAGAAATCAAATATCAAGCTAGGAAGGATCCTTCCATCCTTTCTCTTCGAGGACAGCCCCATATAAGGAGATCTCTTAATCTGATCATGGAGACACCAACTGTAGCCTTTAGACTCTGTAATAATTCTGTTATCAGTCCCAGAACATGCCTAAGCATCACATAAATAAGAGGTAGAAAACACCCATGTAAAGGGTCAAGCATTCCTTCAGGTGAAGACATCCCTTCCACATTCCCTGGCAAGAGCAGCCAAACATAGAAGTGATAAGAATGTCAAAATTAAATTACTTCATCATTCCTTCATGGAACCAGAGTTAGTATCAAAGCAGTAGCAGCATCCACAGCCAGTGCAAGATGAGCCTCAACCACACCATCCTTAAGTTCCAGTATGAGTTCTTTTGTGATGCATTGTGTTACTCCTTTTATTATCCATTCCATAAAAGTAGAGTCATTTTCATTTGCATCCTCTACATGTGTCATATCATCAGCATCAGAGCTCATCATAAGCAGTATAAAGGATCAACTATATAAAAGGGAAAATCCATAAGTAGAGAGAAAGAAATACTACAACACCAGGAAGGATATAATACTCAAAAGCTATCTAAAAGGAATCAGAGCAAAGCATAAGGATACTAACTCAGAGTAACCAAACCATCAAGAGCAATCAAAGAATCTAATATCATAAGAAAAGTAGGAGTATTAGAAATATTCCCAAAACTTCACAGGAGCAAGCAAATAAACCAAGATAAAACCAAAGCATCAAATGACGAAAGCATGAAAGGCATAGATACCCTGAAAGGACTATAAAAGACACAAGATCATTAGATTCCCCATAAAACTAGAAAAGAGATATACGGTAGGACAAAAAGTATTCAATTAGGCAGAAATATCTCATTTTCATGGGGGGGGGCCTGTTTTCCTATTAGGGAAAAATCATAGGGGTGGTTTTTGTGGGCACAAAAAATGAATGGTGACACACTGGAAGAACCAGTTATCTCTGTATATTCACTTTGTAGGAATAATATTTACCTTTCATTGATTCCCTCAACTTTCACATTCTGATAGTGGATGCATTATGGTATATCCTTGAAGCTTCTCAAGTGCAAGGGCAGATTTGAGGCATTCTTATCAGAAATGTTGGACAGTAACTCCGTGTTCCTTTTTCTGATGATTCTGCTCTTTCCTCGGAACTCGCCCAAAGTTATATTGAAGGAACAATGCGTTGTCTGAACATTTTGCTAAAGCAACAAGAGAAATTTGTCTTGAAGAGAAGAGAGAGGTTCTTAGGAAAACTTTCTAGATCGTCTTGTGAAAAAGCAGAAGATTCTTAAGCCAGATAATATTATAAGATACTTAGGTATTCCCTTTGGAATTGATGTGCCTCTAAATGGCCTATGGGATTGGGTCTTGAACAAGTTTGAAAGTAAGGTTCTAAGATGGTTCTGACAAGATATATCATTAGTAGGTAGAGTCACTATAAAAAAAAACAATTTTGGTAACAAGTCATGTTTTCTATTCTTCCTACGCTACTGAACTTACAACTTTCACTTAATGAGGGACACCCGAGTTTACCCAACCCATAGAAGGTAAAAATGAGTTTTCTCCAAAATACGGGGTTTATTAGGATGGAGTGAGATTGAATTTCTCCCTCTTCTGCTCTCAGGTAGCTATTCAACATGTTCTAGAGTAAAGCAGCTCAGTCGATCCTTGATTTTAGACTTATGGCACACGTGGAAACTACTGGTCTCATCACGCTCATAACAAAATATCTCAGTTATCCAATCACTTAGTTACCAAATACAATCTATTATTTTGGTCTCTCATCTTTTCGATTCACACACGGCTAGTCCCAATACAGAGCTATTTTACAACAACAGCCCAGTAGAGACTACTGCAAGTCACCTCAGCACCCTGTTAGTTCCCAAATGCCCCAATTTATATAAGAAACATGTTCCCAAATGAAATCTTTTGCTGCCCACAGGTCTCTACCTATTATATAATCAACCAGGTTAGAAAAATCAACTCTGGTCTTTACATGGGGATCTAGTCACAACCTGTTCACACCTACATGGTCCCATTTGCAGCAATCTTACGACAAATTCTATGTTACACCTACTGCATGTAGTCATCTATTCAACCTGCCCAAATGGAATCAGTTCTCTCATACACATGCTCAAATGAAATATGTTACTTGATTAGGCTGCCCATGTTTGGGTCATACACCTGGACTCATCACACCCAATCCTAGCTAGCAGAACTCAATTAGATTTCTTCCCACAGTTCAATACTGCCAGAAGTTACACAATCTGCTATGGGCCCTACTGATCACAGTTATCTAGTCAATCTTCTATCTATTCTGAAACAGCTCGAACAATTCAACTCCAGTCTTCCCATAGAACTCTTTCTACCTGGTATCAAATCACCCAGATGCTACCCAATAAGCTATTGGACCTACTGCTTACGAGTCTCTAGTCAACCTGGTCTCACCCAGTGAAATAATTAGCTATGTTCTACCCACGGGGCTCTACTCAAACTGGTCTCTATTTTCACAGCTGCTAATAAGCTATGTTCTCTCATCGAGCTGCCCAATTCAACTATGTTACCCACTGTGATTTCTTCTAGTTTCACCCTGCTTGCCACACGCCCACTAACCATAGACCTCAACTACTAGTCCCAACAATCTCAGTTCTTACCACGGGGCCGCTCTAGTCACACTGCTCTATTATACACCTCCACTATTTACACTTGCTTTCTACTTACAACCAACTTACAATGGAGGATGGTATCATAAATAGTTCGGTATAACACAACATACAGTCTATGTAGAACTTTGAAGGTTTATCAAAACAAGAAATAAAAAATGCTACTCACGGAATAACACCAGCATCACTAATCTCTAGGTTTGAGAGGAGCAACTCCTCTAACTCTGCCGGTGCAACCTAAAAAAAAAATCCGTAGAAGATTATTATTGTGGGTTTCAAATTGAAATTTAAATCGTCCTTGAAATGTTTTGTACCTGAAATTCTTTGTACTTAATCAACTCCTAGAAAAATTCCTAGAATATTAATATTGTGGTTTCGAATTGAACTTTAAATGATCCTCGGAAAATTAATATTGCGGGTTTCGAATTGAACTTTAAATGATCCTCGAAATGTTTAGTACCTGAAATTCTTTTTACTTGATCAACAACTTGTAGACCATCTTACGAGGTAGGAGATGGGACACTCTATAACAAATGATATAAATGTAAAGGAAGAGAAACCCCTAGAAAAACTTGTAGACCATCTTACAAGGAAGGAAACGGTACAAGCTGTAACAAATAATGTAACTGTAAAGGAATAGCATCCCCTCGAAATATGTTGTGAGTTTAGAATCTGTGAAATTGTTGGTATGCTTTCATAATATCTTACAAGCATGGATAAAAAAGTAACCATACTAAGGATGCCTAATTTTGTGTGTTACAATTAATGGAATATGTACAACACTATGAATAAAAGCATCCATCAATGGACCTATTTCTGGAGTTTCTTCCAATCCTTTCCAACTTGGTACAAGGCCATTTACTCTGCCTCTAGACTTTGTCAAACAACAGAGTATTGTCTTCTACACCAAATGATTTCCCCCCATAAAGATTAAAGACATAATCTGTCATCAAATTTCTTCCATCAATGTGTGTAACCCAATCAACATCATTATACTTGCTTCCCTCATTTCCTCTCCCTCCAATTACTCTAGCTAAAACCCAATCCCTTAGTGCCTTGCAAGCATGAGAATATATTTCAAATTGTTGACCATCGATTCAAAGAACGATTGAGCAGGGGACGGTATATAAGAATATTAAGTTGGGAAGACCATAAAAGTAAAATTCAAAATCAAATAAACAGAGCTCTCCTGGACCAAGCATGAACCAGCTTTTTCTGATTGTCAAACACTACACGGTACCCTTGTTGTTGGATATTGCCATCAATGGAGAGCCCACATGTGTTTCCAGCAAAGGCAAAGCAGAAAATGGTAGAACTATCCACGGGAATGATATAATTAGTACTACAAACCCCTTCTACAGGAATAGGAATTCCTGTAACTGATTCTAGTTATCCGATTTTGTGCACTCAGTCACCATTATAGGAATGCGATGAATTCCTCAGCAACTGCTCACACATCTCTTAAATTGCTACTCACAAATAACAGAGACATTTTATTCCATAATCAACACATAAACAAAGGCCGTCATAAAATCAAATGCATATAAAAATGTTGAATTCAATACAAAGATGCTCCATGGCCTGATTACACTATTTTTTAGATTGTCAAACACTACACGGTACCCTTGCTACTGGATATTTCCATCAATGGAGATCCCACCAATGTTTCCAGCAAAGGCAAAGTAGAAAATGGTAGAACTATCCACGGGAATGATATAATTAGTACTACAAACCCCTTCTACAGGAATAGGAATTATACATGAATAGGGAATTCCTGTAACTGATTCTAGTTATCTGATTTTGTGCACTCACTCACCATTACAGGAATGCCATGAATTCCTGATCAACTTCTCACACATCTATTAAATTGCTACTCACAAATAATGGAGACGTTTGATTCCATAATCAACACATAAACAAAGGCCTTCATAAAATCAAATGCATATGAAAATGTTGAATTCAATACACAGATGCTCCATGGCTTGATTACACTATATGGGAAAATTATGCCCTGGCCTCTCCCCTCATACTTACTATCTACTTTTATTCTTGTCTCCACCTCCCTAATGCCCGTAAGCTTACAAATGCTTCATTAAAACTTAGAAATGATATCTATTTCAGTTTGGATCCTATAATATTGCTACAATTGACCCTAAGATCCTATAAGGGGTTAACAGATTGTGGCTTTGGGTTAAAGGGATAGGGACTTTAGTGGTTATAGACTGAGGAAATTCCTATAATTGATTCATAATTAACATAAGATAAGCTTATTATGGTAAAAATGTAAGGATCAACTCAGAAATTCCTGTAATTGATTGATTGCACATCTCATAAATCCTGGATAGACTGAGGAAATTCAATACCAAATTAACACTGCTGTAAAAGAAGAAATTCATCTTGACTAGCAACCATGATTTCAATCTTGCAGATGACTTGGAGCTAAGATATCGAGGCTTTTGTTGAAAATTGAGATACATAGACAGAGGTTTCAGTATTAGGGTTGGGTCCTCGGAATATAAACCCATGTCATGATCCATATGACTCCACAATAATGTAATGTCCTAGGGTAATTTTAGCCCTTAGGATTCTATGTTTATCAGGGTTACAATAATTCAACAAGATTATACAACAACAATGTTCATTTTTTCAATAGTAGACATGATTGAAATAGAAAAAATATTTCCACCGTAATAAAGATATCTAATAGCAATATGATTCCCAACTAAGTTAGGGATGATTTCCCAACAAAACAATAGATTCTTCCCAACAATTATCACAATATAATTTTTATTTTCAAGATCAATACTTAGCAATTCAACTACTTATCCAATCCTAGATTCAACAGAATAACAGATAATAGAATAGACAAACCTAGATTCAACACATCAAACAGCGGTTTCCTTTTCCTTTAGTCCTAGCCAAATCTGAAATCATAATAATTGAGTTCAGATTTAATCTACGTTTGTTTCATCATTAACATAAGATAAGCTTATTATGGTACAAATTTAAGCATCAACTCAGAAATGTCTCTAATTGATTTATTGCACATCTCATAAATCCTGGATAGAATGAGGAAATTCAATACCAAACACTGTTGTAAAAGAAGAAATTCATCTTAACTAGCAACCATGATTTCAATCTTGCAGATGACTTGGAGCTAAGAGATTGAGGCTTCTGTTGAAAATTGAGATACATAGACAGAGGTTTCAGTGTCAGGGTCGGGTCCTTGGAATATAAACCCATTTCATGATCCATATGGCTCCACAATAATGTAATGTCCTACGGTAATTTTATCCATTAGGATTCTATGTTCATCAGGGTTACAATAATTCAACAAGATTATACAACAGCAGTGTTCATTTTCTCAATAGTAAACATCATTGAAATAGAAAAAAAAAATTCACCATAATAAAGATATCTAATAGAAATATGATTCCCAACTAAGTTAGGGATGACTACCCAACCAAACAGTAGATTCTTCCAAAAAATTATCACAATATATTTTTTATTTTCAAGATCAATACTCAACAATTTAACTACTTATCCAATCCTACCATGACTACACAACCATCGTCACAGTTTTATTAGGCCCGACAAGGCTCACTTGCTATATTTCATCATCAAGGTCAGTTTCACACAATTCGTTCTTGGTTCCATTGCATTCAGATGGCTCTCGTAAAATGAGGTTATTATCAAGCCCATTTTAATTAAATATGCTAAATGTGTTATTTGGGCAGATTATTTGAAGAAACACCTTAGTGTAAAATATCATTGGAACCGAGAAGAAGATATCTATAGGATGGGATGATGAAAAGTGACTTTCAGTGGCGGAGGAATCATAGAGGCAGATTAATCATTTTCTAGGATAAAAAGTGACTTAATTAAAATAAAATAAAAGGGAGAAGCTTCTAGAATGGAAATAAAAATATAAAATTAAAGTGCTTGTGGAAAGTTGAAGAGAGATCCATCAAGTCTTTAAAAGAGGGGAGAACAAGTCATTGAGATATCTTGGATTTGGAATATTTTGTTTTGGGAAGTTTGAGAACTTGGTTTCAGGTTCAGAGAGCCCTAGGACAAAAGCCCTTGGGTTTCTTGTGTTGGAAAATCAAGGTATATAGTATATTATTATTGATTCTCCTTACTTGATAATTACTTGTGATGTTTGTGGGTATTCTTCATCAAGCAATTATAAAAAACATGAAGATCACAAAACACAAGGAACACAAGATAAAGGCTCAACGCCAGGGAAAAACCCCACAACTGGGGAAAACTCGAACAATCCTCTTCTTATAGAATCATATCAAAATGAGACCTTCAAAACCCAAAGACCAAGTCTAAGACCTCAAGCGCCAAGTCAAACCTCCAAATGATCTCCTCCAAACAAGACAAAATCTACTAAATTCAACGCATGTGAAACTCTTCACAAACTACTTCAATCAAAGTCTCAGTCCTGCAACTTTAGGTTTGCAATTCGGCCTGGAATTGTCAGCCCCTACAACTTGCCCAAAATACCCTAACTTCTTGCACATGTGAGAGAGATGATTCAATTTCCATTTCTTCTTCCTTCTCTCTTGAATTGTCCTTCTCTCCTTGAATTTTGTTCTTCAAAAATATTCTTATCTTACTGCAGATCGAACTTGTGCAAGTGCTCCAAATGAGTCAATGTCTCATGATATATATACACTCTTCAAGAGGTCGAATAGAGCTCTTCTAGAAGACTTCATCCTGGTAAGGCCGACTTTGTCTTGGGAGCCCAAATAATGTTTCTTTCTTAATACAAATTTTCCCAAAAGGGTCTTTTACATATGACAATAATTCTTTTGATTCATGACAAATATTTCTTGAAAAACTCTAGGAGCATGAAATGCATGCTTGACCTAGATGACCATTAAATGGAGCATGAAATTGATGGTTGAAAACCAATATTTTCTTTCTTATTTTTCTTGATACATAAAATATACATAATGACATAAGTAAAATACAATTATGAAGACCGAAACTAGTTACTTTTCCAACATCTTGGTGTGTTGGACAAAACCCCAACTCACTATTGTGTAGATTTCATTCATAAAGCTCGTAGAGCTTCATCAAAATAAATTGGTGAGCATATCTGAAGCAAATATGTGGGTTGGAAGTGGGGATAAACCAGATCTCCAATTTGGGCTTCATTTCCAATGATGTAATGGAAGATCAAGAGTTATTGTCAGCCATTTGTTGGTATTTGTAACAGATTCTAGAAACCCTATTTATTGCAAATTTGATTAATTTGTTGGCAATATCCATCTTGTAAAATTATACACATTTTGTGGTGTTTTTGGATGTAATTCATGGAATAATTTTGTCGAAGTAAAATACCAAATTCCTACTAGCTAGTGTTATCCTCTCCTCGTGCCTACAATCGCACTGTAGCTCGGGGAGCCAAAGGGAAGAAGATTACCTTGTGTTGGTAGGGTAGACAACCAAGTGGACCAGCAAAATTAGTTAAGAATGGTGGGAATTGCAAAAAAAAAATCGCTGCAACCACAAACTTCCTACAACTGCAAACTCCTCATAATGCTTCCAGATACAGAGCCTCTAATGGTTATTCATTAAAATTCTGTTTGCACTTGCAGTGCTCTAACCTAAAATGATAAATATAATTTCATCAGTGATGAAAATGGATAAAAGGGCTTAGAAAAGCTCAAAAAAAATAAATGCTTTGTCTGATCACAAGCCTCAACCACTCAAACCTTGCATCTAACATCAGATTTTCCCAAAATCCACCTCCAATGCATTTGGATTCTTGAAAAATGTGGAAGTGTTTTTTCAGGAGATGATTGAAAGCTTCTGAGATGTTTGGTGAGGAAATATTATATGTGTATTTGTGAAAATGCACCATTTTTCTATTTCTTGAAATTTTTGAAGTGCCATTCTGAAATGCATTCATAGCATTTCACAAATGCATACAAAATACAGAGTTATGTTCATTAATATCAATATTTCAGCAATTGTGTATCATTTGTATAATTACTTGTGTTGCTTTATTCAATTCTCATATAGTCTTGTATCACAATTGACATGTTACCACATGTGTTCCTCAACAATGTCATATATGTGCTATCTCAGGTGTCCATGTGATTTTATCCATTAATTTCTAGAGATGTTTATCGAGTCAGAACCTAAAAAGGTACTTTAGTTGAATTTGTAAGAACGTATGTTCATCACAATTATTATGATGTATTTCATAATCCATATTTTACACTCGTGGTATTGGTATCAGTCAACCATCTGAGAGATTCGCTAAATCTATAGGAAAAATATTGAAATTCTCCATTGTAGCTGCTTACTGGTACTGTGTTGATACAAAGAAAGGTTGTGAATAGATTTGAGATGAGCTGTTTATGTATTTACACTTTCTTACATCTGTAGATGCTTCTATTTTTAGGAAAGCAGAAGGTGTGGATTCTGCACTAGGACAACAATCCTCGTTCTCTCATAGTCGCTACTATACACCTAGTTCTTAATCTATATTCTTAACTGTAGATGTTTATTGTCCCCGCTTGACTTTAAAGTGATACGTGTATATGATTCCGAAGCATTTTTTGTATTAATGTTAAGATAGATTTAGTTTCCCTAGAGGCTGGGACTAAACATTTAGGTAGAAGGTGGGCCTATTTGGCCAAACACTCATAAAACAATATTATTGTGAAATTTTGTTCCCTTGTAAGGAAATACAAATTCATCATATCTGTTTTCTTTTCCGCATGAACAATTAACAGGAGAAAGCATCAAAATGGTTTCGTTAACATGCAATGATTACCACCACAAGCTATCCAAATCCACTATATTTGGCTAACGAAGGACCAACTTCATTGGTTAGCCGAGATGATGACATGATGCCCACTGACTTTGATTTCATATCGCTAAGTTTCAAGTTATAACACTAAAGAAACTAGTTTTCTCCCCCATTGAGGGCAAATGACCTTTGCCATTCTTCTCTGCACTCCAAGATCAGTCAAAAATGTGCAATTAGACTTTCTGCTATTCTCCTCTGCACTCCAAGATCAGTCAATTTTTTTGACTGATGCACAATTATCCCTTCTTTTGTCTTATGCATAATAGGCTACGAAAACAAAGATGTCGATTACATTCTACTTTTCAATATATTCTTGATGCCAAATTGGCTCCTTGTTATCCTGGAGGAGAGGAATCCACTGTCAATCTTGACGAGTGTCCCATTTGTTTTCTTTACTATCGAGGCCTTAATAGGTCAATATGTTGCCTAAAAGGCATTTGTATAGAATTGTTTTTTCAGACGAAGCCCCCAAATTTTAATCGCCCCTACACAATGTCCCTTTTGCAAAACGTCAAACTATGTTGTGGAGTATAGAGGTGCTAAAACACAAGAGGAGAAAGGCATTGAACAAGCTGAAGAGAAAAAATTGGTTGAAGCAAAAATAAGGATGTGACAACAAGAGCTTCAAGCCGAGAAGCAGAGAGTGCATAGAAGACAAGAGGTTATTCATGCTGGAATGACTCTACCTTCTGAAGAAGTTGACAGATAGGATATTCTTGTTTGCAATGCAATATCAGATACTAATGGGGTCAATGCCACTCATGGTTCCTCGTCAGATCTAAATGGGATTCATTCAACTCATGGTACATCTAAGGTTGCTGATACAAGGTCCAAACCTTTGCCTGGTCAATACAACAGGGACAATGAATTTGACTTGGACCTAGAGGACATAATGGTTATGGAAGCTATTTGGCTCTCTATCCAGGAGAATGTTGCACATAGAATCTCCGGACCCTCTTCTTTTTCCTTGGAAAACATTCTTTTGTCTAGACCTGGTCAAACATTTAGGTCGAGGGATAGTTTTGAGTCTACTATGTCACATCCAACATCAACTGATTCAAGAGAGGTTGTGCCAAGTAGCTATGTGACAGGGGCCTTGCTTGTGCAATTGCAACATTAGCTGAAAGACAAGTACTATATAATGATTAAACATCTGCAAGGTAAAGCTCTAAAAATCATCAAAGTTGTAGAGACTCTACTGGAAGTGGTGGAATAGAGGGACAGGAGGTTATATATCATAACCCAAATAGTGAGAAAGAATTATCAGTCTCTGATATACAAGAAAGAGGGCATGGAAACCGAGAGAGAAAAGAGCAGCAACAACAGTTATTCACAGAAAAGGATAAAAAAAGTGTGGATATAGGAGGTGGTGACAGATCTGAGGCCAATGCACTAGACAGTTGGATATAGGTTTCACCTGAAAGAAGACGCGCTTTTTCTCCATGTATAAGAGAAGGAATTCAAGGCTCAATGTATGATTGGGTACTTGATCATAGTTTTGAAGTAGTTGAAGTTGGGACTAGTTTTTCAAGTAGTGTACCCTCATACCCTTAGCTTCAGACTTACCTTGGAAAGCACCTAAAGTTCCTCACAATACTGAAAATTATGCTGATCCACCTTCCTTTAATGCACAACCTTATGGGGTCCCCGAGACTTTTGAAGAACAGATGCTGCTATCATTGTCCATTTCACTTGCTGAGGCCCAAGCACACTCATGAATTTATGGAATCCTCTGTTATACGGATAGAACACATTTTGTGATTAGAGGCAAATGTCTTTCTATTACTTTAAACCTTCTCACCATGTTAGCATCATGTACATGTTTGGAAAATACTGACTTGTCATTGACAGGACGGCTTGTTAGGGTGTCCTGTCAATGACCAGCCAGTTAGAAATTGTTTTTTGAGTTGGGGTTATCCATACATTCTGAAGGTTTTTGTTTAAAGGTCATAATTATGAAATAAATTATATAATAAATGAAATACAATGGAAGATAAACTATATTAATGGTGCAACTAGACAAAGTGAATGTTCTGTGTGCCTTATTCTGTATGGAGTCTGTGCTGCAGACACCTATACATGAAACTTTTACGTGGTTGTTCTCGACCTGATCTGTCATTGGTCTTTAACAACTGCAAAGGAAAATTGGATATAATATTCTTTGTATATTGTTATGGTTTAGATATTGTATATGGGGTCTGGTTCTGAATTTTTTATTGTTATGGATGAAATCATGAATAGATTATCGATCAAAAGTTGGAAGCTTGCATATTCAAGCAAGTGTTTTTTTTTTCGTAAAAAAAGTTTTCAACAAATTGATATTTGCCTTCCTCTCCTTGTTTATCATATATTCGCTCAGTTAATTTGTTAGAACGGGCTTGATGCCTCTTACTTCCAGGTATTTATGAATGGCCTTTTGTAAACTCTCATCCAAATCGCTACAACCCAATAAACATAAGATCCAATCTATAAACCGAACCTGTATATATTTAAAACCCTCAAAAGCCTAAAGTTCCAAAGCTCTAAACCCCAGAAGCCTGAAAATTCAAACCCCTCAAGCCCTGTAGGATCCCAGAAAACTTGAAAATCCAAACCACTAAACCCAGAGAAATTTGATAGCCTGCCCCTAAAGAACCTTTAACCCTGAGAAGACTAGAATGACAGAAAAAAATTAAAAAAAAAAAGAGAGATAAGGCATCATGATACTCACTCAAAGTAAGGTACATCATCTGGAATTTGATCTCCTTCATCTGCTGTATTTTTCTGTGGGTGTTTGAAGGCCATTGAATTGATTGAAACCTCCTTGGCATACCCAGTGCAAATAAACTCGAGGAAAGGACCTTCTCCTTTATAAATAGTGACTATTAGATAAACACGGGGTTCAACAGAAGCGATATCACCGTTGTTATCTTCTTCCTCCTCCTCCTCGTCGCCCATGTCCCCTAGCATAACTTCAACTTTTATATCCTCGTTACCATGTTTCTTCCGAAAAATAACAACCTGAATGCCCAGAATATCTTCGATCTCCCAGGGAATGGTGCCTGGGGGTTTAGGATCCTGTAAAAAAATTCAATACAAAGGAATCATGACTATATTCAACTCTTCAGCGAAATATCATAAGCTCTTAGGGATTTTTCTTTTACTTTACCTCGGTGGGAGGGTCTGACTCAAGCGCACAGTGAATCTCATCTTCTAGCATTTCCACTAGGCTTTCGTTTGATTTCGTATAGAATGCAATTGAAGTAGCCGCCCAGCTGGAAACCCATGGTGTTCCCTTGATTGTTTCTTTCCTGCAACAGCTTTGAATGCAAACGCAGTGGCCAAAATGATGAGCCTCTGATGATTTAAGCCTATGAAAGCCTTTGGTGCTACACAGAAGGCTACCCTGGGGCAAAGTAGGCGATGCAAGAGTCATGGGAAGTTACGAATCTGGTTCTCTTTAGGCCACAGTTATAAACCTGAAACCCTGCTCTATGCCACAGACAAAAAATATGAAGTCAATCTTGGAAACCCTACTTTGTGCCACAGGAAAAATAGTGGCAATCCAACCTAGAAACCCTACTCTGAGCCACAAGCAAAACAGTCGAAATCCTGGTTGAACGATACCTGGAACAATGAGTATTATCACTGATAGTCTCTAGTCCCAGACTAACGAATTTTGGGATCGATAGATGGGTTAAGCAGAGGCGGTCCTATTGTTGGCCGGTGAAAAAATCATATTATCACCTTGAAAGAAAAATAAAATAACCCAACCCAAACACAACGTTAATATACAAACATCTTTCATCTTGTGATAATTCAAGTTTTATTCTTTTTAATTAATAATTAATATCATTGTATAGTTGTTTTTTCAATAATCTCAAACATAAAATGTGATAATAATCCAATATCATTGAATATCAACATCAAATGTAATAATAATCAAATATCAGCATTGGATATACATTATTCAAGAGTCCTCTTGAGATATTTAATCTTTTGTCTTTGTCATAATCACTTGCATGAGGGATAGAAATTTCTTGTAGCTTTTGGCTATTAAAAGAATACTATTGTCATTAATTGTCACTATGGGTCTATATGGAAGGTCAAGTGGATTTATATTGGACTCGTATGTTTTTGTTAGTGTTTGGAATGAATTTTGTTAGCATTATTGATATATAAGAAAATTGTTATTTGGTATGATAAAATTTATGCATAAATATATTATAAGTATAAAAAATTATAGTTTTTTATTATTTGAGCATTGCTATTTCATATATGCAGTTTATATATTTGTGTTTGATTTTGTAAATGGTGCAAAAGGAGTATACTAGATTTTTTCAATTAGATGAATCTAGTGACAACTGATGTTTATTGATTTGATCTTGTAAGTGATGGTGAGATTTTGCAAAATAACTATGTGAGATTGTCTTATATTAGATGTATATAGTTCTCCCCAAAAACAAAAAACAAAATTCATGACTCTTCAAGGAATTTTCAAAAACCTCCACTAAATCCCTAAAAGAATTTTAGAGACGATTTTGACAAGACTTTCGCAAGCCTAAACCGCCCCTGAAGGTATTTTTTGTAGCAGTGTTTTCATTATATGCCCATTACAAATAATTTAATCAATATAAAATTGACATCAAATCGAGATTCACAAGATTGATGAAGGGGAAAATAAGGGAATTTCAAATTTAGGAGGGCACAAGTTTATCACAACAAAGATCAACAATCAAGATAGTCTACAAATTAGGGTTTTGAAAGGTACATAACTTAGCATTGGCATAACATTGATTAATATGTAAAATATAGTTGTACCCTAAGTCTCCTATATAATATGGAAGATAAGGAAAAACCCTCGCCTAATGAAGATATCATAACATAAGTGGAAAACGTAGATGATCTTGATTTGTCACCCATGGCAAAGGCTGGGAATATAAGAAGAGAGATCTAGTGGAATTCCAATAATTTGGTTTTGTTGTAGTAGTTCAATCAAAAAGTCTCAAGCGAAAAATATGTTTCGGTTAATTACCATATAGAGTTGGAATATTGAGATTGTAATAGAGTTGAACTAGTTATTTAAAATGAAGAGAAGAGGATTAGTTCAAGAAATGAGCTTATAAAAGGTTGGTTAAGGAGATCCTGACATGGATAAATAATTTTGTGGTGGAAGAGGATTATGTGTCTTTTAGTTCTCCAACCATGGAAGTGTAAGCACCAATGCTTGGAGGTGACCTATAACGGATTAAATCATATTGAATAACTAAGGGAATAAGGTGCCATGGAGGAAGCACATGCATTAAAGAGGGGAAGATAGGATTTAAATCAAAATGCAATAATTAAGAAGTGGTGGATGAATAGAACGAAGGAGATTCATCACAATACTATGGTAATGAAAATGAGTATTGGTGAGGATGGAAACATAGAGGCACAAGTAAAAGAGTTCAAAAGGTTTCAAAGGTGTCAAGAGAATACCAAAAACTTGCTCAAATAGGGGGATTTAATAATTGGAAAGAGCTTGGAGAGAAGAATAGGTGGGGAGAATATGTCAAGAAATTTGGAAGAGAAAAAAAAAGTGATGGCTCAAGGAGGTGAGCACGTTCAGCTAGATGGATCATGATTGTCTAAAATGAAGCCTTAGTTTGTAAGATATTGATTGGCCTGTGGAGAGAGATATCATCACAAAGAAAGAAGAGGAAGAAAAACTTAGCAATGTGTTCTAATTGTTTGAGCTACAGAAAGGTGAAGTAGTAGACATAATATAGCCTAAGAAAAGTGGATCCAATCCAAACCAACCACCCTAATTATTTTAAAAGCCTAGAGGTAATCCCAAATTTTTATTCTACTTTTGACTTGAAAGCACCTTTTCTTAGTAGTTTGGGATATAGTAGTAGTGAAAACAAAAGGAAGGTGGGAATACAAGTGGAAGTGGCATATGTTATGTTTGAATTTTAGTTCAAGTGGGGGAGTAGGCCTAATTATTCAAACATGTCTATAAGGTTTTGTCTTGGTGAACAATCGAACCAACGATATGGTTATAGTAGTTCCAAGAACTTTATGAAAGTTAATGGTGATGAAAAACCACATTGGTTCTTATGTGGATTCATCTAGAGGGTGAAAAGGATTGTAGTGCTAGTTTCTAATTTGATAAAGTTCCTAACCACATTGTGGGGGAAGCTTCTCTAATGGTGCATGAAGTTCATATAGATTTATACCTAGGGTGTAGCTAAGGCCTTGGACGAATTAAAGGTGGTATTTATAGCTAAGTTCTAGAGGCTAACATTGAACAACAAAAAATCACTAAGTTGAAGGATATTAAGAAAATGGTTCGAGAAAGTTCTTAGGAGTATGATGAAAAATTGCAAAACTTGATCAACAAACTCTCTTGTATTATCCATGACATTCAACACAAAGAATGATCCATTCAAATTTTGTTGCTATTTAATAGTGTACCATTAATGCAATAATTGTGCGTGACATAGAGGGATGTATTATATTAGGTCATGACGATAGAATCTCGTAGGGTGAATATCCATTTTACTAAAAAATTTCATGGTTGGTAGGATCGAAGAGAGAATTATGTAAGGAGTTCCTTCTAGGTTAAGGACATGGGTATTAATATTGTTAAAGGGGGTTGCCTACGAGGATACATTCGTATCTATTGATACATTGGTATTTCCTCTTGCAATTGAGTGGCATCTAGGGTGTTGAAGATCCTTATAAGAGTCCCCTTTGTACTAGCAGTCGCAAGGAGGCTGCCATCAAGGTGAGTGCAAATCAAGCGATGCGAGAGTCATGGAAAGTTACAAATCTAGTTCTCTTGAGACCATAGCGCTCGACTCTCATTTTCCCATGTTGCAAGCTTGAACAGGCCAACACGAAGCTATTGGGAGCATGAGAAACAACACATAAACCCTTGGGGTTTTCCATCATCTCCATATGGTGCACCAACTTCAAATCCACGAAATTGTACACAAATCTTGTGATCCAACACCACCACAATCCATCTTGTCTTAGCTTCATGACTCGAACCTCAGACCTGAAGGATAATTCCCTAATACAACAACTCTAATGATCATCCCAGATCATGACCTTATTGGGCGGGTACTGGGGATTCGAAACCCTGCCCACGAGGGTCAAAATATTACATCAAAATAACATCTCCACAACACTAATACCACCATTATTGAATTCCCTTCTAAATATTTCTTTGAATAGATCATAGTTGTAAACCTAGAAACCCTACCCTGTGCCATAGACAAAACAATCGAAGTCCATCCTAAAAAACCTCCTAGGGTGTAGCTAAGGCCTTAGACAAAATAAAGGTGATATTTATATCTAAGTTCTAGAGGCTAAACATTGAACAACAAAAAATCACTAAGCTGGAGGAGATTAAGAAAATGGTTGGAGAAAGTTCTCATGAGGATGATGAAAATTTACAAAACTTCATCAACAAACTCTCTTATATTATCCATGAAACTCAACACAAAGAATGATCCATTCAAAATTTGTTTCTCTTTAATAGTGTACCATTAATGCAATTGTCGTGAGTGACACCGAGGGATTCCTTAGGGGGTTAAATGGGTTAGGGCCGGTTTAGAGGTTTAGGGGGTTAGGGGATTTAGCAGTTAAGAATTTTAAAGGGTTAGGGGTTAATGAGGTTAGGGTTTATGGGGTTAAATGGGTTAGGTTTAGGGGTTTAGGGTGTTGAATTTGTTAGGGGTTGGGAATTAGGGTTTAAGGGGTTAGGGGTTAAGGGTTTAGAGGTTTAGGGTTTAGGGGGTTAAATGGGTTAGGGGTTGGGAATTAATGTTTAAGGGGTTATAGGCTAAGGGTTTAGAGGTTTAGGGTCTAGGGGGTTAAATGAGTTATGGGTTTAGGGGTATAGGGGGTTAAATGGGTTAGGGGTTGGGAATTAGGTTTTAAGGGGTTAAATGGGTAAGGGGTTGGGAATTAGGGTTTAAGGGGTCAAAGGTTTAGGTTTTAGGGGGTTAAATGGGTTAGGGCTGGTTTAGAGGTTTAGGGGGTTAGGGGATTTAGCATTTAAGGATTTGAAAGGGATAGGGGTTAATGGGGTTAAATGGGTTAGGTTTTTAGGGGTTTAGGGTGTTGAATTTGTTAGGAATTGGGAATTAGGGTTTAAGGGGTTAGGGGTTAAGGGTTTAGGGGTTAAGGGTTTAGAGCTTTAGGGTTTATGGGGTTAAATGGGTTATGGGTTTAGATTTCTAGGGGGTTAGGGGATTTAGCAGTTAAGTATTTTAGGGGTTAGGGGTTAATGGGGTTAGAGTTTAGGGGGTTAAATGGGTTATGGGTTGGGAATTAGCATTTAAGGGGTTAGGGTTAAGGGTTTAGGGGGTTAAATGGGTTAGGTGTTTAGGGGCCTAAATGTGTTAGGGGTTTAGAGGTTTAGGGGATTAAATGGGTTAGGGGTTGGGAATTAATTTTTAAGGGGTTAGGGGTTAAGGGTTTAGAGGTTTAGGGTTTAGGGGGTTAAATGGGTTACATGTTTAGGGGTATAGGGGGTTAAATGCGTTAGGGGTTGGGAATTAGGGTTTAAGGGGTTAGAGGTTTAGAGGGTTAAATGGGTTAGGGGTTGGAAATTAGGGTTTAAGGGGTCATAGGTTTAGGGTTTAGCGGGTTAAATGGGTTAGGGCCGGTGTAGAGGTTTAGGGGGTTCCTCCTAGAGTTCCTTTGCCTCCAGTTTTATGAACTGGCTCCAACTAGAATCTTATGCTCCATAATTTTTTAGATGCAACGAGTCTAGAGGCATGATGAAGAGCCTAAAAAACCATGCAAATGGAGGTGAGGCTAGCCCTATCAAAATCCCTATAAATGGAGGTGATTTTGGCCTTATCCCTATAATTCAAGGGGTTGAAACATGAAATATGCAAATAATAATTTGTTTTGGCTACATCATCTCTCAAAATTTACCTTTTTTATTATAATAATTACCATGTGTGGATGAAACTAGGTCTAACTCGACTTCATGAAGAAATGCAATCTTGCTTATATGGCTAGGTTGAATTGCATCATGAGGAGTTTCCAAGAAGAGGCTCATGTACAAGGTGTGGGAATAAAGGTTTATTTTCTCTAAAATAGTATGATACCTAGAGACTAAAATAAGAAAGGATAAGGTGTGTAAAAATAGCAAAAGGCTCTTAAGCAAGCACCCCTTCCTAGGCTACATTAGAGCTCTAGGAATCCTCCAATTTTGAACGAATTCTGAAGGTGGAATTTCAAATAAATTGATGCCCTAGCTATCACACCAAAAGGGAACCCTTGAAGCTCCTTTGACTTGGGGATTTCTTGAAGGTTTCCATTTTGTAGTTCATCATTCAAATATTTTCTCTTAACCTATTGGAGTATTGTAGGTATGCAACTTTGCACCGCACCTGACCCTGTCTTGCTATGAGACATAATATGAAACAATTTTAATAGCTTGATTCAAACCCGCCAAAGAAAACCAACATATTAGAAGCTCAACTTAGCACTATGTAATATTTTAATTAATGTAATTTCCTCCCAACTAATCATATTAAACATTGGATGAAATTTTTTATTTAATGCCAAAAACCATGAAAATCCTCCTACAATATAGATGGAATAAACTTTAAAACCTAAAAAATGCAAATTATGTTTGCAACTTACACCTCACATTCCATGAAGTTTCATTTTTGTCCTATTTCACTAAGATAAAGGAGATATCATATTGTCAATAGTATATTCCAATCCAAATTACTTATGAGACATTTCACCTTTGAACAAAGATGCTCCAAATTTTATTTCAAAGAACAATATCTCATCCTTTTTCCCAATTATGGACAAACAAGTCATTTGAGTTGACATAATCAAATTACTGGTCAAAGGTGTGTATATACAAAAACTTTAAACTAGACCTCAATACAAAGAAGTGAGAGAAATAGTCATAAAACTAGTGCTCAACACAGAAATAAAACAAATAAATCTAAAAAACACCCAATGCGGTTTACAATCTCAGCTTTGGAAGAACCATTGAATTTCATCTAAACACAGACATCATTCCTAGTTGATATGCAAATGTATCCCATTTTGATACAGTTGGGACCTAAAATATTCTATCTGAATGCTCTTGAATTCAATTATATGTACATAATTTAAATTAAGAAGTGCAAAGGAGTTGTAATAAGCAGTCATATTATACAATATTGGTCATTGTAACTTCTAAGTATTTTGAAATACGTTATTACCCTTTTGAGTTTTGGTACAGATGAAGGCTTATAGCCCAAAGAGTTCTCAATTCCCGTGCTTTTTTATTGAACCATTTTATTTTTAGAAGATTGGGTCATATGATAGCAAATGTTGGAAGTACAACTTTGGACCTAGCCAAAGGGACTGAGACTCTGATGTTGTCATGTTGATATTGGGAACTTCTAAGTTTTTTGAAATATGTTATTGGCCTTCTGAGGTTTGGTATCGACAAAGGCTTATATCCCAAATATTTATCAGTTCTCATTCTTTTCTATTGAACCATTTTAGTTTTGGAAGATTTTTTCATATGATAACAGATGCTAGAAGTATAAATTTGGACCTAGCGAAAGGGTTTGATGTGGTCACGTCTATATTTGAATTTTTTGACAAAAATAATGTTATAGATCCAAAGGACCACAACGAGGTTAACGAGTTCTCAACATTGTTTTATGTTCTTTATTTGGAAAGTGCTTGTGGTTTGAAGAGGTTGCAAGAGATGAGAATCTTAAATAGTTGTTAAGCGGGCCAATGCAAGTTTTATAAGTAGAATGTGCGGCTTCAATCCCTGATGTATCAAATTTGGCCGCGCATTCAGGAGATAGAATGGTCATCCTTCACCCACATTTATCATGAGCTCAAGCAACTAGCAGATAAGCTCTTTGAGGAGGGATTCAAGTAGCCAGATGATGAACTATCATCAAGATCAAGGTTGTCGCACACCCAAAATAGTGTCAGGGTGACATGCATCCAAGATGTGCCAGGTGCCAGGGTCTGCCAACATGTGCTAGGAAGTGTTAGGGACTGTTAGGGAAACACAAGGGAGAATTTACGTTGTAGCCATTGGAGAATTATTTACATTGTAGCCATTACAGGACCCTCATAATTTTTTTACATGGAGAATTATTTACATTGTATCCATTACATTAAAGCAAGAGGTCCGCCAATGCTTTTTTGTATGTGTTTATAAATTGGAAGAGAGAAATCAGAAACAAGAAGGGCTTGAAGGATCTGAACAAAGAAATGGAGATCACTGGGATAAAGTTGATGGCATTGGAGTTGGTAGTTTAAGACTGTCACAAGGGCATCCAAGATAACCATGACCTGATTAAAGAAGTGGAAAACAAGCTGGCAGTCCACATTGAGGAATATATCAATCCATTTTTTACTAAACCAGATATATAACCGTGGCTCTCTCTACTCATAATATTTCATTGAGATTGTGTTAGGTATCTGTTATTAACCTATGCTTGTGTATATTTAAATTGGTACTATATTAATAGTCCAAAAATGAGGCATTTTGGATTGTCTATAGTTTGTACTAGTTCTGAAAAACAACTGGCAATAGTTAATCTCTTTGGCTGCAAAAATTATTCTACTTGTTGTGTTGGGGAGTTTCTCTCAGGAAATTTATGGATAACCCGCCATATTTTTTATATACGTACTGTGCAAAACCTTTATAAATCTACCTTTCAAATCAGCGTCAACCCAATGCAACAACATTTTCCCCACAAAAATCACAAGATCAAGGCAACATGTGTGTTGTGTGCATTTAAAGAGATGGATAGGTAGGTTTACCATTACGAGAACATGGCACCTTAAAATCCGACCACAATTGGTGAGTGCTAGCATTTGCGAAATGGCATCATGAGGGGAGCCTTTTCCAATAGAGATTATTCATTTACATTACAATATATAAAACATGTAGTTAGCGTTCCATCCATGTTAGCGCACACACCTGATGGTATCAATCCTTAAATTGATGGTGTCAGCGAGTTAAGGGGTTAGGGGTTAATGAGTTTAGGGGTTAGGGGTTATGGGTTAAGGGTCAAGGTTGAAGAGGATATGGGATTAAGGTGTATGGGGTTCAAGGATTCTAAGTTAGGGGTTAGGGGTTAGTGGCTTTGGGTTTAAGGGATCAAGGGGTTAATTTTTTATGAGTTATGGGTGTAGGGGTTAAGGGATTGTGACGTTGGGGTTAAAGGGATAAGTATTTTAGTGGTTAGGGTTAAGTGCGTATGGGTTTTGATAATGTGGCCCCTAATCCCCTTGTCAAAACTATTGGGGTTTCCCCTATCAATTTCTCTCATTTCCTTACCTATAGGTCCCCTGGCCCCTATGCCATAAGGCCCTAAGGCTCCTTCTCATTCTCTAATGTTAGGATTATAGATCTCAGTAAACCATGCTCGAACCTCTCACTTCTACCCATCCATGCTACCCCTATGTTCCCTTGCCCCGTTCAATACACCAAAATATCCCCCTCCCCCAAAATTCATTATAATTGAACATTTGGAGGTGATAATTTAACAACAAATTCACAAATAGTCCATTTATAATGGTGTCTTGGAGCTATTAGATGTCATTTCATTGAGCTACAGTGATAGGTGAGAGCTATGCATAGCTCACTAAAGGTGTATCAAGAGGTTATTAGTCTATTGGCTATAGAATTTGACTCCTTTTATTTGTAACTTAGGGAAATGTAAAATATGTGGAGACAATCTCCATTCTTCTTCTTTCACTGGGCCATGTAAAATAAATGAAACAAAAAGTCTCAACCCCTTGGAGAAGGAAAGTTGAGAACAATATTTAGCATGAACAAACAAAGAATCCAATGAGTTAAGTTTAGAGGCGTCTCCCTTTGTAAACAAGAATCCATAATCTTGTTAGAGTTAGTATGAATCTTTACTAGAGGTTGAGTAGTCTTCACATCACCAACCACATCCAATTTAAAGGTACCAAACCCTACAATAAAAATGACGTCTCCAAAAAAAGTGTACTTAATACCAATAATATCACCTTATGAATCTATTACAATATGATTTGGAAAGTACGTTTCCATACATGTGTGAAAGAAACAATCCATTTGGTTAGCAAAAGGAAGTCTTTTTGAAGACCTCAAGAAAGCCCCTTGAATGAGACAAGAAGGGTTTAAAACCATATAATACAAGTCAATCTATGAACCCTATTTCTTATGTGTTCTATGCATGTATTTGTTCACTCGGTTTGACATGTGATAGACAATATATGAAGCCTTCTTTTCCACGTATCATCTTCATTAGATATCATGTTGCTAAGAATGAAGTGTCTGGAATAGAGTTAAAGTTCCTATTTTAGTTTGTTGTCTTTTTTTGTCTTTTAGAGTACAAATATTTCTGATCTACTGTGCTAAGGCAGTTTGGATTTCAAATACTCAAGGAATATGTGAGCTAATATAAGACCATATTGTAATATTTTAAATAGCATGATGAACTATTTAACACAATTTATGGTGTTTGATTGATTGAGATGTTTATTTTTGGATGGATCGATGTACATCTCTTTAGCCAATAGACAAAACTCCTTAAGCATTGTTGCAAGTATGTTATTGACATGTTGAAGTGCCATTGAGACTTAGAGGTAGAATATTTAGACTTGTATGTTGTCACCTATCCGGGTGTGATGATACCTTGTGGAGGTAGGAAAAAATTCAATTTTTTAAACTCTTGGATATATTCTATACCCTCTTGAGAGAATTTCAACCTTTTAAATAAAATTACAAACAAATGTACATTCATGCAATAATTACTAATTGATTTTGGGGTGACTCAATAAATTGTAGCATGTTGGCTTGTTGAATTTGTTAGTAAGTTAATTAGGGCATGATAAATTTGTAAGCTTCAGTGGGATTTATTGTGGTTGTATGTGTTTTAGAGAAGCGAGTTTGGAGTGGTGGTTGTGCTTCCTTTATTGAATTTGATTTCTTTGGTTCTTCTTCTTGTGTATGCCCACTATGGTATCTTATCGTTTGCAAATAATTTCTTATTATGTACAGAAAAAATTTCTTGTTGCATCCTTGAAAAATTTGCACAATTGTCCTAATTTATCTCTGTAATACCTTGAGTTTTCTCGCTTCTTTTAATTGGGCTATAATTTTACACCTCAAGAGGGTTGTTAGTTGTTTTCTAACTAAATTTCTAAAACATTTTTTCTTTTATTTATTTATTTATTTTTTCTTTAAGAAGGTGTTTCCTATAAAATCTAGAAGAATAATTACAAGTGGCCTGATTATAGTTGTCATCAGAAGTTGTCTATGATCATGGGTAAGAAAACTCTCAGAGGGTGAAAATTGGGTATGTTATACCTATGTTAAAATTTGGCTAACATCCAATTAGATATGTTATACATATTTCACAATTAGGAGATCGCAAACCATACAATTGCACATAAAAATGCACTAATCCTCAAATATCAGGGTAAGTGCAAGATTATTTATTGAATATATTTTAGTCACATGATACAACTATCCCACAACTCTACAGTAAGGAGACCAACATGGAACAACAAACTTAAAATCAATCGATGCACTCACTTTCATGGGAATTTCATGAACATTTTTATTTTCTTATATAATGCACTTTACCCACATCTTGAGATCACACAAAAATGGTATTCATAGTAAATTTTCCTGGGTGAAGTAATTCATTTTTCCAGCAAGATCAAGTTACGTAGTTATAATGTCTCATGTTTTTGCATACATCTAACCGGTAACATACCTTGCAGGAATTTTGAAGGAAATCCCACTCAAATTATCAGAGAATCTCCAGGTGATCTCATTAAAAAAGTATGTTTCTCCTTATATGTTGATTATTCTTGCTCTTCACTGTGTTTTGTATATAAATTCATTTCAATTCATTCATATCAGATATACTCAGGCTCCTGGTTCCAATTTAAAGGTCGAGTTATCATCATTGTTTGTTGTTCTTTACTTGGAAAATTCTTGTGGTAATTTGAAGAGTTTGCAAGAGACGGGAATCTCAAATAGTTGTTGACCGGGCTAATGCAAGTTTTATAAGTAAAATGTACGGCTTCAATCCCTGATGTCTCAAATTTGGATGCGCATTCAGGAGCTAGAATGGTCATCCTTCACCCACATTTATCATGAGCTCAATAAACTAGCAGATAAGCTCTCCGATGAGGCATTCAATTAGTAGCCAGCTAGTGAATTACCAGCAAGATCAAGGCTGTGGCACACCCAAAAAAAATGCAACTCGCAAAATTTAAGCTAACAACAACCCTTACTCATGAAGTTGACAACTTTTTTCCCTCAAGGACCACTGAATTCTCCTTCATCAGGCAATACTTCCTCAACAACTCACTCAACTGCATCATTTCTATACCCCCAACAATCTATTTATGTTATTTTGCACATAACATTTTTCGAATAATCTGATGTTTCATAGGTGAATGTAAAATGCCAATTTACTATTTGTAAATGAAATTTTCATCCCTTGTACCTTATGAGCCTTCTTCATTGAATATTTTTTTGAATGGTGTTTTGCTTAATAATTTTTATCATTCAATGATTTCTTATATGTTAATATTCTTCACTATTTCATGCCTTATAGTGTTTCCGTTGCAACATCTGGTGCAATTGCTAGTTTCAAATTTTTCACATATTTAAAAAAATAAACAATTTTATTTCATGGAATGTAACTCAATGGAAAATCACTTTGCTATGAAGTTATATCAGGTTAAAACATGAGATTAAAAGTTCAAATCCCCTGTTTCCAACCAAAAAATAATATTTTTTTATTATATTTTTAAAATGTGGTTTTAATGAAAAAAGAAAAATATAATATAAAAGAAATAAATATCATGACATGATCAAATTTCATGTGGTTTGAATATCTATTTTTAAAAATAAAAAATATAATTATTCACTATCCACTCATGGATATTTCAATGCAAACTTATGAATGCTAATGATTTTGTCCTAATTGCTAACTATCTTAAATGGGTTTCCTCTTAATTGTCATTGTCTTAAGTTGCCATTGTCTTAAATATAAGTTTTGTCTTAATTTCTTTTATCTCAAAGTGCTTTTTTCTTAAATATTTTTGTCTCAAATTGCTTTTATCTTAATTTTTTTTTGTTTCAAAGTGCTTTTGTCTTAAATATAAAGTTTTGTCTTAAAATGTTTTTGTCTCAAACTTTTTTTGTCCTAAATATAAATTTTTGTCTTAAAATACTTTTGTCTTGAATTTTTTTGTCTTAATTTTTTTTGTCTCAAATTGTTTTTGTCTTAAATATTTTTGTCTCAAATCATTTTTGTCTTAAATATAAATTTTTGTCTCAAACTATTTTTGTCTGACAATATTTTTTTCTGACAATATTTTTGTCTTAAATTTTATCTTTAAGACAATTCAATTGATATTAAATTTTAATATAAAATAACTAAAATAAAAAGTGACTTTTTAAGACAAAAGATTTCTTTTGTCTTAAGAAAATGTCTTAAAACACCACACATGTAGTAGTGCCAGCTCAGTGCTCTCGGAGTTGGCGACAAACTCGCGTACTGTCTTAATGATAAAAACAATGGCAGCATGATAGTGCTAGTTCACAACGTAGTTCCCATTGATATGAGTTTGAAATACACTCCCTTCCTAAATAAGTCCCAAGCACTTTCATCTTATGCGGATACAACGAATTATATTACATTGGTCTACAGGGAGTGAGTGTTGGCAATGTATCCCTGACCATGCCCTCCAATGTATCCACCTTTGAAAATAATGGCAACGGTGGAACCATCATAGATTTCGGCACTACTTACAGTATCTTTCCTATGACGAGATTGCAGTTGTATATGCTTTTCTTAATTACAGTCCAAGAGCTCCTGAAGTTGAAGCCACGACTGGCTTTAAATTTTGTTACAATGTGTCTGGTGTAGCAAAAGGATTGTGCTCCAATGCCAATATTCCAATCCTTGAGATTTCATTCCATTTCAGTGGTGGCTCAGACATGGTTTTGCCTCAGGAAAATTGTTTCGTCCCCGCGACCTCACAGGCTCACTGCTTGGCATTTTTTGATGCTGGACCCGAGTCCGCTGGATTAGCTGCTATTCTAGGAAACTATCAGCATAGAAAAGTTTATATATTGTATGACAGGGAGATGAATAGTTTGGGCTTCACTAGGAAGGCATGCTGTAGATTTTTCTGATATCTTACTATTCATGTATAGTATAGGTATAGGTATATCCTCCCTCCTATGATACAATCGATATATAGTATAGGTATTTCTTCTTGGTCCATTTTTTTTTCTCATGGTTTATCCCAATAAAGTCCTATAAACCCTAATATTTTAGTTTTACATATATAAAGAGAGAAGTGAATTTGAACCTATTGTTATTGTTTTTATGGTTTAAAGGCTTATGATTTGGTTTGTAAAACACCTAATGAAAGCATGGAATTAATGCAAAATATTCATAAATAAAGGTGGAGCATATATTTACATAAAAATACAAAATCTAATGTTTTTGTATTATTTTATATATGATTTTTGAATAGTACTTTTGTAAACATTTTCGAAAAATGTTTATTAATTTAAAATTTATTAAATATTTACTTATATAAAATAACGGTGTATGTTAATATAAAAAATTTGATATCAGCCTCACTAAAGATTGGGATTTTACTCTTTCCAATGTCTTTTAAGAGACTTTAAGTAGTTCATGTGTAGAAATGTCAACTAGCATGATCATTGCCTTTTTGGTTAATGAAGTGAAAAAAGTTATTGGCATTTTTTAAAATTATATTTATGGGAATTTATGTTTCTAGCTTTATTTGGTCTTACAAATGTAGGGTTTCAATTTTCTTTAAACATGTGGTCTTTGTTCCATTTACTCATGACCCAAATTGTGTTGATGACTTTCCTCTTTTTCCAAATTGGTGAAAAAAAATTATATTTGCATCCCCTAAGCTCAACCATAAGGCTTGAATTTTCAATATTCATTCATTTTCCTTTTTAAAGAGTATCTTCCTCAAATATTTCTCAATTTTAGTATTAAGAATTATAATAATATTTCAATTTCTAAATAAAATAATTAATTGAAAATAAAAAAAATCAATTAAATGTTTAATAAGAAAGATATGTATAATTCATTTAATATATATATAAATTTAATATACAATATTTAATTTTTTTAATAACAATGAAAAATTCAATGTAATTGATAAACAAAATATTTCCATATGCACTATTAAATAATATTGATTTATATTTAAAAATATAATAATGATTAAAAACTATTTTAGAGTTAAACTTAAAAATGTGGGTTGATAAATAAATTATTTTAGTGTCTATGTTAAATAAAATATTTAATTTTTTTTCTATATATATAACATGACTATAGATTAGTCTTAAGCATTGTTTAACTAAGCTCATAAAGAGGTCAAACTCTTTTTAAAGCTTTGCACTTTAAAAGAGGTTTTCACCTCAAGGGATTTGAATGCTCTAGATGCTTAAGATAGGTGTATATTGGTTATAAAAAAGAAAGGTAAAAGACATGGTTTCTAAGTGTGGCTAATAGCAAATTATTGTTGGGTATCATAGAGTGTTTTAAACTACAATATTTTGTGGCGATGAATTAGAAAAATGAATAATCAAAGTGATATTTAAGGCATACATTAAAGCTTAATTTTCACAAAGGTTATTTGACGTTAAACTTTGAAGGCTCATTGAAACTTAAATTTAATTGCTTCATACTTTAGATTATAGATTTTAAATCGCTTATATTATGTCAATTAAGTATATATATTGAAAGCCATAAACATGTTTTTGTCAAGAATAGAGTAATTCTATGATTTTTAAAATTTAGATAATTGGTTAGAAGCCATAAAGGAATTTAACTCGGCACAATTTTTCAATATATATGTTTAGTTTATGATATTTTTTTTGTTATTAGCATAATTTTTTTAGAGTTTGTGTATTTAATAATATGTCAATATGAATTGGTTTTAGTTAGGGTTTTTATTATTCAAATCTACAAATCTTTTTTTTTTTAATGTAAATCTCTAGTTTCCTAAAACCACTTTGCATTATAAAGTTATTAAAATCATATAGATCATTTCTAATGAATGTTATTAGCTTTGAACCCAAAAATTTGTAGTTTTATTGATTATTTAGAATAGCATATATCTAAAGGTAAGAGTTCCTCAGAAAAATGATATCTATAGTTTTAGATTAGTGCTTCTAGAGGTAGTTGTATGAATCAACCAACCATTCCTTATGTTGAAGATAGTAAAGGTCTTATAAAAGTAGAAATAAAATTACCATTGTCATACCATTTTATATAATCTAAAAGTTTTCTTATGTTTTGTGTGTTATTGTTTTGGGGAATATATTTCCAAAAATTAAGACTAATATAATGTCTTTCTCAACACAAAATGTCTAAGATATAGTAAGATGCTTGATGCTATACAACCAAACTTATATGACCTTCTCTGAGCTTTAGTGACCATCATATATATGTGTGTGTGTGTGTCTCTATGTGTGTGTGTATGTGTGTGTGTGTGCTTTTCCACTATGATGTATTGTATGGATTTATGATGATTATTTGTTTTCTTTCATAATATATTTTTTTTACTTCTGATGCATGATGCTTTTTCACTTGTTAATTTCGTTATATTCCTAGTTGTTATGGATGGAGTTGATGTTGATGTATATTGTTTATTTTTTGGAGAAAAGTTTATTTTACTAAATGACAACGTTTTTCTATATGGTTAAACCATTAAATTTTAAACTTATCAAATAAACATTCTTGAACATCATTTTACCACTCAAATAAAACTCTAAAGAACTTAAACCATCAAATAAAAAATTTATCTTCAACATCAATTATGGGCAAAACATGAAGGTGGGTTACACTTTTGTGAGAATCGGGGGAAGAAAAAAAATTTCGGCAATAGTTCGGCCGAACATTTTGTAAAGTTCGGCCGAACTCTGTAATAGTTTGGCCGAACTTTCTTATAAAGTTTGGCTGAACTCATGATTTCGTTTGTATTGACGGCTAGTTGACGACCCGGGCAAATAGAATTTTTGCCGGAGATTGGAAAACCGGCAAGAATAGTTCGGCCAAAATTTAGAAAAAGTTTGGCCGAACTATGAGTTCAGCCGAACTTTTACTTCTAAAATAGTTCGGACGAACTAATTTCTATAAAATAATCACCCGCGAATATCTTCCGTTTACTGTTTTCATAATTCCACTGTGTTGTTCGCGCGTTTTAGCTGTTGGTGCCTGCTCGTCCCAGCTGCTCCTCGTGCGTTTTAGCTGTTGGTGCGTGCTTGTGCTTGCTGCAGTTCATGCGTTTTCGCTATTGGCACCTGCTTTCAACCGGTATGGTTACTCATCCGTTTGTCTACCTGTGACTCTGCTTTTACAGTGGAGAGTGGAGAGTAGGGAACCAGAGAGCCGTAACATTGATATTGAGAGTTCATGATTTATTCTGTGCTTTTGGTTGAATAGATTAGAGTAGAATTTTCAATTTTCTTGCCCTTCCTCGTCAAAATCCCATAACGCACCTACATCGAAGTATGACTTCATTTAGTATTCTTCTTGTTTCACGAGTCTTTTTAAAGCACAACCAATCTATGCACTTTGTACATTTCCACAAATGTGAACCATATTCTATCTCTGTGATTCTATCCATCCAAGCAAGACGCGGGTAATAACAAGCCTAAACTGTGAATCAGAGTTATTACTTTCACTCATTTTATTCCTTCCATTTGGAACTTCTAAAATGAATTTCCTCATACCCATGTTTCATATGACAACGGATCAAACTAATATATTACTAATAAGAGCACAGAGGCGTGGACATTCGATTCTTACAAGAAGATTGACAACTCCGAAGAGTTCATCACTGAAAATTTAGTAATTTATATATATCATTAATTTTCCCTATTCTGTCTATAGGGGTGGCCACAAACAAGTTCTGAAAACAAAAAAACAAAATTGACAAAATGAAAGCATCAATAATGGAAGAAATACTCACACCTCTGCTAAAATAGTAGTAAATGGAGTAGACTGCATAGGATTGCGCAAAGGAAAAAAACAAGAGGAATATTAAACTTGTTTTCAACTTTAGGAAACCTTGGGAGTAACTTGTAAATGATGCAAGGTATATAGTTTGCTTAAGTGTTCAACCTTTCTATGGAATTTGGTAAGCTGAGAAATCCCATTTTGCGTAACCTCTGCATCATTGTTTTTAATTCCTTAGAGCGGTCGTACATGATAATATTTATGATATTTACGAATGATAGGTTACAGTATTGAAACTGTTGGGTTTTTAAAATGTCATTTATTTCATCATTTTTTTCTTCTAGTCAGTTGGAATCCTATAACGTTATCAATCCTCCCCTTGAAGCATTCAATTAGCTTAAAGGCGTCCATCCACCTCGGTAACAGTAACTTGTTAAGGCGTTCATACACCTAGTTATGGATTAAATTTCTGTAAAACAAGAAAGCCTCTCTGTCTTCTCTCTTTATCTGTATAAGAAGAGAAAGTTGAGTTTTTTATGATCTTCTTTTAATTTTTTCAAATTTATACAATTTTAGGATTGGTAGAGAAAATCCATATCTCACAATAACAAAGTCAAATGTATTTGCCTATAAACCATGACTCAAAGACGAATGTATCTGCCTGTAAATCCATATCTCACATATTTCACTTATAAACCACTTATACATTTTATACCGAAACTTATAAACTTAGATAATGCCTATTTCACAATGATAGATTAACCAGTTGAACGTAAATCAGTTAAAAAACCATGAAAATTGTATATGTTCAACCATGCCTGTTATAGACTTCTGTTATTACTGTCATAGATCCATGTTAACCCAGATTTAATTAGCCAATGTGAAACCTCCTTATTTCAACCTCCTTATTTGCACATTCATATTCAACAATTTTTTTATGAACAAATGACACCAATTGTGTCATGAATAATTCTGTCAAATTTAATGTATGCATTGTATGTTTTGAAGACTCCAATGTAATGGATGCATTGTATGTATTTTTTGCTTATATATTTTTATGATGTTTGTCATAGTAATGTCATATAGTGTATGAAGTTTTTATTTGTTTTTAAATTATTTTTATTATGTGTTGTATGTGTTTTGATTGAAAATGTTTTTTTTTTATTTATTAATTAAAAAAAATTATCAGAAAAATTATTGCTTTAAGCCTTATAATTTATAATCAAAATTAGAAAATGTATTTTTATCTAAACTATTCATGAAAAGTTTAATATTGTTTGATCTTCTCTACCATGTCTTTTTTACATATATCTAGAATAATATTATTTGTACAGTTTCTGGTTTTTTGTAACATTTTACTACCATAATCAAAATCTATAGAAATAATAATCTAACATTATAACATCTTGAAATGGAGCTAGCCAACTCAAATATAGTATTGCAAATCCCTAGCTAAGTTAGACGAGGAGGATATGTATTACATATGGTCTTGAATGAGCATTTGGACTCTTTAGATATCTAAAGATTCCAAATGCTCATTCAAGACCATATGTAATACATAGCCTCCTCATCTAATATATAAAACTTTAATCCATGTGCTTAACCTTAACATTGACACAAATGGAATTTACAATTTTACTCACTACTTTATGATAGAAAAATATGTGTATGAATATTTCCCACATATCCAAAGTCAAAAGGGATAGATTAAAAAGGGATGCGCTCTGGTCATCTATAAAAGATAAATTAAAGAAGCATGAAATATTAGTAATGAAAATTAGATATGCGTACCAATTATGTTCATATAACACAACAAATAGATGATTCAATAAAATGTCACATAGAAGTCATTTATCTCATGGGCCTTCAACTTAAATTATATATCTAGCATTAATTTAAGCTATATGAGATAAATCAAAGAAGCATTTGAATGTAAATTAAACATGTGTAATAATTATGTCCTTTAGTTTAATAAATAGATAATAATTTGCAAATGCCATATCTAAGCTATATTTCATCTAAGTAGCTTTCAATTTAAACTTATATCTTTAATGTTAAATTATATAAAAGAATAAAAATAATCCAAACTTAAAAAAAAAATATTTAGAACTTTAGTATAAAATGTGACATATAATTTTGATAGAGAGCCACAAAAAATTGCAAATTCATACCTTAACAAAATTGTTAGCTCCTTTTAAAGAAAACATGTCATATAATCAACTTTCATCGAAATATATGATAAACTCAACCCAATTTTATGAAAAATAGTATACCATTTTTTACATTTCACATAATACAAATAGATAAATATTACTTAAGTATTGTTATAAAGATTTAACTACCCATAGAGAGATGGCCAAGTCATTGAGACAGGGCATCATCACAACAAAAAACCAAGTACAAATTGTAGTAATCCTAGAATCATGCTTTACATAAGGTAAAATTTGGGAACTCATGACTTGTACTATAGATAAAAAACATTTACCCTTACCAAAAAATATATGATAAAAATTGACAAACTACATAAGTTTAAGCTTATATAATCCTTCTTGCCTTCCATATAGATAATGAAAATGATTTTTCCAAGTCTCATGTTGCTTCTCATGTTATTTTATAAACCTTAAGTGGAAAGAAAAATAGGAGGGCAGAAATGTAAGAAATATAAAACATAATGAAACACAACGTAAGAAATAGAGAACATAATGAAACACGCACATACATATATCTCTACAAAATCAACACAATTATTTTCCTATGAATCCTTATGGGAGACAAGCAACCCTAAAAAGTAATGATGCTCTAGACTCCTGTTTCCCTAGGAAATCCTTATGGGAGAAAAAAAACACTAAAATGTAAACATGCTCTACTCTCTCTTTTCTGGTATGGAAAATATGAGAGTACAAAGAAAGAGGTAATCTCTCTAGAGTTAGCTAAGACTTTTAGCGTGTAAGGTTGCTATAAAAACTTAACTTCATACATTTTTCTCTCTAACTTCACACTCCTAGTTGTATTTTCAATTATGGAACAAAATACAATAACACAAAATGGAACTCTTATTCCTCCTAGTGGCCAAGTATTTAACATAGCGTGATAGCCGATTAGGTGTAAGATATGACTCTGTCAACCATTAACGAGGTTTGTGATTTTAGACCTTTTAGAGTCTTGTTAAAATTGCACATGTAGCTAGCTTTCCATGCATGAGTAATGGGGCTAAAATTTCATTCTCTCGTACCATGACCTTGTCAACATGATAGGTCAACTTACTAAAGGCATAAATTTTGAATGAACTTCATTTGATGTTTTTCTTGCACCATTGGATATGTCTTTCTGTGTAGAATAATGGTCAAGATTTTGGCACAAGGGATAATCGTTTGACCCCCAGAAATGTCATTTAATACCTCAAAATGACTCCAAAAGGTTTTAGACCCCAAGTCTCCACCCACCATTAAAATGACCCTACAAGTTGATTCTTTCAGTTTTTTCACTCTATAAGCATCAAAATATATGACAAATAATATAATTATCCAATCTTATAATATTATCCAATCTTATAATATTTGAAACCTAAGGTCTTTCCCATACCAAAGTATGTTCTTTTAAAACATGTTTTCTTGGTGATATGGGTGATTTAGAAATGATTGGGAGAGCGAAATTCCTCATTTAATATGTACAATATGTTTGGTAGGGAGGTTAAACAAAAGGATTTTGGGAGGTTTTCATTAATATTTAGTGTTAATAAAGGTGTTGTCTAATATCATCCCCCTAGGGAAGCTAAATTGAAGATCATCATGGAAATGAAGTGTTATGTACACTGAATTTCTAGGTTCAAATCTCCTAAGTGTACTAATTTCCACATGCTAAAGGTGGAAAGGTTCAACTAGGGGTTATAATAGTAGCGATGGAAAACAACCTCACATCACATGAGTATGAGATTGGCCCAATTATTGATTTCTCTAGTAAAAAATAATGTTTTCTTTAATATCACATGAACACAAGTGCTATGAAATAGGTTTATTAAGTGTAGACCCCATGGATACATACACTTGGTTTATTTTGAAGTTAGAAATAGATAACATGGGTTGAAAGGGTGTGAACTTAAAGAGGACAAGAAACCACATGGATATGTTTGTACATGTTTCCGTTTCAATGGAAGTTCTTAAAATGGCATGAAAATGGATTAGAAACACTTTCTTAATTATACTATCTCCATCTATGCTCATATTCGTATTCATCCACATATATAAAATCCTAATTTAATTTGACCATGAGAATATTCGTCTCTCTATCTACGTGTGTGTGTGTTTGTGTGTTTATGTGTTAGTCATTGGTCATTCCTTGCCTATGCATCCACTCCTTCCTAATATTGATTGACTATTGGTCCTTCTAAATATTTGCACAAATATGTTCGTGGGTTATTGTCATTTTCTAATCAAATAGAAATGAATCAAGGTTAGGTATCAAAAAAATGATATAGTTCCTTGTATGTTCCACCCAATGACAATTATATTACATTGTATACAATTGTAGGGTCTTTATGCGGTGAAGCATAACCATATATTTCATGGCCTTCCCCATATTAAGCACCATTCCATTCCATTGTATACAATTATCCCTTGAGAAGCACCACATGTTGCATCTGTAATTCTACTCAATTTTTTGGTGTGACCATCACCTTCACATCTAAGTGAGAATTGTTGGATTACCATAATTGTTTATCAATGTTGAAACAATGTTTTTTTATCATTCATAAATAAATATAGCTTTAATAATACATACATATGCATTTAATTAGCCAATATTTGTATGTTTATTAAATTAAATTCATTTCAACCATCCATAGTTTTGGGCCACTATTCATTTTTGAAATGAAACTAATTGTTTCCTATCTACATTAATTTATACGGAACAAAGTACATGTAATTTATCTAAGATTCCTCCAATTGTCGAGGAATTTATTTGAGGTTAGAAAATGAAATTTTTTCTACTTCGTTATTATTCAATTGTAATTAAAGGAAAAATTACAATGGGATAATATTCATCATCAATCTCACATGTTGCTCCAAAATATGTTTGAACATCATGCAAAGAACATTTAGGGAAAAATAATATTGGCACACCAGATCTCAAGCACCCAAATATTGTAACAAAAGAAGTTGTATCGCTAGGATTAATTAGCAATGAAACTATATTATCTCATTTCCACGGTTGCTGTGATGCTTGGTAGAAAAAGGAGCTATCCAAAATGGTCAAGGAATATCAAACATACCCTGATTTTCAGTGATCTTTATTATAACATAAATATGATGGTGATACCAAACCTACTAAACCAACAACAAATAAAGAGATTGCAAATTATGTGAGGCAAATATCTCTTGAATCACCTCTAAATATATATGTATTCTTTCTTGTGGATGCAACTTACGATGGATCACTTGAAGTTATCATTGTTAAACATAATATAAAACCATAAACATTGCAATAGTTGAGTTAAGGCTCAAAATTAATCTTTATAACTATTAAACATAATACAAAACCATAAGTGTAGAAGTAGTTAATTGAATTAAGTTTCAAAATTTATCTTTTAGAATCTCCGCTTCTATGATCCATATAAAATTGTAAAATCTCTTTCGGTAATTTTCACATGCAATGGAACATTGTCGATGCATTTCGAACCAACCAATGTGGTTTGTCATCAGGACTAAGTGAGAGATTAGATGAAGTCAATAAGTTTAAATAGATGTAGAGCTGGTCAAACTAGTCATTTGGCTAGTTTGACTTTTTAAAATTTATTTATCAATTATATATTATGTTTTTTAATTAATTGATAACGGCCATTATTACCGAAAGGGATTTTACAAATTTATCTTTTATAAAATAAATTATGGTGGGAATATTGAGATGGTTATCTTACTTTTTACTGATTCTTCTAATATTCCTAGAATTTTATGAAAGAAAATATGAATTTGAAATGTTTATATAAATTTAATGAGGATACATGAGTTGATTTGGAGAAGACCATCATCACTTATGTCTAGATTGAGACAGGGCATCATCACAATAAAAAACCAAGTTCAAATTGTAGTAATCCTAGAATCATGCTTTACATATAAGGTAAAATTGGGGAACTCATGACTTGTACTATAGATAAAAAACATTTACCCTTACCAAAAAATATATGATAAAAATTGACAAACTACATAAGTATAAGCTTAAGGGTATATAATACTTCTTGCCTTCCATATAGATAATGAAAATGATTGTTCCAAGTCTCATGTTGCTTCTCATGTTATTTTATAAACCTTGATTGGAAAGAAAAATAGGAGGGCATAAATGTAAGAAATATAAAACATAATGAAACACAACGTAAAAAATAGAGAACATAATGAAACAAACACATACATATATCTTTAGAAAATCAATACAATTATTTTCCTATGAATCCTTATGGGAGTCAAGCAACCCTAAAAGGTAATGATGCTCTAGACTCCTTTTTCCCTAGGAAATCCTTATGGGAGAAAAACAACACTAAAATGTAAACATGCTCTACTCTCTCTTTTCTGGTATGGAAAATATGTGAGTACAAAGAAAGAGGTAGTCTCTCTAGAGTTAGCTAAGAATTTTAGCGTGTAAGGTTGCTATAAAAACTTAACTTCATACATTTTTCTCTCTAACTTCACACTCCTAGTTGTATTTTCAACTATGGAACAAAATACAATAACACAAAATGGAACTCTTATTCCTCCTAGTGGCCAAGTATTTAACATAGCATGATAGCCAATTAGGTGTAATATTTGATTCTGTCAACCATTAACGAGGTTTGTGATTTTAGACCTTTTAGAGTCTTGTTAAAATTCCACATGTAGCTAGCTTTCCATGCATGAGTAATGGGGCTAAAATGTCATTCTCTCGTACCATGACCTGGTCAACATGATAGGTCAACTTACTAAAGGCATAAATTTTGAATGAACTTCATTTGATGTTTTTCTTGCACCATTGGATATATGTCTTTAAGTGTAGAATAATGGCCAAGATTTCGGCACAAGGGATAATCGTTTGACCCACAGAAATGTCATTTAAGACCTCAAAATGACTCCAAAAGGTTTTAGACCCCAATTCTCTACCCACCATTAAAATGACCCTACAAGTTGATTCTTTCATTTTTTTCACTCTATAAGAATCAAAATATAATATGACAAATAATATGATTAAATCCAATCTTATAATATTATACAATCTTATAATATTTGAAACCTAAGGTATTTCCCATGTATCAAAGTATGTTCTTTTAAAACATGTTTTCTTGGTGATATGGGTGATTTAGAAATGATTGGGAGAGCGGAATTCCTCATTTAATATGTACAATATGTTTGGTTCATGCCACTAAGCCAAGAATTTTAAATTCAACTGAATTTTAATATAACCAACTAAATCCTGCAAAAAAAGAATAAAACAATTTATGTTAGGGTTGTGGATTCAAGCATTGAAACAACACACCATGATATTTCAAATTTAAAAATAATGGTTTGAGTCCTAGGTAGTTTAGAATCCTATTTGTTTTCAAAATAAGGATGCACTCCCATTTGATTCTCATGATTAGGTTGTAATCATGAGGCTCTCGCTCAAGAGTGGACCTTCCTAAAATCTTGTGACGTCTTGTCACAAACAAAACCATCAAACTGAAAACACATCATGCAAGAAACATAGCTCGCTGACATATCATTTTTCTCCTTCAAAGAAAAAAAATTCACATCATGTGAATATCTCCATGTACTCTTACATATTGGTGTACAAAACCATCAACCAAACACAAGTCGACAAAACATGCCTCTTCAAAAAACTGACTCTCAAGTCAAATAATAGAGCTCATGTACAAATTTCCTTCCTATATTCTTTATCAACCTCTTCTAGTGATTCTTGAAAGGTGGATACTTAAATCCTTCCTAAAAATTTGAGCTCTAAAATGAGAAGACATATAAGGTCATTTTAAGTCATTCTTCTATCCAATTCTATTTAAACCAAGTGAATATTTCTACATATTGATTTTTGTCCCATAAACTGTACAATATATGTGGACTTGCCTCGCCCTAAGCAAGATGTTTAACAAACATAATAATAGAGAAACAATTAGTGACGTCACCAGAAGATGTAGCCTCTTCAAGGTATCATATCCTCTCATCAAGGTCAAGAATCTATTCACCAAAAATGTCCTATGGAAATGATGGTGTAAGAAACAAAACTAGACAAAAACCTTCAGTGAGAACAAAAAAATCTAAAACCTCTTCAAGGTCTTCAATCTGCTCATAAAGCTAAATTACATGTCTTGATCAAGTCCAACAACAAAGAAACATTCTGTGACAACACCAAAATCTACAACTTCTTCAACATCTTTTAAACCATCTTCAAAGTCAATATTGTGTGCATCAAATTCCTCAGCAAGGTTATCAATAGAGTCATCAAAACTACTATTTCAAACTTCAATGCCAAATATAAGTCGAAAGAATTCAATTTCTCCTCTAAAACCTTCTTCTCTAAGCAAAGCTAGCATGATGTCGTCGAGAAATTCAGTAATTCCACGAGGAAATTCTATCAAAGTTAAAACAAATATTTTTCATCCATATTTAATGCCTACTTTTTCAAGTGGAACACCTCCAAATTTAAGGACCACAATGACATAAAATATGTAACTTTACCTAATAGGTGTAGACCTAGAACCCCCAACTTTGTGTGACATGTACAATTGAAGATCTTATATGGTAAGCAGTGTGAGAAGAGAGTCATGGTCACTGAGTTGAGCAAGAGAAATAGTTTGGTATGACAACATTAATTGTGATAGGTCTAGCTAGCAGGCTACCAAATTACATGGTAATGGCATTCAAAATGTGAAAATTCCCATTTCACTTGGAAATAAGATGGTAGAGAAAGGTATAGATGAAAGGAGATATCCATTTATTTGCATAATTTTTTCTAGCATGGACCTTAATGTCATAGCCTTCTTTTGCCTAAATGAATGCAAATTTCCTTGCCATTTGTCTTGCGACTTTCATAATTCATGCTCATGGAACATGATTGTGTTACAATTGTGATAACATTTGTTGTATGTAGAAGCTAATAAAAAATGATCGAAAATGACATTTTTGCTCTGTTTTTTTGAAGATTTAAGGAAAATTACACCAAGTAGCTTCCAACCTCATATGACCATCATGTCAAACTCATCTCAGGATATTGTCCAAGTAAGAGCCACTTAAGTAAGCATTCTAGTATACATGACTCTAATTTCAATTAGCAGCAATGAAAGTTCTAAGTATGGTGCAAACATTGATCTAGATCCTTAATGGGGCATGTTTGATGGCAATAATTTGGGGAGTGAGAGAGGGAGATGGTAGGAGAAAAAAATCAAGGAATCCTTGGGAAATTGAAAAATATATAATTAATAAGGTGGAAGACATTTGTAACCTAAGAGAGAAACCTGTGAGGAAATGGGTGAAGTTGGTATTACACACCTAATTGGACAACCTCGACAAGAAAACATTTCTCCCACTTTATTTGTTGGCATAACCTAGTAAGTGTTATTCACTAGCCTGTATTTTGTAAAGGCCTTTCAACTTAGTTCCTATTCAACTCCATCCAATGGGTTGTAGAGGATTCCAAGCCTAATTTCATAAAAAGTAAGTTGGGGATGATCACATTGACTTGATTGATGACATGTCTATGAAGATTAACTACCTTGAACTATTTTTTTGCGTAGGGAAAGAGACACATTCCCATGTATGAGCATGAAAACGTTCTTTGATATTGTTAATGCCTCTAGTGTTTACTTCTACAAGTTCTATAGGCAGAGTCTGTAAAGGGCCAGGTAGCCTCTGGATCTCATCTTTTATGAAAGGTGACATATCTAGTAAATGCCCCTACAGTCAATCTCTCGAATGGATCTAAATAGAAGTTCTTCATTTTAATATCCATAAAACACAACAAATTTAAGGTAAACTATGTACATGTGTCATTTCTCCCACAAACTAAAGTGTATAAGTAGTAAATTTTATACCAAGTGTGCTCCCACCATGTAAAGCACAATTTGGTGAATTTATCATTTTTATAATATATTTTTCGATTAAATTTTGTTTCACACATGATCAATTATTGCTTTAAAAGTTGTGTTCTACATAATTTGTGTACACTAAATTACAAATTGATTTTTTGAAATCTATTTTGTGAATGTCGACCAATAGATATATATCATGGAGGATGAAAGACGAAGATCGGCCGAATCCCATATGGAGGTTCAGGGATCGGAGGATGTTCACGGTATTTAAATATAATCTTAAATCTCCATACATGTGTGTACATATGGAATTGATTTTTTTATTAACTTTGTGAGTGAAATTAGTTGTTAATAAGCTTCATATTTTAATTTTTAGGAGGTAAGAGAAGAAGGGTTTCTACTCCATCCATGGAGCGTGGCCAAGGTTCAACTGGTCGAGGTATGAGTGGTAGCAGGTTGCGGGAAGGGGGTGATATTTATTCCCCCGAAGGCCAATCAACGGCTGCCGGTTCTCAACAGGGTCACTGTGGGTCTGGTTCTCAGTAGCGTCATTCTGGGTCTGGTTTTCAGGAGGGTCATGTTGGAGAAGATGTTGACCAACAACATCAAGGTTGCCATCAATTTCAATATTTTTTCATTAAATTTGTACAAATTTTTTTACACGTGTTTTTTCTAATATACGAAATTTTATATATATTGATGCAGAGGCCGAAAATGTTCGAGCTAGTGGTCAAAATAGACGCAGGGCAGCTCGCTACATTCTAGAAGAAGGTTGTCAACCCAGCACAGCTTATCCGGCTGAGATTATTGATATATCATGGGAAACCAACATGGCGGAATGCACCTTAGAAAGGTGTGAAAGCCTTCATGCAAAATTGCAAAGAGATCTCATGGCTTCATCTCTACCTGCTAAGAGTAGACAAAGCCTTGAAATAGTTACACATTCATTGGGTGAAATGGTAAAGGTGTACAAAAATTTGGGGCCAACGACTGATTCGTTTGTAGAACTGATGAGAAAGAGAAAAGAAACAGTGATAGGTCTTGATAAATGGCAGGACATAAAACAAAAAGTTACAAGAGCAGAGGCCAAGTCAATGTTTAATTATAAGGAAGGGCCAAAAAGAAAAAAGTTGAAGGTGCAGTATTTCAAGCACCCAGACAAAGCTGGTTATTTGTATGATCGACATCTTGCGGCCTTTGGAAGGCTTCCATGGAACGATGAGGTTTCTGTTTATTTTGCACAAATGTTTTATGCAAAAAAAAATTTTGGTATGAAACCCGACTACAATGACCTTCCTTCAGAATTTTTTGGCTCGGGGAGAGGTCGATTATATCAATGTAAGGACGCTAAGTGAGATGTGGAGTTGCCTCGCCCTGAGCCGCCATTGGTGAGTCGACCATTTCAAGTCGAAACCCTGTGATCATAGATGGATGTGACTTCTCAAATAAGTCAAGAAGCAAGAGATGTTATGATCGACAATGTTCATAGCGGATTGAGTGGAGTCGATCTTTGTTTAAATCGAAAAAGAGCACGTGAAAATGCACTTGCCAATTTTGTTTATTGTATATTTGAGGATATTTACAACATGAATGTTGAAGATCTCCGAACATATGCAATAAATTGTCACAATCGTCTGCAAGACCTAATTTTTCATGAGGAAGAGGACATCAGAACGGTATGTGTTAGTGACCTTAGGGTTTGGAATTATTTTTACATATACATGTGTACAATTTTTAATAACTACATGTGTATGTACATGTATACATTTATTTGTATGTGTACATTAATCTAACAAAAATGTATGATTATATGTTAAAACACTATTTGTAGTTCTCAGGCATGATGCATGATGAAAATGTTAATATTACGTTCGGGACCCCCGGTTCAAACGATGCAGATGGGTCTGACCATCATGATATGTTGGCACATGTATGTTAGTGTTTTTTAAGTGACTCTAAAATAAATAATTTTTGCCACACATGTACATGTATGTATATATATAATTTGATAAAATGTTTTAACAGGTACCGATTCCGTTTGATGTTTTTGGGATGGCGGTACCTTCTTCTTCCTTAGGAGATATACCTTCTTCTTCGTTGGGAGATGAGGCACAAGTATAGACAATTTTTCACAAGTTTAAAATTTATGTTTAAAATTTCTATATATATATATATATATATATATATATATATATATATTCTACCTCAAAAAGTTCCATTAAAAATTGAGATATATATATATATATATATAGAGAGAGAGAGATCTATATTTTGATTTATTTAAAATTTTTTGAATTTAGGTTCCTATAGAAGATTTCTTTAATTCGCGGACTCTAGCGATGGAGATAGGGACATCCACAGCATTTGAACAAGTTGTCTTTAGTTCCTTTTTTTAATATTATTGAAAATAAGTTTATATATGTACATGTGCATTTTCATTAGAAAGTTTTTAATTTATATAAATTATATATATATATATATATATATATATATATATAAATTAAAAACTTTCAAATGAAAATGCACGTGTACATATATAAACTTATTTTCAATAATATTAAATTATATATATATATATATATATATATATATATATATATATATATATATATATATATCTTTAACTATACATGTACATTGTACAGTTTACCACTGCAGATGTTCATATGGGAGAACCTGTTCATCAAATGGAGAGGGAACCTTACGAGGTATTGAATGATTTTTTTGTTATATTTTGTTTTTTACATGAAGTTCTAGATATATATATTCTCATTCAAGTACACGTGCATTGTGTATGTAGGTTTCCTATTCACAGGATAGGGCATGGACTGAGACCCAAACGCTAGATCCTCCATTTGATGGACATCATTTACAGCAGATTTGATTTTAAAATTTAGATGGTTTTAAAATTTGTTAAACTTGATACAGTTTGATACTCAAGTGAGATTTACAATTTTTGGACATATTTTATTACATTGTTATTATATAATTTTTTTTATTTAATTTTTGGATGGTTTTAGTACTTTTGGCATCTGAATGTGAAGTAATGTTGTCATCTGAACTACATATGGCATGTGATATTTAATGTTAAATGTTTTTGTTGGATAGTTGAATTATAATTGTCATGGCATGTGAAGTTTTTAAAACTCAAGTTTTGGATGGTTTCAATCTAGATTTTGCATGTGATATTTAATTAACTTTAAATGTTTAATGTTTTAATGTTGCAGAATATATAATCAAAAGGGTTTTAAAACTTAAAGTTTTGGATGGTTTCAACTTACATTTGCACATGTGGTAAATTGAAATGTTACTTGTAACAAGACAATCCCCATTGATTTCATTGTATATGTTGATTTCTGATTTGATATAATTGCATGTATGATGGTACATTACTTGTAAATTCATTGGATTAATAGTGTTCATTGATTTCAGTGTAAGCACAAAAAATTATTGACAATGTAGAACAATTTTTGTGTTATAATAATTAAACCTAATAATATTGGAGAGCAAGAGAGAGAAGGTATGGTGTTTACTACAAGAGTTCGAGCTAAATATTTAAATGGTTTATGATTTATGATTTTTACTTTCTTTTTAATATAATCGATATGGAAAGATGACAAAACTAATAAGGGTGACAATAAGAATAGAAGAAGAAAATAGTTTAAGATTGATCACAATAAATGCTATTTGTAATTGATTACATTCTAATTATTCACATTCTATCATTCAATATTATTACATTGTCACTTTGCATTCAAAAATTTTATTTGATCATTTTCCATTATTAAAGTTATTCTACAATATTTATCATCTCAACAAATTGAGGCAACTAAGAAAATTTAAAATTAAAATGACTTGATAAATCTCAAACATATTTAGCATATTTAAAATGGTTTATCGATATTTTTTCCTTGGTTGCACACGACGGAAACCAACCTAGATCCATCTTAACTACGGATCTATCAAGCATCGAAAGGGATCAAATCTCTCGAGGTGCAAACCTTTCTTCAAGTTTTGCACTCAAAAAAGAGGTTTGCACCTCTAGATATTTGATCCCTCTCGGCGCTTGATAGATCCATAGTTATGATGGATCTAGGAAAATAACTTTCTAAAAATAAGTAAGGGAAAAGCAACATAGGGAAAAATTAGGAGTAGATTTAGGGCATAGGGAACAATTAGGAGTAAATTTAGGAACATGTGATAGTTGGGTGAGATAAAATCATATATTTTAATAAAATAATGGGAATTTGTAGGAGAGACAAATAGTGGATATGACATGTATTTTGGTGAATAATCAAATTTATGGAATTAAACAATTAATTATTTTTGTATGTGAAAACAAGATTCACACCTAATCCTCACCTAAAAGACTAAATTAAACACATTATTATTAAGGGGACAAAGAGCTTTCTAGGTTTTGAGCTCCCCATTGTTAGATGAGTGTCGTAATGGCATTCCAAGTATTTTTGTGAGAACTTATGATATTGTGATATTCTAATTACGAAATAGTGATCTTGAGTACACGCTGGATAATGTAGTAGATAGGAACTTTTTGATAAGGGGAGATAAGGGATGTGACCAAATTCCTATCAGTGAAAAAAAATTTCTTCACCTTCCCATAACTCCATTGTAGCTTTGGGGGCCAAAGGTAAGAAGAGTACCTTGGAATTTCTTGGGTGAAAAACCAATTGGGTCACCAACTTTGGTCTAGTGCATTGGAATTAATTAAAGAATTGGTCATTGGAGCTGCTTCAAGCTAGGAGTGAGCATCGTCACCAACCTACATTGAATATTTTACACTCCCTAGGGTGAATGATACTTTAAATTGATTGACAGTCCAAGACTTTCAAATTTTTCCGAATGCCAAATGATCTTACAAAGCTAGTATTTATAATATCCTAGTAGGTCATTCGGTGACAACTTTTACCGGAAACTTGAAACAAAGAGAATCTATCCTTGGCTAGGACATCATGTAAGATGTCCACCATAAACAATAAAATTGTACTTAAACGCTGAGATTCGGGCAAGTGGGGACAACCACTTGTTATCTCGTCCCTTGGAGGCTAGGCCATATGGGGACCGAATCTGACCTTACAAAATAAAGTGAAATAATTTGTACCATAAAGTCGGAAAACATATACAAGAACAATTAATTTCATTCTAGAATATATATATCCAATACATATAACATTTTTCATCAATGCACATGTATAGAAAAACTAATTTCAGTTGATACTAGAGCACGTGCATGTACCCAAACAATTTGTAACATGTGAAAACCACAAATAACATAAGCAGCTCAATTTTTAGTTGAGTATTGGAAGTTCTAAAACATATTTAATCCAAAGATAATAAATTTTTGGACACTTCACTCAAAAAAATACTAATGGAATTCCATCTTCAATAATCCGTTCATGATCGGATTTTGAAATTTTCCATTTCTTAATTTTCGATTTTTTCTTTGATTGAACTTCTATCAACTTTATGTGTGCTGCACACACCAAGTGACTATATTGACAACTTATGGAATCAGGTTCATAGTCTTCAAAGTAAACAAAGTCTCCACTTTGATGAGTTTGTTTGAAAAAATAACCTTTTAGTATAATAGACCCTCTGTCATACTGAAATCCATGATCATTATAGTCTTGTAATAATTTCATTTTTCGTTCAGTGCAACGCATCAAATAATACTTCACATTTTCATCGTTGTCAATAGGTGCAATTACAGCAAAAACATCTCCTGCACAATAAAATAAAAATTTAACATTTAATTATGCATATTTAAATTTATTTTTAGATCTTTAAATCATTAGAAAGTAATTCAAATGTTACCTTCTCTAACAAGATCAGAAACTCGATCACCATCGGATGATATTGTAGTTTCCTCTGATTGCATTTCTTCAAACATTGCAACATACATTTTTCCCTTTGTATTTAGCTTTGTATGTTTCCAATCGTTCACATACATTTTGTTTTCACAGACGTCATTGGATTTTGTGTTGTCTATGCAAACATCACAAAAACAAGAATATTTTCTTTTATCCAATGCAAACACATTTGTGGACAACTTTGTTTGAATTGAATGCAATTTTCTAGTCCCTTTTATTGTTTCAACGTCATTTCCAATTGATCTATCTACGTCTCCGATTCCAATATGCCAGAAAAACCTTTATATGGAAAATTAGAAAAAGAATTTGTAAATATGATATCAAAATACAATTAAAAATAATCATCGCATGATAAATGTACAATGTTTAAAATTAGATTTCCAATATAAATTAAATTGAATGTACCTTCGCACTTCTCTTGATGGGTTTTTCTCATGGCTTAGAGTAGCGATGCACCATTGAACAACTTCTTCAGCGTTCACAAGTCGGCGTGCAGAGTGGTTCATTTGATATCTTCGAAGTACTCGTTTTATGCATGCTCCTGCACCGTCATGTTCTCCTTTTCCATGGCCAGTCTCGAAGAAATTCCAACAATGTTTAATGCATGTTTTCTTATGAAGACAACACAACCAAAAGAATGATCGTGCAGATTTGAATTGACCTGCGCATCCGTCTGACCATATCCAATGTTCATTTAATGTTATTCCACGATTTTTCAATGAATCATAAATTCTTCCAAAACAATGTTGTACAAAACATGTATCATGTGTACGATCGTCACTGATATAAAAGTGATATTCTTGAATGATATGTCGATTTTCACTCGTGCTTTCTATATGATCGACATTTTGTTCAGCATGTCTATATAGAATATGGACGAGCATGGAGACTTGGTCAGAATGATAGTATTCACTCTGAATTTCTTTTTGTGGAACAAATGTGTAGTTTTCTGTAAAATCAATCACTGACAAAATGGTCCCTGGTGGAAAAAATTCACGAGATTTTTTGAATTGCAAGTCTTGCCATCGAGCTCTATGGGAATGCTTGGTGTATTTGTAAATTTCTGCCTCAAACTTTCTCAAAAAGTCTATCAGAAAAATTTTGTCTTCTCGTAATTCGATTCTTTTAACACTATTTTCACCTTGAATCGATGTACCGATATATTCATATCTCTTCCATTTCACTGTCATGTTGGACAATGATTGATCATTTATATCAATACGATATTTGTTTTGAAATTTAGTCAAATTTCCACAATCATCGCATTTTTTACCACCAACACATTTCTTTTTGTAAAATAGTTCATCGCTTTCTCTTTCACATAGAATTTGAGATATGAAATCACGGATAGTGGAAGGAGGAGGTGAATCCTTCCATAATGTTCTATCGAAATCAAGGAATGTGTCATAATATAACTCAAATTCCACATGATAACGGCAACAACAAGTGTCGCGTACGGTGATAGGTTTTACATACCATGGTTTTTGTTGAACAAAGGCACTGAGTGAAACATGAATTTGACGATTCTCTTCTTTGAACTTGTTGAATAACTCTATCTGAGTGGTTTCCAAGAGATGTTTTTCATGTTCTTCGTATTGATTTCGTGCTATTCTTCTTCGCATCACATGTCTTGTAGTTGGTGAAACACACGAATTGTTCTTCCAATATTCATATATTATTTTTTTAACATTTTCTCCAAGTCTATCTTTGTATGGTTGCCTACAAATAGCTCTCCAACAAGCGAGTTCATCATTTACATCTATTTGTAGCCGAAATTTCTGATGTTTGTGCAAATTTTTTCATGAGGTTCCCAGTGCTCGTGTCATAGATGTTACCAAACGATTCTCTTGAGTACTTGATGAAACCATTGCCATCTATATTCCTCTACGTACAATTGAAACATCTTTCTCTCTAGATCTCTTAATTGACTTTATAGAACTACTCATATTTTTTATCACATCTTCCTTCATTTTTTTATCTTTGGTTGATTTTTGAATACCCAATAGTGTCGTAGCTTCTTTCAATTTCCTTAATGATAGGAGACCTTTCAACATTTGAGCCTGAACTGTCACCCGCTCATTTAAGAAATACTTTTCAAAAATGCAGTTAACACGATATCGTATAGCATGGTCAAGTTTTTTATCTCCATATGTGTGAGTGTCAACATTTTCTAACATCTCATTATCGACAGTGATTTCATCTGTACATATTCGTAAAAATAGTACATATTCAATAAATCACTAAATTAATAAATATGTCAATAAATATTAGGAAAATTTTAAATATATCAATAGATCATAATATTTAAATTTACATACCCGCTTCAATTTCTGCTTGAGGTTGATTTTCTTCTTCAATATTTGAGGAGTATCTCTGTCTGTTTACATTAAACAAAATATTTTTCAAACTAGTTCATCAAATAAAAATTAAGCTTCACATTTTACATTAGGAAAATTTTAAATATATCAATAGATCATAATATTTACATACCTGCTTCAATTTCTACTTGAGGTTGATTTTCTTCTTCAATATTTTGAGGAATATCTTTGTCTGTTTACATTAGACAAAATATTTTTCAAACTAGTTCATCAAATAAAAATTAAGCTTCACATTTTACATTGGGAAAATTTTAAAAATATATCAATAGATCATAATATTTACATTTACATACCTGCTTCAATTTCTACTTGAGTTTGATTTTCTTCTTCAATATTTTGAGGAATATCTCTGTCTGTTTACATTAAACAAAATATTTTTCAAACTAGTTCATCAAATAAAAATTAAGCTTAACATTTTACATTAGGAAAATTTTAAATATATATCAATAGATCATAATATTTACATTTACATACCTTCTTCAATTTCTACTTGAGGTTGATTTTCCTCTTCAATATTTGAGAGAGCTTCTAACTTTCTTTTGTGAGATTGTCTAGTCTCTTCTCTACGTGTCTCAGGGTCTCTTTTTCAATCATATTTTCTCGCACAATTTCTTCGATTTCCCATTATAATAGGGTATGAAGTTCAAAAAATTTCCTTCAAAAAATTGGAAAATAACTCAATTACAAAAAATATCACAAAAGATTTAATTTAAAAAAAATCAGTGTAATGTTTTTGCAAAAAATACATATTCCAATCCAAAACACTTACTTTAAAAAATTCGAGAGAAAAATGTCTTATAAAAATGAAACAAAGATCAAAAGATTTACTTCAACTCAAAACACGTACATACCTCCAAGAAATGTCTTTTGAATGTATGTCCAAGAATTGTTTTACAATTTTCACCAAAATCACGCCGCCTCTAAGAAATGTCCTCCAAAAAAATTCTTTAAACCCAAAATTGTTAAATCAACCAAGAAATGCTCTTAAATCCAAACTTTGAAGAAATTTTTTTTGAACTCAAAACAAGATCTTTGTAAAATGAGAAGAAGTGTGCGAAATGTGTGAAAATTGTGAATCATTTCGCGCCAATTTATATTGACGCGAAATGTGTTTTAGTAGGGGGCTCCACAAAACTCTCCGGTCGACGGAGAGTTATACAATAGTTCGGCCGAACTTTTGATCAAAAGTTCGGCTGAACTATTAAGACGTTAGATTTAACGGGTCTTAAGCGGAAAACATAGTTCGGCCAAACTTTACTAAAAGTTCGGCCGAACTAACGCGTCATCAATTACGCAAAAAATAGGCTCTAAATACGGTTCTGCAACTTTGGACTGATTAAACTCCATGAAAGGTTGTTAATTAACTGTTGGAACCAAGACAAGAATTTTCAGAATTGAATCTACTTTCAGGAAATATAACTTTTATGGAATTTCATAAACGTTTAATAATTTTAATTATTTTTCTAATAAAATGGGTGCAAACAATTTCTAAGGGTCATTGTGATTCAGTGAAATCAAAATTTTGTATCTCCCAAAATACATTGTAAAAAAATTTGAAAAAATTATTGGGCATTACATTGGTCCGTTGTCTCTAATGGGTAGCCTTTAGATTTTTAGTTTATAACTTATATGTTAAGAAATTTCTTGCAACATGAAACATATCCAAAATACGCAGTTTTTCGTATTGGACCAGTTCAAAAAATTCTAGTAATTATGATATGCATCCATTGGCTTTGTAAATATGACGAAAACAAAGTAGACTCTGTCTAGATTGTTGTAACACATTTTTTTTTTTTCAAAAACACAAATTTTCAATGAATACAGCATTGCGACATAACATGACTTCTTATGAATCCTTTGATTGTTAAGAAACACACACTCAAAGAAACGCTAAGTTGACATATCAAATCTGCATAAAAAAAATTCAAAAAATAAGTAATAGAAAGCTAACAAAATTTCTCACAACTTTTATTTTTATTGCAAAATGAAATTCTACACAGAAAAATTGTTATAGTTTGCAGAAAGTTGAAGAACCGAAAAAAATGAAATTTTTTTCTCAAAAAAGGGCAAAAAGTGTAACCCAACTTCACATTTTCACGTCGAATTTTTTTATGTGTTATTCATACTTTAGTTTTGTCAAAAATTTATTTTCAAACAATGAGTTCATCCTATTCAGAAAACCAAGTTCTGATTTACAATAAAAAGTTTTGACATATGTATCATTTTTAGTTAAGATTCTTAATGTTTCTTTGGAATATTTCAAAGGTTTATATCATGTTTACTGAGACTTAAATAATAGCCAACCAACACTAATAAAAGTGCATTCAATTTTTTTTATGGTTGCATGTTACAATGAGGAACTCTTTGTTTATCTTGTTCAATATTCAAAATCTTTATTGTCTTCATTCTTAAAAAAATGTAGTCTAATTGAAAATTATATTGCTAAATAATTAACTAGATACTAAATGATACAATTACATGTTAAGAAGGTTGATTTGGGTTGATATACCTTAAATTAGTTAGAATGATTCTTAAAGGATTAGTTAATAAAAGAAAAAATTCATTTGCTATGCTCGAAGATTTTTCCTAAATTTAGTAGAAATTTTGCTAGAAATTATAGTTTCACTTTATTGGTAGCAATTTTAACCCTAAAACTTTTGTTTTAGAGATTTTGATATATTTTAAAAAGAAAAAATCACTATATGAAATTTTAGCTTAAAAAGTTTAAACAAAATTTTAAGTTTTTTCACATATTAACTCCATTTCTACATGTTTTTGATGCCATGTATAAAGATCACTCAAAATTTTAAGTTTTTCCACTTATTAAATTACTCTATCTTTACATGATTTGATGTCATGCAAAAAATTTCAATTATAAATGCGAGATTGATAGAACATGATTGGTTGCTTTTGCGAGCTTAGTTTTCCACTCAGTGAAGTGGATGACATGGATGACCTGATTAATATTTACTATCAACTTGAATTTTATTCTAGGCTAGCTTAGGCAAGCTTATTAGAGTGCGGAGGTTTGTTGGATAGATCTTTTGAAATATAGTGAATAACTTGGCATGGTAAAGCATAATAATAAGTGATTGGATAGGTGTTTCATTTAGAGTGATAACGGAAAGTACAATCTTTTATGGTTATAAAAGGTATCAAACAATGAAATAGTGCGTGTTAATTTAAAATGGGAAACATCAATAACTTGTGTCTTCTTTCTTTTCTTTTTCTTTTTCACTGATGAGATGCAATTTTTCGCAACAAAGAGATGACTTTTTGAATTTAAATTAGTTTATTGTAATGAGGCTGTGAAATATTGGAGAAAAATATTGCCTTTATAGATATGTCTTAAACAAATATTTAACATTTTAACTTTGTTTACATTTCTTGGTTCTCTACTAGTAGAGTTTAGTTATAATTTTTGCCAAAATTGTAGTTTTTACTAATAAAATTTAAGGTTTTTAACTCAAAAATGACTTCAACATCTTATGCACATTGTGTAATGTGAATAACAAATCTTGTAATTTCATTAATTTAAAAGGATTATTTTGTTGAGAGGTACATTCTATAACACACATGTTTGATTTCGTCCATATTCAAATTAGAATTGGCACATAGCCTTTTTAAAATAAAAATTGAATATTTTCTTGATTGGAAAAATAAAATCATCTATAAAGAAAAACAAAAATGAATATATATGTTTGGATAGTGTTAATTAAAAGAAATCTAAAATGTCAATATAAACTTGGTTGATATTACAATCCACTATCAACTAGTTGTGATAAAAGTATTTAAGTAACCATAAGTAAAATTATCCTTAGAAAATAACATAATTTTATCCTAACTTTAAAGAAATAAAATAATTAAAAGTAAAAAATATAATATTTCTTCTTGAGTGTCGTGATGACTTCAATACACGAATTAAATAAACTATTAGAATGCCCTTATTAACTAATTTGCTTAAATATCAAATTCATATATAGATATCTATATATATTCAATCTCAACTATTATAAAATTTCAATATTTGAGTGATAAAAAAAAATATTTGAATGCAAGATTAAGTAATATTGATGTGCATTTAAAAATATATTAATAAAGAAAATTATTTTAATGTAAGAAATTTGGGTTTAGAAACTCATTGAGGGGAAATAATCATTGTTACATTACTAGACTAGACATTCATGATTCCTAGAATCCAAATATTTATTATTGTTAATCATAATGACTATTAGAATAACATAAATCAAATCATTAAAAACTCCTTCCAATATTTGCTTTGGGTATATGGTTGGAGATGAACTATGCTATATTTGAAAATAAAATAATATCATGAACTTAGATAGGCATACATAATCTAGCCATTGAAAACAACTCAATCAAAAAATACCCTCCCCACTCATATACTATACCCATGAAACTAAAATTCAAATGCACTCCCTAGGGCTTATTTCTATGGGGTACTTCCCAAGGCTCCCCCTCTTTGGATGGCCTTAGTGGAATTATTCATATCTCAAATATTATGTCTTTATCATTTGGAATGATTCTAAGATTAGGATAACAAAACATAACTATGTTGAACGTTTTTATTTAAAATTAATGTTACAACTAGTCATTTCATAGGGAATCACTTCTTTCCACATATATGGGTACTCACAAAAATTGTAAATTGAAAGAAAGGAGAAGAAAAAATCCAAAATTGCATTCTTATTGTTATTGTTAAAAAATTTCTGTAGCAAATCACTTAGTTTACTAGTATCTTTTGATCATATTTAGAAATATAGAAACTCCAGAGTAGATATCTTGATACCTTGATGAAGATTGGATTGAATTTGGAAAAAAAAAACTTTCAAAAATGTTAGTAGTAGCAATATATGGATTTTTTCTCTTTCTTTATCTTTTTTAATATGGTATATAAGAATATGTGACACTATTTTTTAATTTTGTTAAGATAGGCATTCAACATTAGTGAATGTGTGTTTGGGGGAAGCTAAATTGGTTAATTCAAAGTTAGTGAAATATTTGATACAAGATAGACCCACGTTCAAGCCCTTGGTTAATTCGAATTTAGTGACCCTGATTCAAATGCCCATGTAGTGAGCCCATTTAAAGAAAAAAATACTCTAAATAATATATATATATATATATATATATATATATATTGTATAAAAACAAAAAAACAAAAAAAACAAAAAAATGTATATGTTTGATAGTTAAGCATATTTCTTTAAAAGAAAATAAATATTTGATACAAGGTAGATCCAAATTCAAATCCCCATGTAGTGAGCCCCAACACTTAAACCTGGTGTTTTTTGAAAAGAAAAAAAATTTCAAAAAAAAAATACTCTAAATTAAAATAACAATGTTGAACTAGATAAAATATCACACTGCAAACTATATTCAAATTCTATATTATCAATCAAAGAAGTTACACACATATTTATAAAGGAAATAGTCTCAAGGTAGGAACTCTATCTTGGACATACAATAATGTGGTTGAGAGATTCTCTCAACCACACACTAAAGTAGGAAAGAATATAGTTCTAGCTACATCCCATTATGTAGGAACAAGCTCCTCAAATAGGGAATTACAAGCATAGACAAGTAGGAATTAAATATTCCAACTCCCCCCTTTAATGACTACTTGTCATGATGTTAATTCACAAAGTCTGGTTGTGGTCAAACATAAGAAAGGATATGTTGATGTCCATATAAAAGAGCAACTATCCACCATAATGCATGGGTACCAACCACTGCAACCGCTAGTCCTGTAGGATGTCCTTTGCATACATGATTCTTTCAACCATTATCACTACATATATGTACCTACAAATCCACCACCATCGGGCGAATTTCATGTGCAGAGCCTCCAAAACAAAAAGAGATCAGCGCATTTCTAAGCCAAATAGTCATGTCCAAATAACAATCGCTAACAGTTGCATTGATTGCGCCTTTCGACGCAACTGTCAGATAGAAAAGTGTGCCGACCCTCTTGTGCTTAGACACACCAATATATGAGACCGTGAGCCAGGCATTACTACAGTTCACCTGCTCCTACGAGCACAAAGCTACCGTGTACACATAGCCACAAAGGCAATCCAGCCACTAAGGCTCTATATGTTGTTTTTAGCTCACCACAAACCAGCCATAAAGGCGATATATGTGGTTTCTGGCTCACCGCAAACCATCACTTTACAGTGACAAAATATGGTTTCAGGCTTACCATAAACCATTACAAAGTGGTTTTAAGATCACCACGAACTTTCAAATGCCTTTACAAGGCTTACATTCCATACTTCGACATTTTGGAGTTTCTGGGTGCATATAATGACCATTACAACAACCATCTAGACTTTATTATAACATGTTAGGGAGTCTATTCCACAAACCACACTAACTCGAACAAACATCTACTTTGTTTTCCACCATATATGTTGTTGCTGCTTCATTACCTCATCTTTTCCTACATCCTGGGCATCCTTGTCTTTTTCAAATAACTTCTTGGAACTCCATGCTTATCCTGTCATTTGTTAGAGTCATGAATTCTAACAAAATAACTTTACATACATTGAGTTAGCTAGGCTCAATAAGGCTCAATAATCTTTAAACATGATTCCAAGAAAATACAACATAAACTCTTCAGATTAATTTTTCTATCTCTGCCCAAAGATGATTATTTCCAAAATATTTCACCAACGATACCTGTGCGGGGTCCATTAATAAAGAAACAGATTTGAAGACATTCCAACTGGACTCAATTTAGTGTATTCCAACACTGATGATCCAGGCATAGGCATTCACAGCCACATGAAGAGAACACAATTTTCCCTTCAAAAACAATAATCCAGGACTCTACGATCCAATCCTCCATCATCCACAAATTCACCTGTTCATAGTATCAAGGTTTGGTAACTCCTTCCAAACATGCCTCCTCATGCTCGCTGGCATACTGAAACATTGTCAAGCTAATCTCCTCGCAATTAAACATGCAGATCTGTCTCCATCACACTGAGCACACACACACTCGATCATCCTCCAAGAAGTATCCTTAGATGCCATCTCATTTTCATGTCTTCATCATATCTGGTAGTAAATCATTCCTTCAAATAAATTTTTCTACTGTTGGAATGGCCGATTCCAACATAGACTCAAACTCATGACACTAGCTGGCCAAACTAAATGTCACAATAACTAAATCAATTCTTTCAATGAGATTTACATGACCATTCTAAAAAAAAATATTAAACAATGTAAAATAATCATGCAAAGTTCTATGACCCTTCACACAGCACTCTTATGTGCTCTTTCACAAAGATTTGCAGATAGTATTGTGCCTGAAGCAACATGCGCCACAAAAAATATCCTAGATCACATACCATTTCCCTCCAACATCTCAGCCTCTAACAAGTCTCAGCCTCCACACTCAAAGGGCCTATTTGTATAGACCTTCGCCTTGATATCATAATTGCAACTGCCACCCCAGTGAAAAGTACCAGTCCCTTCAAGGAGTAAAGCCGAAACGGTAAATATCATGGTCGCAAAAGGTGCCATATAATATACAATATTTATGCTATCAAATTTATATCCATTAAGCAAACTCTCTGCAAGAATTGTTTTTGTTGAAGTAGCAAGGCACCGAAGGCTGCGCCTTACCATCCAAGATAAACCACCATGTTTGGAATCAGCATTTCTGTATGACACCATGAAGCATCTCCAACGTACCTTTCAAGAAAACACAGAATGCATTAGATATGTTCATTGATTCTCCATCGGCTCCTATGTAGAATGCATCCACATCTGACCATCTTCCTTCCACCATATAGGCTTGAGCTTCATCAACGTAATGTATCACTTCAGTTTCTGAAACTTCAGACCCTGCATTAGCCCACGCCATGTCTGCAGTGAAATAAGCCACAGCAAGAGTAACATCCTCATCCGAAGTCTCCACGTAGAGAGAAGTGTTCCTTTCACCACAAGTGCAAACTCTACGCAGATTACAAAGCAGACACAAACAATTCTCTCAGGTCTACATGAGGAGAACTTTATATGCGTTCTAATTTGTCTTCAGGCTCAGTCTCCAAAAAATCGACGTCGTGACCCGTCCTGCTCAGTATGGACACCATCCATAACATTCAAGAGGATTACTGCTATAATTTCCTTTCTATTGCTGTTGAGCCAGAACCCTGATGAGGTGGTCCATGCTCTTGATGCCCGCCGATGTGGCCTCCTTCAGGTCTTCTTCTTTCAAAATCCTCGCCGGGAGCTCCATAAGCGCCACATTAAAGCTGAACAGGACAGCCTTGGTTTTCACCTGATCCACAGTGCTTCCAAAACTCTGCGATGCTTCCGGTGATCACATTGAAATTCAAAAAACAGTGATATGAGAAATATTCACTAGAAAAAAAATGCAAAGTCGCAGGCATCCGATTGGGCTTGACTCATCTGCGCTGTAACTTGCACAACGGAGTCCTCGACTTCACGGCCTTTCTACTCAAATTCCAAACAGCAGAGACACTTCCAGAAGGTCAAAATTCGTCCACTCGAGCAAGGTATCCATGCACAGATCGAAAATGTCTCTTCCATGCACATATCAATGACTCCACGGATCGAGATCTCCAGGTAAGATCCACACATATCGAACCATCACTGAAAATGTAGCCATTGATGGACCACTCAGTGATCCTCCAGAGAGCTGCAGACATGGGCATCACTACTCCTCTATAGATCTTCACCTGGTCTCTCCTCACCAAGAAGGAGAGTCAAGGCCAACACCGCACCAGCCTCACAATCTCCTTTCAGCAGCGATCAACCGTTTCCCAGGCAGTTCTCTCAAAGCAGTAGGCACACAAAACTAGACAGTTGTTTTAGTGTTCCGGGCATCCTATGTGCCATCATCATTCTGATCTCCTCATTTTGACAGTCGCACCTCACACAATGCTCCTTAGGTAGGCAGCGCTCTCACTCAGATGGACAAACCCAAAAAAATAAATAAAAATAAACTACAAACAAAACTCTCTATTTGCTATTTCCCTCAGCCCACGAGTGGCCAAGGGCCCTTATGGGTCTGATACCAAGATAAAATATTACACTGCAAACTCTATTCAAATTCTATATTATCAATCAAAGAAGTTACACACATATTTATACAGGAAATAGTGTCAAGATAGGAACTCTATCTTGGACGTACAATAATGTGGTTGAAAGATTCTCTCAAGCACACACTAAACTAGGAAAGAATATAGTTCTAGCTACATCCTATTATGTAGGAACAAACTGCTCAAATAGGGAATTACAACCATGGACAAGTAGGAATTAAATATTCCAACGGAATTAAATAAAAAACAAAAATAAAGGTATATGTTTGGTAGTTAAGCTTATCCCTTTAAAAGAAAAAAAAATAATGTATATGAATGATTACTTTGAATTAAAAATATTGGGAAACATCAATGTTGGTTGGGTTGATATGACAACCCATGGTCAAGGAGTTCTCCATACTCAACCTTGTATTCCTTTAAAAGAAAAAAAAAAGCCCTCTAATAACGTTGAATGAAATAAAATAAAACAAAAATAAATATATATGTTTGATTAGTTTTAATTAGAAATATTGGAAATCATCAATATTGATAGGTTGGTATAACAACCCATTGTCAAAAAGTTATGACAAAAATATTTCATTCTCAACTTATAACCATAAGTAAATTTTTGAAAATATTCATATAAAATAACATAATTTTATATAAGTTTTAGAGAAATTAATTAAAACTAAAAAAATATTATTTTATACTATTCACAGTTCTACAAAATTTAAATAACTTATTAAAATATCAATATTAACTAATTTATTTCAAAATCAGTATTATATTATAATTAAATAAATTATTTCAATATTTATATTTTATAATTTATTTAAAAAATATATCTATATCTATATATATTAAAATTCTAATAACTATTAACTCAATTATTTGACCTATGAAAATTTGCAGTATTAATTTCATATTTTCAATAACATCACAATTTCCTAAATACAACAATGAAGTAAATTAGTTGACCCGCCAAAATTTGCAGTTTGCAGTCAAGAGGATAAGAATACCCACAAGTCATTAATTGTGATGAGATCGTAGTCCCCCGTGCCTCTTGCTGCCATGGTCATTCTGGGCCCTCCCTTCGACGACCTTTCCATAATATTAACTCATACTAATATTAATATTCATATTTCACTCTCATTTTGCAGTCATAATTAAAATATTCACTCTTACTATGCAACCCTCACACAAATAGGGTTACAAAAATATTTTGAAATATTTATGGTAAACAATATAATTTTATATTATAAAATATTGATTGTAAATATTATAATTTTATATGAGTTATAAGGATAGATTAATTAAAAGTAATAAAATTTTATATTTTATTTTTGATTTTATGCTTTTTTAAATGATATAAAACTTCAAAAACTATAACTTATTTAATGTCTTTGTTAACTAGTTTATTTGAATATCAACTTTATATATAAAAATAAATAAACTATTTCAATATCTACTTTAATTAATTTATTTTAATAACAATTTTAAATATATAAATTATATTATATTATAATAATAAAATCAAATCACACATTTCTTAAATATTTTAAAATTCTAATCACAAAAATTAAATAATTATATTATATTAGAAAAATTAAATTAAATTAAGGTACACATTTCCTAAATATCTTAAAATTCTAACTAAAACAATTAAATCAATTATTTAAAAAAACAAAATTTACAGTATGAAATTGATATATATATATGTATATATAATATGCAAATTTTCTAGATATATTAAAATTCTAAAAACATTCGACGTCTCAAAATTTGTATTTAAAAGAATAAGAATATTAAGTTACTATTATTCTTCAGTTTATAGCTTCATTAATGTATAACTTCATTAATGTAGTTGGATAATATATACCTACTCTTAAATTTAGATTTGCTTAAGTCTAACAATAAACATAATCTGAGCAACCATATTAATAAAATATAGCCTAAAAAATATTAACATTCAAAATTGCTTAATTGTATTCAATGATATATCATCATTGCTCCTATTATTCATCCCATCCTTAGCCTAGTAACAAAGTAGTTAACATGGCGGCCTCCAAATTAAACCTAATCTTCTCCATCATCCTCTCACTACAGCTATGTGGCACAATATTATTGTGTAATGGAATGTCCATGACCCTTCACACTAAAAGGTCCATGACACAAGGGGCAGAGAGGAGGAGAAAATGGAGGGATTCCCCTCTCTACTATCCCAACAACTTCACAGAGTAGTACATCAAAATATCCGTGGGCACGCCTCTACAGGATTTATTGGTGGTCATGGACACGCGCAGTAATGTGGTGTGGGTACCCTGCACTTCGAACTATACATGTCCGGACTGCTCTGGATACATCACAGTTTTTCTTCATAACAAGTCATCGTCTGCTATACCTGTAGAGTGTGCAGATCCAAAGTGCAAAAAATGTGTGAAGAAGAGGGAAGCGAGGGGACCTGTACAGAGACGTGCTCGGGGCTCTGTTACCAGAAACGCAACGTTGGTAGTGGTTTTCGGTGAAAACCGCTCCAGAAACCAAACGGCACTGGAAACCACGTTTTATACCGCCATATTCGTTTTGATCGATAAAAAACGGTTTCTGGCGAAACGGATGGTTTCCAACAGCGTATTTTCTAAAAACGTCTCTCCATTTTGGCTGGAACCTTTTCGTTTTGGTAAAAACGTTTTTCTCCAATTTTTTAAAAATGGCAATTACCCTTCTCAAACTTACTAATTTTTCGAAGTTTCTTTTTCTAGTTGCGTTTCCCGCCTGTCTTCTCCAGTTGCATGCGAGCTATCAGGTGGCAGCCTGGAAAATTTCACGATTTAAGCTGTGAGAGCATGAGCAATTTGCATAGTAGATTCATCATTCATCCTTCAGCATAAGCGGGTGTATGGACTCTGGAACTCTGGAGAGAAGCGCATCTTTCAGCAGACACGGGTTTCTTCTATAAAGCTTGGAGAGAAGCTCATTCAGTCTGCCAATTTCTTGGTATGTTTTGATATCACCTCTGCATATTACTGTGCGTTAATTTTTTTTAGAACATGCATCTACAAAAAATGTATAAACAACCTTTATGCATAGTGAATATCTACAGAAATTATATTGCTATGGAAATGTCTAAATTGTATTGATGCATATTGAATATCTAGAGAAATTATACTGCTATGGAAATGTGTAAACTGTATTTATGCATATTGAATATTTACAGAGATTATACTTCTATGGAAAAGTGCAAACTGTATTTTTACAATGAAAAGTGTGTGATTCTGCTTAGTAATTATTTTTATTGTAGGTTACTAACTAAATAACAAGTATTAATGAAAAGCACGATTGAAAACTTTAAGAACAGGACGTGAGTCTAAATTTACGCAGAAATAGTAAAAGTATTTTGGATACACAAACTAACCATTCATAGGGAAGAACAATAGCCCAGAGCACATTATCAAGAAAAATAGATTTATTTCTAGGCAAGGTCTAATATTTTCCAGCACAGGTAATTGTAGAATTAAACCTGTATAAAATAATAGTAGAAAGATGTCGTTGTGAACAAATCACCCAAATCACCCAAACAACAGAGTTGTTTCCAAAGTTGTCTAAGAACTTTCAAAACACACCTCGGGATGAGCAACATACTCATCGCCATGGAGGCCTCGAGGAAGGGTTACAGAAAATGGCACCAAGTACGCCCACAAAACCCATAAATCTGTCATCCGAATGATATTGCAAGGCAAGAAGCCATAAGAAATAAAATGGAAATTTTAGAATGTTAACATTATAGTTGAAAATTTGAGATAGAGAGAATGCATAGAATCCAAATAACAGTAAACAAATTTATGCAAACACCCTTTTATATGAAGGAGTAAATGTAATCCAACTAAGAGAATAACATCAGCTTGACTATAGCCGCAACAATAGTTTAAAATAAGTTTTGGGCTTGTTAATTTCAAGGCTATATGGCTTATATATCGCAGCAACTTTCGATTTGTAAAGAAGATGAGGGATCATTAGCTTTCTGTAATTATATTTTTGAATTATGATTCTTTATTAGGCAATTTTTGTTGAAGGATATTTTGGTTTATAACATCTCTCTAAGTAAATATAGAAGCCCATAGGCTTGTAGTTTAAATGTAATTTTGTCTGTCCCTAAAATTAAATAGGCCTCTGTTTTAACTGCTCAAGGCATCCTTGTAAAGGTGGTTGATTTCCACGGAAGGTGGAAGGCAGAAAGAAGTAAACTCGAAGCTGTTTATAAGAAGTATTCACATCGAGATTTTGGCTATGTTGCAAAAGAAAATAGTTTAATCTTTACTAATTTTGTTGTCAAATCTTTCCCTGTGCACAAAAAAATTTACATGAATCATATGTTCGAATTTAAATTCCACCAAAATGGAGTCTTATACATTAATTTTTTTTAGTTATTCTATTTAATAAAAAAATACACGTGGATCTCATATGATTTTACATTTTTTTTTCTACTTTAAATGTTTGGACTCTGAGTTAACCATAAAATTAAAAACAAATTATTATATTATTTTTTATTACTCTCTCAGAGATACATCCAGTACTTATCGAAGTCTCTCAAGAGCAAGCTTCACAACAATTCAGCTACATACAGTATATAACAAAAACTTAAGAGTGAATATAATTTGGTCACACTGCAGACTCACTACAAATATATATTTTTGATTTTTTTGGTTGGAATTTAACAATTTTTAAATTTGTAAATTTTTAATTATATTTTTAACATTAGAAATAGATTCAACTTCATCAATTTTTTTCTAAAATATCTCAAATACCACAATTTGATTTGATTGAGGTGATAATTTCACTTGAAATATATATTTTTATTTTTTATTTTTTTGGTTGGAATTTGACAATTTGACAATTTTTAAATTTTTAATTATATTTTTAATATTAGAAATAGATTCAACTTCATCAATTTTTTTGTAAAATATCTCAAATACCACAATTTGATTTGACAATTATAACTTCATTTTTTTTAAGAATATCAACCAAAATTACCAAAAAATGTGCTAGAAAAACCAACCTTTTCTGAGCAAAAATGTCTGTCTTTTTAGACTAACCTGAAAAGTAAGGAAAAAGAGTCAAAGCTTGGAATTTTCCCGAGGCTATGGAAGAGCTTGAGCCTAGCTTTTCCTCTTTGATGATGGTGCTTTGTTGACATGTGGATTGCACCTAGCCTGCCCTGCCGAGCCATATCATGGATGGAATTTTTACCCACTTCCAAACCAGTGAAGTTTACACCAATAAAGATTTTCTAACTTTTCATAAAACTTAATTAGAATATGTTGAAGTTTACTTTTCATAAAATTTAACTAGAATATGTTGAAATAGCAAATTTAACTATATGCCTTTCCTTTTTTTTTTGGTCATTTTCTGGTGGTTTCATATACCGATACATGTGTGTCAAGTAAATGTGTCAATGTCTTTTATGAAGATTTGTTAATGAATATATTTAGATTTTTTTTTACAACGATAATTTCAGGGAAGAAAGAGAAAATAACTCTGTCTAGAATTTAAAATATTTTAACTTAAATTTTTTTAGCTTAAGCATGTATCAATGTATTTCATGAATATGTGTTAATGAAGATATCTATCTTTTTTCTTGAAAAAGATTCAAGAAAATGGTTTAGAGAGTTTCCTCCTATAAATCTCTCGTTTCCAAATAATTTCCATTCAAAATTTAATGCTTATTGTCAAGGATTTATTTTGTTTAGGACTTACTATAAACCTATTGTATCATGGAGTTTGAATGATAATATTACTTCATCCTTAAGGATTAACAAGAATAGGTTCTTAAAAATGATGAATATTGTAATATTAATGATGAATACAAGGACAGGTATTATGAAGAAATAATCTCATATTCTTTTGCTTTAGTGGAAGAACACACTAGTTTGAAAAAATAAGTTATTAGCTAAGATTAAGATGAAAACATTATTGTGCTTGAACTCCATGAAGAAAACATTGTTGAAGAAGTAACACAATAATCACTCTCATTGTCAAAGACTATAGAAGTGGTGGGGAATATAAATGAATTTAGTAATTTTGGTTTATATCTTTGTTCATATGGTAATTATATTAAGAATTAGGGATATTCATTTTTTCAAGAAAATAAAGACTTAAACTATGATTTATATTTTGTATAGTAGAAATTGTATGAGAATAAGGAACCCACATTGTTCCATGGTAATTATATTACTAATTAAAACTATTCATTTTTCAAGAAAATGAGGAGTTAAACTATGATGTTCTATAGTAGAAATTGTGTGAGAATAAGGAGCCACTAGTGCTTGTAAGTTGTGACTAATTTCATGAAGGATATTTTAAAAATATTGCTAGCCAAAATCTTGAAAATGAAATTATGTCTCAAATTTCACAAGTCAACGTTCAAACTTCTCTAAATCTATTAAAGAATCTGAATTTTATTTCAAACAATTTGGAAATGAGTTTGATTAGTAAGAATGATGGCATTCATGTAGTTTGTTATACTTGTGAAATTAACACTGAAGATAAATTTCTGAAAACATGCTTCAAAAATGTCAAGAAGATGAAGTCCTCCTTGCTACTCCACCACCTAGAAATTAACTCCCTCATCATTACATACAAATTCTACATTAAGTCCAAAGATACAATTATAGTAAATAACAAATACTATTTGAAATTATAGCTGAAGAAAATGGGGATCATAATTCCATTGAAAAAGTTCAACAACATGATGAGCTTAAGAGCCTGAATGTCTAAGGAAGCCTTGAAGGAAAATAGGTAACTATTGATTTTGAAATTAAGAAAAAAATAGGAAAGGTATATAATAACACACCTTTTAATTTTTCTTTGATCTTGTTATTTCCTATATGAAGATATATATAATAATATTGATCCCTTATCATATTATTTTATCTACTAAGTTTTAAAAGAAGAAGTTTGCAATATATTTGACATATATATCCCTTGTCATGGAGGAAGTTATAATTAATTTTCAAATATAAACCGTGCAGATTCAAATTGGTTGTAGCAAAGAATTATCAATTCTTTATTTCGCTCATTTCTCCTTACAATGGAAGAAAGTTCACCAGCTTCACAAAGTAGACCACAGCTTTCCCAACAAACATCTTCCACGTCAGCAACAAAAAAGATCCAAACCAAAGAATATCAAGACGCAAAAAAGGCCTTTGAAGCAAGGTTATGGGCAGCCGTCAAATGCACCAAATCTTATAGTGGAGGAGCAAGTGGATCAACTGGTGCAAAGGGTTGGTTTTACCCTTATTGTAAAGATAAGAAATCAGGAGCTGTAGGAAGAGTTCGATGGCATTTGCTTGGAATGGGCAAAAAAGAACAAGCAAGTATATGTACAAATGTACCTAAAATAGAGAAAGCATCTATAATTAAACAATTTAATGAAGTTGAAAAACTGAGACATATTGCTGAAGGTTCAATTCAAACCAACAACAATCCTAGTGGATTCACAGTTGGTGGTCAACACTGTTATTCTCAACATCAAGCTTCAGTTTCCAACCTTGCAAACTTATGGGATGTTAAAGGGAGGGGAAATCTTGATGCATCCATTGGACGATTTTTTTTCGCAAATGGCATAGCTTTCAATGTTTGTAGATCTCCTTATTGGAAGGAAATGGTGAGGGATCTAGTTAACACTACCCCTAAAGGTTACACTCCTCCTAGTTATGAAAAGATGAGGACAATAGTGTTAGCCGAAGAGAGGGCTCGGGTTGAATCCATACTTCATGACATTAAATATAGTTGGAAGGAATCTGGGGTCTCCATTGTCTCAGATGGTTGGACTGATGTCAACCATCGTCCCCTTATCAATATTTTGGTTTCTTGCATGAAAGGAGTTATGTTCATAAAATCCCATAATACCACAGGAAAGACAAAATATGGTCCATACCTAATGGGTCTCTTCAAAGAGGCAATATAGGAGGTTGGGAGAGAAAACGTGGTACAAATTATTACAGATAGTGCCTCAAACAATGTCCTTGCTGGGGGGTTGATTGAGGATGAATACCCAACAATTTTTTGGACTCCTTGTTCTGTGCATTGCATGAATTTTCTCGTGAAAGATATTAATAACATTGCATGGGTTGGGAAAACTATAAATGAAGAAAAGATGCTACAACATTTTATTGTTAATCATGTAGCATCCATAGCAATTTATAGGAAATATGCAAATCTTCAGCTTCTTCGATGTTCTGAGACTAGATTTGCATCTACATTCATCATGCTTCAAAGCCTTATTAAAATGCATCAATCTTTGAGAGAGATGGTGGTATCAACAGATTGGAAGAGATGGAAGGGTTCTCATATTGGGGATGGCCCAAAAGTTGAGGACATTATTATTGGCCTTTCTTCAGAGGATTTTTGGAGGAGAGTGGAGGATATTGTCACCCTCATCACACCTATTGTTTCCACCCTTCGCATATTTGATAGTGATCAACCATGCTTAGGGGATGTGTTTGAAAGCATGGATCAAATGAGAGAGAAAATTCATGATATAATGATAGATGAAAATTCTAGGATTGACAAAGACACTAGAAATTAGGTGTGGGAACTTAGTCTGACCAGGTGGAAAATGCTGTATAGCCCTCTTCATTCGATTGCTTTCTTAATCAATCCTAAATGGTTTCACAAGAAACCATCTACAGATGTAGAAGTGATGCAAAATTGGAACACTTTTATAAGTAGGTGTTATGATTGTTAGGATCTCACTTCTTTACGACTTGAGTTGGGAAAGTACCTGAGATCAGAAGACCACTTTGCAAATGAAGACTGTGCATACAATAGAGAACAACTTGGACCCATAGACTTTTGGATGCAATATGGTACAGGGACTCCCTTGCTTCATAGGTTGGCTATCCGTTTGCTTTCACAGGTATGATCAATAACAAATACCTTTAACGTATTGATTTATTGTTTAAACAATAATTCTAATGTTCATTTTCAATTATTTTCTTTTTATGATTTCAATTGTCTATTGCTAACATAATGTTTTATTTTATTTTACAGGTTACTAGTTCATCTGCATGTGAAAGAAATTGGAGTGAATATGCCTTTATCCATTCATCAAAGAGGAATCGCCTAGGTACAAAAAAGGCACAAGATTTGGTGTTCGTACACTCAAATCTACGCTTGTTGTCTCGACAACAACCAGAATATAAAATTGGACCCACAAGAATGTGGGATTATGGTGGTTCACAAGATGATGGAGATGATGAGCTTCCACTTGAGGTGCTACAAGACAATGCTGAAGACATGCTTGATAATACCAAGAAGTCTACTACTCTAGAAATTGGGTGAAGCTCAACAACTACTCTAGAAAATGAGCTTGACAATCTAGATTATTAGGTTTATTTGTATTTTGACTATGAATTGTTATAAGTTGCTTTAGAGATACATATATATTCAAAAATATACTTTTAATGATGGGATACATTCTCGCAAATTATGACATCTTTTTTAAAATTAAATCAATCTTTATGAATGTTTCTTTACAAATTCACATGTGGAAACATTGAATTTTTATGATTAATGTTGTGAATTTTTATGATTAATGTTGTGTTTTATATTGTTAACTTTTAGTCTTGTTTTTTCTCTCTCCTCGTTTCTTATAGGCGAAACCTATAAATTTCGTTTCTCGTATCGTTTTCGTTTCTCGTTTCGTTTCCCGTTTCCCGTTTCTGGTAACATAGGCTCGGGGACGTGTCGAGACTATGCCCTTGGCTATGGTAGCGGAAGCACTACTGGGCATCTATTGACTGACACCTTAACTTTGCAAACAGGCAGTGGACAAATAACTAACTTTGCATTCAGATGCTCAGTTACTTCGGTAGGGTTTGCTGGTATTGCAGGATTTGGCAGAGGAAGTCTGTCTTTGCCTTCCTAGCTCAGTGCTCTAGGAATTGGCGACAAATTCGCGTATTGTCTTAATGATAAAAACAATGGCAGCATGATAGTGCTAGGTCACAACGCAGTTCCCATTGATACGAGTTTGAAATACACTCCCTTCCTAAATAACTTCCAAGCACTTTCATCTTATGCGGGATACAAAGAATTATATTACATTGGTCTACAAGGAGCTATGTTACCATAAACGGGAAACGGTAAACGAAACGAGAAACGAAAACGATACGAGAAACGAAATTTATAGGTTTCGCCTATAAGAAACGAGGAGAGAGAAAAAACAAGACTAAAAGTTAACAATATAAAACACAACATTAATCATAAAAATTCAATGTTTCCACATGTGAATTTGTAAAAAAAAATTCATAAAGATTGATTTAATTTTAAAAAAGATGTCATAATTTTCGAGAATTTATCCCATCATTAAAAGTATATTTTTGAATATATATGTATCTCTAAAGCAACTTATAACAATTCATAGTCAAAATACAAATAAACCTAATAATCTAGATTGTCAAGCTCTTTTTCTAGAGTAGTTGTTGAGCTTCACCCAATTTCTAGAGTAGTAGACTTCTTGGTATTATCAAGCATGTCTTCAGCATTGTCTTGTAGCACCTCAAGTGGAAGCTCATCATCTCCATCATCTTGTGAACCACCATAATCCCACATTCTTGTGGGTCCAATTTTATACTCTAGTTGTTGTCGAGACAACAAGCGTAGATTTGAGTGTACGAACACCAAATCTTGTGCCTTTTTTGTACCTAGGCGATTCCTCTTTAATGAATGGATAAAGGCATATTCACTCCAATTTCTTTCACATGCAGATGAACTAGTAACCTGTAAAATAAAATAAAACATTACGTTAGCAATAGACAATTGAAATCATAAAAAGAAAATAATTGAAAATGAACATTAGAATTATTTTTTAAACAATAAATCAATACGTTAAAGGTATTTGTTATTGATCATACCTGTGAAAGCAAACGGATAGCCAACCTATGAAGCAAGGGAGTCCCTGTACCATATTGCATCCACAAGTCTATGGGTCCAAGTTGTTCTCTATTGTATGCACAGTCTTCATTTGCAAAGTGGTCTTCTGATCTCAGGTACTTTCCCAACTCAAGTCGTAAAGAAGTGTGATCTTGACGATCATAACACCTACTTATAAAAGTGTTCCAATTTTGCATCACTTCTACATCTGTATATGGTTTCTTGTGAAACCATTTAGGATTGATTAAGAAAGCAATTGAATGAAGAGGGCTATGCAGCATTTTCCACCTGGTCAGACTAAGTTCCCACACCTCATTTCTAGTGTCTTTGTCAATCCTAGAATTTTCATCTATCATTATATCATGAATTTTCTCTCTCATTTGATCCATGCTTTCAAACACATCCCCTAAGCATGGTTGATCACTATCAAACATGCGAAGGGTGGAAACAATAGGTGTGATGAGGGTGACAATATCCTCCACTCACCTCCAAAAATCCTCTGAAGAAAGGCCAATAATAATGTCCTCAACTTTTGGGCCAACCCCAATATGAGAACCCTTCCATCTCTTCCAATCTGTTGATACCACCATATCTCTCAAAGATTGATGCATTTTAATAAGGAATTGAAGCGTGATGAATGCAGATGAAAATCTAGTCTCAGCACATCGAAGAAGCTGAAGATTTACATATTTCCTATAAATTGCTATGGATGCTGCATGATTAACAATAAAATGTTGTAGCATCTTTGCTTCATTTATAGTTTTCCCAACCCATGCAATGTTATTAATATCTTTCAGGAGCAAATTCATGCATTGCACAGAACAAGGAGTCCAAAAAATTGTTGGGTATTCATCCTCAATCAACCCCCCAGCAAGGACATTGTTTGAGGCACTATCTGTAATAATTTGTACCACGTTTTCTCTCCCAACCTCCTCTATTGCCTCTTTGAAGAGACCCATTAGGTATGGACCATATTTTGTCTTTCTCGTGGTATCATGGGATTTTATGAACATAACTCCTTTCGGGCAAGAAACCAAAATATTGATAAGGGGACGATGGTTGACATCAGTCCAACCATCTGAGACAATGGAGACCCCAGATTCCTTCCAACTATCTTTAATGTCATGAAGTCTGGATTCAACCCGAGCCCTCTATTCGGATAACACTGTTGTCCTCATCTTTTCATAACTAGGAGGCGTGTAACCTTTAGGGGCAGTGTTAACTAGATCCCTCACCATTTCATTCCAATAAGGAGATCTACAAACATTGAAAGCTATGCCATTTGCGGAAAAAAATCGTCCAATGGATGCATCAAGATTTCCCCTCCCTTTAACATCCCATAAATTTGCAAGGTTGGAAACTGAAGCTTGATGTTGAGAATAAGAGTGTTGACCACCAACTGTGAATCCACTAGGATTGTTGTTGGTTTGAATTGAACCTTCAGCAATATGTCTCAGTTTTTCAACTTCATTAAATTGTTTAATTAGAGATGCTTTCTCTGTTTTAGATACATTTGTACATATACTTGCTTGTTCTTTTTTCCCATTCCAAGCAAATGCCATCGAAATCTTCCTACAGCTCCCGATTTCTTATCTTTACAATAAGGGCAAAACCAACCCTTTGCACCAGTTGATCCACTTGCTCCTCCACTATAAGATTTGGTGCATTTGACGGCTGCCCATAACCTTGCTTCAAAGGCCTTTTTTGCATCTTGATATTCTTTGGTTTGGATCTTTTTTGTTGCTGACATGGAAGATGTTTGTTGGGAAAGTGGTGGTCTACTTTGTGAAGCAGGTGAACTTTCTTCCATTGTAAGGAGAAATGAGCGAAATAAAGAATTGATAATTCTTTGCTACAACCAATTTGAATCTGCACGGTTTATATTTGAAAATTAATTATAACTTCCTCCATGATAAGGGATATATATGTCAAATATATTGCAAACTTCTTCTTTTAAAACTTAGTAGATAAAATAATATGATAAGGGATCAATATTATTATATATATCTTCATATAGGAAATAACAAGATCAAAGAAAAATTAAAAGGTGTATTATTATATACCTTTCCTGTTGTTTTCTTAATTTCAAAATCAATAGTTACCTATTTTCCTTCAAGGCTTCCTTAGACATTCAGGCTCTTAAGCTCATCATGTTGTTGAACTTTTTCATTGGAATTATGATCCCTATTTTGTTGAGCTATAATTTCAAATAGTATTTGTTATTTACTATAATTGTATCTTTGGACTTAATGTAGAATTTGTATGTAATGATGAGGGAGTTAATTTCTAGGTGGTGGAGTAGCAAGGAGGACTTCATCTTCTTGACATTTTTGAAGCATGTTTTCAGAAATTTATCTTCAGTGTTAATTTCACAAGTATAACAAACTACATGAATGCCATCATTCTTACTAATCAAACTCATTTCCAAATTGTTTGAAATAAAATTCAGATTCTTTAATAGATTTAGAGAAGTTTGAACATTGACTAGAGAAATTTGAGACATAATTTCATTTTCAAGATTTTGGCTAACAATATTTTTAAAATATCCTTCATGAAATTAGTCACAACTTACAAGCACTAGTGGCTCCTTATTCTCACACAATTTCTATTATAGAACATCATAGTTTAACTCTTCATTTTCTTGAAAAATGAATAGTTTTAATTAGTAATATAATTACCATGGAACAATGTGGGTTCCTTATTCTCATACAATTTCTACTATACAAAATATAAATCATAGTTTAACTCTTTATTTTCTTGAAAAAATGAATATCCCTAATTCTTAATATAATTACCATATGAACAAAGATATAAACCAAAATTACTAAATTCATTTATATTCCCCACCACTTCTATAGTCTTTGACAATGAGAGTGATTATTGTGTTACTTCTTCAACAATATTTTCTTCATGGAGTTCAAGCACAATAATCTTTTCATCTTAATCTTAACTAATAACTTATTTTTTCAAACTAGTGTGTTCTTCCACTAAAGCAAAAGAATATGAGATTCTTTCTTCATAATACTTGTCCTTGTATTCATCATTAATATTACAATATTCATCATTTTTAAGAACCTATTCTTGTTAATCCTCAAGGATGAATTAATTTTGTCATTCAAACTCCATGATGCAATAGGTTTATAGTAAGTCCTAAAAAAAAAAAATCCTTGACAATAAGCATTAAATTTTGAATGGAAATTATTTGGAAACGAGAGATTTATAGGAGGAAACTCTCTAAACCATTTTCTTGAATCTTTTTCAAGAAAAAAGATAGATATCTTCATTAACACATATTCATGAAATACATTGATACATGCTTAAGCTAAAAAAAATTAAGTTAAAATATTTTAAATTCTAGACAGAGTTATTTTCTTTTTCTTCCCCGAAATTATCGTTGTAAAAAAAATATAAATATATTAATTAACAAATCTTCATAAAAGACATTGACACATTTACTTGACACACATGTATCGGTATATGAAACCACCAGAAAATGACCAAAAAAAAAGGAAAGGCATATAGTTAAATTTGCTATTTCAACATATTCTAGTTAAATTTTATGAAAAGTAAACTTCAACATATTCTAATTAAGTTTTATGAAAAGTTAGAAAATCTTTATTGGTGTAAACTTCACTGGTTTGGAAGTGGGCAAAAATTTCAGCCATGATATGGCTCGGCAGGGCAGGCTAGGTGCAATCCACATGTCAACAAAGCACCATCATCAAAGAGGAAAATCCAGGCTCAAGCTCTTCCATAGCCTCAGGAAAATTCCAAGCTTTGACTCTTTTTCCGTACTTTTCAGGTTAGTCTAAAAAGGCAGACATTTTTGCTCAGAAAAGGTTGGTTTTTCTAGCAGATTTTTTGGTAATTTTGGTTGATACTCTTAAAAAAAATGAAGTTATAATTGTCAAATCAAATTGTGGTATTTGAGATATTTTACAAAAAAATTGATGAAGTTGAATCTATTTCTAATATTAAAAGTATAATTAAAAATTTAAAAATTGTCAAATTCCAACCAAAAAAATTAAAAATATAAATATATATTTCAAGTGAAATTATCACCTCAATCAAATCAAATTGTGATATTTGAGATATTTTAGAAAAAAATTGATGAAGTTGAATCTATTTCTAATGTTAAAAATATAATTAAAAATTTACAAATTTACAAATTGTCAAATTCCAACCAAAAAAATAAAAAATATATATTTGTAGTGAGTCTGTGTGACCAAATTATATTCACTCTTAAGTTTTTGTTATATACTGTATGTAGCTGAATTGTTGTGAAGCTTGCTCTTGAGAGACTTCGATAAGTACTGGATGTATCTCTGAGAGAGTAATAAAAAATAATATAATAATTTGTTTTTAATTTTATGGTTAACTCAGAGTCCAAACATAAAAAAATGTAAAATCATATGAGATCCACGTGTATTTTTTTATTCAATAGAATAACTAAAAAAAATTTGGTGGAATTTAAATTCGAACATATGATTCATGTAAATTTTTTTCTGAAGATTCGACAACAAAATTAGTAAAGATTAAACTATTTTTTTTTGCAACATAGCCAAAATCTCGATTTGAATACTTCTTATAAACAGCTTCGAGTTTACTTCTTTCTGCCTTCCGCCTTCCGTGGAAATCAACCACCTTTACAAGGATGCCTTGAGCAGTTAAAAGTTAAAACAGAGGCCTATTTAATTTTAGAGACAGACAAAATTACATTTAAACCACAGGCCTATGGGCTTCTATATTCACTTACAGAGATGTTATAAACCAAAATATCCGTCAACAAAAATTGCCTAATGAAGAATCATAATTCAAAAATATAATTACAGAAAGCTAATGATCCCCTATCTTCTTTACAAATCGAAAGTTGCTGCGATATATAAGCCATATAGCCTTGAAATTAACAAGCCCAAAGCTTCTTTTAAACTATTGTTGCGGCTATAGTCAAGCTGATGTTATTCTCTTAGTTGGATTACATTTACTCCTTCATATAAAAGGGTGTTTGCATAAATTTGTTTACTGTTATTTGGATTGTATGCATTCTCTATATCTCAAATTTTCAACTATAATGTCAACATTCTAAAATTTCCATTTTATTTTTTATGGCTTCTTGCCTTGCAATATCATTCGGATGACAGATTTACGGGTTTTGTGGGCGTACTTGGTGCCATTTTCTGTAACCCAAACAACTATTGGGTGATTTGTTCACAACGACATCTTTCTACTATTATTTTATACAGGTTTAATTCTACAATTACCTGTGCTGGAAAATATTAGACCGTGCCTAGAAATAAATCTATTTTTCTTGATAATGTGCTCTGGGCTATTGTTCCCTATGAATGGTTAGTTTGTGTATCCAAAATACTTTTACTATTTCTGCGTAAATTTAGACTCACGTCCTGTTCTTAAAGTTTTCAATCGTGATTTTCATTAATACTTGTTATTTAGTTAGTAACCTCCAATAACCCTTTTGGAAAATAATTACTAAGCAGAATCACACACTTTGCATATTTCCGTAGCATAAATATTCACTATGTATAAATACAGTTTGCACTTTTCCATAGAAGTATAATTTCTGTAAATATTCACTATGCATAAATACACAGTTTACACATTTCCATAGCAGTATAATTTCTCTAGATATTCAATATGCATCAATACAATTTAGACATTTCCATAGAAATATAATTTCCGTAGATATTCACTATGCATAAAGGTTGTTTATACATTTTTTGTAGATGCATGTTCTAAAAAAAATTAACGCACAGTAACATGCAGAGGTGATATCAAAACATACCAAGAAATTGGCACACTGAATGAGCTTCTCTCCAAGCTTTATAGAAGAAACCCGTGTCTGCTGAAAGATGCGCTTCTCTCCAGAGTTCCAGAGTCCATACACCCGCTTATGCTGAAGGATGAATGATGAATCTACTATGCGAATTGCTCATGCTCTCACAACTTAAATCATGAAATTTTCCAGGCTGCCAACTGATAGCTCGCATGCAACTGGAGAAGACAAGCAGGAAACACAACTAGAAAAAAAAACTTCGAAAAATTAGTAAGTTTGAGAAGGGTAATTGCCATTTTTAAAAAATGGAGAAAAACGTTCTTACCAAAACGAAAACGTTCCAGCCAAAACGGAGAGACGTTTTTAGAAAATACGCTGTTGGAAACCATCCGTTTCGCCAGAAACCATTTTTTATCGATCAAAACGAATACGGCAGTATAAAACGTGGTTTCCAGTGTCGTTTGGTTTCTGGAGTGGTTTTCACCGAAAACCACTACCAACGTTGCGTTTCTGGTAACAGAGAAAAGTGATTGTTGGCAATGTATGCCTGACCATGCCCTCCAATGTATCCACCTTTGACAGTAATGGCAACGGTGGAACCATCATATATTCCGGCACTACTTACAGTATTGTTCCCCAAGGTGTGTATGACCAGATTGCAGCTGTATATGCTTTTCTTAATTGCAGTCCAAGAGTTCCTGAAGTTGAAGCCACGACTGGCTTTAAATTTTGTTACAATGTGTCTGGTGTAGCGAAAGGATTGTGCTCCAATGCCAATATTCCAATCCCTGATATTTCATTCCATTTCAGTGGTGGCTCAGACATGGTTTTGCCTTAGGAAAATTGTTTCGTCCCCGTGACCTTACAGGCTCACTGCTTGGCATTTTTTGGTGCTGGACCCGAGTCCGCTGGACTAGCTGCTATTCTAGGAAACTATCAGCAGAGAAATGTTTATATATTGTATGACAGGGAGATGAATAGTTTGGGCTTCTCTAAGAAGGCATGCTGTAGATTTTTCTGATCCATTGATGGCCCGCTGATATCTTACTATTCATGCATAGTATAGGTATATCCTCCCTCCTATGATACAATCGATATATAGTATAGGTATTTCTTCTTGGTCCATTTTTTTTCTCATGGTTTATCCCAATAAAGTCCTATAAACCCTAATATTTTAGTTTTACATATATAAAGAGAGAAGTGGATTTGAACCTATTGTTATTGTTGTTATGGTTTAAAGGCTTATGATTTGGTTTGTAAAACACCTCATGAAAGCATGGAATTAATGAAAAATATTTATAAATAAAGGTGGAGCATATATTTACATAAAAATACAAAAGATAATGTTTTTTGTATTATTTTATATATGATTTTTGAATAGTACTTTTGTAAACATTTTCTGAAAATGTTTATTAATTTAAAATTTATTAAATATTTACTCAGTTAAAATAATGGTGTATATTAATATAAAAACTTTGATATCAGCCTCACTAAAGCTTGGGATTTTACTCTTTCCAATGTCTTTTAAGAGACTTTAAGTAGTTCATGTGTAGAAATGTCAACTAGCATGATCATTGCCTTTTTGGTTAATGAAGTGAAAAAAGTTATTGGCATTTTTTAAAATTATATTTATGGGAATTTATGTTTCTAGCTTTATTTGGTCTTACAAATGCAGGGTTTCAATTTTCTTTAAACATGTGGTCTTTGTTCCATTTACTCATGACCCAAATTGTGTTGATGACCTTCCTCTTTTTCCAAATTGGTGAAAAAAAATTATATTTGCATCCCCTAAGCTCAACCATAAGGCTTGAATTTCCAATATTCATTCATTTTCCTTTTTAAAGAGTATCTTCCTCAAATATTTCTCAATTTTAGTATTAACCATTACAATAATATTTCAATTTCTAAATAAAATAATTAATTGAAAATAAAAAAAATCAATTAAATTTTTAATAAGAAAGATATGTATAATTCATTTAATATATATATAAATTTAATATACAATATATATATATATATATATATATATTTCTTAATATAAATTTAATATACAATATTTAATTTTTTTTAACAATAATAAAAAAATTCAATGTAATTTATAAACAAAATATTTCATTATACAAAATTAGATAATGTTAGTGTATATTTAAAAATATATTAATAAGAATAGAAACATTTTAGTGTGAACAATGTAATTCAGAAATAACTTATTTTAATTGTTATGTTAAATAAAATATTTGAATATATATATATATATATATATATATATAAGTCTTAACCATTCTTTAACTAACCTCATAAAGAGGTCAAACTCGTTTTAAATCTTTGCACTTTAAAAGAGGTTTTCACCAAAAGAGATTTGAATGCTCTAGATTCTTAAGATAAGTGTATATTGGTTATAAAAAAAAGGTAAAAGACATGGTTTCTAAGTGTGGCTAATAGCAAATTATTGTTGGGTATCATAGAGTGTTTTAAACTAGAATATTTTGTGGCGATGAACTAAAAAAATGAATAATCAAAGTGATATTTAAGGCATAAATTAAAGCTTAATTTTCATAAAGGTTATTTGATGTTAAACTTTGAAGGCTCATTGAAACTTAAATTTAATTGCTTCATGCTTTAGATTATAGACTGTAAATCGCTTATACTATGTCAATTAAGTATATATATTGAAAGCCATGAACATGTTTTCGTCAAGAATAGAGTAATGCTATGATTTTTAAAATTTAGATAATTGGTTAGAAGCCATAAAGGAATTTAACTTGGCACAATTTTTCAATAAATATGTTTACTTGATGATTTTTTTTGTTATTAGCATAATTTTTCTAGAGTTTGTGTATTTAATAATATGTCAATATGAATTGGTTTTAGTTAGGGTTTTTATTTTTCAAATCTACAAATCTTTTTTTCTTTAAAATGTAAATCTCTAGTTTCCTAAAACCATTTTGCATTATAAAGTTATTAAAATCATATAGATAATTTCTAATCAAAGTTATTAGCTTTGAACCCAAAAATTTGTAGTTTCATTGATTAGTTAGAATAGCATATATAAAGGTAAGAGTGCGTGAGAAAAATGACATTTATAGTTTTGGATTAGTGCTTCTAGCGCTAGTTGTATGAATCAACCAACCATTCCTTATTTTGAAGATAGTAAAGGTCTTATAAAAGTAGAAAGAAAATTACCATTGTCATACCATTTTATATAATTTAAAATTTTTCTTAAGTTTTATGTGTTTATTGTTTTGGGGAATAGATTTCCAATAATTAAGTCTAATATAATGTCTTTATCAACACTAAATGTCTAAGATATAGTAAGATGCTTGATGCTATACAACTAAATTTATAGGACCTTCTCTGAGCTTTAGTGACCATCATCTATATATATATATATATATATATATATATATATATATGACTTTTTCCACTATGATGTATTGTATGGACTTATGATGATTATTTATTTTCTTTCATAATATATTTTTTTACTTCTGATGTATGATGCTTTTTTACTTGTTAATTTAGTTATATTCTTAGTTGTTATGGATGGAGTTCATGTTGATATATATTATTTATTTTTTTGGAAGAAAGTTTCTTTTTACTAAATAACAATGTTTTTCTATATGGTTAAACCATTAAATTGTAAACTTATCAAATAAACATTCTTGAACATCATTTTACCACTCAAATAAAACTCTAAAGAACTTAAACAATCAAATAAAAAAGTTATCTTCAACATCAATTATCCAAAAAAATCAAAACGGAAGAGAGTTATAAGGCTAATAATTGAAGCTTTTATATGTGATTAGTGTAAGCACATATATATCATTTTTGTTTAAGATTCTTAATGTTTTTTTGGAATATTTCAAAGGTTGATATCATGTTTAGTGAGACTTAAATAATAGCCAACCAACACTAATAAAAGTGCATTCAAATTTTTTTTATGGTTGCATGTTACAATGAGGAACTCATTGTTTATCTTGTTGAACATTCAAAATCTTCATTGTCTTCCTTCTTAAAAAATGTAGTCTAATTGAAAATTATATTGCTAAATAATGAAATAGATACTAAATGATACAATTACATGTTAAGAAGGTTGAGTTGGGTTGATACCCCTTAAATTAGTTAGAATGATTCTTAAAGGATTAGTTAATAAGGGAGCAAATTCATTTTTTATGTGGAAGATTTTGCATAAATTTGGTAGAAACTTTAGCAATTTTAACCATAAAACTTTTGTTTTAAAGATTTTGATATATTTTTAAAAAAAATCACTATATGAAATTTTAACTTCAAAAATTTAAACAAAATTTTAATTTTTTTCACATATTAACTCCATGATTTTGATGCCATGTATAAAAATCACTCAAGTTTTTCCACCTATTAACTTACTCTATCTTGACATGATTTGATGTTATGCAAAAAAATTTCAATTATAAATGCGAGATTGATAGAACATGATTGGTTTCTTTTGCGAGCTTAGTTCTCCACTCAGTGAAGTGGATGACGTGGATGACCTGATTAATATTTACTATGAACTTGAATTTTATTCTAGGCTAGCTTAGGCTAGCTTATTAGAGTGGGCAGGTTTGTTGGATAGAACTTTTGAAATATAATGAATAACTTGGCATGCTAAAGCATAATAATAAGTGATTGGATAAGTGTTTCATTTAGAGTGATAACAGAAAGTACAATTTTTTGTTGTTATAAAAGGTATCAAACAATGAAATAGTGTGTGTTAATTTAAAATGGGAAACATCAATAACTTATGTCATTTTTTTTCGGCACTGATGAGATGCAATTTTTCACAACAAAGAGATGACTTTTTGAATTTAACTTAGTTTATTACAATGAGATTATGAAATATTGGAGGATAATATTTCCTTTATAGATATTTATTAAACAAATATTTAACATTTTAACTTTGTTTACTTTTTTTTTATTCTCTACTAGTAGAGTTTAGTTATAATTTTTGCCAAAATTGTAGTTTTTATTAATAAAATTTAAGGTTTTTAATTCAAAAATGACGTCAACATCTTATGCACATTGTGTAATGTAAATAAAAAATCTTGTAATTTCATTAATTTAAAATGATTATTTTGTTGAGAGGTATGTTCTATAACACACATGTTTGATTTCGTCCATATTCAAATTAGAATTGGCACATAGCCCTTTTAAAATAAAAATTGAATATTTTCTAGATTAGAAAAATAAAATCATCTATAAAGAAAAACTAAAATGAATATATATGTTTGGATAGTTTTAATTAAAAGGAATCTAAAATGTCAATATCAACTTGGTTGATATTACAACCCACTATCAACTAGTTGTGATAAAAATATTTAAGTAACCACAAATAAAATTATTTTTAGAAAATAACATAATTTTACCCTAACTTTAAGCTTTAAGGAAATAAAATAATTAAAAGTAAAAAATATAATATTTCTTCTTGAGTGTCGTGATGTTCTATCATTCTTACACTCTTTTAAATATTTCAATACACGAATTAAATAAACTATTAGAATGCCCTTATTAACCAATTTACTTAAATATCAAATTCATATATATATATATATATATAGATTCATTCTCAACTATTATAAAATATTTCAATATTTGAGTGATAAAAAAAATATTTGAATATGTAATATTAAGTAATATTGATGTGCATTTAAAAATATATTAATAACGAAAATTATTTTAATGTAAGAAATTTGGTTCATAAATAAATAATTTTATGTGAGATAAAATATTGGAATGTTAATATATATAACCAATATAAATTCAAGTTAACAATTGGCCTATTAAGAGTAGGGAGAGACCAAATATTTAGATGTTAAAACATTTTTAAAATTTTTTCAATCTAAAAGGGCTTTGCACCTGACAGGATTTGATTCCTCTGAGATTTCTATGGATATATACTAGTTCTAGCACTACGGGGCTATGGTTTGATATTTTTTTAAAATCTTTTTTTGCATCTCTTCGAACATTATATGCCTATTTATCAACGTGCGTGCGCACACACACACACACCCATATATAGTTTGAGCAGTGTTTAAGAAACCCATGGTTATTATGAAGTTTCATTTGGTTAAGATTATTGTACCATGGGGATTTTCTCTTATGTCCCATGTAATTAAGGAAAATACTAGTATATTATCATACACAAATATGTTTTATAATAAAATTTTCTATATATTACTGAAATTAAAATATTTAAATATTATGGCTAGCTATAAACAATTATTGGATACAAATTAATTAAATTTTAAAATATTTAAATAATTTGAAGTAATATTTTAAAATATTTTGAAATTCCGCTCATAATAATATTAATTGAGTGTTTATTATTAATATCCAACATTATCATTTTTCATTTCATTCACATTATTTAGTGTTACCCTATTGGCAGAATTATTAACATAGTGGCCTCCAAATTCAATTTGATCTTCTTGATGATCCTCTCACTGCAACTCTATATAGTATTGTCTGATGGAATGTCAATGCCACTTCACATAAGAAGGTATATTACATAAGGTATGAGGGTGGAGAGAAATTTTTACTATTTAAGTGATTTTAGGGAGTATTAAAGTTATCAATTTTCACTAGTACACAAGATGTAATGATCCTCATGGATATAAATATTGATGTGGTATGGGTACCTTGCAGCCTAAATCGTAGATGTATCAAATTCCTTGAATAAAAAACTATTTTTATTCTTGGAAATTCATCCTCTAGTGTGTAAAGTGAAAAAATATGAAGTGTAAAGTTATGTATGAAGATGGGGCAAGCGTGGCAAGCCCTTTTTCAATCTCACCCCTATGAGTATCACACACACATATATGATATGAAAAATGGAATCCTTTGACATTTAGCCACTTAAGGCCATCCCTCCTGATCTTAACACACATAATAGTTAATAGGGATGCCCTCGAATCTTAGTTGAATATTAGTTATCATGGTTTCACTTATGCATCACGTATATTTGTGTATGTATATATGTTAACAAAAATTTCCTTAATACTCTGCTTTAACAACCTATCCCTCGTAAGATTTGTGTATATGTGTGTGAGAGTATGATATATATAATGAAAATTCAACAAACTAATTTGTTGGCTTATCTCTCCTAGGTTTGTCAAGGCAATTTCTCCATGGAGAATTTTGGCTCTCTTTCTTGAGATTTAACAAATCTGCACATATATAATTATTTACACATGGATGTCGTTGATCATCATAAATAAGCATAAAAGAAATCACGAAGACATAGTTTATTATGATAAATGTTGGCTTGAAGGGTCTTGACCCAGGTTCGGATTTATTGCGCAACCAAAAAACCCTCCAACTACTGGCCTTTTAGGCTATAACATGCTTGCGTAAATCAAAGTCTCACCCGAAGTAGTATTAGGGGGTGTTGGAACGAGGTTCCACACCTTGAGGAATAATTTGATGTGGAGGCCCTAAACAGACTTATAACACAACTCAGAAGAGACAATAAGCAGATGCTTACATAACCAATTAATAAGCTAATAAATCAAATTTGTCACAGATATAGGCAAGTGCCCATAAACAGATAACATAATCATAGATCTTTGCAGATTATTCTAGCATGCATTATATAGATATTAGCGCGCAATAATAGATAAACTTAAGAAAATCTATTCTACAACAATATACTTCATTCATAATACACTTCATTTGTGGTAGATGCATTTGGTAATAAACAGAACTACAGATATAATTATGATCTTAAAGCAGTAAAAAGAATAGATTATGAGTAATGAGATAGATAAGGCATCAATCACATAACAAATCTGATTTTTCCAAAACAATCTTTTCATTAATAGATCCAATCATTTCAATAAACTCAGACTTCCCTTACTAATTTCCCTTCTACACACACTGCGAGCGTAGTTCGCACACAATAAGGACTAGATCTTTGCGCACACAAGCAACAAGAGCCTTTCTACCCAAAAACCAAACTTAGAGTTAAATCCTTACGAAATTTTCATCAACATAAGCATAATATTATTCACCTAACTTAACTTAATCTATCAATATTTATATCAAGCTAGCCCATACAAAAAATTTATCGAAATTTACCCAAAGGGACCTAGCTCCAACATTAACATAACAAGAAAAAGACACCAAATATTGGAAAAATACCCACCAGGTGGATTTCAGTATCCTCAGTGTTTAAAAACTTCTCTCTATAAGTTTGCACCACAATATTGAGGTTACCCTCCAATTTAACTTCGAGTCTTCACCAAAGTTTCAAATGAGATATTTCTTAGTTTTAGGAGATTGAAGCCACTACTTAGAATGGTTCGCAACTACACTTTTTGTAGAAATCAGCACAGGGCTCTATAGTCCAATCTATAAGTGGTTTAACCTCTCTTCTAGCAAGCACTAGAGTGGCTCATATTTCCATATTCAATGGGTTTAAATTCTATATAGCAAGAAACACATTCATTTCATAATACACTAAGATTCCTACCAATTTCTTAAGAATAAACACATAATCTAGTGGCCTAGAGAAAAATAATAATAAATAACACCCAAAATTTATAGACCATAGTGCTCAAACATTTGCTCCATGATTTCCTTGACCTCTTACTATTGTTCTATGTAGTTTGACACTATTCAAAACAATCTTCTTCATTCAATAATTTACATTCAATTGTGAAATAAAAATAAGGAGAAGAATCAATCCCCATTCCCTAGTGTGCAGGTTTATACTTCCTCTATATCGATTCATTTTCATAAAAGAATTTTCTCCTTTGTTTTGGACAAATATTATATTCTTGATGATTCATCCTTGCATATTCTCTCCTTGATATTTGAGAGGAATGGACACCTTTTTCATCCTCCCACTACTCTTGTCCATGTCATAATTCCTTTCAGGTAGTGGTTGTTTGATTGGGTCATAACTGACTTTAACAATAACTCGTAATTTGTAGCATGGGTTTTTGAACAAGTGATATAGTCTCATCTAATAATTCCTTTCAATTAGTGGCTGCTTGATTATGTCATAACCGAATTCAATAATAACTCTCTAGTTTTATTATGGGTTTTTAAATAAGTGATGTTGCCGCCTCCCTTAGACAACAGACCCATGCCATCTACCCCTTAATTACAATATTTAAATTTATATTCAATTTTGAGTTTGAAATTCTATTTCCTTACCATCTATGTCTCCATGCTAGCATTTCAGTCACAAATTTTAAATTACCAAAACAAGGTCAAGGTAGGGTTGTTTACATTGGCACTCATTACCTAAAATGATAGAAAATTTAATTTGAGTCTAGTGCAACATGTGACTATATAGGGCTGGTATATTACTTTATTGAAATCATTCATGGAAGCCATATCCATCTACTAGATCTCGTTTTCATGGATTTCTTTTGGGATCCTTCATAAATTCAAAAAAATTATTTTTCACTTATATGTCCAAGGAAGGAAAAACATGCACAAAATTTGAAAAATATATCTTTCACTTATATCTCCAAGGAAGGAAAAAAATTCTTTCTCTTATATCTTAGCTCAATATTCCCATTCCAAAAAAAACTAGAGATATGAGGACTAAAAAGTATCCATTGGTTTTCAAGGACTCATGTAGCCAAATAGGTGTAGAAACTCATTTAGGAAAAATACCTAAAGGCTTGAGTCACCTACCAAAATTATATAAGCCTTATTACATTAATACATAGGAGCATATTTCCTTATATGTTGGTCAACTAGGGATCATCATACCAAAGGAAGTCATAAAATATTTCATTTTTTGGCCATTACAACAATTGAAGAGCTAGAAAGGGTTACAAGGTTAAAATTAGGTAACATCCCTAGATTAAATGTAAATAAGGCTAGTTTTTTCCTCTTCCTCTAATCAAAAATCTAATTGGTAACACATTCATCACACTAAATCAAGTTTAGATTATAACTATATGATTGGTAACTAGGATTTATTATCATATTCCACCATAGTACGGATTGGTACTTTCCAAATATTTTGGATGGATTCATTAGTGCTCTTAAACAATCACATGCAACCCTATCTAATAATTAAGGCTAATTGATCTATTCCCCCAATCGTCAGGGTGATTACATACCAAAATTTAGTTACTTTAGTATGACTTTGGAGGCCATAAACAATGAGCCACCTTAGTGGGGCAATAAGCTATGGAGACTTAAATGTCCTCTTACAGAAAAATTATTATTTCTGCTTCTCCACCAGAATAAGGTAAGGTCCCTACTTGTGGAAATCTTCAAAAATGATATTTCCAAGGCCATGATATATTACCTTGGATTATAAGTCTATAAATAATTTATTTTCACCCAAATTATTTGGGAAGATATTAAGGAAATTCATATCTATAGGAAAATTTACATATTGATGAGTGTTTATCAAAGTGACTATCAAAATGACATAAATAACATCACAAATAAATTTTTTTAATAGTGGCTTGGAGTATATATTTGGAGAGTAACTAAGCCATATTTGAAGGTAAACTCATATCATCAATTAAGATAGCCATACACAGTCTAGCAAACAACTCAATCAGAAATAATCCTTTAGACTTATGTACTATGTGAACTAAAATGAAATTTGAATGGGCTTGTGTTGGTAATTTTTCAATGGGCCACTGAAAGTCCCCCGCTCATTGCAATGGGTTGGTAAAATTATTCAAATTTGAAATATTATATATTTATCATTTTTCACAAATATTAGGATAACAACAAATAATTATTATCAAGTATTTTCTAAAAATTAATTGAACAACTAGTAATTTCATTGGGAATAACCTCCTTCCACATATATGGGGACTCATAAACTATTGTAAATTGGATCGAAGGAGTAGAAAGAATCTAAAATTACATTTTTGTTCTTATTTAAAAAAAATTCCAATAGAGAATTTTTCAATTTACTCAAGTATCATTTGATCATATTTATATACATAAAACTATATTATTGATGCCCTATCAAAAATTGGAGGAGGAGAGAGTGTATTTCAAAATCACAAAAAACTTGAAAGGAAAATAGAAGCAATATATGTTTTTATCTATATTGTTTTTTTTTCATGTGGTATATAAGAATATATATATGAGACTATGGAGGGATTCTATAGCCTCTAAGTGTGATTTTGTTCATCTTCAAACTAGAGTTGACAAGTATTCCTTTTAAAATAGGAATTAAATATCTTTTAAATTAGAAAAACAATGTTGTATATATATATATATATATATATATATATATATATATATATATATATATATATATATGTTTGGTTACTTTTCATCAAATGTATTCTAATATATTACAACCCATTGTTAAGGAATTGTGGTAAAAATATTTAGTTGTTACTCTTTTCCCTAATAAAATAATTTAACATTGATATGAAGTAACATAATTTTATACCATTTTTAGAGAGATAAAGTAAATAAAAGTAAAAAATGTTATATTTCACATTATAGTGTCAGAAAAATATATCATTCTTATACGTTTTTAAATATTTCAATACAATAATTAAATAAACAATTTCAATGTCCATGTTAACATATATATATATATATTGTTTATCATTATAATATATTCCACTATACAAATAAAAGAACTAATGAAAACTAAAAGAGTTAAATTTTTTTAATAAAAATTAGATGTGTAATCCATTCCATTATTTATAATGATAATAATAAAAATTTCAAATTGAGTATAAATAAAATAAGTGTATATACAACTTCAAGTAATAATAATATATATTTAAAAACATTTTAAGAATACAAAACATTTTAATGTTAAAAAGGTTGTCCATACATAAATTATTATAATGAGTATGTTAGATAAAATATTTCAATGTCAATTTAAATAATGAAAGTTATATATATATATATATATATATATATATAAATCAAGAGAGATCAAATCTTCAAATAGCCTATCTTTTTTTTTAGGTTTCTGCATTCTAAAAAAGTTTCATGGTTCAAGATATTTGATCCCTCTAAGTGCCTACTAAATTAGTGGTTAATATTATTCTATATTAATATCTATAAAAACATTAAAAATCTAATCATAAAAAAAGTTTCTAGTACATCTCTCTTCAAAGAAAAAAAAAACAACTTAAGTGCATGATATGAAGCCAATAACAATGAGGCATTTGCAAATTATCTTTTCTAACATAAATAAATAAAATCAATTTATTTTTTATTCTTAGCAGAAAAATCTCAAAAAAAGTCAATGAAATAAATTAAATATAATTTTTATTTAAATCAATAATATGCCTTTAGACAATTCAACAGAAACGTTATATTCAATGAAATGATTTGTAATGCATGAAATTTATTGACACTAATATGAATTCACCTATGACTTTTGCATCTTAGAATGTTGTTAGTAACCCTTCCTATATTTTGGATACTGTTTCAAGCCATGTGGACTTCAACTGATTTATTAAAAATGTTGTATTCCCAATGCTAATCTCCTACTAAAATACTAAAATAGTGTGGAAACATCTTAGAAGTTATAGCTTGAATATGAAAACAATAGAAATTAATTACTAAATTTATTTAGATCACAAATTTTGGAAACATCTTGAAATGTCAATTATTTTACCTACCAATTAACTACTAAATTTATTTAGATAACAAATTTTGGAAACATCTTGAAATGTCAATTATTTTACCTACCAAAATTTTCAATTAGGAGGATAAGGATGTCGACCATCCACGAACACACAATGTTGCAAGACATCCCAATCCCATGCTCTCGGCTCCATAGAATAGGTGATGGAGATCGTACTCCCGCATTTGTCTTGCTAATATGTTACTTTGTCCTTTAATTCTCCTATTTTGAAGGTCTGGTTTAAATATAACGGCTATAGACATGTTGTGATTTATTTCTTACAGTTCATATTTCTATATCTTCCACTTCTCAAATTGTTAATTTTTTTATTAGTAAAAAATATGTATAATATATATTTCTAGAATTCAAGGTAGTGATTGAATGGATATATGTTGACTTTTTGTAATTTTTATATATTTTTAATCAAAATGGAAAATGTGTAATTTTATTTATTTTAACATTTAAGCCCACATTTATTTCAACCTAAAAATTGTCATGCTCTTCCTAAAAATTGTCACACTTTTCCTAAATCGTTCATTATAATAAAATTTCCATCTCTAGATATTTTATTAGCTTTGTAGATTTTATATTTTTTTTTTCTAAACCCTAAATTTATAAATGAATGGAAACGTTTTAGTTATAACCCTAAGTCACGGGTTAGGGAACAAGAACCCATATTGGCTGTAATCCATGGAATTCATTCCCATACCCCTTTCAAAAGGAAAATGTTCTATTTTTAAGAATTGTTGATTGAATGAAGGTTATTTTAGATTTTTTTTGGTTGAAAATCTATGGATTAGGAATAATATCTAGAAATGAGATTATTAATCTATGTTTTATGACACAAGAATAATTTGTTTTACCTATAATGCATGAAATTGGGATTCTAATTTATTTTTACATGGCAACATACATGCCAACATTGCATACTTAATGTATGCATTGTGGTTATAGGTAAATGTTTTGTAAGTTAGAAAATCATGTTTTAAAGTAAATTCCATGGTTTTTATTTCATTTAAGCATTGTCTAGGTGAAAATAATCATTTACAAAACGCTTATATTATGAAAAAGGAAATTAAATCTATATAACATATATTTTGAGCTAGATTATTAAAAATGGTTTATAATCCCACAAAATAATATATTGAAAGAAGAAATAAAAATTAAGCTTTAAAACTATATAATATACAATAAAATTATCCATATAAATTTTCTACTATGAAAATTTCCACCTAATAATTTTTTTATGAAAAAGCATTCATCTTAAATATTTATATTATATCATAATGCTTAATAGTTCATATATAAATTTAACTACATAAATTATATAAGAGATGGTTTTTGTTAAAATAAGCTCATGGGTGTCACCTCTAATTGTTTAAAATCAAAATTTCATATTGAATACCTTTATATGAAGATGAGCTTTAATCATTTAAATGGCCACATAAAGTTAAGAATTTAATATTTTTCAAGTGAAATAATAAGAGTAATGTAATTTAAATACTTCTGCATCAAATTTATTTAAACAAATCCTCATCATTTTATAAGGAAAACTAATCACACTAAAATATTAAGTAATTGCGTGGTAAGCGTTGTCTATATTGGAATTGGGAGGAATTTTGATTTTCTAATAAATGGATGGACAATATTTGACTTCAACGGAATATTATTCATTTAATACACCATATAAACAATGGTATGAAAAGTATTTAGCTTCAAGCCAAAGAAAAATAAATTAAATTTAAGTGAACTTTATTTTTAATTTTTTGCTTTTGTAAAATATTAAATATAATGCATTTTTTACTATTAATTATTATAATTTTTTTTCCAAATACAAAAATTTAAAGATTCTTACATAGAACAGAATTCATCCAAATTCATTACATAAGTAAATTTTCATATATATATATATATATATATATATAAAGTTTGAATCAAGAATAAAGAGATCTTATTTTTCAAGATTAGGTTTCATTTTGTTTTTTTGTAAATACAAAATTTGAACACTCTTACATGGAATAGAATTCATCCAAATTATATATATATATATATATATATATATATATATATATATATATAATCAAGAATAAAGAGATCTTATTTTTTAAGATTAGGGTTTAGCTATTAGTTGTTAGTGTTAGGATTTTGGTTGCATGTTATTTTTAGGCTATGAGTTTATATTTGTTGGTCAAAATTTAACCTACATTCCTATGAGGTATAAATGAAATTTAATGTAAATTTTCATTGTGTTGTATTAAAATTGTATATAAATTTGTTATATCAATAAAATTTATATTTTCTTTAATCCAAATATTTATCTTAAATTCATTAAATGAAAGATGCTAATACATTCTAGTCATGTTCTTTACATAAATGGGTGGATTCTCTAATATTAACTACATTGCATCTCTAAGTCCATCTTTACTTTTAAACATTTACCTAATAGAGTTATGAAATTACCTTGCAAATTATCAATTAAAAAATAAAATACTATAGATATGTAGGTTTATAAAACAAATGATTGACATGATCTTATAAAATAGAATAAATAAATCTTCATGTGATCATATGAAATAAATTATATTATGATATATGGATTATACTTTTCGTAAATAAATTACTCTTAGAAGGAAGAAAATGACAATTAACTTATATAAACAAAATTTTCTAACATAGTTGTACTAATATAGAGAAGTATGATGTATGAAACTCATTGTCACCTTTTACCTATAATGTTTTTGGTGAAAATATAAAATTAAATTTTAATTTAAAAGAATTATCACATTAACTAAAACTTTAAACATGATTTAGACATAATTTAAAATATGGCTTAACTAAAATTCCACTAGCTAGCTGTACTCATTAAAATTATGTTTAATCACTAATATAAATGGATTTATGATATTTACATGATTGAAGGGTGTTAGTAACAACTTTTATGTTTTAGATACTAAATTATAGAGCAATTTAATTTAATTTTAAATATAAATTTGAGTAAGTAAATTATTCATGCATTAATTTTATTTCTCATTTTTCAAGATGTCTTAAATATAAAATTAAATTCAAATTGAAATTCATCTCTATTTTTCAGATAATTCAAATTTATAATGGAATTAAAACTTATTTTTTATTTTTTAATAAACTAAATCCAGAAGCAAATTAAAAATGATTATTATTGGTGAACATGAAATATTTATATATTACTTTTAGAGAAAATAGCATAATCTATAAAATTAAAATTAGTTGATAAATGTAAAATGATTCCCATTTCACCATTTATGGTGAAAACACAACACCTTATTGAACGATAATAAATAAATGGACCATAAAATGTAGACATTAATTTATTATTCGATATGCAATATAAATATGATATTAGATTGCTAATGATAGCTTCATAAAAATGTACCATGATAGTGTGTAGAAATCCATAGTCTCTGAATGATAGAAGCAACGATAAAAAAAATGGAACACATTGGATATACCTTCATTGATTTATTCAAAATATCTTATTTTTCCAATGCAAACCTCATTCTAAAATAATATGGCAATGCTTTAGAAGTGACATCCCTAAATCACATACATAAAATTAAGGATTGTGTTGTCATAAAAATATTTACAAGTAAAAGGATGTGCATGGCTATTCTTTGGAAAGGCACTCAAGCTAATGTATCCCCTATTTTAGGTTATTCAACTTGTTCAATGATTTTGGCTAAGCGTTGGATGGATTTAAACATCAGTGGAGGATGCTCAGAAGATATTATAGGGTCATTGGTTGTGGGGTTCTCCATCCCTCTTTATGAAAATATGGATATTCAATTTCGATTCTTGCTATAAAAAAATGGCTAGAGTACAGATTTTTGTTTTGTTGCTAGGATTACTTATAATATTATGTTCTTGTGATGATTTCAAGGAAATAGGGAACACTTTATGTTTCTTTTTAAAAAATTACTTCTCTTTTCAAAAATCCAGACAAGTTAATATGCTTTGAATTCTTATAGTGCTAAAATTAACATCAAGCCTACCAAACTTGATACATATCAAATTGGGGAAATTGTTTCATTATTATATTTTGGACTATGAAGTAATTCCCTTCAAATTAATCTACTTCCATGATCAGAGTCATTTTGGCAAGGAAAGTCACCTTGGAAAATCAAGCAAGAAGTGGGTTCACAATGATGTTATTTACAATATTTCACTTCCCCATCCCATGTGAGTTTCACCATATCCAAGCCCCTATTTCCTAGCCTCCCAAAACGTAAAACAAAACTCTCTTCCAATAGATAATAAAGTGGTGTTTCAATCAAAGGATTCCCCACTAGTTCTAGCTTCTACTTAGAAAGAGGCACCCACGTTGTTGACAACTTCTTTAGGGGTCATCTTCCCTCTTTATTTATAAAACCCTCCCCACTGTCCTCTCTCCTATCCTTTTATGAATTCACTAGCCCCATTTCATTCAACTACTCTTATTGCATCAAATACCTCCCCTTCCCCTACCAACCCTTACTACTAACCCAATATTTTGGCTCCATTGCGAGGGAGGTTATTAGAGGTTGATACATATAACTACCATTTTTTTTTTATGTAATTTTTTGAAGTATTTTAGGTATGCACATTTCTCTAACATAAAAAGGCAATGTGATCAAAGGTATGAACATACACATCTCTTTGATAGACTAAATCATGTTCTTCCTCATAAGGATTTAACACACATATGATTGCATGAATAAAGAAGAAGAATAACATAATGCACCCAATATTACTAATCATATATATATGAGACGGTGTGGAAAAAAAAGAATCAATATTTCGGAATAGTAGCATACATTCAGGAGTCTATTTCAAAAATTGAGCCATAATAGTCTACCCAAGGAACAACCCCTAGAAAGAGAGAATCTAACAATATTTCTTCATGATGGCCAAGAAATCCTATATCACCTATGTTTCGATCACACATCAAGGAGAAAGAACCTTATGAGCCTTCACCCTCATAAAAAATCCCCCAAGGATTTATAACTCGTTTGTCTCAATATAATAAGAGGAATATCAAGACTTGCGGGAAGAATAAGGATGTATTAATGGGCATAATTTGGAATACTATGAATAGAACTTAGAAAATTATCTACACGATTATTCTATTCTAGATTTGAGAAGTGTTTTAAAATTAGTCCATCGGTCATATTTTTCAAATTTAAAAATTATTATCAAATCGTATGAGTAGCCTAATGATCAAGTGGAAACACCCACAACTAAGAAAAATCTCTCAACTAAGGAAACAATAGTCACCTAAGCTTGTTAAGAAAAATTTTGATATGTTAGAGGAAAATATAGTAGAAGATGCAATTGCTATATTTTATTTCCCTAGTAGAAATTTTCGATGAAAGTATCCAACAAAATATATTCCTATGTCTTCCCTTCTAGTTTTCCAAGCTACTACCAGTGAAGATTTAGATTCCTTTTTCTTTTTAGTTTGAAGTGTTATGAAAAAGCTAGTATTTTTTTTTACCATGGTGAAGCTATAACTTTTTAGACTAATCTAAGGGAGGTCCCAAGATCAATCCTCATCGCTTCCTTATAACACCAAGAGTATATTCAACAACTTGCAAGCCAGATATACCATATCTTATGGTTTAGCAAGAGCCAAGACTCACAGAAAACGGGAGTCTACTCCTTCACCCGAGATCATAGCACACCATATACTAAATGGAATTTGAACCATGGTCTCGTTGGTTTCACCCATTGGAAATTACCATTAAAACACATATCATTGTACCACTTAAGAATAAGCTATTATTACACCTAATATTCCAAAAAAAAAACTATTCGTTGGTACTTTGAAGGGAGTGCCCTTAAGGAGGTTTATGGGGCTAGGGGGTTCATCGAATTCTTCATGGGAAAATATGAAAAAAAACTTCCTCGAAAAGTATCATGATTATTATAGGATTAGGAATCAAAGGAAGGAGCTATTCAAGATGTTCCAAAGAGATGAATAAATATTGGTATACTATATAGATTTTTTTCACTACAACTTGTAGAGAACTAAGCATAGTAATTTGGTAAGGAAATCTTGAAGACCATTTTGATCAAAGGAATGGAGGAATATTGATTTGATATGCTAAATCTTATTAGAAAGCCGGAAATATATAGATAACACTATATTAATGAAATAGTCCCACTTTTCTTAAGAATCTCTACAGGAGAAAAAAGAAGTAAGATTTCACCATGACATCCCTCTGCCATGATATAGAGGTCATCTAATTGTGGGGTAGCAAGAGTAGAAATTGGAAATCTGTTATAAGTCTTTAAAAAAAATATCATGAGTTCCCTAACTTCTCAACTTGATGTGTTATAAAGAAAATAGATGCAGATTGCAATTGAATAAGCTTTCTATGTATATTTCACTACTTCCAAAAGGATGCACCCTCTTAACGAATTTCACTTAACACTTTAGGAATTATTGATATGTCTGAAAGGAAAAATTCTACAAAATAATTCCCATGATTTCTAGCACTAAAGGAAATTTACAAGGAATTAGGAGAAGATGCTGAAAAAAAATACCTCATTGTTTCCAAGAAACCCATACAGACATTGGTTACCATATATGATATGAGATCCTCTCTCTTATTTTAATGCTTCTTCAAATATGTATAATCCTTGCCAATTTTCTCAACATATGAAATATTTTGCATCTCCATGGTAGCATGTGCATCCTCCCCTGATCCAATATCCAATTCCTTGGTCATAGTGGCCTTCTCCTCAAAATCAATCACATTATTGGACTGGACTTAAGCATGACAGGGAACTATTTTCATAATCAACTAACTGTAAATTTTCTAATGCCATAACAACAACTTAAACTTCCCTAAAGTGTAATATTAAGTAGCCATCCTCTACATTTTATGAAACCATATCCAAAAATAGAATAAAAGAGAGATCAACGCCTTAGAAATAAGCCACTTCGAGGGGGAAACCTCATTTACATTAAATAAATGAACAATTATTCGATGATACAAATGACCAAAACCTCATTCTATATATAGGAGTCCACGGGGTCACAATATAATCCTATCCAACCTAACAATAATAATGTAAGGGCGCAAAAATAACAATATTGGGGTTACACAGGTAAAACAATAACAATAAGAGGACTAGAATAACAACAATAAGGGACTAAACTAGTAATATAGGAACCTAACATGCTCCTCTCCTTCAAAAAAGTGTTGTACTCAACGCTTGAGTAGCTCTGGGTGCTTCTGTATAAAATTCTCATCCTCCAATGTAGAATATTCAGTGGGTAACTTCTTCCACTTGATCAAATACTCTGAAATTGATTGATTTCAAAGCTATCGAGTTCTTGTTTCCATGACTACTTCAGGTTCCAATATGATTTTTCCTTCCTCATCAAGTTCTGGAAATATTGTTTGAACTGGAAATTTTTCACCTATAACCTTCATTAAGCATGAAACATGGAAAAATGGATGCACTCACGAAGAAGCAGGAAGATCCAATTTGTATGCCATAGTACCAATATTTTTCAACAACTTATAATGACCATAGTGCTTTGGCAATAATTTATTATTCTTCTTAGCTTGCCCGAGGGAAATTTGTTTTTATGGTTGTAGCCATAAAAATACCCAGTCTCCTACATCAAAACTTCTCTCACTACGATGTTGATATGCTCGTTGTTTCATTCGATTTTGTGTCGAATTTAGGTTATCCTTTAAGAGGTGGAGAAATTCTTGCTGATGCTCGATGTGATTTTCCACCGCTTGAAACATAGAATTTTTTCTTAAAGATGATGTGATGGACGGTGGATGATATCCATAAAGTGCCATAAATGGGGTCATTTTTTCTACAGTATGGAAGGAAGTGTGTTGTGAAACCAGCTCCAAAAAGATAAGAAAAGAGATATCAACGGCTTAGAAATAAGCCACTTCGAGGGGCCAACCTCCAATAAATTACATGAATGAACAATTATTGGATGATACAAATGAAAAAACCTCCTTTCTATATATAGGAGTCCATGGGGCCATAACTTAATCTTAGTGGGGCCACAATGTAATCTTAGCCGACCTAAAAATAATAATTTAAGGGCACAATAATAACAATATGGGGGTTACAGGGGTACAACAATAATAATAAAGGGGTTACACTAACAACAATAAGTGACTATACTACTAATATAGGGACCTAGCATGGTCCTCTCCTTCGAAAAAGTGTTTTTCTCAACGCTTGAGTATTTGTGGCTACTTTTGTATAAAATTCTTATCCTCCCATGTAGAAGCTTCAGTGGATAAGCTCTTCCATTTGATGAGATGCTCTGAAATTGATCGATTTCGTAGTTGTCGAGTTCTTGTTTATGTGACTGCTTTAGGTTCCAATATGGTTTTTCCTTCCTCATCAAGTTCTGGCAATATTGTTTGAATAGGAATTTTGTCCCCTATATCCTTTTTTAAGCATGAAACATGGAAAACTAGATGCACTCGCGAAGAATAAGGAATCTCCAATTTGTATGCCATAGTACCAATCTTTTGCAAAGCCTTGTAAGGACCATAGTACTTTGGTGATAATTTATTATCTTTCTTACCTTGCTTTAGGGACATTTTTTTTGTATGGTTGTAGCCGTAAAAATACCCAGTCTCCCACATCAAAACTTCTCTCACTGTGATGTTGATTTTCCTGTTGTTTCATTCAATTTTGTGCCAAATTTAGGTTATCCTTTAAGATTTGGAGAACTTCTTGTTGATGATCGATGTGATCCTCAACTGCTTGAACCCTATAATTTTCCCTTAAAGAAGATGTGACGGATGGTGGATGATATTCATAAAGTGCCATAAATGGGGTCCTTTTTGTTGTAGTATTGAAGGTAGTGTTATACCACTATTTAGTGAGAGGTAACCACTTTACCCATTGTGCTTGCTTATCAGATATAAAACAATGAAGATATCATTCCAAAAATTTATTCACTATCTCTATTTGACCATTTGATTGAGGGTGATAAGATGAGCTATGAGCTAGTTGAGTACCCAAACAAGAAAATAATTTCGTCCAAAAATTTCCTATAACAATGCGATCTCTGTCACTTATAATAATGTTCGGGTTTCCATGTAGCTTTTGAATTGTTTCCATAAGTGCAGTAGCAACTGTACTTGCTTTAAATGGATGAGATAATGCACAAAAGTGTGCATATTTAGTAAGTACATCAACTACCACCATGATGACACTCCTCCCTTCGGACTTAGGTAATCCTGTGATAAAATCCATTGAAATCTACTCCCAATGTTTAATTGGAATGGATAAAGGTTGTAGAATACCCAAGCTCAACTTTATTTTACTGGCAAACCAAACATTCTGCCACAAAATTTTAAATATCAGATTTAAGGCCATCCCAAAAAAAATATTTCTTCACCTTGTGGTAAGTTTTTAAAAATCCCAAGTGTCCTCCTAAAGGAGAAGTGTGCAATTCCAAAAGGATATTTTGTTTTAGTTGGGAATTCTTGCAAATACATAAGCGATCTTTGTACCATATCGAATCATTTTTCCAACTAAATGTATCATATGTACTAGGATCTTGCTGCAACTTTTGAATGAGAGTCCATAATTCTTTATCCTTCTTCCATTCATCACTTGCTTCAGTTATCCAATCTGGTTGGATAATTTAAATGGCACAAAGAAATGCTTCCACCTCTTCATCCTTTCTGGAGAGTGCATCTACAACAACATTTAGCTTCCCTTTTTTGTAGATGATTTCAAATTCATAACCCAACACCTTTGTGACCCATTTTTCATGCTCTTATGAAGACAATATTTGTTCCAAAAAGTGTTTAAGACTATCATGATCATTTTTCACCTTGAATTGTCTTCCCATTAGGTAAGGTCTCCATTTGTTTAGTCAATGCAATATTGCCAACATTTCCTTATCATAAATAGACTTTTTAAAATACTTTCCTTTGATTGAACAACTTTCAAAAGCAATGGGTCTTCCTTCTTGCATTAAAATAACACCAAATCCATTTCCTAAGGCATCACATTCCACAATAAAGGTTTTTGTGAAGTCTGGTGTAGCTAAGACTGGTGCTAGGCACATTGCCTCTTTAAGATGTTGAAAGGCCTTAGTTGCTTCAGAAGTCCATGCAAATGCATCTTTCTTCAATAATGTTGTTAGAGGTGTTGATATTCTCTGATAATTATTAACAAACCTGTGATAATACCCTATTAAATCGAGAAATATATGCAACTTCTTTATGGTTATGGGGACTTTTCATTCCTTAATGGCTTTAATTTTGTTAGGGTCTACCTTAACACCCTCTTGAGATACAATATGACCCAGATATTCCACCTCTTGTACTCCAAAGAAACATTTGGGTGTTTTTGCATATAATTGTTTCTCCTCCAATAGTTTGAGCACCCTGTCAACATGTTGAACATGATCCTTCCAAGACCTGCAATAGATTAGTATATCATCAAAAAATACTAGCACAAATTTTCCAAGGAAGGGTTTGAAAATGGAATTCATCAACCCTTGAAATTTAGAAGGTGCATTGGTAAGGCTAAAAGGCATGACCAAAAATTCATAATGACCCTCATGAGTTTGAAATGTTGTTTTCGGAATATCTTCAGTCTTCATTCTAATTTGATGATATCATGAAAAAAGATCCAACTTGGTAAAATAAATTTCTCCAAGTAATTCATCCGATAATTCATCAATCATAGGAATGGGAAATTTATCTTTAATAGTGAGCTTATTGAGCTCCCTATAATTCAAACACATGTGCCATGATCCATATTTCTTGTGCACCAATACTACTGGAGCAGAGAAAGAACTTTGACTAGGTTGAATTATACTAGCCTCTAACATTTCTGCAATCATACGTCAAATTTCGCTCATTTGGACATAAGGATATCTGTAAGGCCTGATGTTTGGAGGAACACTTACTGGAATCAAATGAATAGCATGATCATGATCACGAATAGGTGGGAGTCCTTTGGGAGTATCAAACAACTTGAAATTATTTTCCAAGACTTTTTGGAGATCTGGAGAAATAGATGATTTTGATGTTGGAACTTCTAGTGAGCATAATTATGCAATTACTCCCTGTTGTTCTTTCTTCAGAAGATTTTTCATGACATTAGAGATTATTATCTTTCCTTGATTCCCTGTGATACCCCATAATTCAATTTCCTTTCCTATTGAAAAAAAATTCAAGAAAAGTTCTTGAAAATTAAAAACTATTGTCCCCAAATATTGTAACCATTGTACTCCTAGTACAACATCAACACCTCCCATTGGGATGGAAATAATTCGACTATTCAATACATATTCCCCCATGGCTAGCTTGATATTATGGCATTTTCCAGAGCAATTTATAGTTCCTCCATTTGTGACCATCACTTAACATTCTAGTGTTGGGTATAGGAAACAATTCAATTCCTTGGCTACCTTACAATGACTAAAATTATGGCTACTACTCGAATCAATCAACACTATTAATTTTTTCTTCTTGATATGTCCTTCTATATTGAGTGTTTGAGGAGTGGCAATTCCTTCCAATGCATTAAATGATATGGTCAGACTCATTTCTTCTTCTTCTAGGGTTTCTTCTTGGTGTATATCCTCTACTTTTGAAGTTTCTTCTTCATTTTGTTCCTCCTCTTCACAATCTATGTAAAATAATTTCTTCTCGACTCACTTATGACCTTTAGTGTATTTTCTATCACAACTGTAGCAAATCCATTTTTCTCTTTTTTCTTCTAATTGTTGTGGTGTCAAAGTTTTAGGTTGTGGAAGTCTAGGAGTAGCAATGCTTCCATCTTTATAGATGTGAGTGGTAGGCTTCCTTGTCGCCATAATTTTACATTCAATTTTTCTTGCCAACCTGAATGCCTTCTCCAATCAATCAGGTTCCCAAACGCGAACTTCATGTTGGATATTATCCTTTAAAGTTCCTATGAAGACATCAATCCTATGTTTCTCTGGAATATTAATTACCCTTATATTCAATTTTTGGAAGTCCTCAATGTGCTCCGCCACTAAACCCTTTTGTTTGAGATTTATCAATTGGCTAAAGAAGGTGTTGCTCTTTGTATCCTCATAATGTGCTATCATTTCCTCCATAAAAATTGACCAAGTGACAATTTTTTTACGAGAGCAAATCCATCGATACCATACAAATGTATTTTGTTCTAAATGTAAAGTTGCAATGCGTACCTTTTGTGTATTTTGCACATTATTGAGATCAAAATATTGCTTCATTTGTAGTATCCATGTTACGGGATCCTTACCATCGAACTTCCTCATATCCATCTCTGGAATATGATGGTTCTTCAATCCAACGTTAGAGTTTATGAAATCACAATTAACATTTATTTTGTTCTTATCATGAGTTTCCTCTACTATCTTTTCACCATTAGGAATCATTTCTTGTATCAACTTTGTCAAACCTTTGATGTATGCTTTTAGATCATTTTTCATGTTTTCCATGTTCTCTTTCATTGTTTCTTCCATGTCCTCCATCTTAGCTTTGATGCCATCCATATTAGTTTCCATGCCTTTCTTCAAACCATCCATCTTCTCTTCCACACCTTTCTTAAAAACTTCCATTTCATTTTTTGTTGCTCTTTGCGAGAGCGAAATTTGGTGCACTTGCTCGTGTAATTTTGATAGATCATGCTGCAACTATTCATCTTCATGAGTCATAGTAGAGTATTTTGAGGGCTTAATGGGTGTTGAACTATTTTTAGGAGGCATTTTAGAACCAAATATTAAAATACATGCTCAATAGGCACTTGGAATCCCTTCAAATTGATTTTTTACACAAAATTTATGCAATTCGGAAACAAATACACACATTTTTCTTTCCTTTGAGGAGCTCGATATTGAAACTGAATTATCTCTGTGATTTTGGATCTTTGAAGTCTGAAATTTGGCTTTGTGGTAGCCCTCTGAATCCTCTTTCGAATGCCATAGTTCCGACCTAATTTGGATTCTTCAAAGAAAATTTATGTCCAATCTCCCACAATGACCTAATTATGGACTGGTTCAACAGAGCGAAGTTGTACGAATTCCCACATGTCAATGTTCCCTCCTTTGGATCTCAAACTGAAAAAAAAGAAACTACAGTCCATGTACTTGTGGCCACTTTTTACAGAATTCTAATCCGATGCTTAGAGAGGGAGTTATGAATATTTTTCCACAATCACCTCTTTGAGATGAAATTTGGAAGCCTAAAAATGCCCTAAATTCCATAGATCATATCTCCAAAAATGTTGCAAACCAAGCTCTGAAATTTTGCGATGATGTTCCTCAAGATTGCAGCTTCGCACTCTAAAAATTTCGGCCTCTGAACCTTCGTAGAAAAAATTTATAGTAGAAATGCCACAATGACATGTTTGGACTAAATTCAGGAGCCTTCAACAATCCATAAATTTCATAGATCATAACTCTGAAAATATTATGAGCCAAGATATGAAATTTGGCGACAATCTTCCTCGAGCTTTTGTATTTTCCCTCTAACAATTTCAGCTTCTGAACCTTTTTAGAAAAAAAATTATAGCGAAAATTCCACGATGACCTATTTGGAGCAGCGAAACTCGAGAATCCAAAGCTCTCATACCAAATGTTGTGAAACCAGCTCCAAAAAGAGAAGAAAAGAGATATCATCACCTTAGAAATAAGCCAATTCGTGGGGGAAACCTCCAATACATTACATGAATGAACAATTCTTGGATGATACAAATTAAAAAACCTCCTTTCTATATATAGGAGTCCATCGAAACACAATGTAATCCTAGTGGGGCCACAATGTAATCCTAGTCGACCTAACAATAATAATTTAAGCGCACAATAATAACAATATGGGGGTTACAGGGGTACAACAATAATAGTAAGGGGATTACACTAACCAAAATAAGGGACTATACAACTGATATAGGGACCTAACAAAGTGCTATACCACCATTCAATAAGAGGTAACCACTTGACCCATTGTGTTTGTTTATCAGATACAAAACAATGAAGATATCCTTCCAAACATGTATTCACTATCTCAGTGTGACCATCAGATTGAGGATGATAAGATGATCTATGAGCTAGTTGAGTACCCAAACAAGAAAATAATTTCGTCTAAAAATTTCCAGCAAAAATGGGATCTTTGTTTCTTACAATAATCTTTGGGTTTCCATGTAACTTTTGAATTGTTTCCATAAATGTAGTAGCAATTGTATTTACTTTAAATGGATGAGATAATGCACAAAAGTTTGCATACTCGGTAAGTCTATCAACTACCACCATGATGACACTCTTTCCTTCGGACTTTGGTAAACCTGTGATAAAATCCATTGAAATATCCTCCCAATGTTGACTTGCAATGGATAAAGGTTCTAGAAGACCCGAGGTCTTAATTGTCTCAACATTATTTTGCTAGAAAACCAAACATTCCACCACAAAATTTTGAATATCATATTTAAGGCCATCCCTAAAAAATTATTTCTTCACCCTGTGGTAAGTTTTTAAGAATCCTGAGTGTCCTCCTAAAGTACAAGTGTGAAATTCCAAAAGAGTATTTTGTTTTGTTTGGGAATTCTTACAGAGATATAAGCGATCTTTGTACCATAAGGAATAATTTTTCCAACTAAATGTATCAGATGTACTAGGATCTTGCTGCAACTTTTGAATGAGTGTCCACACATCTTCATCCTTCTTCCATTCATCCCTTTCTTTGGTTATCCAATCTGGTTGGATAATAGAAATGACATAAAGAAATTCTTCCACCTCTTCATTCTTTTTTGAGAGTGCATCTACAACAAAATTTAGCTTCCCTTTTTTGTAAATGATTTCAAAGTCGTAACCCAACATCTTTGTGACCCATTTTGGTTGCTCTTCTGAAGACAGTATTTGTTCCAAAAAGTGTTTACGACTATCATGATCAATTTTTACCTTTAAGTGTCCTCCCATTAGGTAAGGTCGCCATTTATTTAGTGCATGTAGTATTGACAACATTTCCTTCTCATAAACAGCTTTCTGTAAATATTTTCCTTTGATTGGATGACTTTAAAAAGAAATGGGTCTTCCTTATTGCATTAAATCAACACCAATTCCATTTCTCGAGGCATCACATTCCACAATAAAGGTTTTTGTGAAGTCTGGCGTAGCTAAGGCCGATGCTAGGAACATTGCCTCTTTAAGATATTAAAAGTCCTTAGTTGCTTCAGGAGTCTATGAAAAGGCATCTTTCTTCAATAATGTTGTTAGAGGTGCTACTATTCTGCCATAATTTTAACAAAGTTGCGATAATACCCTATTAACCGAGAAATCCTCGCAACTGCTTTATGGTTGTGGGGACTTTCCATTGCTTAATGGCTTTAATTTTGTTAGGTTCTACCTTAACACTCTCATGAGATACAATATGACCCATATATTCCACGTCTTCTACTCCAAAGAAACATTTGGATGTTTTTTCATATAATTGTTTCTCCACGAATAGTTTGAGCACCCTATGAACATGTTGAACATGATCCTTCCAATACCTGTTTATATTAATATATCATCAAAACTAGCACAAATTTTCTAAGGAAGGGTTTGAAAATGGAATTCTTCAACCCTTGAAATGTAGAAGGTGCATTGGTAAGACCAAAAGGAATGACCAAAAATTCATAATGACCCTCATGAGTTCGAAATGCTATTTTCAGAATATATTCAGTCTGTATTCTAATTTGATGATATCCTGAAGGAAGATCCAACTTGGTAAAATAAATTTATCCATGTAATTCACCCAATAATTGATCAATCACATGAATGGGAAATTTATCTTTAATAGTGAGCTTATTGAGCTGCCTATAGTCTGGACACATGCATCATGATCCATTCTTCTTTTGCAGCAATATTACTGGAATAAATAAATAACTTTCACTAGGTTGAAATGTACAAGCCTCTAACATTTCTGCAATCATACATTTAATTTCACTATTTTGGAAATAAGAATATCTGTAAGGCCTGATTTTTGGAGCAACACTTCCTGGAATAAAATGAATAGCATGATCATGATCACGAATAGGTGGGAGTCCTTTGGGAATTTCAGAAACCTTGGAATAATTGTCCAAGAATTTTTGGAGATCTAAAGCAATATAAGATTTTGATGTTGGAACTTATAGTGAGCATAATTGTGCAATTATGCCTCGTTGTTCTTTCTTCAGAGGATTTTTCATGAAATTATAGCTTATTATCTTTCTCGGATTCCCTACGATACCCCCTAATTCGACTTCCTTTCCTTCTGAAAAAAATTTCAAGAAAATTTCTTGAAAATTAAAAGCTATCGTCCCCAAAGATTGTAACCATTGTACACCTAGTACAACATAATCACCTCCCATTGGAATTGAAAGCATTGGAATATTCAATACATATATCCCCCCATGGTTATCTTGATATTATGGCATTTTCTAGAGAAATTTATAGTTCTTCCGTTTGCAACCATCACTTGACATTCTAGTGTTGGGCATAGGAAACAATTCGATTCCTTAGCTACCTTAAAATGAATAAAATTATGGGTACTACCCGAATCAATCAACACTATTAATTTTTTCTTCTTTATATATCCTTCTATCTTGAGAGTTTGAGCAGTGGTAATTATTTCCAATGCATTACACGATATGGTCAGACTCATTTTCTCTTCTTATAGGGTTGGTTCCTGATGTATATCATCTTCTTTTCAAGCTTCTTGCTCATTTTATTCCTCCTCTTCACAATCTATGTAAAATAATTTATTCTCAGCACACTTATGACCTTTAGTGTATTTTCTATCAAAACTGTAGCAAAGTCCTTTTTCTCTTTTTTCTTCCAATTTTTGTGGTGTGAACCTTGTAGGTTGTGGAAGTCTAGGAGTAGCAACACTTTCATCATTATAGATGTGAGTGGTAGGCTTCCTTGTCGCCATAATTTTACATTCAATTTTTATTTGCAACCTGAATGCCTTATCCAATGAATCAGGTTCCTAAATGCAAACCTCATGTGGGATGTTATCCTTTAAATTCCCTATGAAGACATCAATCCTATGTTCCTGTGGAATATCAATTACCCCTATATTCAATTTTTAGAAGTCCTCAATGTTCTCCACCACTGAACCCTTTTGTTTGAGATTTATCAATTGGCTAAAAAGGGTGTTTCTCTTTGTACCCTCATAATGTGCTATCATTTCCTCCATAAGAATTGACCATGTGACAATTTTTTTATGAGAAAAAAGCCATCGATACCATAAAATGTATTTTGTACTAAATATAAAGTTGGAATGCCTACCTTTTGAGTGTTTTTCACATTATTGAGATCATAATATTGCTCCATCTGTAGTATCTATGTTACGAGATCCTTGCCATCAAACTTCCTCATATCAATCTTTGGAATATGATGGGTCTTCCATACAACATTAGAGTTTATGAAATCAAGATTATCATTTATTTTCTTCTCATCATGAGTTTCCTCTACTATCTTTTCACCATTAGGAAACATTTCCTGTATCAAATTTTTCAAACCTTCCATGACTTCTTTTAGATGATTCTTCATGTTTTCCATTTTTTCTTACATGTCATCCATCTTATATTCCATGCCAACTTCCATGAAATCCATCTTAGCTTCCATACCATTCTTCAAACCATCCATATTAGCTTCCACACCTTTATTCAAACCATCCATCTTACCTTCCATGTCTTTCTTCAAAACTTCTATTTAATTTTTTTTTGCTCTTTGCGAGAGAAAAATTTGGTGCACTTGCTCTTATAATTTTGATATGTCATGTTCCACTTCTTCATCTTCATGAGTCATAGTAGAGCCTTATGAAGTCTTAATGGGTGTTGAATTCTTTTAGGATGAAATTGAGAACCCAATATTGATATCTATTCTATAATATTCCCATGGAATCAATTCAAACTGATTCTTCAAACAAGACTTATGCAATTCAAAAAAAAAACACACACACCTTTTTCTTGCTTTTGAGGAGCTCGATATTGAAACTGAATTATCTCTGTGATTTCAAATCTTCAATATCTGAAATTTGGTCCTGTAGTAGCCCTCGAAAGTTTCTTTCGAATTCCATAGGTATGATCTGATTTGGATTCTTCAAGGAAAATTTATGCCCAATCTCCCACAAAGACCTAATTATGGACTAGTTCAGTGGAGCGAACTTGTACATCGTGCCATGTGCCATTGTTTCCTCCTTTGACTCTAAAATTGATACAAAGGAAACAAAATTCCATTTACTTCTGACCAAATTTTATATAATTCCAATCTGATGCTCAAAGCAAGAGTTATGACAATTTTCCAACGGTCACCTCTTTGAGATGAAATTCAGGATCCTGAAAAAACCCCAACTTCCACAGATCATTTCTTCGAAAATATTGTGAACCAAGATATGAAATTTTTACATGACATTCCTCGAAATTCCGGCTTTGCGTGATCAAAATTTTTTCTTCTGAACCTTATTATAAAAAATGGTACAACAAAAATTCCACGATGACCCGTTTGGAGTAGTGAAATCCTAAAATCCAAAGCTCTGATAACAAATTTTATGAAACCAACTCCAAAAATAGAAGAAAAGAGAGATCAATGCCTCAGAAATAATCCACTTCAAGGGATCAACCTCCCTTAAATGATGATACAAATGACCAAAACCTCATTCTATATATAGGAGTCCATGGGGTCACAATGTAATCCTAGCCGACCTAGAAATAATAATGTAAGGTCACAATAATAACAATATTGGGGTTGTTGCAGGAGTACAAAATAACAATAAGGGGGCTACGCTAACAACAATAAGGGATTACACTAGTAATATAGGGACCTAGCACTACAACCCTCATTACATGTACATTATAACCTAATCCCAATAATAAGTCATCACAAAAAATTGAAACATTAATTCTCCCCACTCATTGTATATCGCTTGTTGAATGTAACGAAATATGATTATGATAAGAGAGAATAATAAACATGAGTATTTTCCATGTTATCACAAAAAATGAAGAATATGATTCACCATAGGAAGGAACTCTAATTCAAGTGTTTGTGTTGTGAAACCAGCTCCAAAAATAGAAGAAAAGAGATATCAATGCCTTAGAAATAAGCCACTTCGAGGGGGCAACCTCCAACACATTACATGAATGAAAAATTCTTGTATGATTCAAATGAAAAAACCTCCTTTATATATATAGGATTCCATGGGGCTACAATGTAATCCTAGTGCGGCCACAATGTAATCCTAGCCGACCTAACAATAATAATGTAAGGGTGCAATAATAATAATATGGGGGTTACAAGGGTACAAAAATAACAATAATGGGGCTACACTAACATAATAAGGGACTACATTATTAATATAGGGACTTAACATGCCCCTCTCCTTCAAACAAGTGTTGTCCTCAATGCTTGATTATTTCTTGATGCTTCTGTATAAAATTATCATCCTCCCATGTGGAATCTTCTACAGGAAAGTTCTTCCACTTGCTGAGATAATCTAAAATTGATCATACTTGTCGTGTTATTGTTTCTGTGACTCCCTTATAACTTCTTTTGATGTGATGTTGATCTTCTTGTTGTTTCATTAGATTCTACACCAAAGTTAGGTTATCCTTTGAGAGTTGGAGAACGTGTTGTTGATGCTCGATGTGATATTCCACTAATTTATCATCCATATTATCTATTATCTGATCCTTCCAACCATACAAATTAACCTTTGTTTCTTCTTTTAAACAATCTATGTCATCTTCGGTTGCTCTTCGTCAGATCGAAATTTGTTGCACTTGGTACCGTAATTTTGATATCTCATACTACAATTCTTTCTCTTCATGAGTCATAGTATAGCTTTTTGAGGGCTTAATGGGTATCCAATTATTTTTTGGAGGCATTATAGAACCCAATACTGATAAAATTCTAAAATATGCCCTTGGAATCACTTCAAACTATTTTTTCAAAAAAATGTTATGCAATTTTAAAAACCAAATACACACCTTTTTCTTTCTTTTGAGAAGCTCGATATTGAAACTGAATTATCTATGTGCTTTCATATCCTAAATAGTTGCAATTCGGCCCTAAATTATTCCTCTGAAGCTTCTTTCAAATTCCATAGGTCTGACTTGATTTGGATTCTTCAAGGCAAAGTTATGTTCAATCTCCCACAATGACCTAATTATGGACTAGTTCCATAGAGCGAACTTGTACGACTTGCCACGTGTCACTGTTTCCTCCTTCAGCTCTGAAATTGATATCTACGAAACTAAATTTTGTGTACTTGTAGTCACTTTTTACAGAACCAATCTGAAGCTCATAGAGATAATTATGAATATTTTCCCATGATCACCTCTTTGAGATGAAATTATGGAGCCTGAAAAAGACCTAGCTTCCACAAATAATATCTCAGAAAATATTTCGAACCAAGCTCTGAAATTTTGCAACGATGTTTCCCAGGATGTTGGATTCACACTTGAAAAAATTCAGCTACTAAAACTTTGTAGAAAAAACGTTATCGCGAAAATTTTGTGATGACATGTTTAGGTTAAATTCAGGAGCCTGCAAATAGACCTAACTTCCGCAGATCATATCTCCACAATTATTGTGAGCCAAGCTTTGAAATTTTATGACGCTATTCCTCAAGATTTTGGCTTTGAAATTTTATGACGCTGTTCCTCAAGATTTTGGCTTTCAACACATTATAAATAAGCCACTTCGAGGGGGAAACCTCCAATACATTACATCTATGAAAAATTCTTGGATGATTCAAATGACAAAACCTCCTTTCTATATATAGGAGTCCATGGGGCCACAATGAAATCCTAGTGGGGCCACAATGTAATCCTAGCCGACCTAACAATAATAATGTAAGGGCACAATAATAACAATATGGGGGTTACAAGGGTAGAACAATAACAATAATAGGTGGTACACTAACATAATAAGGGACTACACAATTAATATAGGGACTTAACAGTTTGTAGAAAAACAATACAATGAACTGTTTGTAACAATCAATAATACAACTACTATAGTAAATGTCATTATAATAGATAATTTCATTGTTGTAGTTGATACTACTGGAATAAACATACATTTTCAACAAGTTGATACCACTACTATAATATTTAATTTAACAACCAAATCTATTGTGAGTTTTGAGACTTTCTAAACCCACCATACACTAAAATATTAAATGTAGCCAAATCTACCCTCAACCGAAGTTTGATTTTCTAAAAGAATTGAAAATTTTACATGTTTGTGTTCTTCTACTCCAAGAGATTCAATATGTTCCAGTTTATGGAAAAAATGTAAGGGAACAATGTGCAAAAAAACATGGTAGGAAACATCGATACCTTCCCACTTTGGATGTGGTACGAAAATTATAAAAAATATTGTGAGGAGAAATTCCACCTACCAAATATGAGGATTTCCAGTTTATGGAAAAAATGTAAGTGAACAATGTGTCAAAAAACATGGCAGGAAACCTTGATATCTTCTCAATTTGGATGTGGTAGGAAAATTTCAAAAAATATTTTGAGGAGAAAATCCACCTATCAAATAGGAGGATACTAGGAACTCAAAACTGATTGTTCATATTGGAGGAAGAGTCATTCTGAATACCCTAGTTGATTTGGGATTTGTGGTTAACATAATTATTGGAGAGTCCTCTGAACTTTTTTGGGTTTACTAATTTAAGACCAACCCCTATTGTGTTGAAACTCATTGATAGGTCCATCTTCCATCCTTAAGGAAAACTAGATGCTATACCTATTTCAGTTTATTCCTAGGACTATGCATTGGATTTTCTAGTGTCATAGAAGGAAAATTTTAAGGATAGAAATCTATCCAAAAGTTCACAAAACATGGCGAATCACTAATACACAAACTGTAAAATATTTGAAAATATTTTTGTAAACATATTCAAATTTCTAATGAGTTTATATAGGAACTATAAAATTTTAGCACTTTTTAAGTTAACATAACTTTTCACTTTAAAATTTTGGTGAATATTTCTAGAAAAAAGTGAAAATTCGTGAATATTTGTTTTGGAAAAGGAATGAAAAATTAGCCCACTTGGAAATATTAAAGCATAATATTTTCCATTAGCCTAAGAAACAATTGGGAGGACATCCCCTAATTTTAGACAAGCCTTAGCTGGCGATTGTAGATGCTTTTACTGGTTTTAGATATGGATTTATAACGAAATGTGATTGGACTACCACCAAGAATCATGTTATATGTTGTCAAGCTAAGCATAGTGTTGAATGTGAGAATCCTTTATAGGGATAAGCATAGTGTTGAATGTGAGAATCCTTTACAGGGATAAGCATAGTGTTGAATGTGAGAATCCTTTATAGGGATAATTTGAACTAGAGGATAATGACACACAACCACTTCTCACTATTAGAAAAGGTTTATATTTCAAGAATTCTACTGAGGATGATACCATTAGAAGTTGTATGAATCATCCCTCTACTATTACACGACCAGTATCATGGCTATTGAGTCCCATAATAAATTTTTTTACTAAGGGGTAAACTATTGATGATTCTATTATAGAATAAATACCTATTGCCTAAAGTCTTAAAAGTATTATAGTTTAGATAAAGCCTCAAAATACCTTGAATATTAATCCCAACATATCCCAATATATTCCCTACATGAATAGAGAATTTGGTATGGTTGTTGAGAAAGTACAAAGAATTTTTTTCATGGGACAATGAGGCTAGGAGAGTAACTATGCAAATGAAGTGTGTTTTTTCATTAAGAGAAAACATGGATATATAAAAAGAGAGAGAGACTATTGGGATTCATCTTCTAATATCCCTTCATCTTCCAATTTCATTAATTTTTCTATTTATAATATTTACATGATTTTTCCTAATCCCAATGATTAGGCATCAACGTGCCCCCCACTCCCCTCTTAATATGAAGGGATGATGGTGAGTACAAGCCTCATTGTTAATATTTAAAACTTTTCTCTACCAAGAAATTTGGTGAAGATGTATGAAACCTGCTATTTTTTTAATAATTTCATAGATGGATAGTCTTGGCCTCAACATGATGTCAAATCAGATGATACTTTGTATTAATCTGTTTGGTTTGATCATGGAATGTTGGGTTCTTGGCCAAAATTATCGCAAAAGAGTTATTAATCAAAACTTGTTTCTCCTACAAATCTTCCAAAATTTTCCTAAGCCACAAAATTTCCTTCATTTCTTCAGTTGTTGCCACATACTCTTCCTCAATTGTGGAATCTATTAGAACTCATTTTTTTTGTGACCTTTAAAAAATTTCTCCTAATCCAAGACTAAAAAAAAACCTCAAGTAGATAGAAGAGATTGTTTATCTCCATCAAAATATGAATTAGAGTATTCAATAAAGTGGAATTCATTGACATGTGTATACTTGAGTCAAAATCCTTGAGTTCCCTTCAAGTACTTTAGAAATATTTTTGCAAGAGACCAATGACCCTCACAAGGATTTTTCATAAACCTAGAGATGACTGAAATAGCAAATGAAATTCCCATTTTCATAATAATAATTTAGTTGATACTTCCCATGAGTTCTCTATACTGTGTTGCATCATCAAATTATTTTCATTCAATGGATGTGATATTTAAATTTTGTTCCATTGGAGTAGTCAAAGGATTAAACTCATCCATGCAAAACCTATTCAACATACCTATAATGTACTTCTTTTAAGAGAGGAATATAAAATTCAGATGTTCGGTTACATCAATACCAAGATAGTACTGATCATAGCTCGAATTTTTCATTTCAAAAACTTTCCTTAGTTCTTTGTTTATTGATGCAATTTAATTCTCATCGTTCCTTGTCAAAATAATATCATCTACATACACCATAGGATAAACAATTAATTTTCCAATTTTGTTGACAAAAAAATTTGCATCATCAATGTGATAGTGTTTGAAATTGAGATTCAGAAGATGCTCAATTAATTTCTCATACGAGGTTTGTCATGCTTGTTTAAGGCCATACAAGGATTTAACAAGCTTGCATAGTTTTTGTTCCAAATGATTCACATTGAATCCTCTTGGTTTGCATATAGAAACATTAGTTTTCATATCTACATTCAAGAAAGAATTTTTTACATCCATTTTATGGATTTTCTAACTGTTCTAAGCTACCAAGAAAAAAAGCGTCTGGATGGTATCCTATTTTGTTGTGGGGAAAATGCCTCCTCATCATTGAATCCTTATTTATTTGTAAAACCTTTTTCCATCAGCTTAGTTTAGGCTTGTCAAGTGATCCATATTATTTATACTTCTTCTTTAACACCCACTTGTAGACTGTTGGTTTGGCTCCCAATTCAGGATCAACCACATTCTAGGTGCCACTCTTTATCAAAGCCTCATATTATTTCTACATCTCTTATCTCAACTCATCAAGAGAAGTGGCTTCCTTGAAGGAATCTAATTTGAAATATGAAGAAAAATTTAACTCACAACCATAAGAAAAATGCATATCAACAGTTGAATCAAGATCTTCTACATCACCTACATTTTGTCTGATTGGGCTCTGTGTTCATGTCTTTCCAACCTCATCAAGGTGAACACTTTCAAGTGTGTTTATGAGAATTTTTTAGGACCCTTTTAAGATTTCCCAGGCTGCTCAGTTGACTAAAATGGGGATGAATCAATATTTAGCCTCCTAATTATCTCAATCACATCACTCAAAGTCTCTTCTTGATTAATGGCTAGAGCTTCATGAAGAAGAGAGAATGATTCATAAGGAAATTAGAAAAATAGGTCTAGTATATGGATCCCCCCTTCAAGATGTGGAATTTCATTACAAAACTGTTGAAAATAATTTGCATTCCCAAATTTTTCAAAGAAATCAACCTTCCGCTCAATAACATTGTCAGTATTGGAAGATTCAACAAAGATCACATCTCTAGATATTATAAACTTATTAGTTAGTTCATCATAGAGCCAGTATGCTTTGTAGGTATCTAATTACCCCAAGAGGATACATTTATGACTCCTTGCACTGAGTTTTTTCGTTGTTCCTTAGGTATCAAGGCAGAATAGGTTGAACCAAAAACCCTAAGATGCCTCACAGAAGGAATGTGGCAATACCACATTTCTTAGGGAGTCTTGATTTTTAGACCATGATATTCACATCTATTCTATATATACATAACACATAGAACTGCATATGCATAAACATTTAGCTTAAGATTCTTGAAAAACAACATTGAACGTACCAAATTTAAGATTGTCCTATTCAGTCTTTCACCTACACCATTATGTTGGAGACTAAAGGCACAATTTTTTCATGTTCGATCCCATTCTAGAAAAGATATTTTTAAAATTCATTTGAATTATATTAGTTTCCATTATCAGTATGAATAGAGCCAATATGAGATCATGCATCATTTTCAATCCATGCATGAAATTTTTTGAAAGTTTCAAAATCCTGAAATTTGTTCTTCAATAGACACACCCAACACATTCTAGTGTAGTCATCAATAAATTTCATCATGTGTTTATTACTATTTGCAGAAGTAACATAAATTGTGGCATGAAAATTAGAATGAATGAGTTCAAGTTTTCTATGTGCTTTGGAATGAGAATCATGAAAACATTTCTTCTTGTGCTTTCCTAAGATACACGCATCACATTGCTTAAGTTTGATAGAAATTGTAGGAAAAAAAGCAAAACCATTTTTCTTCCAAAAAAAAAGGTTGTCATAGTTGAAATGTTCAAATATAGCATGTCATAAAAGACTTGATGGAAGTGTTTCTTAGTCATAATAAGAATTGTATGAAACGTTTTGTACACAAGTGAAGGTTTCTTGCAGCTTCAGTAGTCTTTCTTCTTTTGTCCCAGTGTTGATAAGTGAGTGGTCTAATACTTTTTTGACCTCAAAATTCCCATCAAATATGTGAATGGAGTGTCCTTGTTTGTATATGTGAAACAAGGATAACCATTTTCTCCTCAACTCCAGGATGTAGCGAACACCATGTAGAATTTATTTTGGAAGATTAGGTAGTTTGATGCTGATGGTACCAAGCCCTCATTGCTTGAATTTTGACTTGTCTTCAAAGTAGAATGCGTCATCAACATAATAAATGAATTATTCAAATAAAAATCTTATAAAATTCATGTGAAAAGTTTCTTGTGAATCAATAAACCATTAATATTTTCATGAAGCAAGTGAAGCATTCAGTAAGACTTCAATTAATCCAATGTTTCAATATGCGACAACATAATCAGTGGACATGGGTGCTTTTCCTTTCCCTTTATCTGATGATTTTCCTTTCTCCTCATCCATTTCATGTATAATATTTTCCCATGAGATATTCCTTCTAGACGCATCATGTCCATTTCTATTACATTGTATGAAATGAATATCATATCATTCCCCTTTGAAATGTCTTACCCCCCTAATTTTAAAATTCTTCCTTCCTCGTCCTCTTCAACCGGATCTTCGTCTAGAAGAATCTTGTCCCCGATTCTTCTATTTTTATGCAAGAAATATAACTTATTGAGGGGGTTAAGTATATGTATTCTTCCTCCCAAAAAAATTTCTCTTTCAATTTATTTTTTTTTCCACTAGAGATTGAAATAAATCTCTAAACGTTTTCCACTAGCTATTAACGACCTGAATTATTGGGAATAAGTGGGATAGAATGACTTGATAAAAGTAGTGAGAGGAACATCCATTTTAAAACTATTAGAATTTATTTAATGCATAATGTCTCTTAATTCAGAGGCTAAGGAAATGAAATCGTCATCTTTTAATTCAAGATTAAAAAATTTGATCATCAATTGAAAAAAATTTATCTCCCAGCTGAATTATATAACTCTTTCATCTTCTTTAAAGCACCAAAAACATCTACAAAAGGAGTGGTATTATGACTCAAATATTAATTTAATTATTATACAATCAAGGTATAGTCCTTGTTGCTCCTACTCTTGTAGATGGAAAGCTCTTTGTCAGAAGTGGGCTTCCTAGGAGGATTGCCTCCCTCCCCTTCACAAATTCCTTTCCACTACTCATTGAAAATCAAAGTTTGATTTATCTTCCTCGACCACTCATGGTACTTATATTTTCTAGTGATAACTACTCCTACTATGAAGATGAGTGAATGTATCATATAGTTTGATCTATTCATAAAATAATTACAATAGTTGCAACAAAAACTTGATGTCTTTGTAGTGAAGTTGATGGCTATGTCTTCAAAAAATCATCAATTAAGGATGTAGGCTCTCAAATATAGCATTCAACATACAAATTCCATAGGTACATGTAATTTAATATAATATATGGCCATTAAAAGAAGACATGAACAAAATTCATATGTCATTATCCATATCATGTCATACCATACATATGCACTTTATAAGAAGAACTCAATGTATGAATTATGACTCCAAAGAATTATGGTCATCAAAATTGATTCATATATGCACTAGGCACAATCTTCATTAGAAATGGCTAATTCACATATAAAAGACATACCATAATATGCTACAAGGATGGAGGTAACCTAAATCGTATCACTACCATAATTAACTCATTATAACGTGCAATATATATATATATATATATATATATATATATATATATATATATATATATATATATATATACCCCTTTAAAAACATTCAACTAATAATCAATGAGATACGAGCTTTTTAAAATTCATCGACTACTAAAAAAACTCCAATGCACCAATTAACATGGAAAGCATACCAACATATGCATAAAAACAACACAAAACCTTCAAACCATCGTCATTTTCATTGTCATACAACCACTCACACTGCAAAACAAACAACACTCTATAGAAACCCAAACAATAATAATTGTTGGTAAATGGAAGGACGTGTAAATGAAATTTGACTTATAGTACCACCATGGCCTTTGAATCCAAAACTAAGAAATGAATGATTTTTTGAAACCTTTTCACAGTGTGCAGAGTTTATCAATTTAAGGCAGGCCTTGTTAGTAGAAGGTTTTGACTAGTGTAAAACATTCACCATCCAAACACATGCACCAAATGGCTTAGGTCACAACCATAATCAACATAGAGAAGCAAGAATATTTAACGCATACAAGGAATTAAACAGTTAAAAACATAATTATTCAATGGACCACCACAAATAATGAACAGAAAAATAGAATGTAGAGGGATAGAGGATAGTGGCAGAAAAATAGACGTTACAAGATAGAGGGAAATTAAAAAAGGCGATTGATCTAATACCGTGTCAAGCTAGGAGAGTAACTCCACAAATGAATTTTTTTTTTTTGTTAATAGAAATCATGGATATATACAAGGAGAGAGAAACTATTAGGATTCATCTTTCAATTTCCTTTATTTTTACTATTTATAATATCTACATGAATTTTCATAATCCCAAAGATTACATTTCAACAAAATAAATGAAGGAGCCTAGAATATTTACATGAATTTTCATAATCCACCCTATTTTATGTACTCATCATATTTATTTTAAGAAAGGAGCCTAGCTTATTAAAAAACCTCAACGAAGAAATAATTCTACCTTGAATGCTATTGCTAAGGAAGAACTTCAAAAACTCTTTAAGGAAAATCTCAATTACCCAATTGTTGACTTTCAATGGGTGTTCCCACTTATTATTTTTCCTAAAATAAATAGCAAGTGGAGATTTTTGTTGAATATAGGGAGCTTAATAAAGCCAACCAAAAGGACCATTTTCCATTACATTTTATATATCACATCCTTTATAACCTACCTGGTAAACTTTTATTCTTATTTATTGATTCTTTTAGTGGCTATAATAAGATTTAAATTACTCTATAAAATCAGGGAAATAATACCATCACATGACCTAGGGGACGGTTTGTTTATAGGGACCTCCCTTTTCAATTTTGTAATGCATGAATATGCTTTTTTCTATGGATTGTTTTATGATATGGTTAATGTTTGTCTAGAAATATATATGAAATATTTCGTACCTTATGGTGATGATTTTTATGAAGCCTTAAATAATATTGAAATGGTATTATAGCATTGTATACATCTCCATCTTTATCTCAGCACTAAAAAGTGTCATATGATGATGAATGAGGAAATTGCGTTGGGACACTATCTCTCTATTACAAGCATATAGGTCAATCTAGAAAAAAATGAATCATTTTTTAAGATCCCTACTCCTACAAAGCATGAATAGGTATGTATATTTTTATGGCATGAAGGTTATTGTAGGAGATTAATAGATTTTTTTGTTAACTTTGCATCTCCATTGTTTTCATAGTAATGAGAGAAAAAATTCTATGAACCAACAAGTGAAAAAATGCTTGTGTAGAACTCAAGAGGTATTTAAAAACAACTCCTATATTATGACCAAATTCGAATTTTTCATTCCACTTATCCATGTCTTTGACACAACCATTCGGGTTGTGTTAGGACAATAAGAAGGAAACAAACTTTATGCCTTCTATTGTATCAAAAATAACCTAACTCATATGGAATTAAATTATCTTCTAACTGAGAAATTATTTCTTGATGTGAGATGTGCTATCAACAAATTTAGCCGCTATACCATTGGCTACCAAACAATTTTTCACACTAATCAATTTTCCATTTAGCTTTTAATAGACAAACTAATTACTAATGATAGGGTAACTAGAGGGTTTTTATTACTGCAAGAATTTGATATCACCATTGTAAAAATGTTTGGGAGGGATAATGTTGTTTTTTATTTCCTTTCCAGATTACCTAATAATGATGATAATATTCTTCCTGAGTATTATTTTCATGATGAATATCTTTTTTCAGTTTCCACCTACTCACCTTGGTATGCAAATATCTAAAATTACATTTTTGTAGGGAAACTTCCATATCACCTTTCTCTTAGGGATAAATGAAAAAAAATCAACAAAGTTCCTGGTACTTTTGGTTAGATGGATATCTCTTCCATACTCATCCAAATCATCAAATTTGAAGATGTGTGAGAGAATATGATAACCATGGTATTCCAAAGGTTTGTAATGATGAGCCTGCACATGAAACTTCATTGATAGGAGAATAGGTCATAAAGCTCTCCACATTGGCTAAAATTGGCCTATCATATTCTAGGAAGCAAGGAGTTATGTACAAAGCGGTGGAAAATTCTCCAGTGTGGGACAACGTATTAAATTAGATGAAATTTCATTACCGCCTCTATTAGTGAGGGATCCTTTTGAGAGACGATTTTTAGACTTTGTAGCACTAATCAATCCCATATCTTAGTAGAAGTATTATATTTTGGTATGCATAGACTATGCCACCAAGTGGGTTCAGCTGAAGGAAATTACCAAGGATATTGAATAGTATTTTTCATATTTTATATTTGAAGACATATTTTTCCAGTATGGAGTGCCAAAAGGGATATTATAGATGGAGGAACGCATTTTAATTCCTAGGTTATATAAAAACTTATCGATAATTAAAAGATTCATCGCAAATTTTCTTCACCTTACCATCCATATCCTAATGTAAAATTGAAGAGTTCTAATAAAGTGCTTAAAGTAATGATTCCAAAAAATTTGGTAGCTCATTGTCAATATTGGTTGAAAGACTTTTGGAGGCATTGTGCGCTTACAAAACTACATTGAGGAATACCATGGGTTTTTCTCCTTACGAACATGTGTATGGTTAGAATCATATATTTCCAATTGAAATTGAACTTAAGACACTCAAAACTACCTTGGAGTGAAGCTATAATTGACGACAACATAGTCACACTATCTAGACCAATTAAACAAGTTATGGGAAATGTTCTTGGATGCTACACAACATACTGATATCATATAAAAGAAACATGAAAAGTGGCATGATAGATTAATTAAAAAGAAGGTGTTTCTAAAGGGTGATTGGGCTCTATTGTATGATTCCATATTTAAATATTTTAAGTGGAAACTTTGTACCAAGTGCCTAGGTCATTATGAAGTGCATTCAGTCTTCAAAAATGGGACTATAAGATTAATAATAATTGATGGGTCACAAGAATCCTTACATGAAAATTGGAATCATCTAAGTGTTGGAATTGATGTCAGCCTAATGGAATGAGTTGTTGATATCATATAATGTAGAAGTACTTGGTTTGTATATGGGTTTCAAACTTTACTTCAGTGATTGCCAATGTTGGTGCAAGTATTTTTCATGTATGTTGATGCCTTGGTAGTTTGTGAAGTTGTTACACCTAGTTAACAATGATTAGAGACTGTAATGTCATTTATATGGTACTTGGTCCATGTGTGTGGATGGTCTTGGCTAGTATGATCAGTTGCAATGCCTTCCAGGGAATATCATTAATTATTTTAAGGTTATGCACATGTTGAAATAGTGGTGGAGCAATTCTATGGCTTAAGTGTTAGTGCAGTTGATGGATGTCATTCAAGTCAACCTAGCTTGACTTGTGAAGATGTTTGTGATGTGGTAGTTTTTTGATGAGGTGTTACAAAGGTGTTAATGGCTTCTTAAGGCCTATATTATGTTGATCAATATCTAGAAGAATTTTGGTCACATTTTGAGTTCTTTTGAGTGGTTTTGTCCCATCCTCTTCCGATGGGTCATGGGAGTGATTGAAAGTATCCATTCAAAGGGAGACATGCCCATGCATGTGACTAAAGAATTCTAGTCAAGTTTGTGTAGTTTTGTGGGTGCAACTGTGACATAGCGCTAAAAATTGTCTACATTCCTTGTGCATATCAGGTGTTTATTTGTTCTTTTGTCTTGTCTTGTTCATGAATCATCATGTAAAAATAAGAAAAAGGTTATTGAGCTTCTAGAATATGATTAAAAGAGAATTTTCATTAGTAAATTAGGTTAGTGTTTAGATTGAGTGAAGAAGCATTGAACTAAACCACTTCCTGCATATGAACAGAGCTCCATTGCATAATTGGAATTAATTGATCTACATATTCATAAATTATGAATAGGTGGAGAAATGTTGCTCATTTGTTTGATTCTCTTATGTGACAAAATTGTCATATTATTTTGGAGAGCCTGTGGTGAGGTGTGTGAATTTGTTGTAGCAAAGTGCCCATGGAGGTATTGATAGGCCTCTAAATTAGAAATAAATTAACGCCCATATAACCTTTCTTAGGCACATAAAAAATATGTTAAATCTATCCTTCTACACTTAATAATGTTTTTTATGCTTAAATATGTTCTTAGGAAGGTTCAAATATAATTTCATATTTGTGCCTAATATTATTTATTTTTGTATAATATTGTGAGAATATTGGGAAAATTATGAAGATTTGGAGAAGGAGATAATTTAGGGAATAGATCCCTACTACTGGAGGATCAATATTGGAAAATAAATGAACAAAATATCACGAAATTATTGAGAAATTATGGAGAGAAGCTAGAACTCTGATGATTGAGAAAATCTAGGAATGTGTTCGTTGTCATTTATTGCAAACTCCCATTGCTTGGAACTAGATCCACTGTTTGAGGGATTTTGGAGGGAAAAACTTCCTCCTTTCAAGGGGAATTCTTCCTCCTATAATTTAATATAAGCACCAATTCGAATTAGCCTCTAGGGGCATGGATTTCTTAGTCTTATTGTGGATAAAAAAAAATTTCTGGCAGGTCCACTTTCTTTTCTTACAAGGATGTACTTGGATTGATTCAAATAATGAATATTGGTGCCATTTTTAGCTTCTAAGCCTTGTTTTCTTTGATAAGACTCTGAGCCTCCTTGGGATTTGCGATTCCATGAGCCTCGGATCCCTCTTGCACAATGTCTTTATGTTATTTTCACTTTGTATTCACATGCATCTATTATTTTTGTTTTGTATATGCTTGTATTTAGTATTGCTTCTTTTTCTTGCTGTAGGATTGAGTTACAAGGTTTAAGTGAGTTATCTTGCAGGTTTTTTATAGGTTAAAAATAATTATTCATCCTTAAAATAACTTTTTAAGGTCATCTTAATCATTAATCTACTTGGATTTGGTTACTAGTTCACGAATATAAAATCTCTAGAAATGGCTTGTAGCGAAATAGTAGTAAATTTCTGCTATTTTTTAGAAGGGGTTAATAATAAAAATTTGAATTTATTCCACTTGTATTAGGTCATCATAATTCTAATTTTGATAACAAAATTTACCCCATTTAATTTTTTCTTTATTAGGTTAGGCATTTGTTAGATTAAGTAGCTCACTAGTTCTTGAATTTGCAGATTTTAGAGTAGTAATTTTATGTTACTTTTTAGCACGTGTGAAAAAGGGTATTTCTGGGTGATTACACCTAAAATGGATACAAAAGACATCATACTTAATAAAAAAATTCCCCTCCCATTTTCATTTGACTTATTCATTCGGTGATTTATTTCTAAAAGAGACTTGCTTCTAGCAAAAACAGAGTTGCATGTAACACTCTTGTAGCATGTGTAACCTCAACCACATTTGCTCCCAAAGGTTGGTATTTGTCTCTTAGGCTTCAATAATTTCCCCTAGGATCTAAATAAATGATTGAGGAAGAATAAAAACCACTTTGGACATTCATTTTCGCAAATTAGATTAGGCCTTTTTATTTGAATTCATGCTCTTAGGATTTCAAATACAAATTTTTGCTCTTTCATAGGATTAATTTCTTTGCAAAGCATCACTTCCTTTCTACAATTATTTTAGGCTCTTATTTCATGATATTCACTCCATTACAGTAGATCAAATAATAAGGACATATTTTATGTTGCACATATAGTGTCGATACCTCTTAATTTTGTACAAACCCCGGGTTGATAATTAAAGTTGGTAGACTCGGTAGTTGCAACATTCTTGTTGCAATAATGAGGCTCATCACTTTTTTGTGTTGTTGTCGGGGAGGTATCAAAGTATAAATTTTTTGATTATCTGTTTGATTCATTTATTTTCTTTCTGAAAAAAATAACAAAAAAACAAACAAACAAAAACGAAACAAAAAAATTCATTAGGTATATTTTATTTCAAAACAAAAAATTGCATTACATTAGCATACTTACTCAAAAAAAAAAATTTTAAAATACTTATCCAACACCAAACTCCCCATTTGATCTTGTGATGCATTAGGATCCATATCACCATCCACTTTTTCAGGTAGAAGAAGAACACATGGCAGAGAAGGTAGAAGAAATAGATGGAGATGATGAAAATGAAGAAGATCCTATTGGGATTCCCATTAAAGATATTGATGTTAGTGTACAAATGAAGAACATCCTTCCATCTTTCCTTCCTAAATTCCATGGTATGAGGTAAGAGGATCCAGAAACCTTTCTCTTTGAATTTTAAATACTTTGTATATCTTATGGTTAGTTACTAAACACTCAAAAATTGAGATTGTTTCCGCCAACATTGAAAGATAGAGCTCTTAAATGGTTCATGATTTTAGGTACTAATTCAATAAGTTCATGGAATGATATGAAAAAGATATTTTTATAAAAATATAAAGACCATGATCTTAAGAAATAAATATTTATAATGAATCAAAAATAAGAAGAGGGCCTTGAGGATTTAATAGATAGGTTCATGTTTAATGTTAAGAGGAAAAAATTACAACATTTAGGATTTGACACACTAAAAACCCTCTTACTTAGAAAAATCAGGGATGAGTGGATCGATATCCTTCATCTCATAAGTAGAGGAGATGTATATGATTATCATTTGAAGAAATTTGTGAAACATGCAAAATCATATCAAGATGAAGGGAAAGAGAAAGTAAATCAACATCAACATTGGTAAGTCAAGATGAACTTGGAAATTTTCTTGATAAATTTAAAACAAAAATTCTTAGAAATATAAGTGAACAAGTAGAAATGTTAAGAATGCAAAGTGAGAAAAAATAATATGTTGGTATTTATGTTATCCATGCAGAATCATATGCTACTAAATATTGTCCATAATTACCAATGTTTGAGGAAGTGTATTAAGAGGACAATGGAGCAAGTCAATCACCAATGAAGCTATGTTATGTAGCTCCAAGAAGACCACGACACCCATTTCAATATTATTAAAATCCATCTAAAAGTAATTGGAACACACTCCCTCCTTGGAAACCTTGGCCATATCAACCCCAAAACCAATCTTGGCAACAAGATTGGAAAGGACCTTATGGGAGAAATTAGCAATATCCTCAATATCCTCCATGCCCAACTCCATGCTATCCCTACCATCCTGCTCCAACACAACCACAAACTCAACGAAATCCATTTCATAGACCCACTCCGACTAAACTACCTATACCACCATTTCCAAACCCACACAATTAAGTATCTCAGGCCACCTACAATGTTGAGGTACAATATGACCAAACATCTTTTCTTGATGTTAATGGTATGCATCTTAGTTCAAGAAAGGTATTACAAAAAAATTATTTTCTTGATTTAATTATAGGGAAACATCCAGAAGAATAAGATTCAAATGAGGATATCAAGGAATAATGGGCTGCACTTGATGAAGAGCAGAGATCATAATCATATATTGATAAAGTTCCCCCATGTTTACCATTAGATCCTCCATGTGTTTAAGACAACAATTAAAAAAAAAGGAAGATTTGAAATTCATCACTACTACATTTGGCGGAAATTCCGACACTTGGTTCCGATGCTTTTGACCAAATGTTGGAAATTTCCCAAAAAAATTTCCATCCCGCCTGAAACCGTCGCTATACCGACATTTATAGAAAAGTGTCGCAATACCGACACTTAGACAAAGTGTCGCAATTACAACGTTTGGAGGAAGACGTCGCAATTGAAACACTATGGCCGAAAGTGTCGCTATTGCGATGACTGCCTCCAAACGTCACAAGTGCGACACAATGTCTAAGTGTCGCAATTGCGACGTTTGGAGGCACCCGTTGCAATAGCGACACTTTTTCTGCCATCGGTATAATGACACTTATATGTGTGCTACATGAAAATACGAAACTTATATGCGCGCTACATAAAAATGATTTTATTGTTTCGTATTCGTCGCAATAGCTACATTAACGTCTGATATCATGTGCGCATTCGCCCTCCGCTCTTGCAAAACAGCATTCGCCCTCAGCTCTTGCAGAACAACATTCGCCCTCAGCATTCACCCTCAGCTCTTGCAGAACATCATTTTCCCTCAGCATTCGCCCTCAGTGTTCGCCCTCAGCTCTTGCAGAACAGTATTCGCCCTCAGCTCTTGCAAAATGGTAAGTTCTTACTGCAGGCCCTTCCCCCTATAGTAGGGTTGACTCTATTTGGGTTTTTTGGTCAATTCCATTGGATTGTGTTAGGCTGTAGGGTTCTATCTACATGTCAAGAATCAAGATTCAATACCCTCTATTATCTTCATCACCCAATACAAGATTTAAATTTTTCCCAAAGAAACGCTTATTAATTTGGCAGCCATTATTTCTCCCTGCTTTAAAAACCCTAATTTAAATGAAAACAAAAATTGCATTTCAACTACAAAAATATATTAGATTTCAAATGTACATGTGTGCTACATTAACGTCAGACATCACGCGCGCATTTTCCCTCCACTCTTGCAGAAAAGAATTCACCCTCAGCATTCACCCTCAGCATTCGCCCTGAGCTCTTGCAGAACAACATTCGCCCTCAGCTCTTACAGAAACAAATTCGCCCTTCATTCGCCCTCAGCTCTTGCAGAACAACATTCACACTGCATTCGCCCTCAGCTCTTGCAGAACAACATTCGTCCTCAGCTCTTGCAAAAGAGCATTCGCCCTCAGCTCTTGCAAAATGGTAAGTTCTTACTGCAGGCCCTTCCTCCTATAGTAGGGTTGACTCTATTTGGGTTTTTTTGGTCAATTCCATTGGATTGTGTTAGGTTGTAGGGTTCTGTCTATATTTCAAGAATCAAGATTCAATACCCTCTATTATCTTCATCACCCAACACAAGATTTAAATGTTTCCCAAATAAACGTTTATTAATTTGGCAGCCATTATTTCTCCCTGCTTTAAAAACCCTACATTTAAATGAAAACAAGCATTGCATTTCAACTACAAAAATCTATTAGTGTTCAAATGTACATGTGTGCATCACTTGTGTAGGGTATTCCTTTCCACTTTCACATTATCCAAGAATGTGTGCAGTATAGTTCATATTTTTTGTGATTTAGATTATCTTGAAAAATGAAAGGTAAATTATTTCCCATGGAAAAAGAAGGTTTTCCCTTTTTACTACTGGAAATGGTACAACAAAGTTCCATTTCTACCCGAAACTCTTATGAAACAAGAACCAAATAAAGGCCATGTCCTCAATGGACATCATTTGGCTTTGAAAATGGCCATTGCACCGTGTTGTTTCTTATATTACATCACGATAGTTTCTTAGGTCATTTCTCGTTTCTTGAGATGAAAAACAACCAAAGAAATTGTGAAGATCCTTTCAAGAAATAAATGACCATTTCTCAATCATATCTCAACTATTTTTTATTTTATTCAGTGGTTGCTTACTTTGAGAGAAATTTGACACTTTTATAAGGAATATAACATAAAATTACAAAATGGGAAGGAATTGATGAGGTAGATGCCCTTTAGTTGTTGTCAATTAAGAATTGATAATACACGATGCATGTTCTGTACTACAAACTAGATTCCTTCCTGGAGTTAGGACACAGAGTATTGAATCAAAGTTGTATTTTCTAACTTCTTGTATTGGTTCATCAATCTTGAAATTCAGACATTGCATGTCTTCATTGCTTCATGTTTGAATAATTTGCATCATATCGTACAATAGGAAATTAGGAATTATGATTATTATTACTTTATGGATCCGTTAAGTTACTTTTAAGTTTGCATGGTTTAGTGTGAAATTATTCTAGTGTGCCCCTAGGCCCAGGTGAAGGAATGCCAAGGACTGAGAACCCTAGTTTTTAAATGGTATTGTTTTTTATACCCAAAAACCCCTCAAAATCACTTCTTATTAGTTCTTAACAATAGTGTTGTAAACAATTTGAGAATTGATATAGAAAAATCTCACACTTCTCAAGATAAATTCCTAAAGCTAAAGTATGATACCATGTGTAATTCAATAGCCCCATTGTCACCTCGCCAACCTCTTTTCACTTCGGGCTAGCTCTCCTCCAACTCAAGGGGGGTTCTCCCTAGTAGATGTTAGGGATCTAATGGCCCAACCAAACCAAGCCAAGAGCCCCCTAACTCTCTATGTTTACTACTATCAATCAAAATATTGAACAATAGGGTCAGACATGCATCCTGAAGATAAAATTGTCAGGGTATTTTTGGGTAATTTCAAAGGGAAAGTCCCCAAACACATATAATCAAGGAATTATAACGTGATTTCAAACATGAAATATAAAAAAAAATCATTTAAAGGATATTGAAGGGAAAAAGGTGATGGAAGATAGAAAGTGATTTACTTAAATGCTCTAAGGATTTTTCAATAGTTGCTCCAAAAGCTTCACTTCAAGGCCCTTCAAGATCGTCTCCAACAATGCTATACCATCAGCTTCAACAATGTTGCTCCAAAAATGTCCTCAAGGTCTTCACAAAAAGTTTACTAGAAGTTTCTCCAACAATATATTCAATAAGGTCTTCATTGTCAAATCGTCTCTTGTTTGGGTGCCTTAATGTGCAATGACATGTTTCTAGGACTGAATTCAATGCAAGGCATATTTGAAACTCTAACTCTGTCTTCCGGTGTCTTATTAGAAATTATTTCAATTTTCATTTTGTGTTTTCAAGTTAGATATTGTTTTCAAGTTTTTACATTTATAATTTTATTGCAATGTGGCAGACTGATCAGGGCAGTACTGGAACAACCCCGATACGGGATGATCATGGAAAGAGGCCAGCGGAAGAACATGTAAAGTGCCAGAATTGCTCTATCTTCAGGTATTTTATTTATTTACATAATTTAAATGACATTAATTTTGTTCAAATATGCAGACACCTAGCCATGGTACGCCTGATGATTCCCTCTTTGAGGACGAGCTTTCTTCATCCCTATCTCTAGTGTTCTTGTTGCGAAAAAAGGCACGAGATGCAAGGTCAGAATTTAATACTTTGATAGACACACCTCAAACACCTGAAATAGAAGAGAGGATAAAAATACTTATGAGCTAGCTAGAAACATAATAAAAAGTCAAAAGGATACTTTTTTTGTTCTGCATGAGATGAATTGTGATAGTTTGATTTTTAATTTTTACATTGACTAAACTAACAAAAAGTTCTGTTGTATGTTGTTTTTTCTGGCACTTACTGAACCCGGTGTTGGTGGTAGTGGGACACAAGGGAAAGAGATTGCCCAGCAACCCTCTCATACACCTTCTACTCCTTTAGGTGCCAGCCAAGAAACACACCCTGCCCAAGTAGACACCCAGCCAACTGCTGAATGTGTTGGCAATGATGAGGTTGATATGGCCAACTACATTATTGCGTTTCCTGGAGCTACACGTGTCAACTCCACAGGGACCATTAATGGCACGTTGTTGGTGAACGATGAAGGCGTCCCTATAAAGCACGTACAACGCCCAGGTAAATTTTAATATTTTAACTATTTCATGTACTTTATCTAAAACATATTTATCATGATTTTTTTTTTAAATTAATGATAATATTTTTTTTTTCTATGTCGGAAACAATGAGTTCTACATGTTTTTGGAGAGCCATGCGTTGGTAATTTTTTTCCCAACCATACGCACAAGGTGGAATTCCCAGAATTCCAACCTAAAAAAAGAACTTCTAGATTATTTAGAAGCCTTTTTTGGGGTCGGCACATTTGACAGAACAACGGTGGCTCGGGTAGCCGGCAAATATTTGAAATATACCAGGGACACCTATAGGACGCAATTGCAATTTAACCCTAGATACTAGCATCCTCTCACAGTTCCAGATAGTGAGTGGAGAGCACTCATGCATGACGGAAAAGAGAAAAGGGCAAAGAAAGAAGGAAAAATGCCAACTGGACCCGCAAGGTAAATTACAACTTTAATTCAATAGCTTTAATTTTCTCTATGTCTAAAATAAAAGTGTGCTACGTCATATCTGACTTCAATCTTTTGATGCTAGTTTTCCTGACACCTCAAAGGCAACCAAAGCTAGGATTGAAAAAAAGGGCCATCACAAGCTAGGCCAAGGCATGTACTTGAAATTAGCTGCAAGAATTGTAATTAAGTAGCTAAACATCTTATAATTAATTGTATCGCCTTCCAAATTTTTTGTAATCCTATCAAATATGATTAAAAATACACAATCATATGTAATATAGGGTGATGACTTCGGAACAGAAACTACAGAGGAAGATAAAAATATCCCTTTCCATTGCGGCTATCAAGCCGTAGTTGAACGTCGCAGAATCTTGGGGCAGGTCCCAAGATCCAGAATGCCTAATAAGGTAAAACATTAACCTTTCAATATGTTTGTTTTCGTCCATAAATTTAATTTCTAACAACTTTGTTTAAATCAGGGGAGCAACACTACCGACGAGGAAAATAACCCAGTTTTAGAGCCAGATGTAGATGATCCTCACGTGCAACCTGATCATTGTAGTGGGGACCAGGGCGACAATGCTACTATCAGTGAGGGCCGTGACGGTAATTAATTTCCACTTATACTTTTTTCTAATTATACCTTGATGGTTGTCCTTATACTTTTTTTTGTTTAAATGACAGAGAATGTTTCCCTTGAGGATCTTACCACCAGAGAGGAAGACAGGGCAACAGTCCCAACGACGACAACTGGTGCACCAGGTAAATAATCTCATTGCAATTTTTTTTATTAATATTACCGAACTAGTTCAATGATATTTAAAAACTGACAATTAAAATTTAATATTATCTGTTTTTGTAGGCGATGCCCCGTCACTGGATGAGACCAGACATCGTGACAACGCAACTAGGTCAGCGGTGACAACTGGTGCACCAGGTAAATAATCTCATTGCAATTTTTTTTATTAATATTACCGAACTAGTTCAATGATATTTAAAAATCGACAATTAAAATTTAATATTATCTGTTTTTGTAGGCGATGCCCCGTCACTGGATGAGACTAGACATCGTGACAACGCAACTAGGTCAGCGGCGACAACTGGTGTACCAGGTAAATAATCTCATTGCAATTTTTTTTATTAATATTACCGAACTAGTTCAATGATATTTAAAAACTGACAATTAAAATTTAATATTATCTGTTTTTTGTAGGCGATGCCCCGTCACTGGATGAGACCAGACATCGTGACTACGCAACTAGGTCAGCGGCGACAACTGGTGCACCAGGTAAATAATCTCATTGCATTTTTTTTATTAATATTACCGAACTAGTTCAATGATATTTAAAAACTGACAATTAAAATTTAATATTATCTGTTTTTGTAGGCGATGCCCCGTCACTGGATGAGACCAAACATCGTGACTATGCAACTAGGTCAGCAGTGCGAGTCGAAAGGCACGAAACAGGAGTAGAGCACGATGATATTGATGATGTAATTAGGAGCTTTAGAAATAGGAGGAAGAAAAAGAAAATTTGATAATGTAAAATATTGAATTATTATAAGACAAACGTTACCATACTTGGAACGTTTTTTGCATTATATAAAAAACTCATTTATCATACTATTTTTATGTCAAGCATTAATTTCAATGTTTCCTTGCGTACTTTTCATTGAATTGTTTTTTTATTAGTTATTGAATATTTTTTTTTTATGTTCATGAAAGTAAAAAATGAAATATAGATTGGGTATTGGGGAATTGAGAGTGATGTGAGGGGGGGGGAGGGGCCATAAGAGCTTCCACCTTCACGTGGTTGGCCCTGTTTAGAAGAGAATAATTTATTGGAGTGATTTGATCTTGGAGCAAACCTCCCTAGATCCAGCGTAGTAACAAAAAAGTCACTGTTGACTTAGTTGCTACTCTTTTAGATCGTGGGAGGCTTGCTCCAAGTTCATGCGACTCCAATAAATTGTTCTTGAAACAAAGAGAAACTTATTCAGGTATGTTTTGACATTTTCAACATATGTTCTAACATTACCATAATAATGCATCTTAAAGTAAAAAATACTACATCAATTACTTGTATTTATTGTATAGATAATGATGGATTTTGATTGACTTGGCAGTGAAGGTACAAATCCTCTTACATCATGAGCAATACAACTTGTCAACCAGGATCATGTCCAGGATATTTTTGCTTGTGCGCTTGACCAAGTTTGCAATGTCACATTTTGTAAGTTCCTTTACATTTCATAATTCAATATTAAGCTTGTTCATGATTATTATCTAGGTTTTTTGTATGTGTTTTTTCATCTATTTGATTGTAAGAAACTCTGCATGTTTCCTGTTTTTCACTATGATTTCTCCCATTAACACTCCCAGGATGAATCCGACTTTATTGTTACATAGGTTACTTTATTGTTATTGTTAAACACCATGTTAAAGCACACACATGGTGTATGAGGAAGAATAAACACACACACAAGAGACTCAACACACAATGAATGATAAGCGTGTAGCTCACTTATTTTCCATTATACAAAGATGTACATTTATAGTACAATGGTGTGACTCTTGGTTTCATATTCCAAGGTCACTTGGACTCCATTGTGACTTTTCGCATTCCACACCTACCCATGTAGGATTAGGTGTTCCAACATCCCCCTTAATCCGAAGGGGTATGTGTGAGTCCAAGAAAAGAGTTGTAATACAAATCTGCAAAGTATACATGGCAGCACTTGGGCTGAATCAACTCTCTGAAATGTTGGAAAAAAGAGGTGGTTTTAGGATGACCACCAACACTGGAACGCAAAACTTGTTGCAGTTCCCGGAACTCTTCCAAAACTGGCAAGAAGCTGAAGGCTTCTGCTAGAGGAATTGTCCCTCATAAAAAAGGGAGACCTTCAACCTAAAAGAAGGGAGGTCTACTACCTGTGATGGTTTTAGGATTACCAACAACTCTGGAATGCTTGTAGCATTTCCTGGAACTCAACCAAAGCTGGGAAGAAGCTGAAGGCTTCTGCTAGAGGAAGTGTTCCTCATATATGAAAGGGAGACCTTCGACCTAAAAGAAGGGAGGTCTACTACCTGTGGTGGTTTTAGGTTGTCCACCAACCAAAGATGATGGTTTTAGGTTATCCACCAACCGAAGGTATGCTCATGGGCATCCATGTCTCTGGCTACATCTCTAAATCCGAAATGATGAATTGTGGCTCAGGCTCGCTTGAACTGCTGGCTACAACTCTGAACATGGAATGAGAGATTGTGGCTCAGGCTCGCTTGATCTGTCGTCGAAGCTTGTACATGACCACCATTTTCCCCCCTATTAGGGACAAGGTGAGATGATGGTGAAAACTCAACTGCAAGTTTGCTCAATATCCATGAACAAGTTCTAACATGTGTCGTAAACATCTTCTTGGCTGCTGATGCCCATTGCCAAGAAGCGATCCATCCAAGATGAATCTTGGTTCTTGCAGGAGGCTTGTTTCTGAAGCATCTGTCTGAAGCATGAGTGTGCCGACCACAGTGCTTGCATGGATGAAGATAAAAATAGTGATCTTTCATATGGCCAACTTGATCACAGTGTTGGCATTTCTCAATCTGTTGTGGAAGTGGAACAGGATTTGGAACAGCTGCAGGTGAACTGTCATACATGAATCTGGCACTCTGAAATATGATGGGCTTGGTGTAGTCTGGAATATTAAAGGACACATCCTTGTCATATCCAAGACTAGTTCGGTGCTTGTTGTGGACAAGCTCTTCCCAAGGTCTGATGATGGGCTTAGGAAGTGCAGGCCGAACTGTTGCATCTGCATGAAAATCTGCTCTAGTACAAGGAACTGAATGAGGATCAACTGGAACTTTATCTTCTTTCTTCTGATGAGAGTCTTTCACAATATTCTGAATAGAAACAGGTTCAGAATGATGACTCCTTTGCTGAAGTTCGTCTTGTTGGAGCTGAGATTCCAACTGTAAAAACTCAATATTTTCTTGTGCATCTAGCAAACAACTCTGAATATTACAAAGAGCATCCTTTCTCATTTTTATCATATCATGAACATTTGAATGAATGAGGTCATTCAACAACACTAATGCCTCATTTATTTTATCCATTTCAACAACTTAGGCTCAAAAAATGAAAGGGTGTCGGCTTCAACCGAAAATGCACCCGTTTACAATGTGATTCAACAACAAATACAAATGACTCCAAAGAATTTCCAACTATGGAAATCTCAAGTACAAAATCTGCTCCTCAAATGATGGAGGGCAATCAACAATGACTTATATCAACAATTTTCCAACAACTCAAATACTGATTGCAACTATGAAGAGGCAATACAATGTCAGTTCAATACAATATTTCTGCAAAAATGTATGAGTGTGCAGCAAAAGACTTGTGCAAGAGGCCTTTAAGGCAGCTGATTTTTCCTTCAAAGATATATTTTCAATGATGGAAAAATTTTCTTCTTATGTAAAATTCTTCAAAAAATCACCCTTATGTCAATGCCACAAATCACACAATGTCAAATCTGCAAATTTCAATCCATGTGCTCCTCATATGCCATTTTCCATTTTCTTCTATTCATAACTCTGTTTCCTCTCTCTCTCTCTGCTGTTTTTTTTTTAATTAAAAATTAATTAAAAAAAATTTAAATAGGGATGGAATTTAATAAATTAAAAGGGATGGCGAGTGGGAAAACTAAGGGAAATGTTAAAAAGGGTTATTGAAAAAGGGAAGGAATTAACATGGGAGGGATATTTATATGGGAAGGGGAATATTAAAATGGGAGAGGAGGGGATGAAATTAAATATGAAAATTAAAAAGGGAGGGGAATGCATTAAATGAAAATTTTAGAGGAGTAGTATTATATGAGAGAGTGGATTAATGTAAATGGGAATCAAATTAATGGGAGGAGAATAGATGCGTAGTGGGAGAGCGTAAGTAAGAGTATGCGTATAGGGGACGTAAGAAGGGAGAAGTATGCGTATGGGGCGGTGCGTTGAGAGATGGGTATGGAAAATGGGATGTGACTCGAGTGGAATGTGAGAGCTTGTAGAGCTGAGATGGGAGGGAATTATATGGGCGGGAAAGGCGTATATTTAAAAATAATTTAAAAAGTTTAAAAAATTGGAATGGGGAGCATTTGCAATGGAGTGGGGTATGGAGCGTACAGCGTTGAGAGGGCTGTAATGTATAGCAGGGGAGAGGGTGTAGAGCAGGGGTAGAGCAGTGGGAGGGCCAGGTAGAATGAACACGTGGAATGGACTAGCGTAGGTTAGTGCTGCGTAGAGGGGAATTGAAGGGGTAGGACGAGTGTTAGAGAGGGAGGACGGTGAGGTAGGGGTCAGCTGTAGGGTACGTTGGAGCGTTTGTGGAAGGAGTGGATATAAAGGGAGTGTTGAAGCAGATAACAATGATGGAGAAGCAGATATGGGATTCGTGAGATGGGAGCAGGGGAGTGTTAGCCGTAGTGTAGGGTAAGTGGAAGCGTGTTGCAGGTGAGGGCGCAGATGATAGGTAAGGGAGGAGCGGCCAAGGTAACGCAGAGTTGTTTTTATTTATTTATTTATTTTTTTTGGTTTTAATTTAAAACATCAGAGTAGAAGACCTTTGAAACAACAGCAGATTTTTAAGCACTGAAATACAGGGAGCAGATTCCAGAAATGAAGGCAACAGTACAAATTTCAAGTACTGAAATACAACAACAGATTGCCAATAAACCTAGAAATTTTTCCAATAGCTCAGCAGCAGAAAAACTCAAAATTATTTTCCATTAGAAAGCCAGAAACTTCTACTTCAGAAACCCTCTTTAAACAGTGTTTTCCAGCAACTCTTCAATGCAGAAATTAATAGAAATTGCAGGAAAAATGAGAATGCCTTAAGACAGCAAGGTTTTCTTCAAAAAACCACATCAATGCTCTTCTTCAAAACAAATTCTGAATGCTGCTCTTTCTTCTGAATGTTTCTCCTTCTCCAAAACCACTTTCTAAATGTGGCAAAAAGACTGTTGCAGAAATCTCTGAGTGGTGCAAAAATGAAAAGAATTTTTGCAGATATGCACAGGCCATAAACACAAATGGCTCACTCAATTTGGAGCAGGGCCAGCAATCGCCCGCTTTGATACCATGTTAAACACCATGTTAAAGCACACACATGGTGTATGAGGAAGAATAAACACACACACAAGAGACTCAACATACAATGAATGATAAGCGTGTAGCTCACTTATTTTCCATTATACAAAGATGTACATTTATAGTACAATGGTGTGACTCTTGGTTTCATATTCCAAGGTCACTTGGACTCCATTGTGACTTTTCATATTCCACACCTACCGATGTAGGATTAGGTGTTCCAACAGTTACTATGATTTCTCCATTTACGATTTCATAGGTTACATCATGTAAAGTTGTCAATCTCAAGTTGGTGATGAGCTTTAGTTCTCCATATTTGGGGCTTTTCTGATATTTTCTCCCTCATGTCATTCCTGCATCACCTCATTGTTTGAGCATGCCAATTGTCTACCACTTGTACCAATTGGCACATGTCAGTGCCTGCTTGAATATCGTCACATAATACTCATGGTTTGGATTGATGAGCATGTTATGAATGGTTGGTTGATTCATAAGAACCACCCATATAGTCATCTTGAGATATTTTAGAGTTTTTCTCGGGTTTCCTTTTTCACCATTTCTAGTGGGTGGGATGGTGTGGGGTGATCCATCAATACTGGTGCTCTTGTAGTAGGGAAATTTTTTTTGGGGATATAAAGGGGCATTTGATGTAGATATCCCATTGGATGCATTCATAGATGGGCATGAGAGGTCAAGAATTTAAATTAAAAAATGCAACCTCTAGCATGGCAACCTGAAGGCCACGAGAGACACTGGTTAAAGATTGTTTTGTGCTGGCCTTAATATAGTCGTGAATTATTTCTATTATCTTAATGCAAATATATAGTCCGGTCTCATTAAAATGAGGATTTTGGTTGTATTTCTCTTTGGTTTTTCCTCTCTTAATGTTCTAGAAGTTTCCAAAAGTTGCGATAGTTGTTTAGTTTTCCTGTTACAACTTAAAAGTGGTTTTTAGCAATGGGAGTCATGTTTTTTAAGGTTCATACTAATATGAAGATCTTGTAATTCTATATTCAGGATAAGAGAAGATGGCCTCTGCTTTGGGCAGTATGACAATAATTGCCACACCTACCTCATTGGGTAACAATGGAAAGGGGAAGAAGTTGGGTGCAATGTTTGATAATTATGGCAGACAATTGTCTTCTCTTTCAGTTTTTTCACCCATTTCCTTTAATTGCTCAAGCAAAAGAGGGACTCTGATATTACGCAATAGAGAGAAGGTATTTAATACAAGAGATATGGAAAAGGATTTGTACTTCAACAAGGATGGCTCAGTGACAAAAAAATTGCAGGTCAGAGAAAAAATTATTTTTAAAGGAAGGTCAGTTGCACGTTAAACTTCATTGCGGTGGATCTTTTCTTGTCCACTTATATTTGATTTTAATGTGTTATTTTAATTTTTCATGGAGGGTTGTTTTGGCATATGGTCTGGCATTCAATTGCACACTTACCGAAAGCATTGTCATTTTGTCTTGCAGGCGGTGTGAACAAACTTGCTGATCTTGTTGGAGTCACCCTTGGGGCGAGGGGAAAAATGTTTTCTTGGAGAGCAAGCATGGTTCTCCGAAAATAGCTAATGATGGTGTGACAGTAGCTAAGGAGGTAATTTGTAGATCTGTGCTCTGGTTTTCTTTTTAACGTTGTATTAGCTCCCCCTCTTAAATGTCTTAGATTTGGTAGGCATAATTTGAAAATCAAAGGTGAAAGGAAACATATTTGTTACCCAGTGGTCTACTTGGCCTATGGACTAGCCACATTAGAGTAATGCATAAATCTTTTCACAACAATAAAAGGAAAGGGTTATGGCTGAGTCAAATTTTATTGTTATTGACAGTGTAATGAAATGTATCTCAATGTTATGGTTTTGGCCTTTTTATTGGTTGAATTAGAGGACCCAATTGAAAATATTGGGGCCAAGTTGGTAAGGCAAGCTGCGGCAAAGACAAATGATTTAGCTGGGGATGGAACCACAACATCTGTTGTTCTTGCACATGTTGGAATATTGAAAAATTCCAGAACAATGAATGGAGAATAAATCTCCCTTCCTCTAACACAGAGAAAATAAAACTTTCTTTGACAGGAGACAAAGTTTCAATACTTTGAAAACAAAATTCTACTCCCTTCAATAACTTAAAAAAAAACTATTACATTTCTTCCTCACTGAGAGGGATTAAAAAATTATGACTGCTACAAAACACAGTGCATAAAACCAACTCACTGTCTGTTCAAAACAAACATACTCTGTCTCTAAAACACTCTGTTGTGTTTTTCACTTTCGCACTGTTGTGCATACACACTTAAAAAGTTACACTCAGTCTTTCACTTTTTACACACTGTTGTGTAATAAAAAATTTACGTATTGTCTATAAAAAAAACTACCAAGATTTTTTGTCCTTTTTATTTTTTATATGCCGTAACATATAATTATGCAATAGGAGAGTCGGTTTCCATTATACTGATTTCAAGCTGTTTCTTCATAACAACATAGGTTTTATTCACATAAGATGCAATGGTTTTTAGCTTTCTACAGGGCCAACATATGACACATCAAGCGAGCTAGTTTTTGCCTATGATCATTATGTTTTTTTCTTTAATCTTGATGAGTTCAGTAATAGATGACAACATTTCCCGTTTTTAAGCGCTGCTCTATTTGTTTTTTCTTTATCTGGACTCGTAATCTGGTTGGGGTGTTATGCCTCCATATTTGTATGATCCCCACATATTTTTTTCATTTTTGACTCCTTCTTCCTTAGAAGTTGTCATGATGGAAATTGTTTCGGATCGGGTTTTCTTATCATCTCATGATGGGAATGTAATGTTTTGTTATATGCACTGTTAATAAAAACATCATTTTTTTCTTTCCAAAAAAAAAAAAAAAAACATATTATAATAAACCCTCTTTAAAAAAATAAAATTAAAACTAAATTCTATGGCCCACCTTTCATTTCGCATATGATATATATATAACATATGTTTAAAACATATGTATATATTAAAGCATACATAAAATTAAGTTATCAAAACATTAAAGAACCCTTTCCGTCGGACTTCAAAAGTATGAATAGATTGAATTTCAAACCAAATTCGCGTTCCAAAATGGGATGCTGACGTTTGCCTAATTTGTAACGCGAATTCTCAATCCAATGTGCCTTATAAAAAATTCGGGTCCGGTTTTTAGGTTTTCAGATTCCCTTCAATTTCATGCGATCCAATATTAATGCTCCACGTGTCCTCCTTTTGAATTTACAAAACTGGGGGGTAAATTTTTGTTTGTTTAATTTCTGGTTGGTGAATTGCGTTAATGCTGGTTGTTGTGTTTAAATACAATCCTGTACAGAAATATGGCTGCGGCCGTCTACAAAAAAAACTTGCAAGAATTTTAAATGCTGAATTAAATTTCTGGATGGCATGCAAGCAACCTCCAAAAAAAAATGTTGCTGCTGCATCCGTCCTTCTGCTGCAGCAGTTGAAGTTAAAATTCAACAGCACAGGGTTTAATAAGTGAGGGTGTAAAGATAACTTTTTGTCGATAGTACTAGATTAAGATCATCTATTCATTTTTGTAGGGTCTTATGGTGTTTGGTTTTTTAGTTTTGGGTTGGGATTATTGAGTCTAAGATAGTTTTTGAGTGAAAAAATTGCTATCAGGTATTAAAAATTTTTGGTTCTTTTGTCAAAATTTATGAGCTTGTTAGGAAATACAAACCTGACAATGGTTGTATCTTAAATTTGTGGAAAATAATTTGAAATGAAACCTTTTTTTTTAGGTTGTTGCAGCAGGTGCAAACCCCATTCAAATTACTAGGGGCATTGACAAGACAACAAAGGCCCTTGTTTCGGAACTCAAAATTTTGTCAAAGGAGGTAAACGCTTGCCTTTTGAGTAGGCTGGTTTTCCTTTTTGCTGATGGTTTGGTGTATCTAATTGAATTAGTTTCCTAAGGTATTTTTGGTTGCAAACTCCTTCTCATTTTTCATATATTATTGGCCTTGTGGAATACATTTGATTGTGTGGTCTTGTTAGATCTACAACATTTGTAGTTGTTTAGTCTTATGGCCGAGGTGCACTTTTATTATGGAAATAGTTGATGCAATATTGTCATTTAATCCTTACTGCAGGGTAGCATGTTGAGAAGTTTCTCGTGAAACATTTGGTATTCAAAATGACACTTGATCCTATACAACATCATGCACTTGACTTCAAAATTCATATTCAAAGTGTGCCAGACAATTCTTGCAAAATTTCAAATATTTATGTCGTTTTAAACCATTATCTTTTTCATGTATTGGATGCTGAAAATGAGAAAAAGACTTTGGTATGAAACCAACTGGTGAATAATTTCCAGCAAAACAACCACTTCCAAGACATGATTTAGAAGTAGAACATATGTACTTATGAAGCATAGAAATATATCCTTGGTGCATTGTCAATGTTTGGCTAGGGTTATTTTTGGAGAAAATAACTCCTTATTCCTAGAATAGTGATATTCAATACAAGTAAATGCCAGAGAAGAGAGATCATTGTGTGACATAAACCTATTAACAAAAGTGAACAGGGAATGATTATTAATTATGGCATACTAAGTTGTCAGTGATTTTGACTATTTGTCTTTAACATGTAAAAATGTTAAATTCTAAACTTACATCATCATGGTTTGGCATCATGAGCTTGACTAATTGTCCACCATGCTCATAATTTCATTGTTTTATTCATATCTATAAACAATGTTTCAAATAATAATAAAAAAGTTCTATAAGAAAAATCCAGACCTCCATGCTGCTGCTCCTTGTGAGACAAAGTCAAAATTGCATTACACAATCTGACACATAAGAATCTCCTATATCCCGGTGGTATGTATCCAAATTCCTATAATAGTGTCTTCAAGACTTATGTTGACATTGCCAATGAGATATTTAAGCAATGAAAGATGGAGCCTTCTTCATTGTTGTATATGTAACAGTCTTTTATTTTTATAAATATTGATGGTTTTGTCTTTCTGAAAATGAAATGTAAAAATAATTTATTGTGGTCAATTGAAAAGTTTTTTTTTTAAAGATTTTCATTATGGAAGGGCAACATAGATATATGCCCTTCTAATTGAAATTCGGACCTGCCCTTCAAATTTGATCACTGTGTGGGACCTTAACAAACAATAAAACTATTCCGCCGCGCGTTATATAAAACATATAACAAAACCTTTGTCAAAACTTCAAACGAACCCTTTAGCCGTGGTTATTTCATCACGAATTGATCATTTTACCATGTACCTTCTTCTAGAGGAATATTCTTCCACTTGATTAGGTACTTCATAATGGTTATATGTCAAAGAGATACAGAATGTTTATCTATAACTTTTTGTGGTTCAAGAATCAACTTTCATTCTTCATCTAATTTTGGAAGTTCTATTTACATCGGCATATTTTTTCCCAAAACCTTTTTTAGGCAAGATACATGAAAAACCTTATGAATGCAAGAAGAAGGAAAATATAACTTCTATACCACTTGTGCAATCCCATGAATAATTATTTAGGGCCATAACATTTTTGAGCTAATTCTTTATTCTTCTTTTTCTTGAATGAAGATTGCTTATAATGCTATAATCTAAAAAATACCCAATTACCCTCTTCAAATTATCTTTCACTTCAATGTTGTTCCCCTTGTTGTTTTATCATGTTTCATGTCATTTGAAGGTTTTCCATAATAATTTTCAAAGTTTCTTTAGTATTTTCCATATGTGACTCTGTTTCCTATACTTTGGACTTATCTTGCAAAAGTATGAGATACTAGGAGTTGGATATCCATAAAGGGGCTTAAATGGGTAAATTTTAGTAGATGTGTGATAGGTAGTACCATATTACCATTCTTCCTTGACGAACCCACTTCATCCATTAAGATTGCTTTTCTAAAGAGTAACATTGTAGATAACCTTAAAAACATTTGTTAACTATTTTTGTTTGACCATTTGATTGTGTTTGATATGTAGAACTCATGGCAGCTAGTGTTTTTCCACTCATATTAAATAATTATTTCCAAAAGTTTCTTGTTACTATTACTTTAGGAAAACCATGAAGACTATGAATTTCTTTCACGGACACTTCTGCCACTTGGCTTGTTGTTTATGTACTTTGAGCTCTACAAAAAAATCTACAAAATTTGTCTATATAAATGACCACAAAAACGTAATACTTACCTTTATATTTCAGTAACCCTGTAATAAAGTCTATTGATATATCTTCTAGTATTTGAATATGTATGTGGAATGGTTGAAGTAACCCTAGAGATTTTACTATCTCTCTTTTATTTATTATGCAAACCTGATCTTCTCTTACAAAATTTTGAATATCTTTCTTCATTCCTTCCAAAAATATATTTTTTGATCCTTTGAGATGTTTTAAGGAACCCTGCGTCCTACCATCAGAGAGACATGAGACTCCCTTAATATTTTTTTATTCAAATATGCTTGCGTGCATAAAAATATTCTACATTTGTACCAAAGTATATCTCTCTTTCACTCCCAATGCTCCATAGAGTCCATCCCATCCTTTATAAATTTTAGTTTTTGTTTAGTACTATTGTCATTTTTTCATTATGGCAAGCTTCTTATAGCCACCTAGGAATAGAAAATGTAATTGGATATAAATTTGAGGCCTCTTCTATTTTAGAAAGAGCATCATGTACTAAATTTTCCTTACCTTTTTTGCAGATTATCTCAAAATTAAAACTTTGCATTTTTTCTCCTCATTTTTGTTAATCTTCCAATGAAATCCATAGCTTCAAAAAATACTTTATGCTATCATGGTATATCTTGACTTTAAAGTACCTCCTAATGATATACTATCCCCATTTTTTATTGCATGTAATATTGCTTCCATTTATTTTTCATACGTAGATTTCACCAAATATTTTCTTTGAATTCCTTGCTTTTAAAAGCCAATGATATCCCTTATTTTGTTAATGTTACGTAAATTCCTTGTCCTAGTGCCTCACACTCTACTATGAATGTTTTACCAAAAGTAGGTGCAACCGATGTTGGTGTAGAAAACATGGCATCCATTAAAAGAGAGAATGCCAAAGTAGCCTCATCATTCCATATAAATGATATTTTCTTCAAGAGATATGTGAGTGGACTTGAAATGCATGCCTAATTCTTAACAAATGATCAATAATATCATGTAAGTTTAAAAAATCTTCTAAGAACCTTGATTTTCTTAGGAATAGGTCATTTTGTAATAGCTTGCATCTTTTTGAGGCTCCAACTTCACTCCTTCCTTTAAAACAATATGAACCAAATATTCGAATTCTTATTTCCCAAAAGCACATTTGGATATTTTTACATAAAAATGATTGTTCTCAATAATTTATATAACTTTTCCACATGTTTAGTGTGGTATTCCCATGATTTATTATAAATATGTGTATTATCAAAGAAAACCAACACAAATTTAATAAGATGGGATCAAACAAAATTGTTCTTAAGTCGAGCCCGCCGGACTTCAAACAACGATAAACCATAATTCAAACCAAATTCGCGTTCCAAAATAGCCTGCTGACGTCGGCCAATTTTGTGACGCGAAAACCAAATGAATTCCGCCCTAATCTTTTTCGAGTCCGAAGTTGGGCTGGCGTACGAAGGGAGAGTTGTGACGCGAATTTCTTATCAAATTCTCCCTAATATTTTTCGGGTCTGGATTTCCATTGTACGAGTGGCCCAAACAACGATCCGCTCCAATCAATTTCTACCACGTGTCCTCAATCAAAACTTGCCCTTCTCCTGGCTGCGGGTGCATTCGATGGCGTTTAAGGCGATGGGACATGGATGTGGCAATTTCATATCAATCGCATTAAGTTTTAACGTTGTTCAACTAAGTTCCAAGGTTTTCACATCTAATCACATTAATTTTTAACATTGTTCAAGATCGGACCTCCACTCCTATTAGCGATTCCGCATGCCCCAATATGATCCAGCCTTCGGCTCTCATTAATGATCATATTTTAATTATGACAGGCGTCCTTTGATTGCATTGCAGTCAGGTCGATAAAATGCCATTTCGCTATGATTTTTCAGACGAGCCGGTTGTTGGGTTACATTGCCTGCTCACTGTGACGAGAAGGAGAAGTGGCTAGCTAAACTGCTACATAGACCTTGCTGCATATCTACATTTCTCTCAGTTTGGTCCTTGTCTGTCTTCCTCTGTTTCTTGGAATTTTGCTTCTCCGTCTCCTCTTGTGCCCACTGCTAGTGAGACTACACCCATGCCTCGCCTGCGTCAAAGGATGCGTTGCTGCAGGGGGAGCACTAGAGGTCAACCCCTGCGCGCTCCCTCCAGCCCCTCAACCGAGTCAAATTTCGGCCAATCCAGTGATTATTACGCAGGTTGCTATCCAAATACTAGGAGTGGGCGAGTTCGGGTTGTAGGATCTGTCCACCGTATGGATTCCCCTGCTCCTCGTTTCCCCACCGCTAGTTCACCTTCTCCCACGACGCGCACTGCGCAATTTTCCTTTAATTGCTCTCTCAACTGCCCACGAATCACATCTTCAGTCACTGTGGTTTTCCACGAGGAGGCCCAAATGGAGGAAGAATGCACCTGTCCGGCGGGTCTGAACTTGGAAAAAGCCGGCCAGCATTTGGGCTTTCAGGAGGGGAGCCGTGGCATGAATGTGGAGGTAGCACCTAGCAATCCTGGACCTTCCGAAGGATGGTGCCGAATCGTCGAGTAGCCGGAGGAGTAGTTTGGTTAATTTGTTTTCCTTGCTTCGCAACCCACTTAATTAGGTTTCTTTTAGATTATTTTACTGTGCTAGACCTTTGTAATATTTTTGAATTCTGTAAATTAAACGTTCAAGATTGGTTTCCCCGTATGAGGGCAGTCTTCTTAATTTTTTGATTTTTTGATGACAAATTTGCCATGAGTCTGGGCAATGATTTTGAATTCGGTGTAATTTTATTCCCACTGTTAATAGATTAACTTTACTTAGAAAAAAAAATGTTGCCCTGTTTCTATTTTAAACCTGTTTTTTGAAATACAGAGCCATGTTTATATGGTCTATGTATTATACTCTTTCTCTGTATATCTACAGGAACCTTTTTGCTATGAACAGGGTGGATGCTGTAGCGGGCTACTAATGGAAACAAGTGAGCCTGAACCTTACATCTCGAATGCAACAGATGGTTACCAATTTTGGAATCAAGCAAGCCTAATCTTACAAGCGAGCCTGGGTTTCTGCAGATGGTTTTTATTTCCGGGAACAAGCGAGCCAGAACATACAATCGACCCTGGGTTTATACATATTTTTTCTCTATAATGGATGCTTTTTGTGTGAGGTGTATATCAACAGTACATGTCTCTGCACATTTCTTGTATCCACTTTATGATACTATTTTATGTGTTGACAGGTTATCACTCTGCCTTCAAAACTAGCGATGCTGGTTTATTGATATGGTCTAATGGTCTTTTTATATTTTGGACATATCACACTTCTCACATGATTAGTGTTTTTCTCTGTTCAAGGATTTTGGGTACTTTAATTTGTATTTGGAACAATGGACGTCGGTACTCTATCTGTTGCTTTACTATTCTACACACTGCTATTTCACTTTCTTATAGATGCCTCGGGCATATTTGGATGCTTTCTCAGATTGTCGATAATCTCCATGTGGACCGTTACTGGGTTTTATATCAAGTCCCTGTATGTGACATGGGGTATTTTTCTATCACTGTCTGGGGTGGGACTTCCACTTTTCTGGATGGATATTTGAGTTCCAATCTTCAAATATGAAAATGTAATGACTTCATGGACTATTTTACTTCATATAATATATTCAAAACAACGTTTTTTCTCTTGTGAAAAAAAAATGATTAATGTTTATCACTCTGCCTTCAAAACTAGCGATGCTGGTCTATGTTGCTGGTTTATTGATATGGTCTCATGGTATTTTTATATTTGGGACATATCACACTCCTCACATGATTAGCGTTTTTCTCTGCTCAAGGATTTTGGGTACTTTAATTTGTATTTGGAACAATGGACGTCGGTACTCTATCTGTTGCTTTACTATTCTACATACTGCTATTTCACTTTCTTATAGATGCCTCGGGCATATTTGGATGCTTTCTCAGATTGTCGATAATCTCCATGTGGACCGTTACTGGGTTTTATATCAAGTCCCCGTATGTGACATGGGGTATTTTTCTATCACTGTCTGGGGTGGGACTTCCACTTTTCTGGATGGATATTTGGGTTCCAATCTTCAGATGTGAAAATGTAATGACTTCATGGACTGTTTTACTTCATATAATATATTCAAAACAACGTTTTTTCTCTTGTGAAAAAAAATGATTAATGTTTATCACTCTTCCTTCAAAACTAGCCATGCTGGTCTATGTTGCTGGTTTATTGATATGGTCTGATGGTCTTTTTATATTTTGGACATATCACACTCCTCACATGATTAGCGTTTTTCTTTGTTCAAGGATTTTGGGTACTTTAATTTGTATTTGGAACAATGGATGTCAGTACTCTATCTATTGTTTTAATATTCTACATACTGCTATTTCATTTTCTTATAGATGCCTCGGGCATATTTGAATGCTTTCTAAGATTTGTCGATAATCTCCATGTGGACCGTTACTGGGTTTTATATCAAGTCCCTGTATGTGACATGGGGTATTTTTCTATCATTTTCTGGGGTGGGACTTCCACTTTTCTGGATGGATATTTGGGTTCCAATATTTAGATGTGAAAATGTAATGACTTCATGGACTGTTTTACTTCATATAATATATTCAAATCAGCATTTTTTCTCTTCTGAAAAAAAAATGATTAATGTTTATCACTCTGCCTTCAAAACTAGCGATGCTAGTCTATGTTGTTGGTTTATTAATATGGTCTGATGGTCTTTTTATATTTTGGACATATCACACTCATCACATGATTAGCGTTTCTCTCTGTTCAAGGATTTTGGGTACTTTAATTTGTATTTGGAACAATGGACGTCGGTACTCTATCTGTTGCTTTAATATTCTACATACTGCTATTTCACTTTCTTATAGATGCCTCAGGCATATTTGGATGCTTTCTCAGATTGTCGATAATATCCATGTGGACCGTTACTGGGTTTTATATCATGTCCCTGTATGTGACATGGGGTATTTTTTTATCATTTTCTGGGGTGGGACTTCCACTTTTCTGGATGGATATTTGGGTTCAATCTTCAGATGTGAAAATGCAATGACTTCATGGACTGTTTTACTTCATATAATATATTCAAAACAACATTTTTCCTCTTTTAAAGTTTCATTTTTTTTTTTAAATTGAACCCGTCGTCGCTATACCGACGCCTTGTAAGCGTCGGAATTGCGACAACTTAAAAACGTTAGAAGAGTGACAGTATAAAAACGTCGGACCACATTTCGTCGGAATTGCGAAAGTTTAGAAACGTCAGAAGAGTGACGTTCAAAACGTCGGACCACATTTCCTCGGAATTGCAATAGCTTAAAAATGTCGGAATAGCGACGTCCAAAACGTCATACCACATTGCGTCGGAATTGCGACAGTTTAAAAACGTCGGAAGAGCGACGTTCAAAATGTTGGACCACATTTCGTCGTAATTGTGACAATTTACAAAATTCGGAAGAGCGACATTCAAAACGTTGGACCATGTGCGATAGTTTACAAACGTCGGAAGTGCGACGGTTTGGGAAACGTCGTAAGAGCGATGCTTGTTTGGAAGCGACGAAAAAACTGTCGATAGTGCGACACTTTTTAAGTGCATCGGAACTGCGACGGTATGGCAAACCACATTTTGCCCGCCCTTGAACTGCCACTCTTGCGACCACTATGCGTCGGAATAGCGACGATTTGGCCATCGGAAATTCCGCCAAATTTTCTAGTGCATGGTAGAAGAGGACATCCAAGATGATCCAAATAAGCAAGTGGACCATGGGTATCACAACCATATTTAAATATGGTTCCAAACAGTCATTAATTTGCAACAACACACTCTTCTTCAACAATAATTGTTATCATCTTAGTCAAAGAAGTTGGTCCATCATATTCAGGTACATGTCAAAAAATGTATTTCAAGTGTACACATGATTTTAACTGTCATTTTTATGTGCACATGGTTCCATTTGAAGTATTACTATACTTGAAATAGGTTTTGTTTATTAAAGTAGAGTAGGATAGAAAAAAATTAAAAATTGGAAAAGAGAGAAAAAAAGAAAAAAGAAAAACATCTCAAGTGAAAACCTCTTTTGAGGCACCTAATATTGGCTCACTGACTGAAAACCTCCATGAGGTTGTCAATGGGTTGGAAATAAAATAAAATAAGAGAAAAATAAAATATCCTAGGTGAAAATAGCCTTTGAGGCGCCTGGGCATACCTACTAGTTGAAAACCTCATTGAGGCTTCTCACTAGTACAAAATAGCTAATTAGTTACTAAAAAAATGACTAAAATTTGCCTATAAATGACTATTTTTCAGTCGGTGACCAATAGTAGCTAATTTACAGTATCTTATAATGCGACCAAATTTTAGTCATTTTTAGCTTAGTCATTAATTGGTTATCTCAATTTTGTTGTTTAGTAGTATATTTGGTCATTAATTTAGTCACTAATTTAGCCATTAATTTAATCATTGATTTGGTCATTGATTTAATCATTTATTTAGTCATTAATTGTCAGAATTAATGACCAAATATACAACAAAATATATTACTATATAATCACCTAAGAAAACCAATTAATGACCAAAGAAATATGACCAAAATGTTGGTCGTGTTATAAGATACTGTAAATTAGCTATTAATAGTCACATATATGCAAATTTTAGTCATCGTTTGAAACTAATTAATGACCAAAGAAATATGACTAATTTTTTGGTCGTGTTATAAGATACTGTAAATTAGCTACTAATAGTCATATATATGCAAGATTTAGTCATTATTTGTAATCACGAATTTATCTTTTGCAGTGGTCATTTATTTACTTTTGGTAGTTTCATATTCATTTTATAAACAACTAATTTAGTAGTTTATATTCATTTCATTTATTTTCATTAATAATAATTATAAATGACTAATTTAGTCGTATATTTATTTTATTTGTTTTCATCATTAATCAATATAAACTACTAATTTAGTAGTTTTAAATTTATTTTATGTGTTCATTATTAATCAACATAAATTAATTTGTATGGTTTAAAAAATATCATACAATTTGCATGTTCATCTAATATGAAAACATACAGTTGCATATGTTAATTACAATACTAAACAATATCAAGTACAATTATAAATAATTTCAACCACATAAATTACATTATATGAAATGTTAGAGTCTTATAATGAGTTTCCAACTTAATATTGGTTGGACTACAATTTACACATGAAATGATGTTTCATCACTTCAAAACATTATCATTATGTTGCCAAGGCATTACACGTGAATTCACCAACTCTGAAAACCAGACCATCAATATCTATATGTGTGCCTTATGCGGGATATTGGCTCTAAGGGTATCACCAGACCAGTTCTCTTCTCTCTCTTTTTTTGCATTTGTCGCTCCAATGTTATTGCTCTCGTCTTTCTTCAATTTCTCCTTCTTACCATCAATACTGAGTTCATTTCTGAAAACAAAAGATGATACAATGCAGAGTGTAAGACATGAACGAAAATGAACACTAGAATATAAAGTAAATTTGACTATAAATAGTTTATATGACATATACCTCAACATCAACATGTCAAAGCCATTTTCCCCCATACAAGAAATAAACTCGAACAAATTTTCTTTAGTTGAGTGATAGTGGCCACTATAATGTGATCAGATGACCTGTATAAAAAGGCAAATAAAATGTAACCATATATAGAAAATAACACCTTAGTAACTTAGTATTCAAACTTCAGGGAAAGCTTAGGAATAATCATGTCAACTAAGTTATATGCTAAAAAGCTCAAGTTGTTAATAACTTGTGAAAACAAATAATATGAGGTGTGATGTTTAATCCTTGTCATTTTATTTGCAAAAACATTTCATTTTCTAACGCATGAACTTGGTCAAGTATATAAACAACATGTGCTCAAATAACAACATGAAAGTAAACTTTTATGATATTCATGAAAATATGTTAACCCAAAATAGCTATAAGGATTCCAATAAATATTGTGTAATACTAATTTCATCTTCAAGATTTGGTTGTTGTTTAAATGGACATGATACCAAGTATTTTCAATTTCACAGTTAAACGACAAAACAAAATCGAAAGAACAATCAAACAATAAAGAGAGGATATCATGGAATGGAAATTGCAATTACAAAAAAATTGTTTACCTGTACACTGATGTCGTGTCTAACATTCCTAAAACATTTTCTTGCCCAAAATAACCCTGAGATGAAATAATTAGAATATTAAAAGCCATATGAATTCCCACTAGAAACATTTCCAAAGTTGATGGCGCATGTGCCTAAAGGATATATAACAACAAATGAATCATATCCAAGATGTGTTATGCATTGTCTCCCCATATTGCAGGTGAATTCACCAAATTTTAAGACTTGACCACCAGTGTTTATGTGTGTCTTATGCGGGATATTGGCTCGAAGGGTATCACCAGAACAATCTCTTCTCTCGCTCTTTTTGCACTTGTTGCTCCAGTGTTATCGTTCTCCTCTTTCTTCAGTTCTCACTTCTTACCATCAATAATGAGTTCCTTTTATGAAAACAAAAAAAGATACAATGCAGAGTGTAAGACATGAAAAATGATGAAGAATATTAGAATATAAACTGAAGTAGACTACAAATGATTTATACGACATATACCTCAACATCAGCGATGTCAAAGTCATTTTTCCCCATAAAAGAAAGAAACTCGAACAAGTTTTCTTCAGTTGGGAGATAATGGCCACTATGTAGCCAAATGACCTGTATAAACAAAGAAAATAAAATTTCACCATAAAAAAAACACCTTACTAACTTAGTATTCAACATTCAGGGAAAGCTTAGGCACAATCATGTGAACTAAGTTACATGCTAAAAAAATCAAGTTGTACATAACTTGTGAAAACAAATAATATGAGATGTGATGTCTAATCATTGTCTTTTTATTCACAACAACATTTCATTCTCTAACACATACACTTGGTCAAGTATATAAGCAACACGTGTTGAAATAAAAACATGAAAGTAAAATTTTCTAGTAATCATGAAAATCTTTTAACAAAAAACAACTAAAACGATTTCAATCAATATCGTGTAATACTAATTTCATATTCAAGCTTTGGTTGTTTAAATGGACATGATACAAATAATTTTCATTTTCATAGTTAAAATACAAAAAAAAATCAAAATAAATGTTCAAAATATAATAAAACAAAAAAGAGAGAATATCATGGAATGGACATTGCAATTACAAAAAAAATTACCTTTCCACCGATGTCTTGTTTGGCATTCATAAAAACATTTTCTTGCCAAAAATAGCCATGAGGTGAAATAATCACAACATAAAAAAGCATGGAAATCCCTCTTAGAAACATTTCCAAATTCGATGGCTTAGGTGTCTGAAGGATATCCAACAACATACGAATCATATCCAAGACATGATTTTCATTATCTCCCCATCATTTTTCCAATCACATTTATTGTAACCTGCCCACACCAGAGTCAAGTAACCAATAGAGTTTCTAAAATATTTACACAAGGAGCAAGATGTGCAAATAGAGTTTCTGAAATATGAAGCAAGGTGCAAGTCTTCAGTAATTTTGACAAATAATTATAAGATTAAAACATTTATATGATGGATGAAAAGCAATTGGAGGTAAAGAACACGTTGATGAAAAGTAGTTAGAGGTAAAGAACACATCAATACAAAGGGCCATTGTTCCAATACGAAAAGATGATAGAATAAGACTATGTCATGTTGATCTTATTGTTGATTTATTTAAAAAGGTGATAAGCATATTGTAATGTCTAAGTTTGAGATTTGCAAATCTTTCCCTTCCAGACTGAATTACTATGACTTTCAACGATATAAAATCAAGTATAACACATTCACTATTGCTCAAAGCCATGGAAGATAAAAGGAGAATAAGTACAAAAGAAACAAACATACATGAAATAAGCAGTGCCCAATTATAAACTGAAAGGAATATATTGAGTCATAACTTGAAATTTATGCTGAAAATTTCAACCATGTAGATTACGTTTTCAATAATATGTGGCATATGTAGAATATAAGTAATAAATCTAGGTTGAGATATATTATACGTAAATATTATCAGACCATTAAAAAAAATATCGTGTCCAAAACAAAGTACCGAGAATCTTGTAATAATTTTCCAATTTGTTTAGAGTGGCCTTTCTTATTTAACCATCACGTTTTGTTGTCAGAGTAGCAACACTGTTAATTTTGGGAAACTAGGTCCAAACTCCAGGTTTCACTACTCATATGATGATTATTATATTTTTTTTGGATTCCTCTTTCAGAGAGGTGCAAGATTTATCTAAAGATCATCTTGTTTGGATGAGCAGAACATATATTTTGATTTTATTTTCCACACATGTGCTAGGTCGGCCAAATTTGTAATGTAGGCTCACAAGCCTAATAGATGTGTCACACACCCTCACTGTCTGATATAAATTGGAGAGAGATGATGTCCATTTCATCACCATCTCATCACACACATTCCTCATGATATGATTGGTTTGTATAGCCCAAAAGAGACTTCTCTCTCTCCCACGTGTGAATATGGATGCTAGAAATATGGATGATGTCGAAAATGGATGCCGGAAACGGATGCCGGAAATATGGATTCCGGAAATATGGATGCCGGAAATCTGGATGTAAAAAATATGGATGTTAGAAATGATGCTGGAAATGGATGCCAGAAATCTAGATGATGCCGGAAATATGGATGCCATAAATGATACTGAAAATGGATGCCGAAAATATGGATGATGTCGGAAATATGGATGAGGGATTTTTTTTTTTTTTACTTGTGTTGACTTTTGGAGCTGTCTTTGAGGAGTGTGTGTGACACTTGGAAGGTTCGTTGATATGATGTTGAGAAATACTATGCTGGCCAATGCATCTAGTTGACTATCATAAGGCACATCACTCTCTATATTTTCTGGACAAGAAGAATTGTAAAATCTAATTTACATTATTTGGCTTGTTTTCTATTGATCTATTATTATGTTCTATCAGCATTTTACTTTCATGTTTATGTGTTGAATTGGGCCTATAAGAAGTATTAAAGTAAAACTACATTAAGCATATAGAACATACCATGTTTATCTAAAATTAACATGGTATCAGAGCCGAGGTGAAGACAAAGCCCAAGATAATGTGAAAAGAAATCACCGAAGAAGAAGTCTTGCCAAGGACCAATGGTCTGATGATAAGTAGACTGACAAGTCTAATTATCATGAATGGAAGATGTCCATGGATTTTGCATTATAATATCAAGATGTCATGGACTATGTGCAGGGGAAAATTCATGAGCCTCCATCATGTTTTATGAGGCTCATAGAAATCAAGAATGATCTCCTTGCCATAGGAGAAGTAGTTGATCAGGAGATCGTCCTCATTGCTCTTGGAGGACTTTCCCAAGACTAGTATGTATTTAATACTACGATTCTTAATAATAATATGATTCCTGATTTTGATGAATTGTTGACTAGATGCACTCAATAGGAGACAAGAATGATAGAGAGAGATCATCCCTCTAATGGAAATAGAGGTGACCCTATTGCCTTCATTGATCATGCAAAGAAGAAGAACCATGTTGGCCTGAGAAATAAAAACCATGGTAGAGCGAGGCCCAAAGGAAGAAATGGAAGATGTTACACTTGTAACAACTCTGGTCACTATGCAAGAGAGTGCCCCAATAGAAGGGACTCTCCCAGGGATGATGACAATAACAACTTCTGGGGGAATGGAAAATCAAAGGAACAACAGATTCAAAGGAAAAAGGAAGGCTCCTTCTGATCGTAGTGGAAATAGGAAAAATTTCAAGAGGTCAAGAAATTCCACGTAAAATGAGTCTAATGTTGTTGATAATAAGAAAAATGAATATATTCTTGTATCTTCCCTCTCTGTTGCATCTCCTCCCTACACCTTGGATGTCTAGTTGATTGATAGTGGTGCTTCAAGGCACCTCACTTATTATAAAGAAGCCCTCTCTGATTTGATTGAGAAGGATACTAATTTAGAAATTATCCTTGGAGATAATGCCACATATCTCGTGAAAGGGATAGGGACTGTGACCCTTCATCTATGTCGAGGTCAAGTCGTCCGTTTACAAGATGTGTTGTACGCACCTGATTTGAAGAAGAAACTTATGTCTATTTTGGCAATAGAAGACAAAGGGTTCAAGGTAGCATTCGTTGATGGAAAGGTACGCATCTAGAAGAAAAACTTTAAAGAAGATCTTACTATTGGTTTTAGAGTTGATACACTCTACCCAGTTGGAGGAAGTCGATTGGGGGCTATGTCATGTGATACAACTCTTCAAACAGAGTTATGGCACCAGAGGTTTGCACAGCTTCATTACAAAGCCCTTCCCGAAGCAAGGAAGGTGGTGAGAGGGATGTCCGAATTTAAAGATGATCATGAAGGTATATGTCAGGGTTGTGCCGAGGGGAAGCATACAAGGTGACCATTCCCCTCAAGTGTCATAAAGACAATATAAATATTGCAGTTGATACATTCTGATTTATCTAGTATGTTTCCCATGACATCCTTTGAAGGATGTTCCTATTACATGACTTTTACAGATGCCTTCTCCCGCAAGACCTGGATATATTTCTTGAAGAAGTTACAGGACTGTGTTTAGTAGTTACAGGATTGTGTTAAGTGCTAAGTATAATAAGTGTGCTCAACGAAGTAATGCAGCACAAGTAAGGGTATCATTAATGGATGAAAATGGTGGATTATTCATCGAAAGGAAATAAGACGTGTGTGTATGTTGAAGACCAACGAGAAAGGTGAATTGAAGGTGCAAGGTGTGCACAGGAAATTCTATAACAAGGTGTTGATATCTCATTAAGGATCAAATATAGTCAGAGAAGGGAAATACAGTTAGAGATCGAGCTCTCTAGTCCTGGTGTAGAAAAGCTCAGGACGGTGCAGGACAATGCAGAAAAGAAGGATAAACTTAAAGAGTCAATGAAGAAGCAGTGACAAGGTATTGGAGGCATATAAGGTTCAAGGGTCTATGTCATGGTCATGGTAATTTTCATCTAAAATTCTATAATAAGAATTTCTTGTGGGTTTTCCTCTCCAAGAGTGAGAGTTTCTGGCCCTGGCTCGAAGAGCCTAAATTTGTGTCTCTTGTGTTTTGGTAATTGACTTGATGAAAGACATAATAAGCTAAGAAGAAAATACATATGTAAAAGAAGTAAGCTCACAAGTAATTATCAAGAAGAGAATTTGAATTAAACCTATCCCTACCTAATTCTCAACAAAAGCCATGTTGTCCTATTCACCTTATGCATACAAACATTAAAGATAGTCACAGAGAAAAATTGTTTTTATCATCTTAGAGGCATCCTTCAAAATTTTCTCCTATACTCTCTTATAGAGTATATTTTTTCCTTTCGAATGAGCCCTTATTTGTCCTGAAGCTCCTAGTAGTTTGTGAGATATTGAATTTTTGAGACTAAGAAAATTACACCTAACAGTGAGCCGAACTGCACTTTGGCACAGATGTCGGCCTCCCATTCTAGAAGGATGTTTCCTTTAAAACATGGTAAACTACTATAAATATAAACCTTCACTCCTCAGTTTTTGAAAATAAAATTCAGTGAAAAATTTAGAGTATAACCACAAGAGTGACTTGGAAGTCGAGGAATAAAATTTGTTTGGGTCAAAAATCTGTGATGGTTATCTATTCCTTTGGACTTGTGATAATAATTGTGCTAGAAGACAGAATTTTGGATTGCAAACCAATCTACAACACTAGTATTTTTTTGGTGAAATCCTTGGTCGAACTATGGAATATTATATTGATTCTTATGTAGTAACTATAGCAGTTTCAGACAGTGTATAGACTCTTGGATCATATTTCTTTGTTGGATAGTCCAAACTTCACATTTCTCTGAAGCTTTCGGTGGATAAGATAGCAAAATACTATTTATATTTTGGACCTGTAACAAAAATTTCCATACCTTTTGACCTATAAGAGGAAGCTACAAAACCCTTGGACCAATGGAAACCAGAGCTATGGAAAAAGCTATATCACTATTGCGAATTGCTGTCAAAAAACAACTTCAGTCTTGAGGATATTCTATGGAGATTTGAACCTCCAAAAAACAAGCTAATTGGTAGCTTGGTCATGTGAGGAGGGCTCATCATATATATTCCTCATATCTACAACTCGTATCTCAGATTTTCTCAAGAGTTTAGACTGTGTGTGGAAAAAAGGCTATTCGGACTTGTTGGAAAATTTTTGATCTTGGTGAGAAGATATATCTCAGCATTTAGACTTGAACCTATTCTTGACATCTACATGTGAATTTGGTGCTTGATCAGTTCTCTGTTGGGACACATTCTAGGGTAAGAGCTCTAAATTAATACCGTGTGTACTTAGTCCAAGCCTCTTGCACAGAATTTAGATTCCTTTTGAAGATGATCTTGGCAAACAAGTTTTAGCAGGCTTGAAGAAAACTTGTTTTATCTTGAGGACAATGATTAGCAGCTTTAGAAAAGGCTTTGGGCATTATTTGAAGTGAAATAATAATAGGCCTAAAGGGATTGTTTGGTGAATTTATTTTAAGGTATTTTTCAAGGCCTATAACAGCTTGTTCTTTGCAATATTGGAGACATTTTAGGAGCAGGATGTTGAAGAAGAGTTAAGGCCTACGGACTTGGAGCACCTTCAAAAGAAGTAGAATATATCTTGTTGAAGATGTATTTGGAGCACCTTGATGAAATCTTGGAGCATCTTGTGAAGACACTTTGAAACTGAACTTGGAGATATTATTATCATGAACTTGGAGATAAATACAAGGGGTATTTGTATTGACTTAAAACTAGGTAACTCCATAAGCTGCTTTGGAATTGGTCCTGACATAGAATTATTTGACATGTCCAAATAAAAAATATATTGAAGAGTGTTTAACCAAATAGGAATAACTCTATTGAGATTATTCTAGGAAAGATCCAAGACCTGTAAATATGGCCATTTCAAGAGCCAAACTAGAACTTGCCTGGAAAGAGCACAATTTCAAAGACTTAATGTCTAGAGCATGGGAAATCCATGTATATTAGTTGGGATCATATCCCCATTAAAATTATTTGACATAACCAATGTGGTAAGGTTATGATAGTCCTGCAGAGCCATTAGGGCACTTGTAATATTGATAAAACTGTTGTTTGAGATGGAAAAAAAAGAGTGAACCTGAAGGGATGCCATATGAGGAGGAATTTCATCGCTTTATTTGTTTCTTGCTAGGCTCACAAAATGGATATTTTTGCAGGTCCACAAGCTAGGCGGAATACTGCCACACAAATTGTTGCTAGCTAAATCTAGATAAATTAGTTCAGGGAGGCTTGTAAAATTCAGTTCAACAACTCTCGTGAGAGAGTTGTTTTTCAAATTCAAAACTTTCAACTTCTTGCATTGGGACAGACGAGAAGGTACATGAAAGGAGCAAGCTCATCACGAGTACCTAGAGAATGAATTCCAGAGTAGGTTTCTGGTGGAGCTGGAATGTTGTTCTCCCTTTTAGATGTCAGTTATCAGCTAGCTTGCTGCCAATTCGGTTGATGCCTTAGCTAGGGTGTTAACTTTAGTATTATTCTCCATGTAGATGTGAGAGAATGATATATGTTCAAAGAGTGACATTGTTTTTTATCCAAGTGGAATTCAACCTATCGATAATGATGTTGTTTGCCTTATCAAATAAAACATTGCTAAAATACCTACACCTAATACAATGGGGTTGAATGCCTCAAATGCTAAAAAATGGGTGCATAATGACCCCTTTGTCTCAAATGCCATAAATAAATAAGATAGTGAAATTAAAATCAAGAGATATGATGGTGTCATTGGTTCCCCTGAAGACAGTTTAGATTGCCAAAATTATGAAAGGGCATATGATCTTCAGGAATCCAAATTTGAGCAGTATTTTGAGTTTGAACACCCAACTTAGGAGCCCTTGGAAACTGGAAATGACTAAAAAATTGATCGCTGACTTCGTGAGGGTATGTTTGTTTTCCTAGATGCTGGTGGAAGTGATAAACATACCTCCGGTACTAACAGACACAGTTATATGTCACTACAAGTTGGACAAAGCAGTCATAAAATGGTAATGTTTAAAACCCCTCCTATTTGTGATACTTATGACAAGTTGGATAAAGAAGTGTTTGAGTATTTAGTGAAGGAGTTACCCTTCATTATGGTGAATTTTCTAAATATGTCCATACAAATTTTTTTAAGTTTGGTGAACTTGTAAATCTCAAGTTCTATGGGAATTCTTCAGCTCGTATTTATGGAAATACTCATGTGCACTGTCAATGTCATGAAGCTACAGGTACAATGAAATTGATCCTATCAACCTTGGATTTTTGCATGATGTCTCAAAGAAAATGTGCATCCAAAACTATTGAATGGGTTTATGTGAATTCAGAGTAAGGTTCATCTCTAACAAATTCTTTGCATGGTGATATGCCACATGAATCCATTCAAATATTTGAATTATTGGAAGTAGAATCTTTGATATATAAGGTTGTTTCAAGTACATCTCTCCAATATTGCAGGACAACATAGTTATCTACAATAGAGTGCCAGCAGAAAGTGTTTTCAAGCATAATTTTCTAACTGCTTTGGATATTTTTGAGGCACGGAGAAAAGGGACACTCTACAGACAAAAAGAGAGAACCTGAAGGGATGTCACGCAAGGAGGAATTTCACTTCTTAATTTGTTTCTTTCCAGGCTCACAAAATGGATATTTTTACAAGTCTACAAGCTAGGCGAAATATTACCAGACAAATTGTTGCTAGCTAAATCCAAATAAATTAGGCCAAACAAGCTTGTAAAATTCAGTTCAATAACTCCCGTGATAGAGTTGTTTTTCAAATTCAGAACTGTCAACTTCTTTCATTTGGAAAGACGAGAAGGTACCTGAAAGGAGAAAGCTCATCACGGGTACCTGGAGAATGACTTCTAGTGTATGTTACTGGTGGAGCTGGAATGTTGTTCTCCCTTGTAGATGTCAATTATCAGCTAGCTTGCTGCCGATTCAGCTGATGCCTTGGCTAGGGTGTTAACTTCAATATTATTCTCTGTGTAGATGTGGGAGAATGATTTATGCTCAAAGAGTGCCATTGTTTTTGAGCCAAGCAGAGATCAACCTATTGATAATGATGTTGTTTGCCTTATCAAAGAAAACATTTTTAAAAGATCTGAACTTGATACAATGGGGTTGAATGGCTCAAAAGTTGAAAAAGGGGTGCATAATGACCCCTTTGTCTCAAATGTCATAGATAAAGAAGACAATGAAATTAAAATCAGGACATATGATGGTGTCATTGGTGCCCCTGAAGACAGTTCAAATTGCCAAAATTCCAAAAGAAAAAAATCCTAGGTGTAAAAGACAAAAAATAAATATTCTAATTAGCTACATGCTAAATTTAGAATATTACATCTACGAACATAAAGTCGAATGATCCATTCATGTCCTCCTATGAACATCCATTCATTCAATATTCAATTAATTTTACTATTGTGTCCAGTGAATCTTAGTGCTTTGTACAATTTAGAGAAGTATGAGAAAGATGTGAAATGCTTCATTTTACATCTTAGTTTAGTATAATATGGATGGAATAAGATCTCAATATGTGTATATGGTTATTTGTAGGTTTAAGAAAAGTTGGATAGATACAATTCTCAAATATTAAGCACCCTAAGAGATATCGGTTTATTGGTTTTCTATTGTCCTTCCACCTCGTTTCTGGAATAAAAAACAAGATGAAAAGACAAGAAGCTAATCATTAACTTATTGTCTTTCCCTAATGAAAAGTATGAAAAATCAAGGAGCCAATCCTACAAAATGCTTAATATTTACCTAAAATTAATCCGCTTGAATATTATCAAATACCCAATAACATTGATCCCAATAAATCATCTAACAACTTAAACTAACTATATAACTTAACCATGTAACTTATGTAAATTACGCTTATAATAAATTCACATTTCAATTTATTTTCAATGCCTTTCACATCCTAATTTCCATTTCCTATGCAATGCCTTTCAATAACGTTGATCACAAATTCATCTAATAGCTTAAACTAGCTATCTAAATTAAGTGTAAGACTAAATTCCCATTACAATTTATTTCCAATCCTAATTTCCTATTATCTTTATGATCCCTTTCAAATCTGTATTTGTTTTCCCTTCAAATCTATGTTCTTTTGTTTATGAATAGATCGCAGGTTATCTGTGTAACGACAGGTTCAATGGGCGCTTGAGATTATGGGTTAAATGATGTTTCAAAACTAGCTCTGCAAATTTTTTTCTCTGTGGGTGCCCTGTTCTTCCCTGTTCTGCCCTGCCCTGTCTTATCCCAACTAGGAGGCTGTATTTCATCAATAAATCTAATCAATTCTGAGTGTACTCACTACTGTGTTTTCGATGTGTGATCTGTTTCAAAAGATGTCTGCAATGGGTGTGTGCGTCATAAGATGAAGGGTGAACTGTTTAACTCTGGATGCAATAGGTGGGAAGATCTAAAGTCAGGTCAATTATATTGTTCTGATAGGTGCTATTTTTGGGTTCTATCTCATACCTCCTTCCTCATCTGACCGCTCTCTCCAGCCAGGCAGTTATTTATTGATTTGCAACCCCACCTATCAATTTATACTGGAAACCCACTGATTAAGCCTATCCAAGTAGCAAAGCCAGGAAGCATCCAGGGTCCCGCCCCCATCCTAAAATCAATAGGGTCAAGATCAGCAGGCAGGAAGCTCAAAGTATGAAGCCATGGTTTTTCAGTTCTGTCTCGGTAGGTGTATCTTGTTCATTGGTTGGTGGTGTAATGAAATAAGGAAGAGGAGCCAGAGGCCCCATTCGTAGCCCCACTTAGGGGGAGGAACCTTTTGATTAAGTGAAGTGAAGCAAAGCGTGCTTCTAGTCCATACGTGAAATATTTGAACAAGAAATCCAATGACATATGGATTTCCATATAGGTTTTGAACATGATTTGGAAATAGAATTCCACCAGGAAAAATACATTTCGCGGGAACATAATTTCAAAAACCATATAATTCTCTGGTTTGTAGCAATAGTATTTCCTTTTTCTGGGTTCCAATAACTCCTCATCGGAGATCTAAACTGGAGATTATGGTGAAGAAACTATACCCTTTGCATTTAGTTTCTCCCTACCTGATAACCAATATTCATTCTGAACTAAATATATCTATGAATTAAGATGGATCATATTTAGTCTAATTTCATCAGAATATAACAAACCATTAGATTCTCCAATCAATCAATACGTACATTCTTTACCATTCCGTCCAGAATTGGCAGAGCATGGCTCCCTCTAAAGTCAATCTTGTGGGAAACTCCTGTTTTCTCAATAAAAGGAAATCCGATCATAGTTCTCTCTGTTGATGTCCATGGTTAGACTCCGCCATCCAAAATATTAACCCACCATTAATTCCAATCCACCAGGATTCAAACTTTTCTAGGAATTTTCTGAACAGTGAATCTAGAGATGACTTAATACCTTTCCATCTTCAGGAAATGCAAGGGTTGTGCTGAGAATCGAGTATCCAATGTACATCCAAATCTCCATGTTGTTCTTGGTGTTAATGAGCTTCAGGAGGAGGCCCAAAAATTAACTCTCATCAGCAGAATTAGTCATGAGGTTCCTGTCAAAATCCAGACAATGAATCCTCTGTTTCTTCACACCGTGAAAAATACCTATGAAAGCTTCTAAAAACCCACTTATTTGAGAATTCAGGAGAAATGGATATAAATCGATAGATTGAGGGGCTTACCAAGGATTCTTGGCAGTCACTTCGTAGATCTCTTTCATTGGCTTGGGCTCACGAGGGTACACGCTCGTTTCCAATATATACTGCAATAATCATATATCAATGAGAATTAATTCACCAAGCAAACATTAACCTCGTAAATTACTTTCTCTGCTAAAATTACTGAAAAAACTCAGAGATCAAAGGGTTGAGAGAAACCTGATAAAGGGCATCGCTCTGCAAGAGACTTTTGTCGCCCACTTCTTGATGGAGAACAACCTTAGCTGACTCCTCTTCTTGGGTTGTCTATGCCTTAACCTCTGCCGCAGCAACATCAGTGCTTGCAATTTCCTCAAACCTGGAACACATTTGAAAACGGATCTAAATACGAATTGAAAATGACAAAATAGAAAAACCCCAAAATTACTAGGAATTTCCCAATGGATTTGCAACTCAGATCTTGCATTAAAAATCCAATTACCCAAATTATCAAATCTAATCTAACCTAACCGCAAAGCCCTGGATATTAAAATTCTGTGATGTGAGTAATTACCTGTTTGGACAAGAAGATATACTGAAACTCAATGAATACGGGTTGCCTAAAAAAGCCCAGTCTCACCAACCAGTTGCCTAGGCCTTGAATGCAGCGCACGAGTCCCTACCAAGAAGACCACAATAATATGAAAATGAGAGACATAAAAAAACATGATATATAAAAACAAATTAAAATTCTCTATATTACACTGCTGGTTAAAATCGAATTGGGGGCGGGAATTGAGAGCGGGAACTGAAATTAATGTAAAATAAAAATTAAAAAATTAAATGTTAATAATAATATTTAAAACAAAAAATTCTATATAGTATTAAATTAAAAATTCAATAAGATATTAAGTTGCTATAAATTATTTAAAATGTAAAACTTACAAATATAATTAGTAGCTTTATGAAGTAATATTTATGTGTGTCAAGATCATAACTTTTTTGAAGTTTTAGTATTTTATGGGGTGATCTATTGAGAAAAATTAAAAGACTCAAAATTAAAATTATGAGTTTTTTTCTTGTTTTAATATAGACATAAAAAGTTATGATAAGATGTCCCCTCTTAAAGTTTGACAATTATTGTTTTTTTTACTAATCTTCCACCTATCACAATGAGGCTAATTGCCTAGATTTAACATTATTAGAGGTTATGACCAATGGAAAAATTTATATTGAGGTTTTTATCTATACTAATATTTGCACAACATTACCACATTTTGCAGACTAGGAATAACTCTCAAGGGCTTTACCAATGGAGATGATAAGGGTCATAGACTAGGAATATGGGCACCATTATTATTCTTTGTATGATAAGAATTAGTATGAGGGAAGGTCAAAAAGACTTTTATTTCTAAACTAAAGCTTCTAATTCTCAAGGGCCATGAATTTTGCATTAAACAACCACATCGATCTTCTCTAAATAATCTTAGAAATATATGGGATATCAATTACATTACGAATTTTTTCACACCATGTATAGGATTTAAGGAATGTGCCATTGGTAGCAGAGGTAAAAAAGGGCACTAGGCCCTACAAGAAGCTTTTTAGTGTCAAGGACAATGAGCTAGACTTAAAAACCACATAGATCGTTTTTAAAGAATCCTCGGTCTTAAGTTGGGATATGGACACCACAGGATTATTCCTCACCACATATCGGAGTTAATGTCTATGTTATGGTTAGGAGAGGAAAAAAATTGCCTTGGTCCCCTAAATTAAACTTTCTCATGCTCAATTTCCATGAACATGACCTCTAGCTGGGAATATGGGCATTTAGTATTTTTTTCATAATAAGAATGGGTCCCATGGCGTTTACTATGGCTAAAGAAGGACATTAAACTAAATGGACTTAAGTCTTAAATAATCATTTTTCATTGAAAAAGCTTCAAACCACCACATAAATTATATTCTATAAGGGATATCCATTGGCCTCTAGAGGGGATGTGTCTACCATTCAAAGGTTTTGCACACTATGATTGGAGCCTCATCATTAGACCTGAATGAAATTAGGAGGCTTTCAATTCACATATGATGATTACAAGTGTAGGTTTGGTCAAAATAGGAACGTCATAAGGGGCTTAGGCCTTATTTGAATATTTGATAATTAAGCTTTGGAAGTAGTTCTCAAAGAACAACATGTAACCTCTTTAGGGGATCTTAGGAATCTATGAGGGATCTTTAGTGTCATTGGTATGTTTTACATAGTAAGAATGGGTCTTAGGCTTGTGCTGTTGCAAAGGGATGAAAACAATGGCCTCAATCCCAAAATGAAACTTCTTTGGCTCACATTGCATGAAAAATACCATAAATAACAATATAGATCATCTTTGAGGTATTTTACGCCTCCATCTAGGATAAGGGTTCCATTATGAGGTTTTCCATATCATATATGGGAGTTAGGTCTTATATCTTGGCCAAGGAATGAAAAAGGGCCTTATGCCTAAAACAAGTCTTTCTCATATTTAATTTCCTTGAACATAATATTAGAATGGAAATATGGGAACAACTAGTCTATTTTACATAATAAGGATGACGGTTTTATTACCTCTATAATGGATGTGGAAGGATAAAAATTTCCTTAGTCCCTAAACAAAAATTCTTTCGTTCAAGGGATGTGAAGGCCTCAAACGACCACACATATCCTATCTAAGATATTTATAGACTTTAGGTGTCATATGGGTGCTTTTTGAAGGTTTTTTGTGACATATTTAGGTCTTGGGGCCTTTAAGTTTGGCCGGGTGATATTTGAAGGTTTTTTGTGTCATATTTAGGTATTGGGGCCTTTAAATTTGGCCTTAATATCATTAGGAGTCTTTTTTCACCATGTATCGAAATTGGGGCCTTAACCATGGTCAAGGAAGGATCATAAGGTGCTTGGGTCATATTTGAATCTTCCCATGATCAATCTTCCTAAACAAGTATTCTAATTACTACACGAAACATCTCTAGGGGAGATTTGGCCTATATCGGGGATCTTTGTCACCATGGGTATGGTTTACATGGTAAGAATGGGTCTTGGTGAATGTACTATCTTGAGGGAAGAGAAAAGAGGGCCTTAGGCCCTAAATAAAGCTTCTTGAGTTCAAGGAACATGAATTAACCCCCAAACAACCACATAGATACACTCTAAGGGATATTAAGATTTCAACTTGGATATGGGAGCCATGGCATGTTTTTCTACATAATTAAAGAGCCACAATAATTGTTATTATGTATGGTTTTATAATAATAGTGTGTGCACATTCTAATAATGTGAATGCATTATTAGAATTCGTGAACATTTTTGTAATGCAATATGTATCTATAGAATAATATGGCTTTAGATTAAACTTCTAGATTTATATCAATTTACCATGTATAAATCAAAATACTTTGAATTCACATTAATGAGATCATTTTCGATGAATCTAGTGCAATAATCAACAATGGTATGTAGCAATGCCACAAAAAACCCATAACAAATAGTGTGTCCACAATTAAAAATTACTAACATAAATGACTAATTCATATACTTTTTGGAGTTGTTATTTGGTCATATTTTTATTCTTGGATTGTAATAGTCATTTATGTTAATCATTATTAATTTTTTCACTTATTATATAGTCATATATTTTAATCCTAGACTAAATTATCCATTTAAGTTAGTCGTTTTTAGTTTAGTCACTTATTATCTAGTCGTATATTTTATTCCTAGACTAAATTAGTCATTTAAGTTAGTTGTTTTTAGTTTAGTCACTTATTATCTAGTCATATATTTTATTCCTAGACTAAATTAGTCGTTTAAGTTAGTCATTTTTAGTTCGGTCACTTAAAATTGCTCAATTTTAGTAGTAATTCACTTGAAATAGTTGTGGTGACTAACTTTTTTAGTCACCTGGTCACTAATTTCATCATTTTCTACTAGTGTAGTAGGCCTAAAGAAAAGAAAAAAAAAAAGAAAAAAGTGGAAAAATGAAAACAAAAAATATATATGTTTCATACATATTTCTCTAATGAATGTAGGTTCTCTCCAAAATTTACAAGCAACAAAGAAAAAACAAGTTGGCACCAAAAGATCAAAACCCTAATGAAAGGAAGTCAAAATTGGACTTCCTCCTCCTTTTCTCATATGCTGCAAAAGGAAAAAGGTCATGTCCATCCATAACCATCATCCATTTCCAACATACAGCCATCATTCCCAATCTTTTTTTCATTCTTTTTCATGCTTTTCTTAAAATTCTACACAAAACCCTGTTTTTTCTATAAGCAAATCCCAGTTTTTAGAAGAAATTTGTTTTTATTAGATCACAAAAAAAATGCATCCATTTACTGACCTGTTTCATTTTCAGATGTATATATATGATGGTAACATGCTCAAGCAATTTGAACACATTCTGGTGCACGGTTTGTGAGAAATCGACCTCCATCACCTACAAATATTTTTAATTTTTCTTGATAGTTTTGCATCCAATGGCCAAGTTTTTTTATGGGTAGGTGCATAAGGATGATATTAATATTCTCAAAAGAGTTAAGGTAAATCCGATATATTTTTTGAGAGCTATGCTTCAAACAAGTTTGCTACAAGGGCGTTGTCCTGAAATAGTTTTTAACAAAAAATTGTTTATATTATACCTCAAAAACCATGCATCCATTTGCCAAGTTTTTTCAGGGTGAGATGAATCTATATGCTGGTAACACGATAAAACAGTTTCAAGAATTTTTGGTGCACAATTTTTGAGAAATCAACCTCCATCACCTACATTTTTTTTTTTATTTTTTCTCGATATTTGTGCATCCAATGGCTGAGATTGTTTATGGGGAGGTGCATAAGGATGATAGTAATATTCTAAAAAACCTTTAGGTCAATCTGATCTATTGTTTGATATCTGTTCCTAAATTAATTCTGCTGCAAGGGGGTTGTCCTGAGCAACCTGTACAGTCACATCAAAACTCAACATAAATTATTTTTTCAACCATAGAGTAGAGGATCCAGCCACCTTGACCATCATGAAGCCATTTCTGAAGTTGGGAAGTGCACACACTCCTTAGGAATCAGTCCATCCACTCCACCAACAGAATATTGAACATTGGGAGAAGACTGCACACACAAAACACTTTATCAGTCAAAAACACATCATGCTATGAAGACTTGTACATAAACAAAATCATCAACTACAATACTCACATCATGAACATCTCATCAAGAACATTTTATCCAGGAATGTGAAGCAGAAACAAAAAACAATAAAAAAACCTTAGAATTCCTCCATATTCAAGGTTATAAGCAATAGGACCTCAAGCAGACTATCACTTACAGCTTCAGGATCATGAGTAGGAGCTTCAGAACAACCAAAAGTAGCTACAATAGTCATATCAACAACCACAATATCACCTGCAAAAACACATCAAGGGTAAGGCTCAGGTATGGAATAATATAAACATTTCTTCGAATCTATTCTAGCTTAATAAAACATTAAAATTGTGAGAAGGAAATTTTTTTATATCCAAAATCAATAGCAGAGCAACCTTGACATTATCTAGAAATTAGCTTCACTTTTTCCACCAAGACACACACACATGTGGGAGAGGAACAAGACAAAAGTAAAGAGGACTTCAGAAAGTGGGAAGTAAGCAGTTAGTTGTGATGGAAGACAAGGAGTGCCAAGAGGTAACTGAGGGAAAACTCAGTTAACATAAAAATAACGGAGTTTATTTTGCATGCAGTGAAAGAAAAGAAAAAAATTGAAAAAAAAAAGAGAAAAAAATTTGGAAAAAGGTTAAAAGTTAAAAAATAAAAAATAAAATTTGGACCCACCTCCTCTTGGCATTCGAATTATAATTGCTACAGGCTAAATATGGCTGCTACAGGAAAAAACATATTTGCTACATGAAAGATAAAGGAAATATTTTGTTGATCAAAGGTGGTTTTCCTCCTCTCTTCTCTCTCTCCTCTACTTACACACTCCATAGACAACTCCAACATGCATCCATTCCCTCATTTCACCATTCAAGTAGGCAACACACTCCATTTTTACTCATTACTGTAATTTCTACAGGAAATTCCTAGCAGGTACAAGGTTCCCGTAGCACTACAAGAAACCTTGTGAATGCTATAGGAAAATTATTTATAAGGAAAGTAGCTCTCTCAATGGTTTCTAAACTTCAAAAAGAGCATGATAATTTATTTTTTACCTATACCTACCACTCCTAATCCTCACTTCACTCCATGCACAAGGATTCACTCCCTAAACCTTATGTTGTAGCACTAGTAGCTAAATCATATATACATTGGCATGGGACCTATCCTCTCACCTCTCTATCACTCAAATCAATCTATCACTCAATACATCATTTCCCTTCATCTCTAAGAAATCTATGGTCCTAAGAAGAAAAGAGAAGACTCCTATAGGAATTTTAAAATTTTCTTGTAGCAATTCTATATATGGCACAACAAGGTCAAATATGAGGCTGAGTTTATGAATATGGCTTCAAATGACTACTAGAAGACTCCAGGAGGATGAACACACATACAAAGGCACCTAAGGACCTCCATGAAGCACCTGCAAGAAGAAATGAAAATAGAAGAGTAGAAATAAGATCAAAGGGAGGAGCAACACATGGACCAATCAATAGAGAATGAAATAGGCCAACATACATGAAGACTCACAAGGCAAGGAGGATGAATAGGTTTCTCAGAGGATGAGCAACAGTTTCAGTAGGGGGGTATGATGGGCCTTTAAATTAGACATAAATTAAGGCCCATATAAACTTTCTTAGGTGAATAAAATATACATTGAATCTCTCCTTCTACACTTAGTAATTTTTTTTTATGCTTCAATATGTTGTTAGGAAGGTTTAAATATAATTTCATATTTGTGCCTAATATTATTTATTTTTGTAGAATATTGTGAGAATATTAGGCAGAATATGAATATATGGAGAAGGAGATAATTTAGGGAATTTCTACCTACTACTGGAGGATCAATGTTGGAAGCTAAATGAACACAATATCATGAAATTATTGAGAAATTCTAGAGATATTCCATAACTTCGATGATTGAAAAAATCTAGGAATGTGTTCCCTGTCATTTACCGCAAACTCCTAGTGCTAGGGATTAGATCCACTAGTTTTGGGAGTTTTGAGGGGAAAGCTTCGTCTTTTCAAGGGAAATGATTCCTCATCATTTTTTATAAGTACCAATTCGAATTAGCCTCGAGGGGCATGTATTTTTTAGTCCTATTGTGTAGAAAACATGTTTTCTGGAAGCTTCACTTTCTTTTCTTCCAGGGATGTACCTGGATTGATTCGAATAATGAAGATAGGCACCATTTTAAGCTAATAATCTTTGGTTTCTTCCATAGGAATCTAAGCCTCCGTACCCTTGTCCATCCCAAGAGCCCTAGATCCCCCTTTCACAATTTATTTATGTTCTTTTCACTTCTTATTCACATGCATCTCTTATTTTTATTTTGCATATTTCTATATTTAGTATTGTTTCTTTTTCTTGCTGTAGGATTGAGTTAGATTATTTAAGTGAAATATTTTGCAGTTTTTTTACATGTTCAATTGCATTATTCATCCTTATAATAACTTTATAAGTTCATCTTAATCATTAAGCTACTCAAATTTTGTTACTAGTTCACGAATATAAGATTTCTGGAAATGCCTTGTAGCGAAATATTAGTAAATTTATGCTATTTTTTAGAAGGGGTTAATGAGATCCATTTGAATTTATTCCAATTGTATTAGTTCATAATAATGTTATATTTGATAAAAAAAATTATCCCATTTCATTTTCACTTGATTAGGTTAGGCATTTGATAGATTAACCAACTGACTAGTTCTTCAATTTCTGGATTTTAGAGTAGTAATTTTATGTTATTGTTTAACACATGTGAACAGGGGTATTTTGGAGTGAGTCAACTTGGAATAGAGACCTAAGACATCATATTAGATATAAAAAAAAATTACCATTCCATTTTAATTTGATTTACTTATTAATTCGGTGAGTTATTTTCAAAACACACTTGCTTGTAGCAAAAAGAGAGTTTCTTGTACCACTCTTGTAGCATGTGTAAAATTAGACAGAGTTTCTCCCAAATGTTGGCTTTTGTCTCTTAGGCTTGAATCATGACCCCTAGGATCTAAATACATGATTGAGGAAGAATAAACACAACTTAGGACATCCATTTTTGCAAATTAAACCAGGCCTTTTTATTTGAATTCATGCTCGTATGATTTCAAATACAAATTGTTGTTCTTTCCTAGGATTAATTTCTTTTCAAAGCAGCACTTCCTTTTTTAAATTATTTTAGGATTTGATTTCATAATAGTCACTCCATTATACCAGATCAAAAAAATAAGGACACATTGTATGCTGCACATATAGTGACAATACCTCTTAAGTTTGTACAAACCCTAGGTTGATAATCAAAATTGGTAGCCTCGGTAGTTGCGACATTCTTGTTACAATATTGAGGTGCATCGGGAATAGCAGTAGGAGAGAAATAACTATGCGCGGATGAAATATTTTTTATATTGTACTATTTATGTAATGATTTTATTGACAAATGATAAGATATATTGAGCAACGCAGTAGTAGCAAGGGTGGTTTTTGTCCCGGAGGGGGATTTCCACAAGATATCCTATGTTACTATGTAATGTGATGATTTTTTTTCTCATTGTGCATATTTACTTCTTATTTTAAGGGTCTCATGTGTTGATTTTATTTAAAGTTTCACTATCATATATATCTTAATTTTTAAGTAATGAATGGATTAATATATTGGTGAAATAATTGTAAATTGTGGAATTGTTATCACTACTGATTCACACCGCTCCCCCCCACCCACATCTTAGTTTTGATCCTTGTTCTAATTGGTATCAAAGCATGACTCCTGCTAGTGTAGATTCACCACTAGAAGGTAGATCATGGGTAACTAGGGAAGATTTGCAACAAATGGAGTTACTTTTCTATATGGATCAGATTATATGCTTTGGAAGGGGAAATTTGAAGCATTTGGTTTAACTCTTGATGTGAATATTTTTCTCTCAATTTAATATGGTACACAAGACGGTTTTAATTAGGAAGCTAATAAGATCATTTTTAAGGTATTTTCAGATCATGATATAGCAAAAGTGAGACACTACAAGACTGCAAAATAAATCATGGCAAAGTTGCATAGTTTGTATGGAAGAGAAATATTTCAAGGTTTTAAAATTATTGAAAATCCCGATTGCATTATTGAAGAGTAAGAGAATGATAAAAAGGAATACACATTCATAGCAATATAAGATTCATTTTTATCCCAAGAAGATAGTGAGAGTAGCCATGAAAGTAATAACATGAAAATCATTGAGCTAAAAATCCCGCATGAGCAAGTCATCAAGAAAAATGAAAATTTGTTAAATTAGCTGCAAGACTGAGAAGCCTATCACAAAATTCTAGAAAATGAATTATCCTCTTTGATATGTGAGCTTGAAAAGAAAAATAATCAGCTATCCCAATATCAAAAGATGGAGAAAAGCACCAAATTTTGGATGAAATCCTCATGAGGCAAAGATATCCACTTATTAAAACTGGATTAGGATTTCAAGAAGAATCGTTCCTTGTGAAAGAAAATGAGAAAGTGGAGGACAAATAAGTAGAAAAAAATCGCAAGTCCACCACTTCTAAAGTAAATGAAGGATCTAGGAAGTAGAATCATCAAAAGAAGTGAAAGAAGAAAAAATATTTTTAGCAAAAGCAAAGAAAAAGAGATCATAATCAGAATATGAAATAGTTATTGAAGATAAGGAATCAACCAAATTTACATGGTCCAGAAAATCAAATCATAAGGTATAAAAATTTATTTCATGGGTGTTGTTATTCTCTCAATAATTATGGTCATCATGCTAGAGAATATATTTTTTTTTGCAAGAAAACAAAGTTTGTTGGATAACCATTGCTTCAAGTGTGGAAAATATGGTCACAAAGCTTTATATTGAATATATGACAATTTCAAGGAAAAAAAAATAGAAAGGCCACCATTGAATATAAATAAGATATTGAGGACCAAAGATGAGATGCAAAGAACTAGCTCTTCAAAGGACATCAAGGAAGAGTGCTTTGATTTGCAAAAAGATAATCTACTCAAGGGGAGTAGATATTTGTTTTGTGCCCAATAAGAAATGGCTAGAAAGAGAAATCAGACTTGTTAGGTGCACGTGATTAAAAAAATGGAAGTTTCCAACGTCATGCATCTATTCACTTTAGGTCCACAAGCTTAGTTTTGAGGCATAGAAGGTGAGCACATGAGTCGAGGGGGAGTTCTACAAGGTCGATGTATTAAATGTGTTTTTATATTTTTGTTGATATTTCCACCCATGTTGTGTGAATATAATTTTTCTATTTATGCACACTAACAAAATTTTATGCAGCTAGAAACAATTACTAATGGAAAGATGGCATATTCTTAGGGGGATTTGGATGTGGCTTTGCATGCATAACACTTATGTCATGTGGGATATTATGTCTTCCATGGAAGTTTTGGTGATATTATGAGAAAGTCATGTTACTCTCATTGAGACCCTCACTCTTGTACTTTATTAGATATTCATTTTTCACATGAGGAATGGCCATTGATACATGCACGTGTCTTAGGAAGTTGCTCAATAGTTTTGTTAATTATTTCAAGAAAATAGCTTCATCATTCTGGACATTACCAAGTCCTTACATTTCTGGTTGTAGTATGGTTAAGATCCCATTGCATGTGTATCCACATGAGTCACGTATCCTATTTCCATTTCATATTGTTTCGAGGTCGAAATATTTTACTTATTCTATGTCATGCAAAGATGAATCAAGATCCAAGTGCTCAAGTGTCTAGTGTTGAATCTTTCTCATGAGTATCTCGCCTAGAAGACTGCCATATGTATTTATTGATGATTATGAGGATTGTGCTTGTTGGTGTACATATGATATGAAGAGAGCGTGAATGAAGTCTCTATTATAGATTCTTTATTTCTTTTACAATCATCTTCTTCCTAGGAGGTCATGCTACGTAAAGTAGGTTGAATGGTTACTCTTGTTGATTGTATTTGAGAATCACTTGCATATTTTTCTACTGCATTATTTTTTTCATATCAAATTATTACTTGTGATGTATTTGTGTTGTTGGTTCCAGATAAACAAATGTTGTGTTGATGGATGCTTAGAGGCATGTTGCAGCTTTCTATTCAACTGAAGTTTCTAACATTAATTGATTCATATGTATGGATAATAGTATTTTGCTAATTACTATTATATGTTGATAGAGATTTGGTCCTATAGTCCATTCATGGAGGATTTTTTTGTTGGGGGTGATAACTATTGATGTTGCATATTTCTAGTTCAAGGAATGTTCTAGATATTTTTTTAAGAGAAATGTGCATACTCTTTTTCGAATGCAATTATTCACTTTGAGAAATTGGTCATGGTTAAAAGCCTTGTATTCTCACTTATTTTCTTCATTATGTTGATTGAGTGATACATGAAATTGATTGTATGTATGATCATGAGTTAGGATGGTCTTGAGACAAAGAATGATGAGAATTATTTCAGAATTATGTCAGTTGGTATATGTTATGTTTTTTATGGGTTTTCATAATTATATGTAGCCATGTAATAAAATGTATCACTTTTGGGTCATTGCTAGAGTCATATGAGTGATGTTCATGTACGCGTGAGGAGTCATTTCTCAGCCTTAAGGAAGCACTGTATAGTCATAATCTATCCTTCTTGTAGTCTGGAATAAGATGATGAAGATTTTTACTTTCATTAAAATATGTTTGAGTCATAGTCCTTATTTCCTTTAGAGTAGCCTCATATTTGTCTCATGGAGGAAATGATGTGTTACTGATCACACTATATTTTTGATGATGGTAATTATATGCATTGTTTCTATTGTTCTCGGTTATGATATGTTGTTGCATAGGAGGATGTTGTTGTCATTTTCTGCACTATGTTATTACTGATGGATGTAGTGTATTTCTGCTTCAGAATGGTAATCAATTGTTTTTATGCTACTAGTGATGATGTTGATGGAGAGAGTGTTGCTCATGTTGATTCTCATTTTGTCACTACCTTGGTCCAGAGTGACATTGATGGGGAGTTTACTATTTTTGCTTACTCTATATTATTATTTTAGAGAGTCATAGTGTTTTGTTTCTTCTCTTTGTGATGCACTCCTAAAGGAGTGAGAGTGCTTGTTACTTTATATGCTATGTATCCCTTTGTTGTTTGGTAGAGTGTTGATGGTTTGATGTTTGTCACTTTTCCATTGATGTAAAATGGGGAGAAGATGATGAGTGTGAATTCTCATAGGATTTTTGGATGGTTCAACTAGGGTTGTCATCAATGCCAAAGGAGAAATTTTTGGCTTGGATGTTGTGATGTAGTGTGAATGGTTGAAATTGATGTCAAATAGATGGCATGATTTGTTGATATCATATGATGTAAAATTACTTGGTTTGTATATGCGTTGAAAATCTTAGTTCAGTGATTGCAGATGTTGGTGTAGGTATTTTTTCAGTATGTTGATGGCTTGGAAGGTTCCAAAATCACTATACCTTGTTGACAATAATTGGATACTATTAATTCATGTCTATGGTACTTCGTTCATGTGTGTAGATGGTTTTGGATAATATTATTAGTTGCAAGATCCTTTGGGGCCTATCATTGATTATTTGAAGGTTATGCATGTGTTGTAATAATGGTGGAGAATTTTGATCGATTAAGTGTTAGTGTAGCTAATGGATGGCATTGAAGTCAATCTAGTTTTCCTTGTGAACATTTTTGTGATGTGGTCATGGTTTGATGAACTGTTACATATGTGTTAATGGATTCCTAAATCCTTTCTGATGTTGATCAAGCTCTTGAGGAAGTTTGGTCATATTATGAGTTATTTTGAGTCATTTTCTCCGATATTTTTCCCCAGTCGCTTGTAGGATGGGCCATGGGAGTCACTCTAAATATCCTATCGCTGGGAGACACACCCATCCATGTGAATTATTTTTGAATTATGACTAATGTGTTTTCCTTGATGGCAACCTACTTCTAGTAGGATGAGTATGTGTTTTCCAGAACCGAAACCTACATCATAAATATGTGAACATGTTGGTAGCATGATGAATACAAATGTGACAGAGAGAAAAGACAAAGAAATATGAGTTCAGAGACAGAGGAATGACGATGGTAAATTTTGAGGAAGTATATGCGGGTTCTATGACGAAAATTCGCATACACACATGAGTATGTTGAAGAAAAGTCCCTTACAATTTCTGCACAATGGTATTCTAAATACCAAGGGTCTTTATCATGGTATTGGTCCACAATATTGAGTATGAAAACATATATTTGATCCCATAAAAAATTACCATCGAAATTATTAAGGTTTTTAGCCAAGGTATTGGCTAAAGCATCATCTATAAAAGGAGATGAAGATCAAAGTGTTAAGTGTGCATGTAATGGGTTATTGATGAATAGTCTGATCTGAAATAAGAGTGCACGAGGATTATCATGAGGGATCAGATCTATTAGATCTGAAATGACTAGATAATATTCTTATGGTTTGATCTATGATGATAATTTTATGACATGTGTTTGTTACTATGTATCGCATTATTTGGGTTTGACTGAAGTTTCATTGTGCAACGAAGGTAGGACTCAATAATTATAGATCTGTATGTAGGTTTTTTTTTAAAATATCACATGCATACGTGGATCTACTTCTGGGAAGTCACATATAAACTTTGTTGTATGGACAAACCAGTACGTGGGTGTCAAGTATGAAAGGCACGTACATATGCAAAATTTATTTATAATTGTCATATACATATGATATGTTTTTGTAGTATTATTTGATGAAAATGGTTGATCTATTCTGTTGTGTTTTTTTTTTCTATTAACGAAGACTCCCTTATAATTATCTATGTTTGATAGTACTTTTTGGGCCGAATTCATTATGAAGTAAAGTATTGACTTGTGATGATGCTACTATCTGATAATATGTATATGATTCACTGATTTATGTTGGGTTTAGTATCATTTTGGTTGATTTATTTAGTGTTTCTGTGATACAAGGTCAACTATCAATATTTTGAGATCTATACATGGGTATGCTTTAGGGGAAACACGTACATACACATTTATGAGTAGAACAACAACACATATATTCTGACATGTGCTTAGAGAGGGTTTTCACTGACATAATCTAGTTTCAGTGATGAAAATTATGTGGTCTGGTATTCAAATGAATGGGTATACAGTGATATAATTTGGTATGTTTACTTTGTGATACAGTTGGTTTAGTCATTAAGTAACTTTGTACAATGTTTGTTTCAGTATTTTTGTCTGATATTTGGAATGGAACCCATTTGAATCATTGTGAAAAGTGATCCACAAATAACAGAGTATAAGGTGGTTGCATCTCTCTCCCAATAGAAGGTGGAGAGTGACGGAATGTTGTATCCTTTTGTAGGTGGGTGCTTTTGTACTGGCATGAGTCTGCGCCAGTACAATTTTGTAGGAAATTTCTCTTTATAATAAAAGAAGAAGACAACGATGACAAGAAACGATGGGTTTGTCCCACATTGGGTTTTAGCCTAAAAATATTGGCATTCATGTGTTTCTTGTGTGTAATGGCTTATTTTTTTCCTACTACACATGCATACTATTTAATTTAATGTTTAACAAAGTATTGATATACTAGTTCAAGTTAAAAAAAAATGAAGAATTATTTAAAAAGTTAATTATTTGGATATATACTACTTGTATTCATCACAATCACGTACATACAAAATTTTACTTCATAAAAGTCATGTAAAAAAATATAAATAAGAAAACAAATGTTCAAGTAGTTTAAACTACTAATAAACCCCCCCTCTTAGTATTTTTCCTAAAAAAATTAAGAGTTCTAGTCGAGTTTTTGCAGTTCTATGTGTGCAACTGAGACTTAAATCTAAAATCTCTCTTCATTCCTCACACATATCAGGCGTTTATTTTTTTTTCATCTTGTCATGTTCAAGACTCATCATATTAACGTCAAAAAAAGGTTATTGAGCTTCTAGAGGACGATCAAAAGACAATATTCATTAGCAGATGAAGTTAGCATCTAGATTGAGTCAAGAAATATTTAGCCAACCCACTTTGTGAATATGAACATGTCTCCATTTTAGAATAAGAATTAGTTTATGTATTCATAAATTACAAATAGGTGGAAAAATATTAATCATTTGGTTGGTTCTCTCGTGTGAGAAAATTATCATAGAATTTAATCTAGGTGGATATTGGTGGCCACCAGCTTATTCCACTTGGACACCCACCATTGTTTCTTTCATATTTTCATTTTCCTTAATTGCAGCACCATTTACTATTTTTGGAAGTTTTTTGGGTCCTTAACTTCGAGAGCTATTTTGAGGCCCTAAACAACGATTTTTGGGAAAAGAGGGGAAAAATGAGACTTCAAATAATGCTCTCCACTCAAAAGCTATATTATTCAGTTATGTATTTATAACGAGTTTTTTTGTGTGTGAAAAGGAGATCATGTGCCAAAGTTACAACCCATGGAAGTTGATGTACTGAAAATTTACCCAAACGGAGCCCATTTTTTTGGCACTTCATCTCCTAAGGTTATGTTTTTGGATGTTTAAGGTTTTCCATTTTTTCTCAATAATAAATAGGCCTTTGAGCCTCATTTTAAAACATTTCAGAGGAACTTAGCTGCCACATCTCTTCTTAGAGATAAGCTACCATTGCCCGAGATCGTTTATTTCCATTCAGTCTCTAAGCATATTTCAGTTTTGTGATATTAATGGAATAAAGTGTTATTTATACTACATCTCTATGTTTATGGTTATATTTGTATTATTTTTTGTTCCTATATAAGTTTGTGTCAATTGTATCAGAGCGGTCTGCTCTTTCTCTATTTTTCTTTGCATGTCCCTAGCAAGATCAGGGGATAAGGATTTAGGGATAAAAATAATTTAACCTTTGCAAGACCATCCTCACAAACCTTGATGGCCACCCATGGAGGAAGAAAAGAAAGAAAATGGATTAGGAGATCGTTTTAAATTTTTTCTTGAAGGAGCCCTCAAACGACATATGAACACAATGATGGACAAATTTTCCTACATCCTTCAGCGGATGACCACACGCAACACATCTTCGTCCTACGGTCACTCAGGAGGCGTAACTCCCTTCAATGTACAAGTCAACTTTGACATTCACATATTTGAAGGCTAGGTAGATGCAAAATCCATAGATACATGCAGATTAAATTAGTTGGAGGGATATTTTTCATTTCATGATTTTTTTAATAGGTAAAATATTACTTTTTCGCTTCTCAAAGCCAACCCCCATGTCAAGGATTGGTGGGAAACCTACTCTGAACATAGGTATGAGAGAGAACCCGCATTATTATCGACATAACCCACCTGGAATTATTTTCATGATGCCATCAAGGAGTAATATTACCCCATGGAGAGCTATAAGGACAATTACATACAATTGACTACGCCATGACAACAAAAGGATCAATATCTGGATGAGCTGATGAATCTATTCCATACCCTACACACAAAGCTAGGTACCAAAGATTCAGAGAAACATATGGTTCTTTAATACTGCATTTGTTTTCAGAGATACATTCTAGAGGAAACAAAGTTCTTCAAAATCTCCTCACTTGGTGCAGTATACCGATATGCTTCCAAGACTGAGAAAAATTTTAAATAGAAGAAGCAATACATTGGATTTGCAAATACGAAAAAATGGAAAGAATCTCTTAAACCAGAAAACAAAGGAAAAATCCAAGGTGGGGTAACCAAGGATAATCCCTCGAAGCCACAAGCAAAGAAAAATACCACAAAGGGAAAGAAGGACATGGGAAAGTGTTGTGAGTTCCATAAGGGACACACTCACAGAACAAGTGAGTGTCAAGAAAAGAAGTCATTGGTGGCCGAGCTAAAGGCTTCCAATTTAGATGCATGCTTCAAGTCTGAGTTGGAACCCAACAAGGGGAATGACAAAGGGAAGTATATTATTGACACAGAACCTAGTGCCACCATTAGCACCACCAAGATCAAGAAGAATGAGCCTGGATATAGAGAGGAGGGGGACTTCCTCTTCAACTCCTAGATGTGGGTGAAGGTTCTCCAATGCAGTTCATTGTCGATAGCGGAATCCAAAAGAACCTCATTTAAGAAGAGGTCATGAAGTGGCTGAGCCTACCGACCATAACATGCCCTCATCCATACATCATCTGGTGGCTTCACTAAGGACGAGATCCATACATCAGCCAAAAATGTGAACTTCCCTATAGCATCAAGCCCTTCATAGATGAGGTATTGTGTTATGTTGATCCTATGAATTTTTTGATGTATTATTACGAAAACCATACTTGTGTAAGTGACATGATGTGCAAAAGTCTAGGTCTCACACTATTCTTATTACTTTTGGAAATAAGTTGTACAAGATAATAGAGGTAGCACTGCCTACCTCCATCTCTTTGATCACTGTGAAGAAATTCAGTAAGATCATTTCCTAGACTGATAAAAATTTTTTCCTTAAGATTCACCCTATGGGAAAGAAGAATATTTCATCCATGACCTCCACACAAGTATCCTTCGCATGATAGTAGCAAATTGACAAGGTCATAGAGGAGTATAGGGACAACTTTACCTCACCCACAGGGGTACCTCTACACTGTAAGGTTAAGAACCCCATTTATTTGACCCGAGGTGTCATGCTGCCCAATGGACCTATCTATCGATGCTCTGTTCTAGAGAACAATGAAATCAAGAGGAATATTCGGGAGTTGTTTGAAAAAGGGCATGCGAGGAAAATTTTATCACCATGCGGGAGCTTGATCATGTTTGTAAAGAAGAGGGATGAGACCTGAAGAATATGTGTAGACTATCGGGAACTGAAAAAGATCATTATCTGGAATAGGTATCCAATCCAACATATTGATCACCTTTAGGACTAGCTCAAACGGGAAAAATATTTCAGCAAGATCGACTTGAATTTTGGGTATCCCTAGGTACCAAACGAACTCCATGATATGTGGAATACTTCCTTCAAATCCAGGGAGGGCCTTTTCGAATCACTGGTCATGCCTTTCGAGTTGATGAATTCCCCTACACCCTTCAAGAGGATGATGGCTGAAATATTGAGACCCTTCGCCAATTTATTCGTGTTGGTGTATTTGGATGACATTGTGATATTTAACTAGAGTTGGGAACAACACCTCCACCATATTCAACAAGTCCTCCAAACTCTACAACAACACAAGTTGTCCACCAATTTGGAGAAATGCACTTTAGGTATGACCCAGGTTCAATATCTAGGGTATATTATTAATGAGAAGGGTGTGCCTATGTACCTCACCAAGATATAATTCATTCGAGATTTTCCATCCCTAACCCCACTAATAGAGCTCCACAACTTTCTAGGTCTTTCCAATTTCTATTGCATGTTCATGTTGGTGTTCTTTCATATAACATGGCCTTTGAGCCTATTGTCCTTTGAGACAATTGTGGTCAGTAATCATGCCAAAGAATCTATAATGTTTTGTTGTGTTTTTTAATTTTGGAGGACCAATGCATAAGATAACGTTTAGAAAATAGTTACTGATTAAATATTCTAGATAATATTAGTAATTATAAGTAAGAGTTTCTTGTTTATCTCACACAGTGATTAAGATTTTGTAAATTGGTTAAGAAGATATGATTATCAAATATTCAGATTGAATTCTTCAATAAATCATAACCTTAAAAACATTTAAACAATGTGTAAAATTTCAACAAAATATAATTAACATTATCAAGATGCTGACAATTTAGAAATGACACAGACTTACTTCAACAAATTGTTAAGTAAATTATTCTTTATATTGATAATAACATCAGGAGGAATTATAATATTACTGAAACACAGTTAATATCACCTAATTATCTTGATAAAAATTAAACATTTAAAGAGAAAAAATGTATGAAAATTGGAAAAAATCACAGAGAGAACATAGTTGTATGAGGCAAATTCAGATTCCTTCTTTGATTATTGAAGATGAAAAATACTTGTACAATTTATGCTTACAAATATTTTCTCATCCAAGGGTGCAACCCTTAATAACTCGAAATGAGAGTTATTTATACTAATTCCTAAAACTTAGAAATATCTTAATTGCTTAAAATAATAGAATAAATAAGAATATAAGAAGGAAACAAATAGATGGAGCATCTACGTTTTCTTGGAAGTTTTTGATGACTTGGCCCCTTTTGATGGAAGATGTTGCTGATTGGACCCTCACAAATCTAATGTGCTGCCATGTTGTTAAATTCATCCTTTTACTCGACGGTCTCACAAAATTTATTCCATTGATCTGGACTTGGGATTTGTACACTCATCATCTTTCTGAAGATTTCATCTACTTCTGTATATCTGTCAAAAGTTGGTCTTTGAATGAATAAATCTTTGATTTGATGTTGAACGATAAAATCAAACTATAGTGATTGAAGAAATGCTTTCCCTGTAAATTTTCCTTTGATGCCTGTAGACTTTAACTTATCTGTTACAATTGTGTATAACGTTTTACAGTAATCTTCTAAATTTATCAACTTATCATATAAGCCTACCAATCCTAGCAGTCCTTTATGATTTAAAACATTGAACTTAGTATGAAATATTTGAACAAAAATATTCAAAGCTTCACATTTGGTTTGCAATTGGTTGATTAAATTTATTTTCTGTAAAATTTTCTTTATCTCCAAAATGGTTGTTGTTCTCTAAAATATGTTGATTTCTTCCAACTCCTCTTTGTTCTTTGAATTGAGAACCTTGATCATGTGAGTGGCTTCACTTGGCTACTTTTTGAGGTGCTCTTTCTGCTCTTCAATGGCTGCTTTTCATTTGGTGATGAGTTCCTGTTATTTGAATATAATCTATATGGATAGCCATACTTCTTTCATAGACCTATTGATGTCTTCCCAAATATTATTCTTAGCTTCAACCATAGTTTTTTCCATTAGAGATTCACTCTCTAGCTCTTTTAATTTAAGTCCTAACTAATGAGTATTTTTCATTTCCTCCATGTATAAAGTATCATTTTTAATATTCTGTGACTCAAGAATTTGAAACCTCTGTTGTAATTTCACACGTGCCTGCCTCTAAATATTCAAATTTTGTGTCAATTTTGTTGCATCAGTTGTAGTCAAAGCTGCTGAAAGTTATGAACTTGCAGAAGATGTTTGAGTTACTGTATTAGGATTAGTATTCACCTAGAGTGATGATTTCTCTTTCAGTATTAATTCTTCATTTTTTTCTTTCATCTTTCTAATTTTCCTATTTTGATCAGTGATCAATTTCATCATCTATTCCTTGTTATATTAATTTTATGTAATCTCATTAGTCTGTGGGTATTTATTTGAGGGTATCTTGAGTTGTTTGTGCAGAGCAGAGATGTCTGCGTTATTATTTTTAATTATTTACTCAAATTCCTTGCATTCTTTTGGGTCATACCCAAAGTTCACTACAAGGTCTTCCAATGACTTCAATTTATTGTCTGTAGCCAATGAAGACAATTTTTCAATCTTCAGTTGAGATTGAACATATGATAATGCAGCTTTTAGTTTGGAAAGTGACATGGTTTTTATATTCATTTTTTAAAATAGCATCTCTCCTGACTGCATTTGCATGTCCATATGATCAATTGGATGGATCTGATCTGCATCAAAAGAGAAGGCAGTCTTCTTGTACTAAGCATGAGTCTTTGGAAATGGCATTGTTCCTTGCAGAAAGGCCATTTGCATCTATCCTTTCTCACTATTAAATGAAGTGATAAGCCTAATTACTACTATATGTTGATAGAGATTTGGTCCTATAGTCTATTCATGGAGGATTTTGTTGTTGGGGGTGATAACTATTGATGTTGCATATTTCTAGTTCAAGGAATGTTCTAGATATTTTTTTAAGAGAGATGTGCATACTCTTTTTCGAATGCAATTATTCACTTTGAGAAATTGATCATGGGTAAAAGCCTTGTATTATCACTTATTTTCTTCATTAGGTTGATTGAGTGATACATGAAACTGATTGTATGTATGATCATGAGTTAGGATGGTCTTGAGACAAAGAATGATGAGAATTATTTCAAAATTACGTCAGTTGGCATATGTTATGTTTTGTGTGGGTTTTCATAATTATATGTAGCCATGTAATAAAATGTATCACTTTTGGGTTATTGGTAGAGTCATATGAGTGATGTTCATTTACATGTGAGTTCAACCTTAAGAAAGCACTGTATAGTCATAATCTATCCTTCTTGTAGCCTGGAATAAGATGATGAAGCTTTTTAATTTCATTAAAATATGTTTGAGTCATAGTCCTTGTTTCCTCTAGAGTGTTCTCATATTTGTCTCATGGAGGAAATGATGTGTTACTGCTCACACTATATTTTTGATGATGGTCATTATATGCATTGTTTCTATTGTTCTCGGTTATGATATGTTGTTGTATGGGAGGATGTTGTTGTCATTTTTTACACTATGTTATTACTGATGGATGTAGTGTATTTATGCTTCATGATGGTAATCAATTGTTTTTCTTGCTACTAGTGATGATGTTGACGGAGAGAGTGTTGCTCATGTTGATTCTCATTTTGTCACTACCTTGGTTCAGAGTTATATTTATGGGGAGTTTACTATTTTTGCTTACTCTATATCATTATTTTGGAGAGTCATAGTGTTTTGTTGCTTCTCTTTGTGATGCACTCCTAAAGGAGTGAGAGTGCTTGTTACTTGATATGCGATGTATCCCTTTGTTGTTTGGTAGAGTGTTGATGGTTTGATGTTTGTCACTTTTCCATTGATGTAAAATGGGGACAAGATGATGAGTGCGAATTCTCATAGGATTTTTGGATGGTTCAACTAGGGTTGTCATCAATGCCAAAGGAGAATTTTTTTGGCTTGGATGTTGTGATGTAGTGTGAATGGTTGAAATTGATGTCAAGTAGATGGAATGATTTGTTGATATCATATGATGTAAAATTACTTGGTTTGTATATGCGTTGCAAATATTAGTTCAGTGATTGCAGATGTTGGTGCAGGTATTTTTTCGGTATGTTAATGGATTGGAAGGTTCTGAAATCACTATACCTTGTTCACAATAATTGGAGACTGTTAATTCATGTCTATGGTGGTTCATTCATGTGTGTAGATGGTTTTGGATAATATGATTAGTTTCAAGATCCTCTGGGGTCTATCATTGATTATTTGAAGGTTATGCATGTGTTGTAATAATGGTGGAGAATTTTGATCGATTAAGTGTTAGTGTAGCTGATGGATGGCATTGAAGTCAACCTAGTTTGCCTTGTGAAGATTTTTGTGATGTGGTAGTGGTTTGATGAACTGTTACAAATGTGTTAATGGATTCCTAAATCCTTTTTGATGTTGATTAAGCTCTCGAGGAAGTTTGGTCATATTATGAGTTGTTTTGAGTCATTCTCTCCCATCCTTTTCCCTAGTCACTTGTAGGATGGGCCATGAAAGTCACTCTAAATATCCTATTGCTGGGAGACACACCCATCCATGTGAATTATTTTTGAATTATGAATAATGTGTTTTCCTTGATGGCAACCTACTTCTAGTAGGATGAGTATGTGTTTTCCACAACCGAAACCTACATCATAAATATGTGCACATGTTGGTAGCATGATGAATACAAATGTGACAGAGATCAAAAAGAAAGAAATATGAGTTCAAACACGGAGGAATGACGATGGAAAATTTTGAGGAAGTATATGTGGGTTCTATGAATAAAATTCGCATACACACATGGGTATGTTGAAGAAAAGTCACTTACAATTTCTGCACAATGGTATTATAAATACCAAGGGTCTTTATCATGGTATCGGTCCAAAATATTGAGTATGAAAACATATATTTGATCCCATAAAAAATTACCATCAAAATTAATAAGGTTTTGACCCAAGGTATTGGCTAAAGCCTCATCTATAAAAGGAGATGAAGATCAAAGTGTTAAGTGTGCATGTAATGGGTTATTGATGAATAGTCTGATCTGAAATAAGTGTGCACAAGTAGTATCATGAGGGATCAGATCTATTAGATCTGAAATGACTACATAATATTCTTATGGTTTGATCTATGATGATAATTTTATGACATGTGTTTGTTACTATGTATCGCAGTATTTGGGTTTGACTGAAGTTTCATTGTGCAACGAAGGTAGGACTCATTAATTATAGATATGTATGTAGGCTTTTTTCAAAAAGATCGCATGTGTACGTGGATCTACTTCTCTGTAGCCGCATATAAATTTTGTTGTATGGACAAACCAGTACGTGGGTGTCAAGTATGAAAGGCACGTACATATGCAAAATTTATTTATAATTGTCACGTACATATGATACGGTTTTGCAGTATGATTTGATGAAAATGGTTGATCTATTCTATTATGTTTTTTGTTTTCTATCAACGAAGTCTCCCGTATATTTATCTATGTTTGACAGTACTTTTTGGGCCGAATTAATTATGAAGTAAAGTATTGACTTGTGATGATGTTGCTATTTGATAATATGTATATGATTCACTGATTTATGTTGGGTTTAGTATCATTTTGGGTGATTTATTTATTGTTTCTGTGATACAAGGTCAACTATCAATATTTTGAGATCTATACATGGGTATGATTTAGTGGAAACGCGTACATACTCATTTATGAGTAGAACAACAACACATATATTTCGAAATGTTCTTAGAGAGGGTTCGTATTGACATAATCTAGTTTCAGTGATGAACATTATGTGGTCTGGTATTCTGATGAATGGGTATGCAGTGATATAATTTTGTATGTTTACTTTGTGATACAGTTGGTTTAGTGATTAAGTAACTTTGTACAATGTTTGTTTCATATTTTTGTCTGATATTTGGAATGTAACCCGTTTGAATCATTGTGAAAAGTGATCCAAAAATAACAGAGTATAAGGTGGTTGCATCTCTCTCCCTATAGAAGGTGGAGAGTGAGGGAATGTTGTATCATTTTGTAGGTGGGTGCTTGTGTACTGGCATGAGTCTTCACTAGTACAAGTTTGTAAGAAATTTCTCTTTATAATAAAATTAGAAGACGAAGATGACAAACAACGATGGGTTTGTCCCACATTGGGTTTTCGCCTAAAAATATTGGTGTTCATGTGTTTCTTGTGTGTAATGGCTTATTTTTTTCCTACTACACATGCATACTATTTAATTTAACATTTAAAAAAGTATTGATATACTAGTTCAAGTTAAAAAAATGATGAATTATTGAAAAAGTTAGTGTTTTGGATATATACTATTTGTATTCATCACAATCACGTACATACATAATTTTACTTCATAAAAGTCACGTAAAAAAATCTAAACAAGAAAACAAATGTTTAAGTAGTTTAAACTACTAATACACCCCCCCTCTTAGTATTTTTCCTAAAAAATTAAGAGTTCTAGTCGCGTTTTTGCAGTTCCACGTGTGTGACTGAGACTTAAAACTAAAATTTCTCTGCATTCCTCACACATATCAGGCGTTTATTTTTTTTTCATCTTGTCATGTTCGAGACTCATCATATTAACGTCAAAAAAAGGTTATTGAGCTTCTAGAAGATGATCAAAAGAGAATATTCATTAGTAATTGAAGTTAGGATCTAGATTGAGTCAAGAAATATTTAGCCAACCCACTTTGTGAATATGAACATGTCTCCATTTTAGAATAAGAATTAGTTTATTTATTCAGAAATTACAGATAGGTTGAAAAATATTAATCATTTGGTTGGTTCTCTCATGTGAGAAAATTATCATAGCATTTAATCTAGGTGGCTATTGGTGGCCACCAGCCTATTCCACTTGGACACCCACCATTTTTTCTTTCAGATTTTCATTTTCCTTAATTGTAGCACCATTTACTATTTTTTGAATTTTTTCAGGTCCTTAACTTTGAGAGCTGTTTTGAGGCCCTAAACGATGATTTTTGGGAAGAGAGGGGAAAAAATGAGACTTCAAATAATTCTCTCCACTTGAAATCTATATTATTCAGTTATGTATTTATAACGAGGTTTTTTGTGTGTGAAAAAGAGATCATATGCAAAAGTTACAACCTGTGGAAGTTGATGTACTAAAAATTTACCCAAACGGAGCCCATGGTTTTGTCACTTCATCTCGTCGGGTTAGGTTTTTGGATGTTTAAGGTTTTCCATTTTTTCTCAATAATAAATAGGCCTTTGAGCCTCATTTTAACACATTTTAGAGGAACGTAGCCACCACATCTCTTCTTATAGATAAGCTACCATTTCCCAAGATCGTTTATTTCCATTCAGTCTCTAAGCATATTTCATTTTTTTGATATTAATGGAATAAAGTGTTATTTCTACTACATCTCTATGTTTATGGTTATATTTGTATTATGTTGTGTTCCTATATAAGTTTGGATCAGGTGTATCAGAGCAGTCTACTCTTTCTCTGTTTTTCTTTGCATGTCACTAGCAAGATTAGGGGACAAGGAGTTAGGGATAAAAATAATTTAACCTTTTCAAGACCATCCTCACAAACCTTGATGGCCTCTCATGGAGGAAGAAAAGAAAGAAAAGGGAGTAGGAGGTTGTTTTAAAATTTTTCTTGAAGGAGCCCTCAAACGACATATGAACACGATGATGGACAACTTTTCCTACATCCTTCATCGGATGACCACAGGCAACACATCTTCATCCTACAGTCACTCAGGAGGTGCAACTCCCTTCAATGTAGAAGTCAACTTTGACATTCCCATATTTGAAGGCTAGGTAGATGAAAATTCCATAGATAGATGCAGATTAAATTAGTGGGAGGGATACTTTTCATTTCATGATTTTTTAATAGGGAAAATATTACTTTTTCACTCCTCAAAGCCAACCCCCATGTCAAGGATTGGTGGGAAACCTACTCTGAACATAGGTACGAGAGATAACCCTCATTATTATCAATATAACCCACCTAGAATTCTTTTCAAGATTCCATCAAGGAACAATATTACCCCGTGGGGAGCTATGAGGACAATTACATACAATTGACTACGCCATGACAACAAAGGGATCAAGATCTCCATGAGCTGACGAATCTATTCCATACCCTACACACAAAGTTGGATACCAAAGATTCAGAGAAACATATGGTTCTTTAATACTGCATTTGTTTGCAAAGATACATTCTGGAGTAAATAAAGCTCTTCAAAATCTCCTCACTTGGTATAGTATACCGATATGCTTCCAAGACCGAGCAAAATTTTAAATAGAAGAAGAAATACATTGGATTTGCAAATATGAAAAAATGGAAAGAATCTCTTAAACCGAAAAACAGAGGAAAAAGCCAAGGTGGGGTGACCAAGGATAATCCATCGAAGCCACAAGAAAAGAACAATACCACAAAGGGAAACAAGGACATGGGAAAGTGTTGTGAGTTCCATAAGGGCCACACTGACAAAACAAGTGAGTGTTAAGCAAAGAAGTCATTGGTGGCGAAGCTAAAGGCTTCCAAATCAGATGCATGCTTCGACTCTGAGTTGGAACCTGACAAGGGGAATGAAAAAGGGAAGTATATTATTGACATAGAACCCAGTGCCACCATTGGCACCACCAAGATCAAGAAGAATGAGCCTGAATATAGAGACGAGGGGGAGTTCCTCTTCAACTCCTAGACGTGGGTGAAGGTTCTCCAATGAAGTTCATTGTCGATAGAGGAATCCAGAAGAACCTAATTTAAGAAGAGGTCATGAAGTGGCTGAGCCTACCAACCATAGCACACCCTCAGCCATACATCATCTGGTGGCTTCACTGAGGATGAGATCCATGCATCAGCCAACAGTGTCAACTTCCCTATAGCATCAAGCCCTTGACAAATGAGGTACTGTGTTATGTTGATCCTTTAAAGTTTTTGATGTATTATTAGGAAAACCATACTTGTGTAAGTGACATGACGTGCATAAGTCTAGGCCTCACACTATTCTTATTGCTTTTGGAAATAAGTTGTACAGGATAACAAAGGTAGCACTGCCTACCTCCATCTCTTTGATCACTGCGAATAAATTCAGTAAGATCATTTCCTAGACTAATAATTTTTTTTTCCTTATGATTCACCCTATGGGAAAGAAGAATATTTCATCCATGACCTCCACACAGGTATCCTTCGCATGATAGTAGAAAATTGACAAGGTCATGGAGGAGTATAGGGACAAATTTACCTCACCCACATGGGTACCTCGACACTGTAAGGTTAAGAACCCCATTGATTTTTCCCGAGGTGTCATGATGCCCAATGGACCTATCTATTGATGCTATGTTCTATAGAAAAATTAAATCAAGAGGAATATTCAGGAGTTGTTGCAAAAAGGGCATGTGAGGCAAATTTCATCACCATGCGGGAGCTTGATCATGTTTGTAAAGAAGAGGGATGAGACCTGAAGAATATGTGTAGACTATCGGGAACTGAAAAAGATCATTATCTGGAATAGGTATCCAATCCAACATATTGATGACCTTTAGGACTAGCTCAAAGGGGAAAAATATTTCAGCAAGATCGACTTGAATTTTGGGTATCCCTAGGTACCAATCGAACTCCATGATATGTGGAATACTTCCTTCAAATCCAGGGAGGGCCTTTTCGAATCACTGGTCATGCCTTTCGAGTTGATGAATTCCCCTACACCCTTCAAGAGGATGATGGCTGAAATATTGAGACCCTTCGCCAATTTATTCGTGGTGGTGTATTTGGATGACATTGTGATATTTAACTAGAGTTGAGAAGAGCACCTCCATCATATTCAACAAGTCCTTCAAACTCTACGACAACACAAGTTGTCCACCAATTTGGAAAAATGCACTTTAGGTATGACCCAAGTTCAATATCTAGGGTACTTTATTAATGAGAAGGGTGTGCATGTGGACCTCGCCAAGATATAATTCATTCGATATTTTCCATCCCTATCCCCACTAACAGAGCTCCACAAATTTCTAGGTCTTTCCAATTTCTATTTCACGTTCATGTTGGTGTTCTTTCATATAACATGGCCTTTGAGCCTATTGTCCTTTGAGACAATTGTGGTCAATAATCATGCCAAAGCATCTATAATTTTTTGTTGTGTTTTGTAATTCTAGAGGACCAATGCATAAGATAACGTTTAACAAACAGTTATTGATTAAACATTCCAGATAATATTAGTAATTATAAGTAAGAGTTGCTTGTTTATCTCACATAGTGATAAAGATTTTTTAAATTGGTTTAGTAGATTTATGTAAGAAGATATGATTATCAAATATTGAGATTGAATTCTTAAATAAATCATAAACTTAAAAACCTTTAAACAATGTCAAAAAGTTCAACAAAATTTAATTAACATTATCAAGATGCTGACAATTTGGAAATGACACGGACTTACTTCAACAAATTGTTAAGTAAATTATTCTTTATATTGATAATAACATCAGGAGGAATTATAATATTACTAAAACACAGTTAATATCACCTATTTATCTTGATAGCAATTAAACATATAAAGACACAAAATGTATGAAAACTGGAAAAAAACACAGAGAGAACAGAGCTGTATGAGACAAATTCAAAATCCTTCTTTGATTATTGAAGATGAAAAATACTTGTACAATTTATTCTTAAAAATATTTTCTCATCCAAGGGTGCAACCCTTAATACTCGAAATTAGAGTTATTTATACTAATTCCTAAAACTTAGAAATATATTAATTGTTTACAATAATATAATAAAGAAGAATATAAGAAGGAAACAAATAGATGGAGTGTCTATGTTTTCTTGGAATTTTTTGATGACTTGGCCCCTTTTGATGGAAGTTGTTGCTGAATAGACCCTCATAAACCTAATGTGCTGCCATGCTGTCAAATTCATCCTTTTAATCGACACAAAATTTATTCCATTGATCTTGACTTGGGATTTGTACACTCATAATCTTTCTGAAGATTTCATCTACTTTTGTATATCTGTCAAAAGTTGGTCTTTGAATTAATAAATTTGTTATTTGATGTTGAACGATAAAATCAAACTATAATGATTAAAGAAATTCTTTCCCTGTAACTTTCCATTTGATACCTGCAGACTTTAACTTATCCGTTACACTTGTGTAACGTTTTATAGTAATCTTCTAATTTTATCTACTTATCATATAAGCCTACCAATCCTGGCAGTCCTTTATGATTTAAAACATTAAACTTAGTATGAAATCTTTGAACAAAAATATTCAAAGCTTCACATTTGGTTTGCAATTGGTTGATTAAATTTATTTTCTATAAAACTTTCTTTATCTCCAAAATGGTTGTTGTTCTCTCAAAGATGTTGATTTCTTCCAACTCCTCTCTGTTCTTTGAATTGAGAACCTTGATCATGTGAGTGGCTTTACTTGGCTAATTTTTGAGGTGCTCTTTCTGCTCTTCAATGGTTTTTTTTCATTTGGTGATGAGCTCTTGTTATTCGAATATAATCTATATGGATAGCCATACTTTGGTCATAGACCTGCTGATTTCTTCCCAAATATTCTTCTTAGCTTCAACTAGAGTTGTTTCCATTAGAGATTCACTCTCTAGCTCTTTTATCTTAAGTCCTAACTAATGAGTCTTTTTCATTTCCTCCATGTATAAAGTGTCATTTTTAATCTTCTATGACTCAAGAATTTGAAACCTCTATTGTAATTTCACATGTGCCTGCTTCTGACTATTCAAATATTGTGTCAATTTTGCTGCATCAGTTGTAGTCAAAGATGCTAAAAGTTATGTACCTGCAGAAGATGTTTGAGTTACTGTATTAGGATTAGTATTCACCTAGAGTGATGATTTCTCTTTCAGTATTAATTCTTCATTTTTTTCTTCCATCTTTCTAATTTTCCTATTCTAATCAATGATCAATTTTAGCATCTATTCCTCGTTATATGCATTTTATGTAATCTCATTAGTCTGTGGGTATTTATTTGAGGGTATCTTGAGTTGTTTGTGCAGAGCAGAGATGTCTGCATTCTTATTTTTAATTATTTCCTCAAATTCCTTGCATTCTTTTGGGTCATACCCAAATTTCACTACAAGGTATTCCAATGACTTCAATTTATTATCGTTAGCCAATGAAGAAAATTTTTCAATCTTCAGTTGAGATTGAAAATATGATAATGCAGCTTTTGGTTTGGAAAGTGACATGGATATTTTTGTCATTTTTTAAAATAGCATCTCTCCTTACTGCATGTGCATGTCCATCTGATCAATTGGATGGATCTGATTTGCATCAAAATAGAAGACAGTCTTGTTGTACTCAGCATGAGTCTTTGGAAATGACATTGTTGCTTGCAGAAAGGCCATTTTCATCTATCCTTTCTCATTGTTAAAGGAAGTGAGAAGCCTATGATGTGATGTAGATGTTTGCTTCCAGAATTGACTATAAACATCATATTTCAATGCTTCATTCTTGTGCTTGATGTCTAAGACGCTGGAGAAAATGTTTTTCTCTTCAGAAGAGCTGGCATTTGAATGTTGGATAATATCTAATGGTTCTCTTACAGGGGATGATGATGGAGGATTTTTAGGAGCATGGGTGGATGTAGAAACTTCATTTTCTCCCAAATATATAATTTATGGTTCTCCCTCTAAAAGTAAGGTGGAAGTGAGCTTTGGATTTTTGCGCTACACGATGAAATCCTTGAGTATTTATTTGGTATTTGGAGGCTCTTCTCTAACTCCCTTATATTGTTTACTATCAGGAATAGGGTTTTGTACATTAGAAGTTGAAATGACCTATTCATCTGCTTCCTCGAGACTGCCTTCAACCCATTGCTCTTAGTTCATGTATTTCTCTATTTCTTCTCTTGAGGTATGAGTGTAGGAAGTTGCTTTGAGTTCAACTGTCAAAGTAAAAATCATGCCATGGGGGTCGTAGGACCAATTAAAAATCGGTTGAAAACCAATCTTCTTTAACATTGCATCTGCTTCAGCACCAACTTATTTTGTATTGTAGATGAATTTTCCAATGTTGGCTTTGAGTTTAAACTGAGATTTTCTCTTTTTTGAGACAAAATGTAAGTCCCGCGTGTTTAACATTTTTATAATGTAGTATAAGGAGAAAAATCTCATAGGGACATATCTTGGAAGCTTATATGGTGTGAGTTCACAACCATATACCATGATTTATGTTTAATTTTTATATAGGTCCCAATCACCAGTTTTAGCTTGCTTGCTGAGGTGTACGATCCTTTTAATTTCTTCTCCAATTCTGGGCTCTGATTGACTTGTGAGGAGCTACCTTCCTGGATGTATGAATGAGTCTATGAAATCTGAAAATGAAGTGTTTGTTGATTAATCTCTGACCAACTATGTCTAGTGAATCACTGATTGATTCACTCACTGTGCATCCTGCTTGTTGAAGTGGATAGGCAACATTTATGCCTGCTGAAGCAAAAAAAAACTGAACAATTATAGAAGCATAATTGAACACTCCTTGTGTGGTAAAATTCATGAATTGTTCATCTATATTTTCAAACAAGAATTGGTTATAATTATACATGAACAATGGTGATTTGTATTTGTTCAAAATCGATAAGAACCCCATGATGGGTTCATCAACAAATTGGTCATTTGGGTATCCTAGAAGGTATGAGAGGAGAGATATGCAATGTTTGGAGGCTTCGAGAAAAACTGAGGATGAGTTTGGTGGATTTTTCTTGGGAAAATTTGCATCCTCAGGTAAGAAAATGTCAAATATTTGAGCTCTCTAATGGAAATATAGTTTGTCTTAAAGGTCCATGAGAGAATCAAGTGAAAAATTGGACAAGGAATTAGATGAAGCAATGAGTAGCATCTGGTTTATATTTTAATGGAATATGGTGATCAAAATGTTTCCATTTTGAGCCACCACTGACCTGGTTATAGAGTCATATTGTTTTTGACACTAGGAAATTAGATCAGGAAAATGGCGAGTTTGTGGAGAGGAAAACAAAGGCAACATGGATTCACAGAACCTGATAGGGTCATGGTTATCTATGTGCTTCTATTTTAACCACAGATGTAGCTCATAGAAATCTATTTCGCAATGAGAGTCTATGACTTTGAAAAAGGCATCGTCGAGGGGAATGAGGTCAAGGTGAAGTTGTGGCATTGTAGTAGGTATCTCTTCTACAACTGGATTAGAAACCTCTACAACAATATTTATGATCTGGACTTCTTCTGTCACCTATTTCTTAACTTTACCCTTAGGGGTCATTTATTATTGGGTCTTGGATTTGGGAGCAATGTTTGACAGGATATCAACTGAGAAACAAATTTGAAGACCAAGTTATAGATATGGTGGCAGGGATACAAAATTAGGATAGTGGTTGTAGAGTGCAAAGACTGATAAATTACTGTGGAATAAAATGTGGGGATAATAGCAATCTGGACAAGAAAGAAAATTTATGAAAGGGAGTTTCCAGATGTTTTTATAGACTATTATTTGGGTTTAATGGTATAATATATGAACGTAGGGGTTTAACGGCTCTAATGGATATTTAATGACTAACATAGTGATTAACGGTTCACGAGCAGGCTTAGTGGCTAAAGGCGCAGGAATTAATCGTCATCGGGCATAGGAGGAACGGTCATCAGGCATGGAAAACCATTGGTGGATTTTAGCGGGTACCTCCTGGTTTCCGGTTTTGGGCAAAGGGGGTGAGAAAATCTGTGGTGTCACCACATGCGAAATAAGGCAACCATTAATACCACATAATACTTCCCCCCCCCCCCTCCCCCATCACATTAATGAGAAATAGTCGGGGAGGTCGCGAAGTGACTCTCCATCATAGATCTAGAGTGTGTTGTGTAACCAGCTCCAAAAATAGAATAAAATAGATATCAACGCCTTAGAAATAAGCCACTTTGAGGGGGAAATCTCCAATAAATTACATAAATGAACAATTCTTGGATGATACAATTTACAAAACCTCCTTTCTATATATAGGAGTCCATGAGGCCATAATGTAATCCTAGTGGGCCACAATGTAATCCTAGCCGACCTAACAATAATAATTTAAGGGCACAATAATAACAAAATGGGGGTTACAAGGTACAATAATAACAATAAGGGGGTTACACTAACAATAATAAGGGACTATACTAGTAATATAGGGACCTAACATGCCCCTCTCCTTCAAAAAAAGTGTTGTCCTCAACGCTTGAGTAGCTCTGGGTGCTTTTGTATAAAATTCTCATCCTCCCATGTAGAATCTTCAGTGGGTAAGTTCTTCCACTTGATGAGATACTCCGAAATTGATCGATTCCGTAGTTTTCGAGTTCTTTTGTCCATGACTGCTTCAGGTTCCAATATGATTTTCCCTTCCCCATCAAGTTCTGGAAATACTGTTTGAACTGGAAGATTTTCACCTATAACCTTCTTTAAGCATGAAACATGCAAAACTGGATGTACTCGCGAAGAAGCAGGAAGCTCCAATTTGTATGCCATAGTACCAATCTTTTGCAACACCTTGTAAGGACCATAGTACTTTGGCGGTAATTTATTATCCTTCTTTGCTTGCTTGAGGGACATTTGTTTGTATGGTTGTAGCCGTAAAAATACCCAATCTCCTACATCAAAACTTCTCTCGCTACGATGTTGATCTGCCTGTTGTTTCATTCGATTTGTGCCAAATTCAGGTTATCCTTTAAGAGTTGGAGAACTTCTTGCTGATGCTCGATGTGATCTTCCACTGCTTGAACCTTCGAATTTTCCCTTAAAGATGATGTGATCGATGGTGGATGATATCCATAAAGTGCCATAAATGGGGTCATTTTTGCTGCAGTATGGAAGGAAGTGTTATACCACCATTCAACGAGAGGTAACCATTTGACCCATTGTGTTTGTTTATCAGATACAAAACAACGAAGATATCCTTCCAAACATTTATTTACTATCTCAGTTTGACCATCAGATTGAGGATGATAAGATGAGCTATGAGCTAATTGAGTACCCAAACAAGAAAATAACTCCGTCCAAAAAATTCTAGTAAAAATGGGATCTCTGTCGCTCACAATAACCCTTGGGCTTCCATGTAGCTTTTGAATTCTGTCCATAAATGTAGTAGCAATTTTACTTGCTTTAAATGGATGAGATAATGCATAAAAGTGTGCATACTTGGTAAGTCTATCAACTACCACCATGATGACATTCTTTCCTTCGGACTTAGGTAAACCTGTGATAAAATCCATTGAAATCTCCCCCCAACGTTGACTTGGAATGGATAAAGGTTGTAGAAGTCCCGGGGTCTTAATTGTCTCAACTTTATTCTGCTGGCAAACCAAACATTCCGCCACAAACTTTTGAATATCAGATTTAAGGACATCCCAAAAAAATTCTTTCTTCACCCTGTGGTAAGTTTTTAAAAATCCTGAGTGTCCTCCTAAAGGAGAAGTGTGCAATTCCAGAAGAATATTTTGTTTTAGTTGGGAATTATTACAAAGATATAAGCGATCTTTGTACCATAAGGAATCATTTTTCCAACTAAATGTATCAGATATAATAGGATCTTGCTGCAACTTTTTAATGAGTGTCCATACATCTTTTTCCTTCTTCCATTCATCTCTTGCTTCAGTTATCCAATCTGGTTGGATAATATAAATGGCACAAAGAAATGCTCCACCTCTTCATTCTTTCTTGAGAGTGCATCTGCAACAACATTAAGCTTTCCTTTTTTGTAGATTATTTCAAAGTCATAACCCAACATCTTTGTGACCCATTTTTGCTGCTCTTCTGAAGATTGTCTTTGTTCCAAAAAGTGTTTAAGACTATCATGATCAGTTTTTACCTTGAAGTGTCTTCCCATTAGGTAAGTTCGTCATTTCTTTAGTGCATGCAATATTGCTAACATTTCCTTCTCATAAATAGGTTTCTGTAAATACTTTCCTTTGATTGGACGACTTTCAAAAGCAATGGGTCTTCCTTCCCGCATTAAAACTGCACCAATTCCATTTCCTGAGGCATCACATTCCACAATAAAGGTTTTTGTGAAGTCTGGCGTAGCTAAGACCGGTGCTAGGCACATTGCCTCTTTAAGATGCTCAAAGGCCTTAGTTGCTTCAGGAGTCCATGAAAATGCATCTTTCTTCAATAATGTTGTTAGAGGTGCTACTATTCTCCCATAATTCTTAACAAACTTGCGATAATACCCCGTTAACCCGAGAAATCCTCGCAACTACTTTATGGTTGTGGGGACTTTCCATTCCTTAATGGCTTTAATTTTGTTAGGGTCTACTTTAACACCCTCGTGAGATACAATATGACCCAGATATTCCACCTCTTGTACTCCAAAGAAATATTTGGATGTTTTTGCATATAATTGTTTCTCCTCCAATAGTTTGAGCACCCTGTCAACATGTTGAACATGATCCTTCCAAGACCCGTTGTAGATTAGTATGCCATCAAAAAATACTAGCACAAATTTTCTAAGGAAGGGTTTGAAAATGGAATTCATCAACCCTTGAAATGTAGAAGGTGCATTGGTAAGGCCAAAAGGCATGACCAAAAATTCATAATGACCCTCATGAGTTCAAAATTCTATTTTTGGAATATCTTCAGTCTTCATTCTAATTTGATGATATCCTGAACGAAGATCCAACTTGGTAAAATAAATTGCTCCATGTAATTCATCCAATAATTCATCAATCACATGAATGGGAAATTTTTATTTAATGGTGAGCTTATTGAGCTCCCTATAATCTGGACACATTTGCCATGATCCATCCTTCTTGTGTACCAATACTACAGGAGCAGAGAAAGAACTTTGACTAGGTTGAATTATACCCGCCTCTAACATTTCTGCAATCATACGTTCAATTTCGCTCTTTTCGAAGTAAGGATATCTATAAGGCCTGATGTTTGGAGGAACACTTCCTGGAATCAAATGAATAGCATGATCATGATCACGAATAGGTGGGAGTCCTTTGGGAGTTTCAAACACCTTGGAATGATTGTCCAAGACTTGTTGGAGATCTGCAGAAATAGATGAATTTGATGTCGGAACTTCTAGTGAGCATAATTGTGCAATTACGCCTCGTTGTTCTTTCTTTAGAAGCTTTTTCATGACATTAGAGCTTATTATCCTTCTCGGCTTCCCTTCAATACCCCGTAATTCGACTTCCTTTCCTTCTGAAAAAAATTTCAAGAAAAGTTCTTGAAAATTAAAAGCTACCGTCCCCAAAGATTGTAACCATTGAACTCCTAGTACAACATCAACACCTCCCATAGGAATGGAAAGCATTGGACTAGTCAATACATATTCCCCCATGGTTAGCTTGATATTATGGCATTTTCCAGAGAAATTTATAGTTCCTCCATTTGCAACCATCGCTTGACATTCTGGTGCTGGGTATAGGAAACAATTTAATTCCTTGGCTACCTTACAATGAATAAAATTATGGGTGCTACCTGAATCAATCAAGACTATTACCTTTTTCTTCTTGATATGTCCTTCTATCTTGAGAGTTTGAGGAGTGGTAATTCCTGCCAGTGCATTACACGATATGGTCGGATTCATTTCTTCCTCTTCTCGGGCTGGTTCCTGGTGTATATCCTCTTCTTGTTCATTTTCTTCTTCCTCTTCACAATCTATGTAAAATAATTTCTTCTCAGCACACTTATGACCTTTAGTGTCTTTGCTATCACAACTGTAGCAAAGCCCTTTTGCTCTTTTTTCTTCCAATTTTTGTGGTGTCAACCTTGTAGGTTGTGGAAATCTAGGCGTAGCAACACTTCCTTCTTTATAGAATTAAGTGGTAGGCTTCCTTGTCGCCATTATTTTACATTCAACTTTTCTTGCCAACCCGAATGCCTTCTCCAATGAATCTGGTTCCAAAACGCGAACTTCATGTTGGATATTATCCTTTAAAGTGCCTATGAAGAGATCGATCCTGTGTTCCTCTGGAATATCAGTTACCCTTATATTCAATTTTTGGAATTCCTCAATGTGCTGCCCCACTAAACCCTTTTGTTTGAGCGAACTTGTACGACTTGCCACGTGTCACTGTTTTTTTCCTTTGTATTTGAAATTGATAGAAACAAAACTACAGTCTGTTTACTTGTAACGAATTTTTACGTCACTCCAATCCAATGCCCAGAGAGAGAGTTATTGAAATTTTCCCATGATCACCTCTTTTAGATGAAATTCAGGAGCCTAAAAAAGCACTACCTTCCACAAATCATATCTCAAAAAATTTTACGAACCAAGCTATGAAATTTTTTGATGAATTTCCTTCGGATTTCAGCTTCACGCCATATTAATTTGAGATTCTGAACCTTTGTAGAAAAATAGTTATAGCGCAAATTCCATGATGACCTATTTAGGAGCTTGAAAAAAGACCTAACTTTCACAGATGATATCTCCGAAAATGTTACGAACCAAGCTATGAAATTTTTAGAAGATCTTCCTCAGGATGTTGGCTTCGCACCCTAAAAATTTCAGCTTTTGAAACTTCATAGAAAAATTTTTATAGTGCAAATGCCACGATGACCGGTTTGGAGCAGCGAAACCCTAGAATCCAAAGCCTCTGCTACCAAATGTTGTGTAACCAGCTCCAAAAATAGAAGAAAAGAGATATCAACGCCTTAGAAATAAGCCACTTCAAGGGGTAAACCTCCAATACATTACATAAATGAAAAATTCTTGGATGATACAATTTATAAAACCTCCTTTCTATATATAGGAGTCCATGGGGCCATAATGTAATCCCAGTGGGCCATAATGTAATCCTAGCCGACCTAACAATAATAATTTAAGGGCAGAATAATAACAAAATGGGGGTTACAGGGGTACAATAATAACAATAAGGGGGTTACAATAACAACAATAAGGGACTATACTAGTAATATAGGGACCTAACAGAGCGGGTTCAAGATATGTCGTTCAATGTTGTTGGCACAATATCCAAGTGATTTGACCCTTTTTTCACGTAGTAACTTAGGATAAAAACATATAAGCACTAATTGTTTTAAATTTAATAAATGAAACTGACTAAACCCCTTTTAAATGAATTTAATAATCTAAACAAATTTTTAATCCTTAAGTAGCTTTGCACATTTAGACCAGCGGCCATGATTTTATTCTTAAACACTAAAGAATTCAATTTTTTCATTTTATGCTTTCCTAACATTTTTATTTTTTCCTTATTTCTTTAGAGAAAATATATTCTAACATGGATATACAAAAGTATAAATTTTCCTAACATTTTTTAAATTTTCTTTTTCATCCATTTGCTAAATTAGCATTTTATTTTTCATTTTAAACTACCATGCTAACTTATGAAAACCAAATAATGTTACAACATCGGCTCCAGCTATGGACTTCTTCCCCCTGTGGGATGTAGAGAACAAGCAGTTCCATGTGACTTCTCCTCGGGCTATGGAGTCTTTGTTTTAGAAAACAAACAGACTTAAAATGGTAAAATAAAATGATAATCTACAATGATGATGTAGGATCTTTGAGAGTACTAGATATAATGTTTCAAAAATATTCCATTGACAGGCAGTGTTGAGAACTATCCTTCCAAATTTTGTAGCACAAATGTGTTGTTTCCTTTCACCTTTGCAATGCTAAGTGGCCCAAACCATATATTATAAAACTTTCCATGTTTACCTTTATCTTCTCTCCTAGTATCCCATCTTAAGACTAAATCCCCTTCTCTAAAATCTCTTTCCCTAGCCTTTCTTTCAAAAATACTCTTCATCTTATTCTGATATTTCCTTAGTTTGGATTGAATCTCATCTATGATTTCACTTAATTCAATAATTTGATTTATTCTTCTATATAAATAATCAAGTTCATCAGTAGATTCTTGTGAAAACACAAGCACGAGGAAAGCTAAATTTGTAGGAAAAATATCATATTTTCCATAAACTAGTTGGAATGGAGACTTACCTGCTGATATTTTTGGAGAAATCTTGTTTTCCCACACTGCATAAATCAGATGATTGTCCCAATTTTTCCTATGGTCTTCTAAAGTTTTCTTGATGAATTTTACTATGCTCTTGTTGGATGATTCAGCAAGACCATTTCCTTGTGGATAATAGGGAGTTGAATGATGCAATATAATCTAATATTTTTGGAAAAATTCAATCATCTTTATGCTACTGAATGTTGTGGCATTGTCAATAAATATTTTTTGTGGACAACCAAATCTAGATAAAATGTTCTCTTCAATGAATTTGATTACAACTGAATCTATGGAATTTCTTACAGTAATGGCTTCCACCCACTTGGTGAAATAGTTAGTAGTAGTTAAGATCCATATATGATTATTACTTGAAGTTGGGTGAATTTATCCTATAAAGTCTAATCCCCATTGAAAAATTGGTGCTGATAGAACAACTGTAAATAGTTGAAGGGATGCTAGTTTTCTTACTAGAAAACATTCGACATGGAACACATGCTCTAAATTTTTCTCCTACTTGTGAAAACAGAGTAGGCCAATAGAATTCTACCTTTAGTATTTTGTATTTTTTTTTTCTCCAAGCATAATGGCCTCCACATATTCCTGCATGAAACTAATCAATGATTCCTTCACTCTCTAATTTTGTCAAGAAAAGTAGTAAAATGTTAAGAGGATATTTCCAATATAAGTTGCCATTGATGATACAATATTTGATGGATTTCAACTTGAGTGTTTTGCATTGGCTTTTGGAAAAATGAGCTATACATTCAAAATGGATCAAAAAATGAACAATATCTGCATACCAATCTGATAATACAAACTTCTCATCAATGTGGACATGGATTGTTTGAGTTTAAGGAGAAGGTTCTTGTGGATTCTCCCCTTCTCCATTTAAGGAAGGTTCTTGTGGATGCTTCTCAGAAACTTCAAAAAAATATTTTATGCCCAACACCTTACAATTAGATTCAGTTAACAATTTAGCTAAACCATGTCCCTTCCCTAACTTGGTAGTTTTAATGGTAAGGTCAAACTAAAGGATTTGAGTCATCCATCTTCCTCTTCTTCCATCAATGTCTGGTTGTGTAAGAAAATTTTTTACAGCATTGTTAGGTACATATTCAATAATGGTAGAATGGAGGACACACATTCTAAAATATTTCAGGGCTTGAACTAAGTCATAGCCTTGTTTTTCGATCATATCATATTTAAGGTTTGAATCTCTCATGACCTTGCTAAAAAATGCTATGGGTTGGTCATGATAATCTTCATTCTTCTACAAAAGGACAGTAGCAAGGGTGGTTTCAAAAGCAAAGGATATTATACTGAAGGGCTCAGAGTAGTTTGGACTAGCTAAGGTGGGCGATTCAGAAATGGCCTTATTTATTTGATCAAATGAATATCTTGCAAGAATGGTACATTTGACTTCATGGTTATTTTTAAGCATATCTTTTATGTCTTTAAATATTTCTGCATATTTAGGTATAAATCTTCTGAAAAAAATTATTTTTTCCTAAAAGGGCTTGTATCTCTTTCTTATTTCTAGGTAATGATAATGATTGAATAGAAGAGACCCTTTTGGGATCAATTACTACTCCATATTTTGAAATTATATGACCTAGTAATTTTCCCTCTTTAATGGCAACCAATGAATTCTTTGGATTTAGAGATATTCCAAATTTTCTACACCTGTCAAAAACTTTCATCAAGTGCTTCAATGTTTGTGATCTGATTCAAAGAAAACAGTTAAATCATCAAGATAAATAACGACAAATTTTTTTACCTTCCCAACAAAGGTTAAGGCCACGGCTCTACGGAATGTTGCTCCTACATTTGAGAGGCCAAAAGGCATCCTGGCAACATGAATGTACCACAGGGTGTAGTAAAGGTCGTATTCTCCCTGTCTTTTGAATTCACCAATATCTGATTATATAACCAGAGAAGCCATCAAGCATAGAGAATCTGTTAGAACATGACACACTTTGAAGTAATTGATCCATCTTTGGAAGTGGATAGTTATATTTCAAGGATGCTCTATTAAGGTTTCTAAAATCCACACAGAGTCTAACTTCACCATTCTTTTTTCTAATAGGGATTAGATTGGCAACCCTATTATACTATCTTAAAGGGACAACTATTTGGGAATCTAAAAGCTTCTTAAGTTCTTTTTCTATCGTGGGAAGCAGAACTAGATTCATCCTTCTTAAATTTTTTTGATAATGTTTTGCTTCTGGTTTTAGTGGAATTTTTTGCTCAATTAAAGATGCGTCATAAGTTTTTAGATCAGCATAAGACCAGGCAAAAACATCTTTGTAATTATTAAGAAGTTTGATATATTTTGATTTAATTTCACGAGTTAAAGATGCAGAAAGTTTAATATTTTTAATCTCTTCATCAGTACCAATATTAGTGTCTTCTATGTCATCTTCTGGTGAAACGGAGAATGGATTTTTGGGAACATCAGTTTGATCAAACATTTTTCTAATGGAAAAAGTCCTTTGGGGATAAAATTATTTGATAGTTGTATAATATCATGATCAACTACCTTTGAATTTAGATCTGAATTTTCCATGTCTTTAGTAGCTTCATTAATGTCTTAGTTATCTTCTTCAATTTGTAATACAAAAAATTCATCAACGACTTGAAGAAAGGATTTTTATTGTTCATCATCTTCAAATATTTTCCAATTCTTAAGATTGTCTGGAATTGGTGGCCTATATTTGATTTGAATTTGATATTGTATTTGAAATTGATCTAGAATAATGGAAGAACTAGCAGCAACAACTAATGAATTTGCATGTATGTTTTCATCTCTAAGAATAAAAGTGATATTGAAAACATTAAAGGAATTTTCAATGGTGTCCAAATTTCATTTCTTTAAGACCTGAGCATGGGATGCTTTGTTTGACAAAGAGTCCTAACCTGTCTTATTATTAGTTCTGAATAAAAAATGCACTCAAATTTTGAACCTTTAAACTTCTAGAAAGTTGTAATCCAAGGATAAAAGCTTTGTACTCAAAAACATTAATTGTGACTTCAAAATCTAACTTACATGATTGAGTGATATTTTCTTTATCAGGTTAAATTAGAACAACTCCTACTCCAACTCCATCATTGGTGCAAGATCCATCAAAGATTAATTTCCAAATTTCAGTTTGAACAAATTTAGGGGTTTCAATTAGATCCTCAATCTTGAGTTGATAATTTTGTGAAATATCTTATGATAGTTGGAAACAACTAAAATCCTGACCAACTGCATAAATGGGATGATTTCTAGCTTGATCAACTTTGCAATAGTGTTTAGGAATCTAACTTCCCTATATAACCTAAGGCTCTCTACACCATATACAGGAATAGTGGCAAAAGTCATATCTATTTGAAGACTCCCTCCCAAATTTGCACAACATGATATTCATAAACTAATTCCAAATTTGTGGGGAATATCAGTGAAAACTATGTCTAATACAACACTTTCGAGTGGTATTTGCTGTAAAGTGAGCACTATGTTTTTTATAAGTCCTAAACATTGCACCCTTTTAGAGTCAAAGGTATATAGGTCGTGATAGGTTCGAGTGATATCCAAATTAATTTGTTCCATAATGACTTTAGGCATTAATTTGTGTGAAGCACCATAATCAAACATACAATTTTATAGCGGGGAGCCATGCATTTTCAAAGTCACATAAAAAGGTGGTATGGATTCATCAATCATATCCGAACTAGAACCCAAAGCTATGGTGGGTATTTCATTTTGTAGATTGATAATATCTCCTTCAACATCCACACTAGATTTTTGGATCCATTTTTCTACTTGACTCTTATATCCTGGGTTTTTAGAAAGTTCTGAAAGTGGAATGGCAATTTTAACTCTTTATAACTCTTTTTCCACATTAATATCAGTCAATATAGTTTTATCAATTTGAGTAGAATCACTTGACTGATATAGAGTTTGAATAGAATTAGCTTGAGTTTCAAAAAATTTCACTTCAGGTTCAATTATTACAGGGTTTTTAGGAGGTCTATTAGGACCAGATCTAGGTCTTAAATCATATCTTCTATTGAGTTATGCAAGCAGAAACTCAGAAAAATCTTGATATTTAGAAACCTCAGAAGTATCTTCCTCTTCCTGACGGTTTTGACTTTGGGGAATAGGAACAACAACGGTCTGAAGGGATGTATGATATATGTTATTAATATCTTCAGTAACAGATAAATTATTGTCGTTAGGTTGTTGATCATCAATCAACAATGGTGTGGGTACTTGTTGGTCATTATGTGGTCTCCGAAGAATTTGTAATGCAGGAACCTTTTTATACTGACCTTGAAACTGTGTTTGGGGTCTAGAAACAGTTTGTTGGACTGTTCTTGGTTGAGTTTCAATATTTGAAATCCTATTTGATAGGTTTCTAAGAAGTGATGTGATTTCATCAATTTTTTCATCTTCACTTTTATATTTAGAAGAAGAAGAAGCTTCCTGATTGATTTTAATTTCTTTTGGGATTTTTCAGCTCTATATTTTTACTTGGCTGATGCAGACCTATTTGCTTCAACTTCTATAGCATTATTTTTCATGTCTTCTAAGGTTATAGATGTTATTTCTCTCATCATGATAACAAATTCATCCTAAAATTCCTTTGAATATATAACCTTAGATGCTACTATAGGATGTTTACAATCAGGAGGCATTTTTTGGTAAATATTATTGAATCTTTTGATGAAAGCAGCAACTGGTTCTCCAAAATTTCTTTTTAGTTCTTCAAATTCAATTAAGAAATACACAGGGTCGTTTTTCACTCCCCATTTATTTTTAAATATGCTAGTTAATTCTTGCCATTTTCTAATAGAATCAACTAGTAATTTCCTAAACCAAATCCTCACATTTCCTTCTAGGGATTGTATAAACAATCTCATATAAAAATTTTCATGTTCTATGCTCATGTTATCTACAAAATCCAGAAATTTTTACAGATGCTCTTCAACTGATAAATGAGTTTCTCCATTAAATCTAGGAAGGTCTTTTAAATATCAAGGGGGGAAATCATTAAGGATAGCAGGAAGTAAAAGAGGGGTATATCCTTCTTGTACATTTGGTATAAAACCAGCCATACTTGAAGATGTAGATGTAGAGGGTATTAGTAGTTGAAGAGGAAGAAATAGAACCTGTAGGTGAAGCTGGAGAGGAAGGAGGCGAGGAATGAGGTGGAGAATGAGGCGGAGAATGAAATGGAATGGAATACCTTATTCGAGACCTTAAAGGAGTTTTGATAACCAGTTTCTAAACCTCTTCTTCTCCTTCTCTGGGTTCAAATAAACTATTGGAATAAGGAGAATAGAGATCCTCTGGTGGGTGTGAAGCACAAGGTGAAGAATATGTAACAGGGGAAATGAAATCTATAGGTTTGAATTGAAGAAATTTTAGATCCAAATCCTTTTCTAATATAGGGGATTCAGAAGGTTCCTGAGGTAATTTATAAGACTCTAAAGAAAGAACTAACAAGGCTGATTGAAAATTCACTGCTTTAGATACTAACTCATGGACTCTATGAGGTATGTCTTCTAATTATAAAGGAATAGGAGAAGATATAAAAGGATCAGGAGTTATATTGATCTCCTGTTGAGGAATAGAAGAAGAAGGAGTGTGGTGCCTTCTTCTAGAAGAAGTCGTTCTTACCAGTCTCTCTGGATCTGATAAGGGTTGGACAATCTCAGAGTCAGATCAAGATCTGGTGTGCTTTAAAGGAGCTATTTTCGTCACAATGGAGTCACCATGTGAGATATTTTTGACCTAACTAAACCTTTATTCACATTAAAGGAATATGGTTTTATCATTTTCGCAGGGAAAAAAATCAAATTTGCTCCCCGACAATGACGCCAAGTTGATGTTGTCCTTTGAGATAATTGTGGTTAATAATCACGCCAAAGAATCTATAATGTTTCGTTGTGTTTTTTAATTTTGGAGGACTAATGTATAATATAACTTTTAGCAAACAATTATTGATTAAATCTTCCAGATAATATTAGTAATTATAAGTAAGGTTTTCTTGTTTATCTCACACAATGATAAATTGGTTAAGTAGATTCATGTAAGAAGATATGATTATCAAATATTCAGATTGAATTCTTCAATAAATGATAAGCTTGAAAACCTTTAAACAATGTCTAAAAGTTCAACAAAATACATATAACATTATCAATACGCTGACAATTTTTAAATGAAAGGGACTTACATCAACAAAATTTTAATTAAATCATTCTTTATATTGATAATAAATTCATGAGGAATTATAATATTACTAAAACACAATTAAGCTCACCTATTTATCTTTACAACAATTAAACATATGAAGAGACAAAATGTATGAAAACTAGAAAGACTGATAGAGAGAAAAGAGTTGTATGAGACAAATTCAGAATCCTTATTCTATTATTGATGATCAAAAGAATTGTACAGTTTCTGCTTACAAAAATTCATGCATCCAAGTGTGCAAACCTTAATAACTCGAAATGAGAGTTGTTTATACTAATTCCTAAAACTTAGAAATATCTTAATTGTTTACAATAATAGAATAAAGAAGTATAGAGGAAGGAAACAAATAGATGGAGTGTCTCTTTTTTATTGGAATTTGTTGATGACTTTGCCACTTTTGATGGAAGTTGTTGTGTACTGGACCCTCAAAAATCTGATGTGTTGGCATGCTCTAAAATTCATCCTTTTACTTGATGGTCTCACAAAATTTATCCCATTGATATTGACTTGGGATGTCTACACTCATTATCTTCTGAAGATTTCATATACTTCTGTATATCTGTCAAAAGTTGGTATTTGAATGAATAAATGTTTTATTTCATGTTGAATGATCAAATCAAGCGCAGTGCATCAAGAAATGTGTTCCCTGTAACCTCTCCTTGGATACATGTAAACTTTGACTTATATATTTCAATTGTGTACAACTTTTTACAGTAATATTCTAATTTAATCAACTTATCATCTAATCCTACCAATCATGGAAATCCTTTATGATTTAAAATATTAAACTTAGTATGAAATATTTGAACAAAAATATTCAAAGCTTCACATTTGGTTTGCAATTGGTTTATGAAATTTCATTTATGTAAAACTTTCTTTATCTCCAAAATGGTTGCAATTCTTTCCAAGATGTTGATTTCTTCCAACTCCTCTCTATTCTTTGAAATGAGAACCTTGATCATGTCATCAGATTCACTTGGCTTATTTTTGAGGTGCTCTTTCTGCTATTCAATGTATGCTCTAAATTTGGTGATGAGCTCCTTTTGTTCGAAGCTAATCTGTATGGATGGCCATAATTTTGTCATAGACCTACTGATGTCTTCCCAGATATTCTGCTGAGCTTCAACCAGATTTTCTTCCATTAGAGATTCACTCTCTAACTCTTTTATCTTAATTCCTAACTGAGGGGTATTTTGCATTTACTCCATGTATAAAGTATCATTTTTTATCTTATGTGACTCAAGAATTTGAAACCTATATTGTAATTTCTCATGTGCCTGCTTCTGAACATTCAAATCTTGTGCCAATTTTGCTGCATCAGTTGTAGTCAAAGCTACTGAAATTTCTATACCTCCATAAGATGTTTGAGTTACTATATTAGGATCAGTATTCACCCAGAGTGTTGATTTATCTTTCACTAGTAGTTCTTCAATTTTTTCTTCCATATTTCTAATTTGCATATTTTGATCAATGATCAGTGCCAGCATCTCTTCCTTGTTATATTAATTTTCTACAATATCCTTAGTTTTTGGGTGTTTAGTTGAGGGTGGCTTGAGTTTTTTGTGTAGAGAAGAGATGTCTGCATTCTTATTTTTAATTATTTCCTCAACTTCCTTGCAATCTTTTGGGTCATACATACTTTCGCTACAAGGTCTTCCAATGACTTCAATCTATTGTCTTTAGCCAATGAAGACCATTTTTCAATCTTCAGTTGAGATTGAAAATTTGATAATGCAGCTTTCAGTTTGGAAAGTGACATGGTTTTTGTTGTAATTGTTGAAAATAGCATCTCTCTTGACTGCCTGTGCATGTCCATCTGATCAATTGGATGGATCTGATTTGCATTAAAAGAGAGGACATTCTTCTTGTACTTAGCATGAGTCTTTGTAAATGACACTGTTGCTTGTAGAAAGGCCATTTGCATCCTTCTATTCTCACAGTCAAAGAAAGTGAGAAGCATATGCTATGATGTAGATACTTTCTTCCATAATTGGCTATAAACATCAAATTTCAATGCTTTATTCTTTTGCATGATGTCTACGAATCTAAAGAAAATGTTTTTCTCTTCAGAATAGTTGGCATCTAATGCTAGATAATATCTCACTGTTATCTTGTAGGTGATGATGATGGAGGATTTTTAGGAACACTGGTATTTGTAGAAACTTCATTTTCACCCAAATTTATAATTTCTGGTTGTTCTCCCTCTAAAAGTAAGGTGGAAGAAATATTTGGCTATTTTTGCTGCAAGATGAATTCCTTGAGTATTTATTCAGCATGTGGAGGCTCTTATATGACTCTTTTGTTGTTTGCTACCATGCACAATGGTTTTTACATTAGAATTTGAAATAACATGTTCATGTGCTTCCTGGAGTGTGCCTTCAACCCATTCATCTTGGTTCATGTATTTATATATTTCTACTCTAGAGGTATGAGTGTAGGAAGTTGTTTTGAGTTCAACTCTCGTAGCAGAAATAATGCCATGGGGATCGTAGACCAAGTAAAAATCTGTTGAAAACCCATCTTCTTTAACATTGCATCTACATCAGCACCAACTTCTCTAGTATTGCAAATCAAGGATCAAATGCCGGCTTTGAGATTAAACCAAGATTTTATCTTTCCTCAGACAAAATTTAACTCATCCATATTTAACATTTTTCTAATGTACTCTAAGGAGAAAACTCTCAGAGGGAAATGTCTTGGAAGATTATATGGTGTGAGTTCACAACCATATACCCTTATTTCTGTGTAATTTTTATATAGGTACCAATCACTGGTTTTAGCTTGTTCATTGAGGTGCGGGATCCTTTTAATTTCTTCCCCAATTCTGGGCTCTGATTGACTTGTAACGATCTGCCTTAATGGATGTATGAATGAGTCTATGAACTCTGTAAATGAATTTTTTGTTGATGAAGCTCTGACCAACTCTGTCTAGTGAATCACTGACTTATTCACTCCTTGTGCATCCTTCTTGTTGAAGTGGATAGGAAACATATTTTCGTATTGAAACAAAATATGTGAAAAATTAGAGAAGCATAATTGAACAGTACTTGTGTGGTAAATTTCATGAATTGTTCATATATATTTTCAGCCAATAATTGGTTGTAATTATACCTGAACAATGGTGATTTGTCTTTGCTGAAAATAGATAAAAACCCAATGATGGGTTCATCAACAACTTAGTCATTTATTATCCTAGCAGGTATGAGAGGAGACAAATACAATGTTTCTAGGATTCGAGAAAAATTGAGGATGATTATAGTGGATTTTTCTTGGGAAACTTTGCATCCTCAGGTAAGAAAATGTCAAATATTTGAGCTCTCTAAGGGAAATATAGTTTGTGGTAAAGTTATTTGAGAGTAGTAGATGAAAAATGGGATAGGGAATTAGATGAAGGAATGAGTAGCATCTGGTTTATAGATTCACGGGATCTGGTTATCAGAATGTTTCCATTTTGAGCCACCACTGACCGAGTTATAGGGCCATACTGTTTCTGACACCAGGCAATTAGATCAGGAAAAGGGTGAGTCCGTGGAAAGGAAAAAAAAGGCAACATGTAATCCTAGAACCTGATAGGGTCTTGGTTATCTTGGTTCTTCTTTCTTAACAACAGATGTATCTCATAGAAATCAATTCACAATGAGAGTCTGTGAATTTGAAAAAGGAATCGGCGAGTGGAATGAGGTCAATTTTAAGTTGTGGTGTTGTAGCAGGAATCTCTTCTGTAACTATATTAATGACCTCTATAACAACATTGACAATCTGGACTTATTCTATCACTTGTTTCTTAGCTTTACTCTTAGTGGTCGTTTTTTTTTTGGTCTTGGCTTTGGAAGCCATGTTTGAAAGGGTATCGATTGAGAAAAGAATTTGAAGATCGGGTTACAAATAGGGTGGTAGGGATTACAGAAGTAAGATAGTGGTTGCAGAGTGCAAGGAATGACAAATTAATTTTGAATAAAATGCAGGGATTATAGAAATTTGGAAGAGAAAGAAAAGTGATGAAAAGGAGTTTTCATGTGACTTTATAGACTATTATTTGGGTTTAACAATCTGGGATATGACCATAGGGGTTTAATGGATCTGATAGAGATTTAATGACTGACAGGGTGATTAACGGTTTAGGAGTAGGATTCATAGTTGAAGGCACGGGAGGTAACGGTCATCGAACATGAGAGGAACAATCATCAAGCGTGGAAGACCATTGGTGAATTTCGGGGGGGGTGATACCTCTTAGTTTCCAGTTTTGGGTGGAGGGGGTGCGAAACTCTGTGGTGCCACCATGTTGCGAAATAAGCTAACCATTAATATGACTCTTCGAACCCCCCCCCCCCCCCACGTTAACGAGAAACGGTCGAGGGGAGGGGGGGGTCTCAAAGTGACTCTCCACCGTAGATCTAGAGTGGGTTCAAGATATGTCGTTCAAAGTTGTTCCTTCATTATCCAAGTGTTTTGACACTTTTGTCGCATAGTTACTTAGGATCAAAACATATAAGAACTAATTTAAAAAAAAAAAAAATTTAACAAAGTCGTTTGCTATTGATATTAAAAAAAAGGGAGATGGAGCTCCAATGTTTACAAGAGGTGTGATAGAAGAAGGAGAGAAAGGAGTGACTTAGAAGCCTTCTGTCACTCTTTTGCTTCTAACATTCAAAAAAACCTGAACTACAGAGAGTGCATAGATACGGATGAACTGAAACAAAAGGAGGATAAACTTGCAAGTCATAATTAATCTATGTTAACATGGTGGATCTGGCGAGCAGTGGAGTCTTCAGGATGGACATCTGCACCTTGGTTTCTTGCATTTGTGGAGCTGGAGCTTGGTGCTGTATTTTTTACCAGCATGTACTTCAAAATTTCGATGGATTTTTTAGCATGGACGCACTTATTGGAGAGATATTTGAATTGTTCCTGAAGGGAGGTGACCCTCTGATGGAAGAAGCTTAGATCAACTTCGTGTCTTTCTTCCGCCAGCTTCGCTTGAAAGTGTAGCTTATCATCCATGATCTTCTGGTGGGCTCGGATCTTCTCCAGCTCTGCTTGGAGGTCGAAACAATGTATACAATCTTCGCTCCTGGCCATACTTAATAGAGATAACCTGATTCCAGAGGTCTGAGGCAGAGACAAGAGGTAGGAAGTGGAAAAGGATAAGGATTCAAGCAGCCAGGGAAATGCAAATGAGAATGGGAGAGGAGAGACAATAGTTGCAGGCAGGTGGAGGGCACAAGGATCAATGGTCTCACTCCTGAAGGAAAAAATGTGGCAGAGAAAGAGCAGAGGATTGTTCAAAAGAGTAGCGAAAGGAAAGTGGTAACCCAAGAGGTAGGGAAGCCAAATAAATAGACTGAGGCGTAAGGTACACCACGGATGATCACGAGGAAGCAGAGGGTGGAGTTGAGCACGGGAGAGGAGGGTACAGCTGCCTCAAAAGGGGAAAAAATATAGAGAGGGATAAGTATTATTAGTGAAGAGACATGAAATCGATACAGAGATGGAGGGAGGACAATACTCGTGATGCAGAGGCCCATGAATACGCCTCCAATTTTTAAATATGCTGACTGAAGCTTTCCGAGGCTGTTGGGAGATGGACCAAAAGCTGAGAATCCAAAGTTGATTGGACCTTGTCATGGCAGGTGGATTTGATGCTCGATCTCATTACAGTAGAGGACTCCTACGAATCTAAGACAGGCCCTATTGGCACAAAGGCCCGCCTCTTTGTTGAGAGTGTGGAGAATATGAAATAAATTGACCCCCTTCATGTCTTCAATAAGAAGTTGGCATCTGGCTGTGGTTTGCTGAAGGGCCACATTTTTTGCCAATCGATTATGAACCATAACGCTAATGATAATAGTTGAATCTCCAAAAATCATGGCATTGTTTATGTCAATCTTTTGCAATTGAAGGATGCCTTGAAGAGCAAGGGCTCCAGCTCTATTATTGGAGAGAGCACCCAAACCCCATTCGAATGAAGAGATGATAATACCTTCCTCGTTGCAAATAATTCCAACTTCTCCTGCCACGCCCAGATTGGATTTGGATGCTCCATCAAAGAACAGAGAGGGTCTTTTACATTTCCTTAACCATATGTTGAAATCCTCCTCGCTCAGTCAAATTTTCCAACTGTCATTAGTGATGTTCAACTGATTGTTGAGGGTGTTACTGCGTTTGATGATGTTATTTTTATCCAACAAGTAGCTTATGAAGTTGCACTCTTCCACACATAGATCATTGCAATCAATTTGATAGGCATGCTTCTTAATAGAAATAGCTTCCAGAGTAAGGCTTTTAGATTTACTGCATAGCTTCCTGAAATCATTTTTTTATCTTTGAAAACTTTATGGTTTCGGGCTAGCCAAATATTCCAAAGAGTTGTGAGGGGGAGAGTATCCCATACTATTTTAGCTAAGTTGTTCTTTGTACATTTCTAGGGGTAAATTTTCTTCCATAGGCCCAAGGCTTCGATGATGGTGTTGTGTAAGCTCCATGGAAGATTGGAGTTTGCGATGAGCTCCTTCCAACAACTGATGGAAAAGGGGAATTCAATGAAAATATGACGGATGGTTTCTTTAGTAGCTTGACAGTTAGGACAATGTGAGGGCCCAATCATGCCTCTCTTTTTTAGATTCTCAGAGGTTAAGATTTTCCCTTTGAGTAAGGTCCAAATGAATAATTTCATCTTGGGGAGGGCCTATAATCTCTAGACTAATTTCCATGGAGACCATGTGGGTGCAGGGTAGTCCTTATTGCAGAGAGATTGATAACCAACTTTAATAGAGTAGATCGATCCAGTATGATCCCAACGAAAGCCATCTTCACAATCCTACTTTAAAGGTGCAATTCCATGGAAATGAGTTTGAAGAGTTGCAAGGCTTGCTTCTAAATGAGAAGGAACCTCAGAGAATTGCCACCCAGTCTAGATCAAGGATTGAGAATCCCGGGTGGATATTTGATTTAAGTTTGCAGCCCCATGTTGCTTAGATAGGCCAAATTATTATGAGTTCCTTGAATGCTATTGATGGGGGCCTGTCCCATAATTTTGTCTGCTTTTATTCTTATGTTGCTGCCTCCCTTAGGCACTTTGGATATTTTGTGAGCTAGGGAGGAAATATATTTTTTACAAAGCCCCCAGATTCTTGAGAAAAGCTTGTTGGTGATAACTTGATCAAGCAGATGTTGTCTAGAAGTATGAAGTTATTTGATTTCGAGGACTTGTTTCCACCAGGTTGTCTTGCCACTGATAATTCTCCAGATTATCTTTCCAGCAAAAGCCAGATTCATAAGCTTTGGTGAGCGGATACCTAAGCCTCTGCGTTCTTGGTCTTGGATGACTTGCTTCTAGCTTATGAGATTGAATTTTATTTTTTCAGATTTCCCACCTTGCCAAAGGAATTGACGAATAATTGTCCCCATTTTGTGATGGAAGGAGGCAGGGGCATGAAGGAGGGAGAATTGATAAAGGGGCAGGGAGGAGAGGCTTGATTTGAGAAGAATAAGGTGAGCAGCCAGATTCAACCGAAAGGCTCCCCAAAGCTACACTTTCCTTTTCATTTTGTCAATGATGATGTCCCATACCATAGCCTTCAAGGGTCTTGTGCTTACTGGAATGCCCATATAAGAGAAGTGTCCCCAATCCAACTTATAAGGGACCTCAAAAATGTTGGCAATGTTATGCAAACACTGAGCTGAAGAATTGCAACCATAAATACAACTTTTGAGATGATTGGTCAGGCCTCCAGAATAGCTCATAAAGTTATCCAAGAGAGACTTGGAACGATGAAATATGATGTTGGAGGCTCTTCCCATTAATATATTATCATCAGCAAATTGGGATTGGTTTAGATTTTTGACTCCATTGCCAAACTTGATGCTAATAATGAGTCCAACCTGATGCTTGTGATCTAGGGCCTTACTGAAGGATTCAGCCATTAATATGAAGAGATAAGGGGAAAAGGGGCAGCCTTGTCTTAGACCACAAGAAGACTGGAAGGAGGGAGCTAGCCTACCATTTATGAGAGGGGATATCCAAGGGTCAGTTATGCAGGCTTTAATAAGATCAAGGAAGCATGGATCAAATCCCATTTTTTTAAGAACTGTAAAGAGGAAGGAGTGCCAGACACGGTCAAAGGCATTGGCTAAGTCAAGTTTTAGGATAAAGCATTTTTCATTGCGAGAGAGGTTGGAGTGAATAGCTTCTTGGACAAGAAGGATGGAATCAGATATTTTTCTATTAGACAGAAATCTTCCTTGGTTTTCGGAAACGAGAGAATGAAGATGGGGTTTCAGGTGAAGGGCTAAGATTTTGGTCAATATTTTATAAGAGGCATCACAAAGGGAAATGGGTCAAAATCTAGAGAAGGAGGAGGGTCAGTTTTCTTTAGGAATGAGGGCGAGATGAGTAGCATTGGTATAGCCTCCAACTTTTCATTTGCATTGGGTCTAATGTATCAGCTTGATCAAATATTTTTTTATTATCTCCCAATAGGTCCTGTAAAAGATAATGGAAAAGCCATCTAGTCCTGGAGCTTTATTTGGATGCAGGGGCCATATTGCTCTATGGATCTCAGTTTCATCAATTCCTCTGGTGAGCAAGTTATTGATGTCCTCATTGACAGTAGTGGGAAGATACTGGAGAAGATCAGAGTAGTCCTCTTCACTTTTGGTCTCAGTGAGAAGAGTTTGAAAGTGAGCAGAAGCGGCCATTTTGATTGCTTCTTGGTCTATGTGAAGAGTGCCCTCAGCATCTGTGATGGTGCTTATGTTGTTACGAATTCTCCTGACAATAGCATGTTTGTGGAAATAAGCAGTGTTTTTATCTCCTTCTTGAATCCATAGCTATCTTGATTTAATGTGCCATTTCTTCTCCTCTTCTCTGTTGGCACAGTAAAGCTGATAATAAAGATTATTTTCTAGCACACGATGCTCTGGAGTGAGCTCATTTGTTTTGATTTGTTCATGAACTCCTTCCAGTCTTTGCTTTATAATAGTTTGTCTCCTCTATGGGTCTTTTTAGTGGGATTTCACCCATTCCTTAAGGGAAATTTTGGTGTTCTTCAACTTACTTTCCCATATGAAAACCGGAGACCCTTCTATATGCTGGCTCCAGACAGCCCAAAAAATATTATTGGATTCACGAATATTGTTCCATAGGGGACTGTATTTAAAGGGTATAGGCCCTAAAGGGCAATGCTCTTTGAGGTTAATCATAACAGGCTAGTGGTCGGAGGTAGAGAAGGGGAGGACGAGGGCAGAGACTGTGGAGAAGGAGGCAAGGAGGGTGATTTCCACAGGAATTCTGTCTAACCACTCCATAATATTATCTTTCCCAATTCTGCAGTTGCTCCATGTAAGTTTGTGATTTTTGGGAACAATATCAACCAACTCATGCTCCTGCATGATGTCTTCTAATTGAGCTCTAGAAGGATATTGGGTGAAATTTCCTCCTCTTTTTTCATTTGAATGGAGGATGAGGTTAAAATATCCTCCTATTATTACATTCATGTTCTCCTCTTCGTCTATGTTGGCCTTGATAGAGAACACTTTTTTTTATGTCTGTAGTGATTAGGTCCGTAGACATTGTAGATGACAATTTTTTTGTTGTCTTTTTTGTATTCTAATTTGACTTTGATCCAATTCTGATTAATAATGTTGTTGTTGAGTATCCATTCGTTGTTGTTCCAAAGGGTGACAATACCCCCAGAAGCCCCTCTAGATTCAGTGAGTTGGCCATCATACTGCTTAAACTTATCAATAATGTCTTTCATTTCCAATTTCCTTGTTTGTTCTCTTGCAAGAGAAGGATGCCTGGTGTTAGAGTCGGTTTGTTCATCCCTCCGTCAGAGATCAAAATCTCTTTTGTTGCATTTCATTTTTAGGTGTCTCATTCAGTTTGGTCATCTGCATTCCATTAGGAGCATTGATCTTCTAACGAAAGGGTCTTGTCACTGATATCCTTCATGTCATGTACCTGTTGGTCTGTATTTGTTCATCAAAGTCCATCAAAATCATTTCCAGTCAATGACAGTCAATGTTTGGTATTTTGGTGGGCAAAGAGTCTTTTAGGGGTTTTCAGTCATTAGGTCTAGGGTTCGTCTTCAGACTGTCCAATAATGCCAGCAGGCACATGAGGGAGGCTCAAAATAAGTTTTCATCACAAAATTTCATCGTTATAATGATTGATCATGATTTTTCTTCAAAACTCTATTTTGAAGAAAAATCGTCAATTATGTCTTTTGTAATAAATGCCATGTAATTTTCAAAAGTTTCTTCAGTTGTGAAATTCTTCAGGCACAGCCCTGGTCACCTTTGCCAAGATCTCATGCTATCTATTCCTGGAAAAGATAGACAAATTTCATCATCAGTTCAAGAATCAGAGGAAACAAGCAAAACATAGTTTTTGGAAAAATGCCAAAGTGTTCAAACATTACAAAATGGGTTTTTCAAATGGAATAATCAAATTCATTGGTACAAATATGATTTTTGTGTTTTAAAAATTTATTTTCATGCCAAGGAACAACATTGAGCAAAGAAAATCATGGAGGAGTGAAGAAACTAGTTTGCAGGCCGAATAGTGGTGAAATTGAGGTGCACGATGCATAGGGTGACTGTCACGGCGCATACAAGGAGCACGGCACATTGGGCCTACTTCTACAATGTAAAATTACACGTGCACAGTGCACACAGAGGTCGCGACGTGTTGGGTTAGGCGCGCGGCGCACAGGGCTGAAAGTATAAAATTTCTTGCCTTCTCTCTCAAATTCAAACCGATTCGGCCTCCTTTGCTCCAAGTTGGTTTGTGAGACTTTGTAATTGTCATTAACCATTTTTGGTGTTAAATATGAGTTTAATTATAAGATTTTGTATGCCAAAAGCACAAACCCTATCATTTTATTGAAGAGTTGCTCCTTAGGGTTTTGTGTTGAAGTTTTAAAACAGTTTTGTGCCACTCCCTACCTTGTTTTCCCATCTCCCATGATATCATTACTACAATCTATTTCCCTACCCCCTTACATCCTAAACCACTTATTCATAAGTCCCATTTTCCTACCTCTAAGTCACTTCATTCCCTATCATTCTTATGTCCCATTTCATTTGTGAAAATTTCCCAAAACCCCAAGTTCCCAAACAATCAAATGAATGTCCCTTATCCCTAAATTATCAAATCTCACTTGATTAAACCCAATTATCCTCGCTTCCCTATTTCCCACAGTCCCTTATTGACTTTCACACATTTGGCAATCAAGAGAAAGATACCAAACTCCTCATATTCACCTCAGGTAACATGGATGAAGAAGGCATCGAGGAGGCGTGAAAAAACATGATCTTGGCCGAAGCTTCTTTGGCTGAGCATGGTACCTGATGAGGGACCTTCAGTCCAAATTTCAAGGAATTTGGAGAAAAATTTGTCATTTTTGAATTTTTTGGTCAGAAAACAGGTTTTTCTGCCCGATGCGTAGCACCACTTGGCGCACGCTTATGATTGGCAGCACTTTAGGGGGAAAACTTTGGTTTTATAAGTTTTTCATGAAAATTTATGCATTCTCATGGATTACCTAAGGATTTCATCAAGTTCTGGGTTGCCTAAAGGGTCAAGAACACCCTAAAATTGGCCTTTCTGCCACCTTTTGCACCCACAGGAAGCAGTGTTGGGAGATTGAACTTTTGGAAAATCAAATGGACACCAAATCCAGAAATTCCACTTGGGTTAGAAAGTTGACAGGTAGGGATTTCCAAAGAGCTATCATGAGATCAATTTGGACTTCGGAAAGTTCCTCAACATCAGCTCCAAATTTGTGCTACGCATAGAGATTTTGGGCGCGGCGCATAGAGGATTTTGGCCTATTTCTCACTCCACAGCTCAGAATTTCGCCTAGTTTTGGGCCATTTTCACTTTTTCATGTAACTTTTGATCTACCTTGATGTAATTTCATAAAAATTATGTAATTTTAGCACATTTTTACTTGTTCTAGAAGATTCATTCACCAAAAGGTGAAATGTGAGTGAATGGATCAGTTTCCTAGCTTATAGAGGCAAGTTGTTTCATGACCTATTTTCTAGTTCCTAGTTTAGATATGGTTGAAACAGCTCCTAGAATGATGAGCTCGACCCCTAGAGGCATGGGAATGGGTTATGCTTGTCTATATGATGTATTTTATCAGTCATTTTCAGGGTTGGACATTTGGGATTGCTAGCACTTCATTGTACATTTCATTCTGCAATTTTGGCAAAGGAATAGACCAAGGTTTGCAGCCGTCTTTCGGATCCTTGTTGCTTTGTGCTTTGATGATGTTATCCTCTATGTATCTGTAAGTTCACTGATGTTTATGTGTACCATTTTCATTCTTATTTCTTCTCAAAACCGAACAAACAAGTTATAAAGGTAGAATTCATTGGTTGCTTTTCTCTGCCTTCATCTTTGTTTAGTTTTTCATATTTTCATCTGTTTAAGGAGGACTCTTGAGACACTCTTTCCCTATTCAGCTCCTCACCGGTCTGATCCATCCATCCACTAAATTTAAAGCATCAAAACTATTTCCTACCTTTCCCTAATTAGAACTCTGCAAAAACTAGGCCTAAACCCCGCACCCAAAACTGCCTTTCCCTTGATCCAACATAGAACCCCCAAAAATTAAATCAAACTCCTTTATTCATATACCTAGCCTAAAATTAGCTTTTATTTCAGTCATCTCATGCCCTATTGATTAATTTTCGCTGAGATTGACCCGGAGAGAGCCCTCTCCTGTTATGGTAGGGCTAGCTACCAGACTGAGCGTGGTTTGATGTTACCCTGAACTCTGCCTTCCTTCAGCCTGATGTATATTTAGGCAATAACATAGTGGTGACCATACTGGGGAAAAAATATTGTTTGCTTGTTAGTGTTATTCGTTTTATAGACTACAAACGGAGCCTGAAGTTAGCCAGGTAGCCTTCGAAACGCTCTTTCTTTGCAATAGCGAAAGTAGATAAACGTTGCTTCAGTCAATCTCCGGTATAGTTTTATAAACGTAAAATCTGACTTGCGAACTGCCCCAGTACATGTATCAAGTTAGATCTGATGGTTGATGGTGTACAATGATCAAACACCGCAAGGCTGAAATCATTCACCTGGTGATTCTAAATTAGTTTCAATATTAGATCCAAGGACGCCACTGGAGGATGAACCTGACCAGCAGAAACATGAAAAGACAATATGGAAAGATCAGGTATTCAAGTTGGAATTTTATCCAAGACATTTTGTTCATTGTCATAAATTATTTCTTCTCTTTTCCCGAGAATGTTAAGAAGGATTTGCAAAGTATATTGTATTTGAGAAAAGATCCTCGCCTTGCATTTGACTCTTTCCCTTTGAAGATTGTGAATGCCAAATATTTGCATGCTTTTGAGCTTGATCAAGACCTTTCTTCCGAATCTTGTGATGACCGTCCTCAAATTGATGAACTTCAAAGGACCACAACTACTTCTATACCTTCTGTACATACCCCTATACGTTGTAAAATTCTAGATTGATACAAGCCCCTGATTTTACCTCCTATATCCCATGCTTTCCCTAAAAATTATGACCTATATCTACCAAGATTTGATGGTGAATGCGACAACATCACTGCTGAGAGACATGTTCTGAATTTTGAGTCTTTTCTTGACCTTTTTGAAGTTGATGAAGAGGATGTCAGTATTAGTCTTTTTTCTATTTCTTTGCAAGGCAAAGTCAAGAGTTGGTTCAAAGCCCTGCCTGATGCGAGCATCTTAGATTTCCAGCAGTTCGTCAAAGTTTTCCTCGATAGGTGGGTGGTCAAAAAAAACCTTTTCTTGATTATAGAAGAGTATAACTAGCTGAAAAGACTACCAGGGGAGACAGTACAACAGTTTTCTGCCAGATTTAACCAATTTTATTTTTCGATGCCAGTTGATATAAGACCTTCTCCTAGATCTGCTCTCTTGCACTATCCGGGTGCCTTTGATCCGGAAATGGAGTTTCAGCTGAGAGAAAGGAATCTTGCAACACTTGAAGAGATGCAGAATAGTGCAGTAAATGTAGAGGCTCATTTGCTGATCCGAAGGGCAAGGTTGAAGGAAGAAGAGATGAAAAACATAGATCCGGAGAAATTGACATCTCTAGAGGTAAAGCTTGACATTTTGGTAAGTGCAGTGGAAGAGATGATGAAAAATATCACCACAAGGAATGAGTATAATGTTCAAGCCCATGGCTCGCTGATCGAAGAAGAACAAGTTGTTGATCCAAAACATTTTGTTTCTATTCCAGTTGTCATAGTGATTTTTTTGTAGATCATCTTGGGGAAGAGAGATCCGTTGATTTGACATGTATGTTTGATGATTTGCATCAGTTGGATCAGTATTATGATGATTATGTTCTCCAAATAGAAGCTAATATTGCAGATAAATCAATAGCTAGTTTGTCGAAGGAGGAAGTTCACTTTCAGCAGCTTGAGTACAGTGATCAACCGATGCATATCAGCTATGACAATAATGAGGAAAGTGCAGCAAAATTTGAAGTAAGTGAAGGATATTTTCCTTATTTTTTTTATTCATTTAAGTTCATCAGAGATAACTTCCATGCAATCCGAAATCAACTGCCAACAAGTCTTGATCTGGACCATCTTGAGGGCAATGAAAACCTTGTTCAAGACTTCTCATATTCAGATTCGCAGTCCCCGAATGCCATTGATTGTCAAGTTGCAGATGAAGACTTGGAGGCTGGCACATATGATCAAATGATACAAGATGATTTCGTACCATTTTGTTTTGAATCATTCCAGTTTTTGAAGGGTAAATTGCATAGTAAATATTCAAATGAGCAGCCTGTAGGAAATCAACAATCTCTTAGTTTTAATGTTGAGGATGAGACAGATAGCAAAATTCTCGAGCAAGTTGTTAATGAGAAATATTCTCTTGAAACGACTGATGAAATCATTTTGGATGCGAAACCCTCCCTAGCACTAGATTTGTAGCCACCAAACACAATTGAAGGTCAGATTACAGATGAAGGCATGGAAGCCGAAATACATGATTTAATGATGCAAGAGGATTCTGTACCCTTTTGTTTCAAAGAATTTCAGTTTATAAAGAAAAATATTCGTAATATCTCTAAAGAAAAAGATGAACAGCCGGTAGGATGTCATACAGTTTCAATAGATACATCTCAGTAGTTTTCTCAAGTTTTTGATGATCCTATTGCTCATGTGTTGGATGATGTTTGCTGTAAAAGTTCTTCTCCATTGGCTAACCATGTGCCAAAAAAGAATGTTGATAATAATCTTATTCAAAAGTCGCCTTCATTGTCTTGTTTAACATATTTTTCATTACAAAGCCCATATCAAGGTTTGCAGTCATATGAGGAGATTGATAAAGGATACTTTTTTTCTGTTCGGAATCAACAACAGAGTTTGGTTAGCCACGAATTTCAGGATCCTTTTGATAGCTTGCTACAATCACCAAATAAAGACAGCACAGATGTGAGGAAAATCTTAATATCCAGCTATGAAGATTACCTCGATCAGAGCAGTAATGTGTTGATGGAAATCAATAGCTATGTTTATGAAGATCCTTTCGCAGTATTCTTGAAGTCATCTAGTCAATTCATGCTTTTCAAGTTTATCAGCAGTCAACTTGATTCTAGGTTTCCATGGGAGTTGCCTTTTGATTCTTCCCTTTTCCTGCTCATCAGAAAGCATTTGGGAAGAAATCAAATAGCAGCTAGGATGCTTACATGGTTGCATTGGTTGTTCCATTTCACTTGATCAGGTGGTGAAAATAACAATTAGAGTAAGTTTGATGAATAAGCTCAATTATGAGCATCTTTCCAGTTTGTTAGTTATGTTTTAGTCATGTTTGGTTTTATTATAGTTTTCAGTTTTAGCCTTGAGTCAGAGTCAGTCTGCATAATGTCAGTTTTCATGTTTTGACTCCATTACCCAATTGATGAGGGTGTTGTCTGCTCTCCCAAAGATATGCCATTCTTGGCACCTCCCAGGAGCTACCATCCCCATTGGAGCCAATGTTAGAGTTGGTCTATTCATCCCTCCGTCAGAGATGAAAATCTCTTTTGTTGCATTTCATTTTTAGGTGTCTCATTCAGTTTGGTCATTTGCATTCCATTAGGAGCATTGATCTTCTGATGGAAGGGTCTTTTCACTGATATCCTTCATGTCATGTACCTTCTGGTCCATATTTGCTCATCAAATTCCATCAAAATCATTTACAGTCAATGACAGTCAATGTTTGGTCTTTTGGTGGGAAAAGAGTCTTTTAGGGTTTTTCAGTCATTAGGTCTAGGGTTATTCTTCAGAGTGTCCAATAATTCCATCAGGCACATGAAGGAAACTAAAAATAATTTTTCATCGCAAAATTCATCGTTATAATGATTGATCATGATTTTTCTTCAAAACTCTGTTTTGAAGAAAAATCGTCAATTATGTCTTTTGTAATAAATGCCATGTAATTTTCAAAAATTTCTTCAGTTGTGAAATTATTCAGGCACAGCCCTGGTTTCCTTTGCCAAGATCTCATGCCAGCTATTCTTGCAAAATATAGACGAATTTCATCATTAGTTCGAGAATAAGAGGAAACAAGCAAAACAAAGTTTTTGGAAAAATGCCAAAGTGTTCAAACATTACAAAATGGGTTTTTCAAACAAAAGAACAAAATTCGTTGGTACAAATATTATTTTTGTGTTTTATCAATTTATTTGCATGCCAACGAACAACATTGAGCAAAGAAAATCATGGAGGAGTGAAGAAACTAGTTTGCAGGCCGAATTGTGGTGAAATTGAGGTGCGCGGCACATAGGGTGACTGTCGCGGTGCATACAAGGAGCGTGGCACATTGGGCCTGCTTCTACAATGTAAAATTACACGTGCGCAGTGCACACAGAGGTCGTGGCGCGTTGGGTTAAGCGCGCGGTGCACAGGGATGAAAGCATAAAATTTCTTTCCTTCTCTCTCAAATTCAAATCAATTCGACCTCCTTTGCTTCAAGTTGGTTTGTGAGACTTTGTAATTGTCATTAACCATGTTTGGTGTTAAATATGAGTTTAATTATAAGATTTTGTATGCCAAAAGCACAAACCCTATCATTTTATTGAAGAGTTGCTCCTTAGGGTTTTGTGTTGAAGTTTTAAAACAGTTTTGTGCCACTCCCTACCTTGTTTTCCCATCTCCCATGATCTCATTACTAAAATCTATTTCCCTACCCCCTTACATCCTAAACCACTTATTCATAAGTCCCATTTTCCTACCTCTAAGTCACTTCATTCCCTAACATTCTTATGTCCCATTTCATTTGTGAAAATTTCCCAAAACCCCAAGTTCCCAAACAGTCAAATGACTGTCCCTTATCCCTACATTATCAAATCTCACTTGATTAAACCTAATTATCCTCGCTGCCCTATTTCCCACAGTCCCTTATTGACTTTGACACATTTGGAAATCAAGACAAAGAAACCAAACTCCTCATATTCACCTTAGGTAACATGGATGAAGAAGGCATCAAGGAGGCGTGAAAACACATGATCTTGGTTGAAGCTTCTTTGGCTGAGCATGGTACTTGATGAGGGACCTTCAGTCCAAATTTCATGGAATTTGGAGAAAATTTTGTCATTTTTGAATATTTTGGTCACAAAACAAGTTTTTCTGCCCGACGTGTAGCGCCACTTGGCGCGCGCTTATGATTGGCAGCACTTCAGGGGGAAAAATTTGCATTTCTGAGTTTTTCATGAAAATTTATGCATGCTCATGGATTACCTAAGGATTTCATCAAGTTATGGGTTGCCTAAAGGGTCAAGAACACCCTAAAATTGGCCTTTCTGCCACCTTTTGCACCCACATGAAGCAGTGTTGGGAGATTGAACATTTCGAGGGGAAAATGGACATCAAATCCAGAAATTTCACCTGGGTTGGAAAGAAGACAGGCAAGGATTTCCAAAGAGCTATCATGAGCTCAATTTGGACTTCGGAAAGTGCCATTCGCTCATAAACCAGGAGAAACCAAGTGTTATTTCCCCCCTCCCAGCAGTGAAGAGGGAGATGAGGAAGATGGACCCAGACTGGAACTGCACTGGGCACATCTAGCTTAGGATCGAAGTTTGGGGTCCATTTGTTAAGATATAAACCTCTCAAATCCATGAAGTAAGGCCCGTTTCTAAAGATTAAATCCTTGTCCTCCTTAGATTCGAAATGAAAGGTGAAATACCCTTTCCCACAAAAGTGAACGGAGATTTTACCATTTATTTTTTCGGCCCAGTTTCATTCAACCCAACGCTGAACCATTCTTGAAGAGGGCCAAAGGCTAGTGAGCTGACCAATCAAACCCTTTTCAGCTAACGAAAGAGCGGCCATTCGAGGAAGAGAAGGAGGAAGAACGACTTCTTGAAGGCCCTCAAGTTTCTTAACAAATTTGGAGATTGCAGGGCGTGGCCTCTGAGGCGGAAAATATTTAACCAGATCAGAAAAGGCGAGTTGGGCGGCATCAACCTCTGGGGAGGAGCCCGGAGGAGCCATCTAGAGAAGAGAGGGAACAGAGCCAGAGGGCCAAGGCAGGCCAGGTGCGGCTACATCAGCAGCGCAACCTAGAGAACACCATATCGTAGCATTCGGGAGCTAGAGCGCTAATTGTTTTAAATTTAATAAATGAAACTAAAACCCCTTTTAAAATAATTTAAGAATCATAAACAAATTTTTAATCCTTTATTAACTTGGCTCATTTAAATATGCAGCCATGATTTTATTTTTAAACACTAAAGCATTCATTTTTTTCATTTTATGCTTTCCTAACATTTTTCTTTTTGCCTTCTTTCATTAGAGAATATGTATTCTAAGATTTTATTCTAACATGGATATAAAAAATATAAATTTTCCTTAAATTTTTTAAATTTTGTTTTTTATCCATGTTCTAACTTAGCATTTTATTTTTCATTTTTTAAACTACCATGCTATCTTATCAAAACCAAATAATGTTACAACAGAGCCAAGTCACCAAGGGAGGAGCGAAACAAAATTTATTTTGTTTTGAATCGAAAAAAAAATAATTTTTAGAGTTGAAGCATCTCCCATGCTCTGCACTAGTGCTCACATTACCAGACCTACAACAACCATTTCAGATTGAGAGAGATGCTTCTGACTATGCTATTGGTGTAGTTGTTACCTAGCAGTTCCATCTAGTAGCATATCATAGTGAGACACTTTTAGACATAGTCCGAAAGTATCCCACCTATACAAAGAGATGTATTCGATTGTTGCATGACTGCTGATAATGGAAGAACTACATTATGGGGAAGGAAATGATCATGCATAAATACCATCGAACCTTGTAGTTCATAAAAACACAAGGAAATTTGCAGAATAATCACTATCAGAAATGGTACATACCTGCAATAGTTCAACTTGAACATCAAGTACAAGAAATGTGACACCAAAAATGTTGTGGACTGCCTAAGCTGGCCACTGGTCATGGTGTTGATCATTGTGCTCAAATATTGTGGGCATGAGACTTCAGAGTGGTTTTGTTTGTACAAGATCCATCCAGAATTCGAGAACACATAACAAACACTCCTAGAAGGCGATAAAATTCCAAATTTTCACCTCCAGGATACATTTTTATGCCACTTAAGACACCATTCACTAGTACAAAATGACTAATTAGTTACTAAAAAAAGACTAAAATTTGCATACAAACACCTATTTTTCGGTCAGTGACCCATAGTAGCTAATTTATAGTATCTTATAACGTGACCAAATTTTAGTCATTTTTTCCTTAGTCATTAATTGGTTGTCTCAATTTTGTTGTCTAGTACTATATTTGGTCATTAATTTGGTCATTGACTTAGTCATTGATTTGGTCATTGATTTTTTCATTGATTTAGTCATTGATTTTAATTAATTTAGCCATTGATTTGGTCATTAATTGTCACAATTAATGGCCAAATATACAACAAAATATACTACTAAATGAGCACTCAAGAAAACCAATTAATGACCAAAGAAATATGACTAAAATGTTGGTCATGTTATATGATATTGTAAATTAGCTACTAATAGTAATATATATGTAAATTTTAGTGATTGTGGGAAACCAATTAATGACCAAAGAAATATGACTAAATTTTAGTCGTGTTATAAGATACTATAAATTAGCTACTAATATTCATATATGTGCTAAATTTAGTCACTATTTGCAATCACGAATTTATAGTTTGTAGTAGTCATTTATATAGTTTTATAGTTTCATATTCATTATATAAATGACCACTTTAGTAGTTTATATTCATTTAATTTAATTTCATTAACAGATGTAATAAGCTACTAATTTAGTCATATATTCATTTTATTTTTGTTTATTATCAATAAACATAAAATACTAATTTAGTAATTTTAGATTGATTTTATGTGTTTATTATTAATCAACATGAATTTATTAGTATGATTTTGCAACTAAATTAAAAAAATAATGTCATACAATGTACATGCTCAGCTAATATGAAAATGAAAATTTACATATGTTAATTAAAGTTCTAAGTAATATTAAATGCAACTATAAATAACACATAAATTATATTATATAAAATGTCAAGTATTACAATATGATTTTCCAACATAATACTGGTTGGAGTACAATTTACACATGAAATATTGTTTCATCACTTCAAAACATTATCATTCTGTTGCCAAGACATTGCAGGTGAATCCACCAACTTTGAAAGAAAGAAACTCGAACAAGTATTCTTCAGTTGGGAAATAGTGGCCACTATCTAGCCAAATGATTTGTATAAACAAAGCAAATAAAATGTCACTATAGAATAAATTGTGTACCTACTGTGGTCTCAGTGTACAAAATTTGTTGATGAAATGTTATCTTCAACTAAAGTAATAAATGCAAATAGAAGCACACATTTCTATCCCAGTATTTTGAATTCTCATGCTTATGGTACATTACAATTTTGATTTTATCTAACATAATAAAACACAGCAGAGCTAGAAATTTCTACTAAGAATTTCTCATGCTCTACTTCTGTAGTTGTATATTTTCCTCTAGTTATCTTTAAGAAGCAGTGACAGTTCAACAATAAAACTGGTTAGTAGAAATCTAATGGGTGGAGCAAAGTGTCGCTAACACACTATTACAACAAAAAAATAAAAAATAATAAGGCAAGACTTTTTAAATTCGATACTAACCAGAAACATACCTTCAATATAAAAATCTTCAATCGTTAACATACTATTTGATGGGGAAAAAAATCCAATTCCACAAAGCCAACAAATTATATCCAGAGAAAAACTAAACATGTTGGCTCCACATCCAAAGGTAAAGTAATTGGGGACTAGCTATATCAGATACTTTTTAGAGTGTACGGGTAGCTACTAACACCATTAACAAGAATTTTAAAATATATCTGCCACGTATAACCTCAAATGTGGCAACAACTTTGATATATGCACAACCTATATCTATTTCAAAAGGCATTACAATGATATAGGAGTATCAAAAGAAGCTGAAAATAATTACACATTCATTATCCACTTTTATTCAAAAACATCATCCAAATAACTGATATAACTTACCCTGAAAAAATATGACAAAATATCAATTCATTTTCATGAATATCCTTGGCTGTCAGTTCTTGGAAAGGTGGTTGCTGAGTGAAATCCTCCCCAAAACAAACAAAACTTAATAGGAGACAAATATTACATACCCTTACCTTTTTCTCCTTCAAAGAATGTAGTCTTCTATTAAAAAATGTCTAAAATTCTAATCACTTATCTATTAACTCACAAATAGAACAACTATGGAGAAATAAGAATTGCACAAGTGGAGGACAAATTTTTTTCGCAACGCGTCTGGCACATAAAACCTATCATCAATGCTAGTGTTACTTGTAGTCAACATTTTACAAAAGTAATTAGTTGTTTGCTTGCTTGGTGTGCCATGGTTAGAACCAAAATAACAATATTATTCTCTTATGGCACAGTATCATCAATTTTTAGTTCCCTGCAGAAATGTAACTAGTACCAAAGAGATTCTCACCAAAATTGGCAATTCCAACAAAGCATATATAATGAAATTGAAAATGTCTTACAACATTAAGAGGTTGCAATGTCAACTGAACATATAATTCATATGTTTCCACATCTTCCTCGCATTCAATAAGCTTTTTATTAAATTTTTAATCTTTTATATATAACGATATGAATAAAACTGTCCACAACCAAAGAAAGAATGAAACGCAGAGAACTCACATGCATTGTAACATTGTGAATTTAGCAGATTAATTGAGTTGGAAAATTTATATAATTGGATATATGAACACCAACCTCCTTGTTTGTTGAACCAACTACCTGAAATCACATTGATTATGATCAGTATCATTACGTAACATTAAAATTTCAAAATATTGGGATCACATTTTACGATGAAAGAAAATAAGCATTCATTATTTTCAGCCATTTGTATCCAAAATAATATTTCAAATTAAAAATTAGTGAGCAAAAACCTCACATGCTCATTGTAACCCTATGGAAAATAAATGACCTTTCTCCCAACAATAGGTAAGGACACAAGCGGTCCGACAAAGGAATGTCAAAGCCTTGAATTAAGGCATATCCTTTCCCCTGCTTGATATGACATGAACAAACAAATTATAAATTGGATATTCCTTTAGAAACCTCTCGACATTCCAATAGTAACTGTGTAAAGTAAATATGATATTATGAATGTAAACTTTGCAGTATAAATCACATTAACTTGACAAATATTCTAGATGACATTATTTTCCATAGACATTAATTCTCTCTCTTTCTTCGGTTGTTAAATTATTTGTCCAGTCAAGTTGGAATTCTGGAATCATGGTTTGATAGGCTACATAATATTTCATCTTCCTCATCTGAGGAATTCTCAACTCTTAAAACCTGGAAATATTCAAAATTAAGTATATGAGATTCTTAATCATTTAATCACCATGTTTCATTAGTGTGAAAACAATCAACAAATGTAGATAGCAATTTATTTTCATTTTTTTAGTAAATATTATATCTAGCCCATGTAATCACATGGAAAACAACATTTTTAACCTTCCAACATCTTCTTCAATGCTATATTTGGATAAAGGTGACGTATTTGGGATTCGTGCTTTTAAAATAAATTGGACTTATTTATTTTCCCATGAAAATTGTGTGACTTCTATCCTAATTTGAATTGAAATTAAATTTTTTATGTGCATTCTGCACTTGCATGTAAAAGGGACTTTGTTTCTTCCCTTTTATTCAAACAAAGAAAACTAGCCCAAAATTACATGTCTTTTAAGTCCTTACATCTTCCCATAAAGGTCACCCAATTACCATATTCTATATAAGCAGAAAAAACTCAAGAAAAATCACTTTAGCAAGCCCTACATCTGATTCAAAATGGAATAAAAAATACGTGCATAGTGACCTTAACTAGAATGAAAAATAAAAGAAATTGAAGGTGACTATAAAGGTGTCAGCTATGCCTCCTGTAACCTTTTTGAAAATTGTACAACCTTTTGCCAGCAATACATGTTCCATTGACAAGGCATTTTCCTCCACATTCATCTTGCATTACGACTGTGTTGTTTCTGAATCAGAATGCATCATATGCAATTACAACTTTTTTAAACAAGTATGGAATAAGAAATACTAGAGTGGAGGATGTTACTTTTTTCCATAGGATGAAAATACTTTTATGATTTCTAATTTGATCGAAAAGAATCCTTCCTAGCTATCTCAAATAAGGGTGTTGTAATATGAGCATACATTTTAATAAAATTTTGGTAATATCCCATTAACTCTTTGAATAATTTCAATTAAAGATGTTTTTGGCTTTAAGTTGACCTTTACAGACATTTTGATATTATATGGTCAATGTACTAAGTCACTTTCTTTTCGCCAAAAATGCATTTGGTACTTTTTGCATAAAAATGTTTTTATTTTAACATAGAAAATATCTAATTTATGTGCTTGAGGTGACCCTTCAAGGTATTACTACAATGTACATATGTATGTCATCAAAGATAACAAGCACAAACTTGTTAAGAATCTTTCACCCAATTTTTGGTCAAGGAAAAGGTTTCCCTCCACCTTCACTATTTGATGGCGAAGGTGGAGACTTGACCTTTCAAACATGGCTCAAGAAATTTGGCAATGACCTTCCAAGTGTGCTAGTGCATGTCCAAAATGTTTCTTTTTTCCTATAAAAAAGTGTTTCCAAGTTACATAATATTGGTGTAAAACTATGAGATAAGCGCTACGTAATGGGCCCATACGGGGTCCAAACTAGTCTGACATGCAATTTATAGGATTTAGTGATAGTTTTTTAAGAAAATGAAATTGGCATGTTTTCCTAGGATTTTATATTTCTAGTTGTAGTGAATGGTAAGATGTCTTATCCCTCTATTCTTCAAAGGTAACCAAGTTAGGCAGACCTTTATTCCATTTCATTGATGTAATCTAAACAAAGTTATTGGATACCTGTTAGAAAAGGATAATGGGATTTTTTTACCAAATGTGTGGTCTTCAACTCCCATTTTGCCGAAAAATTTTCCACTCTGATCCATAGAGAGGAAGAGGAGTTGTAAAAAAATTTTTATGGCCTTTGGATTAGTGTTCGATGAACACATGAGTAGCTATATAATTATCAAATAGATATCCCTCCTACATATATTAATAAGAAAAAAAAAAATATTGAATGTAGGGAACATAACTAGGAAACTGAGGGTTCCCTTTCATCAAACAGTATTCCTTAAGAAGATCGGCTAATGGTTGCTTCTTAGATTACCATATATTTTGAGAATACACTACCACATGAGATTCAAGATAACATGTTTTAAAATACCTCAGGGACCACTTGGAGTTAATAAATATAGTTATCTACTTGTAGTAGAAAGATTTAGGATCACCCTGTTTTTTATTAGAGTATGCCCCAACCCACTTTATGCACTCTAGATTCATTCTCTCCCTTTCTTCAGTTGTTAAATTCTTTGTCCAGTCAGGTTAGAATTCTGGAATCATGGTTTGATAGGCTGCATACACTTGGATCTTCCTCATCCAACAAATTCTAAACTCTTCAAACCTGGAAATATTCCAAAGCAAGTATATGAGATTCATAATCATTTAATCAGCCTGTTTCATTGGTGAGAAAACAATCAACAAATGTAGATAGAAATTTATTTACGTTTTGTTAGTAACTCTTATATCTAGCACATGGCATCAGATGGAAAAAAACATTTTTAACTGTCCAACGACTTCTTCAATGCTATCTGTAGATCAATATGATACATTTGGGATTCATGATTTTAAAAGAAATTGGACTTCTTTATTTTCCCAATAAAAATGTGTTATTTATATCATGCTTTGAATTTAAATTACTTTTTTTATGTGCATTCTTCACTTGCATGTAAAAGGGACTCTGTTTCTACCCTTTTCTTCAAAACATAAAACTAGCCCAAAAATTACATGTATTTTAAGTCCTTACATCTTCCCATAAAGGTCACCCAGTTACCATATTATATATAAGGCTTGAAGTACTTTATAAATGCAAAGGCTTTGAGAGAACATGTGCAACAGAAATAGATGTGAATTTTTTGAGTCAACAATCGAAGAAACAGATCAAAAGGTACATGTGATTCATGATAGCCAAACTTGTGTGGAGAGGATAAAGAATCACTTCAACCACTTTCAAAAATATACTAAAGTGTTTTATTGATAATTTTAACAATTTTTTGGTTTGTAATCTATTTATTAATTGCAATTTTTTCTTGTACGCAGCTACAACATATGTTTTAGTGTTTTGCTATGAGCCTGGTTGTTTGAAGTACTTTACAATGTAGAGGCTTTGAGAGAACATGTGCAACAAAATTACAACCATGTTTTTTGTGAGGTTTGACTGAGTTTCATAGTTCTAAATAAAATACTTGAATCTATTTATTAATTGCAAATATTTCTTGTATGCAACTACAAAATATGTATAGGTTGTTTTCTTGCGGTGTCTATTTGAATTACTTTGCAAACGTAAAGGCTTTGAGATAACATGTGCAACAGAAATATGTGTTGTGAATTTTTTGAGTCAAAAATTGAAGAAACATATCAAAAGGTACTTGTGATTCATGAAAGCCAAACATGTGTGGAGAGGATAAAGCGTCACTTCAACCACTTTCAAAGATTTAATAAATTATTTTGTTGATCATTTTAACAATTTTTTGGTTTGTAATCTGTCTATTAGTTGCAAATATTTCTTGTATGCAGCTACAACATATGTATAGGTTGTTTGTTGTGAGTCTGGATGTTTTAATTACTTTAAAAATGTAAATGATTTGAGATAAGTTGTGCAATAGAATTACAACCATGTTTGTTGTAAAGTTTGATTTATTTTCATAGTTCTTCGTTGCATAATCTCCTGATCTGTTTTATGCTCAAGGATGGAATTTGGTGTTTCTATCCACTGTTGAATAATTTTAGCTTTTTGAAGAAATCAGATTATAATTTATTCCTTCCATCAAGGATAGTCCGATACAAACACAAATTTTTGTTGTTGTTCTAGATGGTGCGTTAACAGGCACGAGAAGTGTATTCAACAATGCACTGGAAAAAGAAGACAATGCACACACTCTTAAAGATAAGATGCAAATGACCTTGAAGCTTGAATGTACCCACTAAAGAAAGTTCTCACATTTGGAGACATTGTTGAAGAATGATTTGAGTACTGTAGTCAAGTTCCAATCCCTATTCGAGGTGGGTTGTGTGGGGCTTAATATTTCAGAAATTACAGAGGTGGAAGTGTTGCTATCATAAAAGAGATAGATGAGGATCCCTTTGCTCCAAAAAATCCAAAATACTTTGTGGGAAAAATTTTGGGACAACCTGGTTTAAAGAGATGGGTTAGAGTTGGAGAAACAAGTATCAGAGAAGTTGCAGCATATCTTCAAGATCATGGTCGTTTTGAAATATTTCCCCTTACTGTGCTTGTCAAAATAACACATACAATTTTTAATGTAAAGTGATGACAAGTAAGAAAGGAAATAGGAGAGGACCTATCAGTAAGATTGTGTATTTTCAATAGTTTGTCCCACATGATTGTGATGCCAATGACCATGGAACATATAGTTTCCCATTGGTTATTGTACATAGGATTGGAATAGTTTCTGAGTGGTTGTTGTACATAGGGATTGAAATACAAGAAAATAGGATACTTAATACTAACATAAATGCAAAATATTCTTGTGAAGAATGGAATCATCATTGGGGGAATTTTGAGGTCTAAAATGGGTCCCCTAAGAAAAATGTACAACCAAAATAGACTTTATAAGAACCAATATGATTCAAGATGATCATGTCAACCATTGGGGATGATTCACCATTTTTTAAGTAAAAGGGTAAAAGGATTTAAAAATAATAAAATAATAAAACTACCTTTTCAAATCCTATTTTCAATTTATCTTCAAAAATTTATGCTAAAATTTTGAGTGGGAGTACTCATTGGATGCAAAATTTAATTCCTCATCCAAGGAGTACCCATGTTGCATACTTTCGATAGACCCTGCTACATGAAAAATGAAAAATACATGAAAACGCGTGATTGCAATCAAGTTTTTCATGTATTTCTCATTTTTCATATAGTAGGATTTATCAAAAGTATGAAACATGGGTACTCCTTGGATGAGGAATTAAATTTTGCATCCAACGAGTAATCCTGCTCGAAATTTGAGTAAACAATTTGGGAAATAAGTTGAAAATACACGTTGATAAAGTACTTTTTTTCTTTTTCCCCTCTAAAATTTGATGATGTAATCAAATCTTATTTTATTATCTCCACTATTGTTTTATAATTTCCTTGGGAGGCCCATTTTAGACCTCAAAATTCCCCTAATTTATCCCTGAGTTGGAGGAGAATCCATTGATAATACACATATATCATGGTGTTTTCCTTCCAGAAAATCCGGAGGATCCTTACTTTCCACTAGCAACATTGGCCTCAGGCTTCTATACCCTTCTCAAAGGATGAATTGAAATATATTTATATCCTTGATGCCATCGAGGGTGCACCAATGTTTAGATAGGAGTTACGGATAGTACGAGAGGCTTGTATGACATTTTGGAATATTTAACTCCTTGGATTTATCATTTTTGTCCAGAAATTAGCCAGTTTTATCTCTAAATGTAGTCTTCCTTATGGAGATCACAACCCAGTTTTATCTCCAAATGTAGGTGACAGATCAGGATGTTTCTATGATGCTTCGACAAGGGCATAATACTATTATTTTTCTTATTAATAAGAGGATACACTTACAATCATGATGTACGATATAGAAATGTAACTACACTAGTTTGTTAGACGCCCTTCATAGCTTTGAAGGGAAATGTTGTACTCTCAAAGTATTTTTTTTATATATCTTCTATTCTTCATAACATGGCCATATTTTTGGCATGGGCTTCTCATTTCATTTGCGATATGGGAGTGTTTGTGCATAAGCTATTGTGTTAATATGGTTTCTTGTCCTTTTTTCTATTTTCCTTTTCCCCAACTTTTAACCAACTCCTTTCCCTTGGAAATTACACTAACGTATACCTGAGGGGACTTTATTTTTCATTAGCCAAGACTCAGTGTTGTATGATCAGAGGGGACTTTCTTTTTAATTGGCCAGGACTCAGTATTGCATTGGCAGCATGTATTTCTAGTTTTATCCATCTTGTGTTATATGTTACACTATTGACATTACAAAAATGTCTGTCAAATAAAGGAAAACAATCCATGGTACGAGAGCCTTAAGGGTTTCAATGTTGTGCACTATTTTCCTAGAAAAGGCTGGTGAAGATGGTCTTTCTCTTGTAGAAATCAGTGCAATGATGAGTCATGAGTTTCATAGAGTAGAGAAGGAACCCAGTGAGCTTGAAGAGATTTACATGATTGTTGTTAGTCAAGTAAATTTGGAGATTGATTAATATATGTGTCATTATTTCATTAAATCTGAGGAAGACGATGATTGTTCAAAACCTCCTTTAGAATAGGAAAATTTTCCCGAACAATTTTAATTTGATATTGATTATGAAGATGATGAGTATTGTAGTTACATGAACTATATTCAGTGGTTGGGTGAAGGAATCATGTGGCAGTTTTTACAATAGACCAACTTCCATGGGAGGAAATGGTTTTAACAAATTTATAAATTTGTGTGACTTCAGTGGAGTTCCAAAATTGTTTTGTCATTTTTAGTTAACAAATTCTGAAAGAAACGATCTACAAATTCCTCCTGTTTCATATGGGACACCTAGAATTTCTCAAAATAGTATCGGGTCTCCATGGCTACTGCATCAATGCAGCCTGAATTGAAATGTGTGGTCATAATTTTCTTGGTGCCCACTCCCCATCCTTGGAAAACCCAGATAAAGAAAAAAAAATGGTGTGCAAATTTCATGGTTAGAGGAGGAGGTTCAGTTCAAAAGTAGCAGCAGATACCCAATCCAAATCCCAAAGGGCGGGATGCCCAAATGAGGAAAAAGCTTATAATAAAAAAATCTCAAGAAAAATAATTTTAGCAAGCCCTACATCTGATTCACAATGGAATAAAAAATTCATGCATAGCGACCTTAGCCAGAATGAGAAAGAAAATAAATTGAAGGTTAAGGTGACTATAAAGGTGGTAGTTATGCCTCCTCTAACCTCTTCCAAAATCGTACAACCTTCTGCCAGTTGTACATGTTCCATTGACAGGGCATATGCCTCCACATTAATCTTGCATTTACTGTGTTGATTCTAAATTAGAATGCATCCTATGCAAATATGATGTGTTTAAAGAAGTATGGAATAGGTAGTACTAGAGTAGATGACATTACTTTTTTCCATAGGATGAAAAGATTGTTATGCTTTCTAATTCCATCAAATAGAGTCCTTCCCAAGTATCTCAGATAAGGGCGTTGTAATATAAGCATACAATTTTATAAAATTTTGGTAATATCCTCACAATTAGAGATGTTTTTGGGTTTGAGGCTACCTTTACACGGCCTTTTGATATTATATGGTCGATGTACTAAGTCATTTTCTTTTCGCCAAAAAATTAATTTGGTACTTTTTGCAAAAAAAAGATTATTTTAACATAGACAATACCTAATTTATGTGATTGAGGTGGTCCTTCAAGGTTTTACTGTAGTGTACATGTGTATATCTGTTAAAATTAGCAACTAGGGCCAAATTATATGTGATCTATTCAGTTGATTAAGGTAAAAATCCCATTGGATTCCTCTTTTCAAGAGGACTAAAATCAATCTAAAGATCGTCAAATTTGGTTAAGGAAATATTTCTTTATGCAAAAGACAATGCTCTAGGCTATATTATTGTTTAGGTGGGAAAAGTGAAAATTTGAATTTTGATTTTTCCTCCAAAATCATCATGTCAAATTGTATATAAGCGTGTTTCCTCATCCTCATTTGAGAAATTTCTTCACATGATTTATCCTCTCTGAAATAGCCACAACCACGAGATGATCTAAGAGAATGAGGAAGGGTCATATTGGTGTGTTGATTGGGTTTCTTGATGGTCCGAGTTTCAAAGGTTGAATGCATAATAGTTGAGGGTAAGTCTGTACCTATTTGTAGAAATTTTTGGGCTTATTTACCTTCTATTGCAGAGGAGAATTATCTCTAATTTTGATTGCAGGCATGAGGAAGAGTTGAATTCTATGGGAGCATTCTTTATGGTGAGAAATACCTCCCCTGGGTGGGTTTGACCTACAGGAGCCTTTCTCTAGTAGGGAAGAGGCCGTACTCTATTGTATAGTGGGTTGTAAAGGCATGTATCTTCCCAGGTGGGATGCAACCTTAATTTGGTGAAGTCTGGTAGATGTGGAGGCATGTTTTTGGAGAAGACTTGTGACAAAGGGAGGATATATTTTCTTTGCGAAATACCACATCAGTTGAAGGATGTTTTGGAAGTGTTTGAGTACTCTAGCAGTGAAGTCTCATACCCTTACTAGGAGAAACCATCAGCAGCAGTAATCTCCAACATTTAGGTGGATGATTGTTTAGGTTGGTCAACTTATAGGAGCTCCTTGATGAACTTCATGTAACCTTTTCTAGCCCAATATCCTTCAACTATATGACACCAATTTATGAAGGAATAGTTCGACTGATTCATAATTTTATTTTTATCGGGTCTTCTATTTATCTAAGGACAATGATTCTAGATCTTATAATTAGCAATACAATCTTGACTTGGATTATTTCTCTCTACCTCTCTATGCTCAACAATTTCATGATTATAATAAGAAGGATTGATAAAGGGTTTTTCCCATCTTGCGGTTTTTCCCTGGCTTCAGGCATATCATCGTGTTCTCTTGTCTCGGCTTGTCTTCTGGATCTATTTTTTATTTTCTTTCTTCATTTAGTTTCATTTATGATTCAAATGATTGCTAAGGAAAATAATATGGTTTAAATAAATCGGCTTCTATGGAATTCTGAAGTAACTATCTGATGCAAAGATCATGTAATTTTAACATGGTATCAGAGTGAGGAGAGGACAGGCCCAAGCTAGAGTGGAAAACCTTGTTGGCTAATACCATATGTTTTGTGGTATGCTGCAAAAGAAATGGATCTCAAAATCTCCAAATGAGAAAGATGGAGAAAATGATTTCACCTAGATAAGCCCTAATCCAATATTGAGTCTCAGCCCAAGGTATAATGAATTAGTTCCACATTTCATGATTTAGATGGATTCTGTGATGTGAGGATATGGATTAGGTCCCACTGTTTCAAGTCGTTTACATGCCTTGCTCAGCTATGACATGGAAATACATTGGAAGATATCATCCTTATAATTTATCTTCAAAATCAGTGAATTGTTGGTGCTTCATCAGGTTCTTTCAGCTTTGCATCATCAATCTAAGGAGATGTCAATGCATGCACTGCTTTTTGAAAGATCATACATTGATCCAAGATCAAGAGTTCAAATCTAGCCATTGTAATTCCAATGAATTTTAGCAATGCAAGTATCATCTCGTTAATTATTTTGTCTCAGCAGCCCATATATATTTTCAGCATTGATTGTAGTCTCTACTCTTAGTTCATTATCTAAAGCAGGTTGAATATAAGAGAGTGTGAAAAAATTAGGTCCTCTACCTATTCCAAGCACAACAATATGAAATTGAGATTTTTTTCTTTTAGGGTTGACATCAATCAGGGAATGGTAAGTCATTACTATCATCTATTTATCAACTAGCATCATGGGCAATTGCTACTTCAACTTCAAGTTTTCCAGATGCACTATACTATTGGCTTGATGTGTTAAGATATCATTAGATTATAATATTGGTTTTTCTGTATATATATAAGTACAAATTTAAATATATTCTCAATGACGACTATAGATATAGAAATAGGTCAGGATTCTTATGACACTGTATTTCTTTAACATCATTGTTGCATGATTGATCTTGGCTCTATGGATTTAGCATTGTATTTACAATACCGGAAAACCTAAATCATTGATGTTTAGTTCCAAGATGTTGTTTGATGTCTCAGTTAAAATATCATATGACTTCATTGGTCACTTCATAAAATCAATCTCTGGAAAGTCATATAAGCCTTGAAGACGTTTCAAGATTTTCCTCAGTAAGTAAGGAAGATTTGTAAGAGACATTTTGCTTTTGCACAAAGTTACATTAGAAGGCTTATATTGATATATGATTGATCATGTACAATCTTGTAATTCTGATAATCAAGATCATTATTTGGATACAGGGAATAATATGATCTGGAATCATTAAGTAATGGATATAATATATGATCTAGTTATCTATCCTTACAACTCACTTATTATCTACCTCCTTGTATCTATCTATATGGCACCTTTTCAGTCTTTATTTGAAGCATAGATCTTATATCAAGAAGTAGGGAAGTGCACACATTCAGAAGATGATTTATGAAAGTCGTTGAAAGTTCTCACTGTCCTTTTTCAAAATAAATCATATGTTCTGCACCAGTGATAGTTAAGGCCATCAATTGTATTCATGTCAAGAGTACTTCATGGAAATTAATAATTTCTATGAAGAATATTCCCATTATGTTTATGGATGGTGATATGGTATGCCTGCATACCTTATATGATCTAGTATCTTGTGAACAAGAAGATCAATGATAAAGGAAGTAACCTTGTAAACAATGACCTATGTTTGATCTAGTAGTGTTCCTATCATCAATCTTGCAACAAGAAGCATAGTTGACACTGAGTTAAGATTTCTATCATAGAATTGAAACTCTTAAGGAAGAATAGTCTTCACAAAATATGAAGGCATTATATTAGTCACCATGTATCATACGTATGGCATCAACATCTATGGCGATGTGTTTTAAATCTTGTAACCTGACAGTCTTGTTCAAAATCGAAGTTGTCTTCAAAACTCATTGGTCACTTCAGGGAATATTATCTTTTGGAAGGTTTTCTATTGAGAGGTATCTACAATGATCTCCTTGGAAATGAAATTACAGCACCTTTCATAAGAGGATCATCTATCCTAACGATAGAGCCTCATGCTAAGTCTCTTATCTCACATGGGAAGATCATGATTGAAGTTTATATGATCACCTTAAGAGGGAGTTATAAAATACATGAATTAATATCATATGGTTACACTCTCCAAATAATTATGCATCTATTGATGTTGTCACTCATTACATGCCAAGATTCTAGTGGTCATCTTCTTATTAAACTAGAATTATCAATATTTTATCACAGTAAGTTGTAGGGTTGTCATTATGTAAGAGCACATCTAGGTGCTATATCTTTTGGGATCCAACATGGATGAATCATTGACCGAATTCAGTTACTCTAAGAAATCATGGCTTATTATGAAGCCGCTCGTATTAAGGAATCTCTTCAGTGAGTCATTTTTTCTCACTACCATTACAAAAGATGTTTTTCACATAGCACTGGATATGGTTCAGTAGAGGACACTCATGTTTTATGGCATGCTTGAGTGATTGATGGACACTATTCACCCTGGAAAGACACGTATAGGATATGATCTCCCTAAGAGGAAGTAAGATCAATCAAATATCTTCTCCATCTAGATGTACAAGAAGCAGAATATTTCTATGTGTTCACTACATTTTGTTATAAGTTAATATGTTTGCATGCTGCAGAATGGAGTTGTGAAGCTCCCATTTGATCTAGCCTTGACTTTCAAAAAGAATCTTGGCCCTATTCCATATATGAAGGGACTCTTTGTTGAATATTTATCTATGGGAGCTCCTGTGGGCTTCGGGTACTTATTGAGCCACGCCACCATAGGATGAGTGGTTCACCCTTCCCTAGTGGTGTGTTGTGTACAAGGTGAGTGGTTCGCCTTCCCCTGTGATACCCCATGGTGATTGACATGTGTGTAGGGTGAGTGGTTCACCTTCCCCCTATCATCTCATGGTAACCCAACCAACCCTATGGCGTGTCACAATACAAATTCAACCTTGGAAAGAAATGTGTAAATTGTAAATTGGTTATCCAAGGTACACACATCTACTTCTAGGTTGCATGTACCTATTCGAGTGGCACATACACTACTTGTGGTGTGGACCTGATTGTCATACAATATTCTGCACATAATTAGAGGTGGCACACACATCCTTCAATATGATTTAGGTTTCCTCCTCTATTTTAGGGACATCCCTAGTTCCTTATTACAACCATGCTGACCCAGGTAAAAAATCCTTGATATAGGTATATCAACCCATGTATTCAATCTCGATTATGGGGATGTCACCACTTCTAACAAATCCTTGTCACAAGATTTTAAGCCCCCCATAATAGGAAAATCCCTCTTACAATGCATCATCAACACTCATAACATTTATCCAACTTTGAGTAGAACCCAATTTTACATACTGAAACGCTCACCAAGGTTTGGGGCACGCTTCCCGCACTTCCATGACAATGAAACTTTAAGTGAAAATTTTATAATGTCCCCAAAATAGATAAATGTGATGCAAAACATTTTACTTTTAATGAGGGACATTTCAAATATGTAAATTGGATATCGAAGGTTATGGAGATGAAAATCCATGAGGCTAACTTATGTTTCCTTCCATCATCAAACTTTTTATTATCAAATACAATTAGATGTATATTTATTTTTATATATCATTTAATCTCCATAAAATTTTGGGGTTGTCCCCACATTGTCTTTCACTTCTGCATTCCATAAACTTGGAGGAACAAAAGTAACACCTCCCATCTGAATTACTAAAAGAAACTAAGGTGGTTCAACTCTTGAAAGCATGTTGGAAACCATTTATACAACATAAGGTTGTCATTATCATATATTCTAAATTCAAATTTATGTCTTGTCAATTTCAAATTTTCATAGTATTTATAGTAGATCACCCTCCAAATAACCTTTCATCCAATTTTCAAAAATAACATCCCCACAACCACAACCACAAATATTTTATATTTTGATTTAAAATGATCAATATGAATTACTTAAATTGTATCCTAGAAATTTCCATTCAAACATTTTAAAAGTTACTTGCAATAGAAAACATGGAAAGAACCTAAAAGAAGTGACTGCACATTGTGAATAGCTATGGAATCTAGACCACAAAATTAATACAGATCAAGAATTATTAAATTTTACTAGTGAGAGACCTTTGTCAAAAAAAATAGTGAAGAGAAAATAAAATAATTTTCTGAAACTATTTTTGATCAAGTATTACACAAAAGAAAATGTAGGCAAAGAAATATAGAAAACAAATGAAAAACACCACCTTGTGAAGTGCTATGGATGAAAAATGTTTTCAAACAATAGTATAAATGGAAATTTGACGTGCCATCAAGAATATGTATTTTTCAGGACATATGTGTTTCTCTATAGAAGCATACAAAATAAAATTCATATGATAAAGAAAATAGAAAAAGTACCATAAAACATTATAATGCACCCGATAGAAAAATATTTTGCGGAAACCTTCTGCTTCACATTGAGTGAAATTTTTTTCTAATGACTTGTAAAGACATTATTCTTCTTATATACAATTGTAAGAGAATAAATTCTCTATAAATATTCCACTGCTGAAATACCATTTACCTTGAGGGATGTATTATGTTGAGGATATATCTCTGTCTCAATTTCCAATGTGAAAAGTGATGTCAGAGGGGGCACCAATGTGAGAGAGCATGGAGTTAACTGAAAACCTCGTTTTTGCAAACATAACTATATTATTAGCTACACTGATTGTAGAACATAGTAGATTAGACTTGAATCTCAAAATAAAAACGTACGATGGGTGTTTTGCATGTAGTATTGCTTACAAAAAAGGCTTTTAGTTCTTTTCATTTTCCGGTATTGTAAACAAAGTATTTGGTCTACAACCATCTAACCAAAACATAAATAAATAAATAAAACACACTACTTTCACACTAAAATAACACAACCATTTTATTTTAGCATGATATGGTATGATGCACCTATACCTTGTCTACAATTTTTCAAATAGTGTCCACCATTCATACAAAATCTATTCAAACATTTAACTATGAACTAAGAGGAAAAATACAGATAAAGGAGCATTGCAGCATAATCTTGATTACATTTCAAGAAAAATTTTGAAAACTGAAAAGATGAATAGAATTTCATTTACCTTTATATTATAAAATCATTTCAATATTATAATTAAGTGTCCCAACATATTAATGAAGGAAAAAAAACAACCAATTTTGGCTACGATGTCTGTGGGACCATCTTCCAAAGGGAAATCTCTTATGAAAATAGAATAGCATGCAGAAGAAACAAAAGAAAAGGCCAAACGATGATTGAAGCAAGAGAAAAAAGGTAGATACAGGTCTAATCTATAGTCGAGATAAGATAAAATAACATGAGAAAATTTTATTAATGTCCTCGGGTGACCATATGAGTAGGTCAATGGGGACTAAAAGACACACCCAATGTAAATACATGAAATGTGGGAGAGAAAATGGAACTCCATTGTAAATCGAAAGAAAAAAAGAGTAAAATATGACTAAAATAAAACTAAAATGAAATATAGGTATAATAGACTCTAGAGAATTTATAACATCCCATGAAATGATAAAAAAAGATAAGTGCGAAGTATAACAGTTGTTGGACTGTATAACTTCAAAGAAGGGAAGGGGAGATGAATATGAGACCAAAAAGGTTAGCATCTCTTAGATCTAATGGTCGATGGCGAGGGAGGTGGGCAACGAAATCTCTCCTTGTCCAGGTCTTTTGGAACTATCGGGAAATCCAATTGTATGATCATGGGGGAAGTAGAGGAGCGATGGCTATTGCTAACACCCGAGGTCGAAAGCAAGAGGTTTTTTGTTATTCTTTTTCCATTTTGTTGTGGATGGGGGGAGGTTTGGCAAGTGGAAGACACCAGCTTGCGCTGTCTCAAACCAATTCCTCCCTCTTTGAGGATAGCTCCACTATAGCATGGTACTGTATCTAAGAGCCAATCTCAAATATATTTTTGTGTCTCGTAAAAGGGGGGGGTGGGTGTTTTGGTAAACCCCAAGGTCTCACCCTTCTCCCATTTCTGACATACTGAGAATCTACCTACCATGTATTATTTCAGTGAGATGAAAAAAACCAAAAGTAAGAGTTAATAGTTCTAGAAATTCCTAGGTGAATGGAGTCATGTGAAACTTGAAATTTGTATGTAAAGATCTCCCTGATAAATATTGCTAGGCACCTTTGGTCTGTGTATCAGAAAAAAGTGAAGAGGAAACCCCTATAATCCCTGTATAGACAATGGTAATGTCCACTAAACTCACAGTAAATTAGGACTTAATGTCCATGAGTGGCTAATCCACGTTATGGCATCTGCATCTAGATAAGGCATCCTCACATCTAGGAAACCCTCCAGATGGTTGCCAACAGACTTCATCAACATCTACCCTTTTCTTTCCAATAGAGGAGCTATTGCACAAAGCTAGGCTTCATCAAAAAGTGCTCACCTAGGACATCGATCCAACTCACATCCAATCATCAACAAGAGATCATATACAAATCCCTATTGCTGCTCACTTTCCTATGATTTTGTGCACACTATTGTAACTTCCTATCTCTGGTTAGGATCCAAAAACGCTCCAAAAGTCTGCTACAAAATTCCTCCAATTAGTGTGTTCCCTTGTCACCCTTTTTCATCCTTCTATGCTTCCAATATGTTGATTAGGTCCCTAAGAAACCACCTCAAGGCACCCTATAGCTCTTGGAACAGCTACAACAAGGATTTTGACACCTAGACAAGGGGTTACACCTTTAGTTTGGGTTGTAGTGTCTCCTTAGGAGCTACGGCTATGTGAGAGAACCCTTACTATAGGTCTCCTGGCTTCACAATAGGCCTCCACACATGTTGTTGTTCCTACATCACCTATGGCACAAAAACAAATACCTAAACATGGTAAAAATGCACAGAAAATCCTTCAAACTAACCTCTTCTCCTACAGCTTGGTCAACAAGGAATGTGATGCCTTTTATTGCCTTTTCAAGCCTACATGTTGGCTAAAATAGGCCTATGACATCTACGTTATATCACAACAATAATTACACACCCAATCCATGAGAAACCCTCTCCAAAATGCTGCCAAAACAAGTCCTTATTTCAACTCTTCTCCCTGCTTCAATTCGTTGTCAAATCAGTTCCCAAATATGATATTTAATGCACTTCTTGAATGCTTAAATGATCACATATCACCTCATATTTATACTAAATAATATGGCTTCTTACAATGCCATATTTAGGGCTTTACACAGTTGTCTCAAGGCTTAATATCGTCAAGCGGACCTAGGCCATCATGAGAAAAAATGAACATAACCTTTAAAAATCTATAACTCCATTTCTACAACTTATAATTGGATGATTCTCATTTCATTAGAATTGTCTCACCGAGAGCTATCATCCTCATCCATCACATGTCGAAATGTGCTCATGGTTTTGGCCCAAATCTCGATGGGTGAAAAACCCCAAGCTTGGGTTCCAATCCCATAAGTGACTCTTGTGGAGCTTTTCCCTCCAATCCCTAAACCCTAGGGCTTGCAGTACCTCCCAAGCTACACAGAAATCAATAGCCCAGAGTTTACTAACTGAAAAAACTACATCTTCTTGGAAAATATAAATAAAGAAAAAATCCATTTTGGAGAGTGAGAATAAATTCAAGAAAACTCAAACCCCATTGCCATTCGAGTGCCAATGAAAGGTGGGAAAAGAACTAACGTTTATGGAAGTAGGACAAGGTTGTGCATAGCCTTTGAGGATGAAAAAAAAGAATGAATATAATAATATCCATGTCATCATTACATGGGTAGCAATTTGAATGAAATAAATGGGAAACCGGTATAGAACTTAATAGTCCCCCTACTTTTAATGTTTTCAGAAAAAATTCTAGGGAGACTAAATATGGATACTTCCCACTGGCATGGAATGACATATTTTGTATCTGAGTCTTCATATAATCAAATTTCAGACTACATGTATATGCAAAAAAAATGGAAACAACACTTGCACCAACCACGTTTGTAGCTTCATAAAGGCCCATGGTGTCCTTGAAAAATTCTACATACTCATAATAAGAAGCAAGCATGCCCATATTTAAGGCCATTGCTTTGAAGACTGTTGGACCCGCCCCTTTCCATAGGGATATAACCCCTTCATCAAAAATAGTATTTTATACTGCATGGAATTATTTTTTGTAATGTTGTCTCTATGCAACATGCAAAGTTGCATCTCCTTGCATGCGAATGAGAGCTAAATCTGCAGGACTTCCAACACATGCTCCAATAGCTCTTGTTTTCAATCCACAAAGAGCCTTCTTATAGAAATCTAGTGGTTTCTCATCATTAATGACAATTTATTTGTTTGTAAATATCCTAAATTATCCAATATGTGTCGTTGTATAGGTTTCCTATCTTAATGAACTAGCTAATAACCCCTTGTAAAAAGCACCAAATCCCTTGTCCCTCTTTGCAACATTATAACCTGAACCTTGACCCAAATAAATTCTTACCTTGATTATGTGCATAGGTTGGATCGCACACGTGGCGAGCATACCATAGGCTCGTCCATTGACAAATTTCTTCACTACATTCCACATGATTCCTCTCTTGGGCTTTTCCCCTGCCATCTCTCTAAAGGACTAGAACACGCGATCGATTTGAAATTTCCCTCCTTCCTCTTCTTGAAATTACCATTGACATGAGAAAAAAAATACAAGAAGAAGATATTTGATCCTCGTTGTGTTGCAATGCCTCCTATTGGAGGGGTGAATTAGCAGAAGCCTCAAATTTTAATTTCTCTAAGGATGACGAAAACAAATGTCTTCTATTTCGACTATCTCCTAACTGAAAGACACAATGATTAGAGCATAAATTTATTTTTAATAATATAAAAAGATTTATAAAATTACATTATTAATAGTACAACATAAAAATATTTATAAAAATAATATATATACTAGAAATTACCCCAAAATGTGCAAAGGTACATCGAAGGAATAAAATATTTGATAAGATAATCTCACCACTAATAAAGCCAACTAATTGTTATATGCATGCACATAAGTTCTATCAAACTCTCCACTGAAAGCGCCATGAGGCGAGCCCATTGCTCACAACCTATGTATGAGAACAAAGTGTTGACAAGCCTTTCCCTAAGTGTGCCACCCCCAAATATTTGTCTTTTCTAAGCTACACAGTGATGTTAGCCCTAGATTTATATCAGGGAATGAGATCGATATCTATTAAGGTACTAGATCCCGAAAACTCATATTCCCATTGTTGCCCCTTAGCATTTTGGAAAGTGTTCTTTTGGAGACAAATGAATGATCCAAGAAGTAGGCGGGAGTATGTGTACATCTCACATCTCATAAAGATAAGCATCTGTTTGATGGGAGATATTTGAACTTTTGAATTGGAGTTAGTTTATGAAAATCTTATCTTGGACTAAAATTTTTAAACATGGAGATAATCTTTAAAATTGATGTCAAAACAATCTAGACTCTCTCACAACACACTTCAAGGACCTATTTTTCCAAAACTCTTTTATGGATATTAAGCCTGACAAAATTGCACCGACATGGAAGAATTTCAGATGGGGATCTTATGCAATTTCAAAAAGACTAGACCACATATTTTTGAAGAAAGGTCTAGCTAACAATCTCACCAATTTGAGCCCATGGGTTCTTCCCTTGAAAATATTTGATCATTTCCCTCACTTGTTAGTCTAGACAGACATTTCAAAAGGGAACCCTACTCCCTTTAAGTTTAACCATTTTTTGTTGAATGATTCATAATTCACCCCAATGGTCTAAGACTTCTAGACAAAATTCAATCAGAGCATTGGAAATTCAGATGTGGACAATCTCTCTATAAGCTAAAAAAGCTAAAATAGGTAGTTCATTTATTGGCCTGTCATCTAAAAAAATAAAGGAGTAGAGAAATTATACAAATCAAAACCCATATTAAATATTTTGAATATCAACATTCAAAAAACTACTCCTCGGAGGCTTCGAAATAGAAATGAGCATAATTTGACACAAAAAAGGTAGATACTTTTGCGTGAAGCATAGGAATGGCAACAGAAGAGTCGTAAAATGTGGATTGATGAAGGGGACAGAAGTACTAGATATTTCCACAACTAGACTTCAAGGGATTTCATGCAAAATTCTATTTTGGAAATCAAGAATGATGCTAGGGAAATTCTTTATGGACAAAATGATATTCAAAAAGAAACATTCAGACATTTCCAATCATCACTGAGAGTAAGATATGGTCCTTCCTCTCAAAAATATATGGAATTCGTTTCTCTATATCCCTAAATAGTTGACTTAGAGAATCTCCTCAATATTTTATAAGGAGTATGAAGTCTCCTTATTATTTATGAATGAGAAAGGATCTATACCCTAAATCAAGTGGGAATATAGTTCTCCTCTCTGGTTAATAGGGAGTAATTATAAACATCACATTTGTATTATCCTCATCATGTGTTCTGTGCTAGGCTGGGACTAACAATCGTACATATAAATGGAGGGCATGGAGGAATAATGGTGAATGGAATATTGAATAAATATATATGATTTACTTGATGAGATAAAATCAAAAATAAGAAGTGGAATGACACTCTTTGAGGACTGGAGAGGTATCCAAGACAAGAGTGGTAAAAAAGGACCGATATTCTTTGAGGATTGGGAGTCCAAGATTTTAATATTCCTAAAAGGACATACCTATTGCACATCTGAGTGGGGTGTTCCTCAATTCAGAAAGGAAATTGCCAATGCACCCACCCATACCTCAATTTAGAAATAAAATTGCTAATACAGCCATTGGTAAAGAATTTGGACCTTTTAGGGATTGATGGTTGGAAAATAATTGATTCTTGAACCTTTCTTTGGAAAAGAATCTGAACATTTTTTAGATTCATGATTGAAACTCTTGCAAAGGCCATGCTACTTTTCTATCATCCTTATCAGTTTTGTTCATGTCATTTGTCCAATAGATATTCAATATTTATGGAAAAATCAATCTATACTTCTCGTATTTGGGGATAAATGCTTGCAAAAATATCATTTTTTGAAAGACGTATACCTACGAGGATTTGAATTAAGTCATTCAAGTGTTTTAATTTATGTACTATTTTAAATATCATAACCACAACATGTAGCTGCATTTATCATTAGTCTGTAGGGACATGTCCCCTGCATTTCCTGCATCCCTTCACTCCAGGGAGGGGAAACATAGATGTCTTAACGCATCACTGGGATGTAAGAAATAAGCAGTTTTCCATCCTCAAGATGTCCCACTATCTCGAGGGGATGTCCCAAGACATTTCCAGGTGCTATAGTGATTCCATGCTATACTCAATGGAATTGGGGAGTGCCACTGCATGTTTTAACAGTTTAATGGTTTTGTTAAACACCACTTTTTATCCCATCTTCATTTCTTCTATGTCCTGGAAAATACCATTTTCCATGCAATTTCAACAATTTCCAAGATACGATAGGATGTTAGATATTGACTTAAGTACCATGAATATGTTTTCAATTTGCAAAAATTGTCTACGAAAGAGTCCAAAACTTAAACAATTCCATAGAAATCAATACAAAAACAGTTTCCATAAAATCTAGTAACATATAAAATTAATATAAATTCCCTTCAAAAGAATTTCACATTAACTACACTTAATAACAGTGTTGCATGACACAAATTTGGAAAAAATAAGTGAGGATCTAAAATTTTACTTGATAAAAAATAGTTGAAAAATATATCAAATGAACTAGAAAATTTGGTACCTACAGTTATATTTTTTGAATGAGTGGATAAAAGAAATGAGAAGGCAGAAGGAAAAGAGACATGGCTTTCCATTTCGAATTCCCAGTAGAATAAAAACAACCATGAAGCTATTTTGTATAAAACAAGGTAATATCCAAAGGGAGAAGGTTGACGAAAGAGAGTGAGAGAAGAAGAGAGTGTGCAACGAAATTGAAGAGAGTTGAAGAAAATAATAAAGCTGCAAGAGGTTAGAGAGAGTGACTGAAGAGAATGCAGAAATAAAGCAGTGAGGCAGAGAAGAAAGAGGAGCTGAGTAGAGAAGAAGGAGGAGCTGAGCAGAGAAGAAGGAGAAGCTGATAGAGAATTTGAGAAGATGTAGAGATGATATAGGGCAGGTATGAGAATAGATGAATAGTAGAGCAGATGGAACAGAATAGAGTTGATATCCAAGGTAAATAAGCAAGTGTTTCTTTTTGAAAGAGTAAGGAAGTTGGAGCTTCCCTATCAGGTTGTAGCTTGATAGATGTCAGTTGTCACTGACTGAGGTTGGAGCCTCCTGTAGGTTGGTGCCTGCAGAAAATAGATGGGAGTTGGTGCTTCCACATCAATTTTTAGCTTGATAAAATGTTAGTTGTAGTTGACTGAGGTTGGAGCCTCCTGTAGGTTGGTGCCTACAGAAAATTGATGGGAGTTGGAGCTTCCTTGCAAGTTGTAGCTTGTAGAATTGAGGTAGGAGCCTCCTCTAGGTTGGTGCGTATAGAAAATCAGTGGTGAGAGGGAGTTGGAGCTTGCCTTTGCATCAAAACAATAATAAGATGTGGTTTTCTCCCTTTATGGGTTTCCACTTATATCTGGTGTCTCTGTGCATGATGTCTATGTGTTGATGTGGTTTATCTAATATGCTTAATACATGTTGCTTACATATTAAGACTACTGTTACATAAAAAAATCTTCTTGATACTTTCTACTCACAAATTAAGATTGATCACATATTAAGTTGATCATGAAAGAGAAGGTGTAGATAAGTTTTAAGTGAAAATTTTTAAAAGTCCATGTATGTGTTAAACTGATTCACCCCCCCCCACCCCCCTCTCTTAGTTTAACTAAGGGTTCAACAATTGGTATTAGAGCTGGTTCCTTTGGTGTAAGCTTAATAGTTTGAAGGAGATTTTATTGAGTCATGGAGTCTCAAAATGCACCTGTGTTAAATACAACAAACTTTCCTGAATGGAGAGATAAGGTTAAAACAGGATTATTGGCTTATGAACCTGAAGTATGGAAGCTTGTGTATGATGGTTACGGCACAGACTCCCCCAAAGTGAAAGAACAACTGAGGAATTCCAAGGCAAAATGTGTGATATATAACAATCTTCATAACAAGGATCTTGAGTTAATAATGGATTTAACTTCAGCAAAATAAATCTGGGACAGACTGCATTTCATGCATGGAGTAGACACTGAGGATTGCATTGTCAAGAAGGAGAAGAGAATTAAGAAAAAGAGAAATTCATGTCAAAAAGAAGATGTTCAATCAAATGAGGTACCTGCTAGTGTGAATGGTAGTAAGAGCCATGAAGAAGTTGCAGTTGAAGAAAAAGCCAAACTTAACACTACTTTGACTGAAATAGAAAGACTGAAGAACGAAAACAAAGACCTGAAGACATTGGTGCAAATATGTGATGAGAGAGAATATAAAGATAAGAAAGAAATTATTGGTCTAAAGACACATCTTGAAGAAGCAAAGAAAGTAGAAGACACTCTGCTACAACAAATGAGAGAGAAAAGTCAGGAATGTGAAAGATTGGAAGAAGAAGTAGTGAGCTTGAGAAAGAATTTAGAAAAATCCCAAAGAGACTTATTAATGAATACTCCTCAGATGAAAATCTCTGGACAGTTGGACCAAATTCTAAAAGCTCAAAGGTCTCCTCTCATAAAGGCTGGAATAGGATATGAAGGAGAAACCAGTAAGCCCAAGGTAGAAGATAACAAGAAAATCATCTTTGTACAAGCTGTAAAGGAAAATGAAGCAACTCAGAAGATTCCCACAGAAGAAGAAGTTATCAAGAACAAGATTTGTAAAAAAACAAACAGAATCAAGCAACAACATGAAAGAACAGAGAACGATAGGATGAAAAAATCTACTGCTAAAGGCTCATATGCTCCTAAGGATGAATTGAACAAATTCGGAAGATGTCAAAGGAGGTTCCTCCCTCCTATGAAAAATAGCACATGTTTCTCTTGTCATAAACCAGGACATAATGCAGCACAATGTAAGACAAGACCTATCAACTTCATCCAGCAAAAGATGCAGCAAAAGAGAAGACTACCTCAAGCACACAAATGGAAAGGACAATATTCCACCATGTACACAAATCATTTCCATGGCTACTGTTATGCATGCAATGAATTTGGACATAAATCTGTTAATTGTAAATTTTGTTCAAAAAGGGGAATGAAATATTATACATCAGCTCAAATATACTTTGATAAAATAAGATGTTATATATGCCTCAAGCTTGGCCACAAAGCAAAGGACTGTAAACTATCATATATATTAAAGAACTCTATACATATGATGGAATCAAAATAGACCAATCAAAACTATGAATCGGAAAGGAGTGCAGACATTATGATGAACCCCAATAGAGTATGGAAAGAAAAGAGAAAGGGTGAGCCTGTTACCTCAATAACATAATGAGTCTATCATAGTCTTAGGGGGAGCTGCTCTAGAAAACAAAGCAAATATCCAACCAGTAATATATATGAAGCAACATCCCAGGGGGAGAGAAGTGCATATATAGACCCCATGAAAGTAGTCTAAGAAGAGCACCTTAGAATGAGAACAGCTACGAGATCAGGAAGAAAAAGGAAATTCCTCTAAAAGAGAACTATAGAGAAAGAAGATCATCTGAAGTATTAAGTAGCTGCTAGATTGATGGAAGAAGAGAAGAGAGCAAGAAGCCATGATGATAGAGGAAACCTTAGCAATGAACATATAAGCTAAGAAGACTTTAGCACCTTAAATGATGATCACATTGTGCATCATATTGCTAGAATTGACAATGAATCACATTAAGAAGAATGAGTAAGAAAAGTGCCTTTCATCATTAATATCAGTACATCACTCATCTATGAAAAGTCCCCTTGGAGGAGTACAGTCAAGTAAATGATAAATTTCTGAGTGATCTGTCCATGAAGATTCATAGTATAGAAATTGGAGATGTCCTTCTAAAGATCACTATTTTAGAACAATTGAATTGTATGTAAAGCAGCAATGGTTCTAGAGTAGTCCTAGAAAACAAAATGTTGTGACTTCCTCTGAGTAAAATGACAGAAAAAGCAAAAGATTAATGATTCCAAGATCAGATTCAGTATATTGATGATTGTTGTTGAAAACAGTGGAGAGCTCAATAATAGAATTTATGAAGGATGTCTTAATTATGGGAAAATGTGCAAGATGAAGTAAAATCTCTGCATGGTTTATCAAATTAATATCAATTGGTGTTTAGGTACAAGCAGCATGCTTATCAACAGATTGCCTAGCATTATCAGTGGAGCAGCAGTATGATACAGGTCGACAGGATCAAAGAACTATGGAAAAAGAACATCAAGGTAGTATTCCCAGCATTATATGGATTCTGCATTCAACATGAAAAGGTTAGAAGTAGAGCTAAGGATCAGCATTCTGTTTACACTTGAAGCATTATATTCAACTTTGAAGCAGTATTTTATTTTATACGATTGCATGCCCTTCTGAAGTCAGTACATATATAACTTCAAGGTCCCTTTTCTTAAGATCTTTCATAAAACTGTGAGAAAGTACTGATTCATCACAAGCATACTTCAGCAGAAAGGAATTGCTAGTAATCCACCTTTAAAGAGAGATTGATTACTGCATGATTGATAAGTGAGACTGACTAATACACTGAATGTATCTAATCCCAAGGTTTTGTTGTGAAAGTTCATTATGCAAGCAGTAAAGGCATTTGATCTCTTAGATCAATTCTAGTTAATTCATTGATCACATCAGTAACATGGACCTGCAGCTATTAAGTGTAATATCATTATCAGCATCCTGGCTCATATCATCACCAACAGGCAAGAAAAGTGAACCACATCTATAACAGACATATTGGTTTTATCACAATTGAACAAATGTTGTACTACAGATGATTATTGCAGAAGAAGACATATTCCATCGACAATCTTCCTCGCCAGAAATGTATTAGCACACTACATTAGATAGAGACTGACGTATATTTGAAGCATTATCAGTATTTTAGGTTTAATCCAATGATGCATATCTGATTAGATAAAGATGGTACAATGTGTTCTATGAAGTGTCATTATCCTCACTTTCAGCTTTATACAAGTGAAAGGAGTCAATGCCTTGGGATTGTATCAACTTGTAGTGTACATTCAAGATCAATAATCCTCAAAAGTGTTCTCTCAACAACTATTTTGCACCAGTTTGGAGTAGCAGGGTACAAAGTCAGAAGAAGAAGGCCTAAACGCATCCCAGAGAGAGGAAATTCAGAGATAGAATTTACACTAAGAAGATGTGCAACCCTTTTCCATTGATGTCAATGGGGGAGGAAAATCAGATAGACAGAGGAAGCATTGGATTATTGGTGGATGTGTTGCCATCAATGCCAAAGGGGGAGACTATTGGAAATGTTGTCATTGATGGAAAAGGAGTACAAATGAGGAAAACCTGAGGCAGAAACAAGGCAAAGAGAGTAGCATAGTAGCAAGATGTAGAGAGCGTCGAGCAGCAGAGACAGGGTCATTTAAAGAAGCAGAGGTAGAAAAACCAGAATTAAGGAGTAGCATCAGTCAAGCAGCAGATGAAACAAAGAGAGAAGCAAAGTAGCAGAGAGGTAGAGGCAGAAAACAAGTAGCAGAGGCAGCAAAGAAGTGAACAAAAGAAGTAGTGAAGGTAGAAGCAAAAAGGCAAAGGCAGAGGCAGAGGCAAAGCCGTTATCATAGAAAGGTAGAGGCAGAGGCAGAGCCGTTATCACAGAAAGGCAGAAGTAGAGGTAGAGCCCAGCCGGAAAACAACGAATATAGAGGAAGAGATGAATAGAGGCAGAGCTGTTATCACTGCAGAGGCAGAGGTAGAGCCGTTATCACAGCAGAGGCAGAGCCGTTAGCAGAGCAGAGGCAGAGCAATTTCATACATAAATTCCGGGAATCTTAACCCAAGCAGTAGGTATATATATACAAACAAATTCCGAGAAACACTACCCCCACTGGAAGATACACTAAAGATTGGAGCAGCAAAGTATATATATATATAAATCTCATTCCGGGAATCGTTACCCACGCTGGAGGAAACACTAAAGCTGAAACATAAAGCTTATATATATGTAGCGCATTACAAATATTGCACCTTATACACAAAGGTCCAAACCATAGATATTTATAGGGTGCGCAATATATAAAGGTAGGGTGCAATGCATCGTGGGCCCGACGAGAAATGTTAGTCTTAAACCATTGGCAAAGTATATCTATGGGTAGCGCGGTATATAAAAAGAACCTATGAACTTAATCCAAAGTTAACTCGCTATTGGGACCCTCTCAAATTGCATCGGAGAAAGCAGCGGAACATGCAAACAAGAAGTTGCGATTGCGATTGAAATCCCGGACCCAATGGGCATATAAACTACAATTCATATATACTTGAGTTCCCGTGAATAGTGACTGATCCCATCGGAAAAAATTGGAATATTGGAACATACAACTGGAAGTTGTGATTGCGATCAATTGCAATCGGAAGCAGTCGAAGGATAATACACTAATCGCATCAGAGAAAAACTGTGCAGCGGAACATATAAACAAAGAGTTGTGATTGCGATTGGAAGTTCGGACCCGATGGACTTATAAACTATGATTTATACAAGCTTAAGTTCCGCATAAAAGAAAATGATTCATCGCATTAGAAAAATTCAGTGAACAGGGTATCAATCGCATTGGAGCAAGGCAGCTTGCCATTGCGATCAATCGCAATCGGAAATCTATGGAGGGTATCAATCGCATCGGAGCAAGGAAGCTTGTGACTGCGATAAATCGCAATCGGAAACCTCTGGAGGAGAAATATATCGCATCGGAAAGCATGGAAAGTGGGCCCGAAAGGGCATCTGTTAAGTATTAACATGATTCTTTATTGTTATAGTGGAAGTGGTAGTTTGTTTTTAAAACTTTATATAAATATGCCGATTGTTGAAATGTGCCGCGTGGTCTGTGGACCCACGGGCCTCAGCTTAAGGAGGAGGGCGATTGCTAATATAAAACAATTGTGATTTGTGCAATCGCATCGAGCCATAAAACAAAGGTTGTGGTGTATGTGTGTTCCACTTGCGGAACTCACCACATCAACAAGACACTTGTTGTGTGTAAAGCATTGGAATTTTCACAGAATTGAAGTTAGCAGTTACATATATATATATATATATATATATATATATATATATATAGAAAGCGCTGATATAAAAAGCACAGTTACAAATGTATGGCATATGGCCATTACCCTACAACAGTGAATAAGGAAACAAACAGAGACGAAAGGGACAAAGGCAGAGTCAAAGAAAAGACAAATGCGCAGCTAGCCAAGAGGATGAATGAGTGAGTTGGAGTTTTCATTGTAATTGAATGTAAATGATTTTTAATTTACATTGTTGTGATGCATTGGCAAGTCTCCGAAAGAGAAAAAATATCCCACTGTAATTTTAAATTGGTACCTACAGTTATATTTTCTGAATGAGCGGATAAAATAACTAAGAAGGCAGAAGGCAAAGAGACATGGCTGTTCATTTCGAATTCCCAGTAGAATACAAATATCCATGAAGCTATTTTGTATAAAACAGGGTAATATCCAAAGGGAGAATTTTGACAAAAGAGAGTGAGAGAACAAGAGAGTGTGCAACAGAATTGAAGAGAGTTGAAGAAAATAATAAAGCTGCAAGAGGTTAGAGAGAGTGAGTGAAGAGAATGCAGAAATGAAGTAGTGAGGCAGAGAAGAAAGAGGAGCTGCGCAGAGAAGAAGGAGAAGCTGATAGAGAATCTGAGAAGATGTAGTGATGATACAGGGCAGATATGAGAATAGATGAACAGCAGAGCAGATGGAACAGAACAGAGCTGATATCCAAGGTAAATCAGCAAGTGTTTCTTTTTGAAAGAGTAAGGAATTTGGAGCTTCCCTATCAAGTTGTAGCTTGATAGATGTCAGTTGTAGCTGACTGAGGTTGGAGCCTCCTGTAGGTTGGTGCTTGTAGAAAATAGATGGGAGTTGGTGTCACACTGGTTAGCCGATAAAATGTCGCTAGGGAATGACTGAGGTTGGAGCCTCCTGTAGGTTGGTGCCTGCAGAAAATTGATGGGAGTTGGATCTTCCTTGCAAGTTGTAGCTTGCAGAATTGAGGTAGGAGCCTCTTGTAGGTTGGTGCCTACAGAAAATTAGTGGTGAGAGGGAGTTGGAGCTTTCCTTTGCATCACAACAATAATAATATGTGGTTTTCTCCCTTTATGGGTTTCCACTTATATATAGTGTCTCTGTGCATGATGTCTATGTGTTGATGTGGTTTATCTAATCCGCTTAATACATGTTGCTTACATATTAAGACTTTTGTTACATAAAAAAATCTGCTTGATACTTGCTGCTCACAAATTAAGATTGCTCACATATTAAGTTGATCATGAAATGAAGGTGTAAATAAGTTTTAAGGGAAATGTTTTAAAATTCCATGTATGTGTTAAACTGATTCACCCCCTCCCTCTCAGTTTAACTAAGGGTTCAGCATTCCCATGATCAATCTTCTTGAACACGTATTCTAATTACTACACGGAACATCTCTAGGGGATATTTGGCTTATATGGGGGATCTTTGTCACCATGGGTATGTTTTACATGGTAAGAATGGGTCTTGGGGAATGTACTATTTTGAGGGTAGGAGAAAAAAGGGCCTTAGGCCCTAAATAAATATTCTTGAGTTCAAGGAACATGAATTAACCCCTAAACAACCACATAGATACTCTATAAGGGATATTTGGATTTCAACTTGGATATGGTAGTCATGGCATGTTATTATACATAATTAAAGAGACACAAGAATTGTTAGTATGTATGGGTTTATAATAATATTGTGTACACATTCTAGGAATGTGAATGCATTATTAGAATTCTTTAACATTTTTGTAATGCATGTATCTATAGAATATTATGGCTTTAGAGTAAAGTTCTAGATTTATATCAATTTACCATGTATAAATCAACATACTTTCAATTAAAATTAATGAAATCATTCTCTATGAATCTAGTGAAATAATCAACCATGGTATGTAACAATGCCACCAAAAACCCATAACAAATAGTGTTTCCACAATTAAAAATTACTAAAATAAATGACTAATTCATATACTTGTTGTACTTGTTATTTGATCATATTTTTATTCTTGGACTATAATAATCATTTACGTTAATCATTATTGATTTTGTCACCTATTATCTAGTCATATATTTTAATCCTTGACTAAATTAGTCATTTAAGTTAGTCATTTTTAGTTTACTCACTTATTATCTAGTCATATATTTTATTCCTAGACTAAATTAGTCATTTAAGTTAATCGCTTTTAGTTTAGTCACTTATTATCTAGTTGTATATTTTATTCCTAGACTAAATTAGTCATTTAAGTTAGTCAATTTTAGTTCGGTCACTTAAAATTCCTCAAATTTAGTTGTAATTCACTTGAAATAATTGTGATGACTAAATTTTTTAGTCACCTAGTCTCTAATTTCATCATTTTATACTAGTGTTTGTGTTTCTTCCAACAAGCGTGCCAAGGTGATTTGATAAGCGCACTACAATTGGGATGTTGAACACTTCAAAGTAGAGAAAACAATGGAAGTGCTATAAAATTATTTTTATTGGCCGAACCTTCCACATGATGTTGGGAAGTACATCATATCTTTCACTTCTTGTGCCATTTCCACACTGACCATCAAGAAGCAAGGGCTATATACTCCTCTTACCCCTCCTAGTTTACCATGGGAATCCATCTCCATGGATTACATGTCGAGACTCCCTTTGACTAAGCATGGCAATGATTTTGTTTTCGTGGTCCTTGTCTGCTCAACTTAGTGTTCCTAAATTGATATCATAAATTGTCAACCAGGGCTAGTAAACTGCTGAAGTGAAGTGCACTATATGTGCCTAGGTATTTTTTTCCTACTTTGTTGTGTTTAGTGCTTTTATAGTGTTTTTGATTTTGTGGTTTTGTGTTTTTTTTTATGCTAAGAGGAAAAGAACTAAGTGTTGGTAAAGAGAAGTTGCTAGTCACACTGAAACAAAGAAAAATATATTTTAAACTATGTATGGCACTTGAGAACAGAAAATGCAAAACTTAACAAAAAAATAACTCATAGCTTGAACTCAATAACTCATAACATGAACTCAGTCCAATTCATTCGTTAGAAATATGTTGGAATAACTTGAGAAAAGGATAAGTTTAATGCAATGAGGTTCTTCTAAGTAAACAACAACCTACAATATCACAGAAAAAATCTCATCCATGGCTAGAAATTTGTTGTAACACATTTGGAAAAGATAGTCTGCAACATAGTGAGGTACTCTACTCTAACCTATGAAACTGAAATTAATCCATTCTACAACTCTAAATATCACTGTTAAGCCTCATTAAAGAGTTAGAAATATTTTGGAAGAGATTTGGAAAAGAGGCAGTTTGTGAGATTATGAGAAATTGCAGAACAATCAAGACTTCAAAATGACACTACCAATTCTTGTTCCTATGATAATGATGTATTAGTAGAATTTAAGAACAAGAGTAGTTTGTAAATAATGAAGGTCGTTAAGTCTAATTTAACAAAACGAGAATACAACTAACTAATAAAACTAGAAATACAATGGATAGAACTGAACTAGAATGCAATCATTCAAACTTAAAATACAGTGAACAGAATTGAAATAGAGTGCCATTAACCTCTGGAGTACTACAACTGAACTAAAATGCAACTAATCTCTAAAATACTACAGCTATATCTCATTCAGTGTTAGTGATATTTTGGAACAATTCGTAAGAACAAGACTAGCTGTAACATTTGATGTCAATGAGCATAAAGACATAAAGTTCAGAAAAATGCAACTAAGCTCTAAAATACTACAACTATGTCTCATTCAGTGTTAGTGATATTTTGGAATAATTCATAAGAACAAGACTAGCTGTAACATTTGATGCGAATGAGCATAAAAACATAAAGTTTAGAAAACTACTTGAATTAGGAATGAAACAAGGCTAAAGTTACCTATCTCAATAGTATGCACAGAGCTTCTCGGGCAGTAGGGACCCTCTACCACCAGATTAGCACACAAATCTACTCAAGATTGCTTCAGATCTGGTATTAAAGTTACTCTTCTTTCATTAAAGGAAAAATACTTCAAAATAGAGTATTACGGTCTTTTGAGATCTAACAACAAAACATCAATCTAACTAACTGTCTCTCGGTCTCCTAAGTCATTCTTATAAAAGAAATACATAACTACCCTTGAGAGGAAATAGGGATAAGTGTATTTCCCAATTAAAATAAAATTATAACTCTTGTGGAAGCCTCGTACTCTTGCTAAAGACATCTATAGAGTTCTTGTCCTGATAGAAGTCTACCTCTTAGTTTTGATTTCTTCCACATGCATAACCACTTGGAGGTTTTTACGCAAACTTTGTAGAGGACAAGTAATGATGTAGATGAAGTCTGGATTTCAACCATATGTGTTTTTCCTCTAATTGACACCTGTAACCTGTGTAAACATGAAGATAGCTGCAGAATAGGCGACTGGCTACAAAATGGCTGCATTCTATAGCTGAGTCTAGTCAAAAATTACTACAACAACAAAACCATAAAAATATAGAAATTCAGTCATTGTATGCATTCCTAAAGTGACTTTAATCAATCCTATTGATCTTTTAAGCCTATAATTGATAAGGGACAAAGGAAATGAAGTGAAAATTGGTGAAAGGAAAGGAAACCTTTGGGGCTCAACATACCCCCACTGCAAATCTTTTGCATGTCCTCATGCAATCAATTCATGTATTCTGAGACTTCTACTAAGACATCTAGGCTCCTTCTTATGCTTTTCCTGATATTCAATGGCCTCCTACGCTTCCTTATGACCAACTTGAATCTCAAATTTATAAGTGCCCTGCTCAACTTTTTGTTTTTCTTCTTCAACTTCTCACTGGCCTTGTACAGTTTTTCCATTTGCAGAGAGAGAGTTGTATTCATATCACTTTTCAGCTTAACCTGCTCCCTTAAAATTTCATTTTCATTCTTTATATACCTGTTGAGTACTTCTAGTTCATATTTGTATCTTCTTAGTACATCAATTGCAGATTCTGGTGGGCTAGGAGTTCTTCCTTTATTTCCTAAGGCTCTCTTTTCTAATGAATCAACATAATTATAGATTTGTTGTTGTGCTGGGTCTATCTCTAGAGTTCCTTCATCAAGATCCTATTCATACTGGTACTCAAGTGATCTAGCAGTTGGTGTCTCTTCATCCTCAATGTTTATGATTCCCGTTTGTCTAACCTCTGTTTTCTTCAATATACCTCTAAGCCTGTGGCTTCGTCTTGGTTGAGATGGTCCTTCACCTCTCTCCTTGGCATACCTTCTTATCATCTTCTCCTTTTTAAGTTGTTTCTTAATTTCAGCCAATTTCTCAGAAATTATATCCTCACTGTCCTCTTGTATGGACTTATCAGTTTTAGTTTCAACAGATTTGGAAATTTTCCTTCTCCTGCTTCTTCTTGTGAGTTTTCATTCAGATGGAGATTCCTTGGGTTTTTCAAAGTGATTCCTTACTAGGAACTCATCCCAATTGTCTCCCACCCTTCTCAAATGGTGTTCAATTAGGATTTTAACTAATCCATGGTGATACAAAGTGGTTTCCAAGAATTGAACCCTCTTTTGAACATTAGAGGCCATTCTCTTTAGGCTATGAAGTAAGAAAAAGGGTAAATTGATTTCTTCATCTAAGAAATGCATCATTAGCCGAATATGATAAATATATAAGGTACCAAACCTTCCCTCACAAGTTATAAACTTTTGCAAAATGTTCAACATATTCCTCCATTTATTCTTCAGTGTTGAGCTAGGAACGCCCTTCTTAAAAATTGAAATATCCATAACTGGTGTTTTGAGCATTTGCCTCCATGCCTCATTATGAAATTCCTTATTTTTGAACCGTCGTTCACCTTGCCTAGGTAATTCTACTGATTCTGAAATGAAATATTCTATAATAATGAATTTAACATCTCCTATTTCAACTTCTGCTCCATTGAAGGACCGTGCAAATGTCTTAGTTACCTCTTTATGAAAACCATTGAATTTTTCCAAAAACTGTAACCACCCATCCTACTGCAGCATTTCTCTAATCTGTGGGTAACCCTCTAAGTATTTGGTTTCGACTGGTTCAGACCTTACTATGAGACCCATGGCTTCTCTTCTCAACCTTCAATTTACTGCTCTTCTATCCACGGTGAAAATGGTTGTTAGAGAGTTGTTTTTACCCCAAAGGTGCCTTCTCTGTTTATGCAGTAAGAATTATCCACGGAAGGATGACATGAAGAGGTTATAGAATGAGTGAAATATGGTGAGGGTGATTCACACGAATTAATTAGTTTGAGAGCCATCATGGAAGAAAATACCACGGAAACATCTCGTGAGAAATTCAAAATCATCACTGAATACTTCGGGCTAGTGACGTGATTGAATAGGTCACTTCAGTACTTAACCATTAAGTTTTAAATGATGATTTTATATGGCAGAATGGAAGGGATTTTGTCCAAAGTTTCTATGATAGGTTTAATAGGCATGATCAACATGAATAATCAAAACAAATTTTTGAATCATACATGACTTAACTATACTATAACTTTCATATTCTGTCATCATAATAATTTCACAACTTTACCTTTGTCTTTCCTTTAATTTTTGTGGTTTTGATATGCTTTGTCCTCCTTTGAAAATCATTGATTCTTTAGTCTTCATAATCCCTTTGATTTTTCTTGTTGACATAGGTGTGCAAGGTCAATTTGTTGCTGAACAGGTGGTTGCTGGATTGTTGCCTGGAGGGTATCTGGCTGCAGAATGTCTTACTGCAGAATATCTGGCTGCAGAATATACCTGTAGGAGATTTGAAACATGGAATGGAATGTTGTATGAAGTGAATTAGAACGGATCATGAAATATGGTTTAATGGAGCATGAGTGAAGTGAAATGTAATGGAATGAAATGGATCATAAATGTAAAGTGGAGTGAAATATGGAAAGTGGCCTGCAACTTATGATTTGTAATATTCAATTGCAGAAAGAGATCAAATTTTAAAAATCTAAGATGAAAATGAGGTGGACCATGGAATGGAGTGAATGAAATATGAATGAAGTGAGACATGATGGAGTGAGAATTATGATTTTGTGATAGATTCTTGCAGAAAAAGAACAAATTTGAAAAGCTAAAGTGTCAGAAGGATTTTGATTTTCACTTTATCTTTTCTGTATAAACATGCTAATCAGTGATTAGTTTTCATGTTTATACTTTTTTTTTTTTTCATGCATTTGAATTCAGAAAATTCAACTAAGTTGATGAAGAAGAAAAAATGTTCTTCATTAACTTCACATCACTGTTTTCCTGGAATCTCTTGACAAATTCTTCTCTTGAAAGTGGCTTATGATACAGGTTCAATCTATGACCATTTACAAGAAAAGTGACCTTCTCTTCATCTATTGTCCTGATTTTTATTGCTCCATTGTCAAAAAATTTCATAATTTCATATGGCCCAAGCCAATGTGGTTGGAATTTACCTTGAAAATATTTGAACTTTGAATCAAACAAGAGAGCCCAATCACCTTCTTTGAACTTCTTTTCCTTGATGTACTTATCATGCCATCTAGTCCTTTGCTGTTGGACTATACTTGTTTTCTGGACTGCATCTTGTCTGATCTCATCCAATTCATTAATCTGCTCCAATCTATGCTTTTGTGCCTTTTTTATATCAAGTCCTAGCTAAACTGCCATTTTAAAAGTTTGAATCTGAAACTCTATGGGAAACAAAACTTGTTTTCCATAAACAAGTTCATAAGGGGTATGACCTGTTGTGCTTCTCCATGTAGTTCTATAGGCCCACAAGGCTTCAGGAAGCCTGTCTGCCCAATCTCTTCTATGTAAATGAATAGTCTTTGTTAGGATCCCTTCAATAACCTTATTAGTAGATTCCACTTGACCATTTTCTTGTGGATGATAGGGAGTAGATTTTTTGTGTCTAATTTTGTACCTCTCCATAATTTGTTCCACTAGCCTTGATGTGAATTGAGCTCCTTGATCTGTAACAATTTCCCTTGGGACACCAAAATGAGTAAAAATATCCTCAAATAGAAAATTAACTACAGATGCTTCAGTAGCAGAAAGTAATGGCTTGGCCTCTACCCATTTGGTAACATAATCAGTGCAAACTAATATATATTTATTTTGTCTTGATGGAGAACTAATAGGTCCTACAAAATCTAAAGCCCATTTTTCAAAAGGTTCAATATGTACCTGAGGCTGCAATGGCATCTCACCTGTAGGAGAAGGTTTCCCTACCCTTTGGAAACTGTCACACCTTTTGAAATATTCTTTAGCATCTTTAAAAAGGGATGGCCAATAGTATCCTAAATGAAGGACTTTATAAGTTGTCATTTTATCAGCAAAGTTTCCAACACAAAGTTCATCATGACATGCCTTGAGGATCTCAGGCATCTCATCTTCCCGAACACATCTCATGATGATAAAATCTGGACCTGTTTTGTATAACTCATTAACAACCCATGAATATTTTGCACTGTCATAAATGATCTTTCTTTTGTCTCTTGCATTCATTATTGAAGGAAATTTCCCTGAAACTAAATAATTAGCAATGTCAGCAAACCAAGGAGTATGAGTAGAAATTGCAAAAAGATATTCATCAGGGAATTGAACTTCAACTGGGATGTTGTTTTTAATGTTTTTGAGTCTAGATAGGAAATCAGCTACTTTGTTTTGTTTTCCAGGCCTATCTAGAATGTTAATGTTGAATTCCTGTAGAAGCAATAACCATCTTATAACTCTGCCATTAGTAATTGATTTGTTCATTAGATATCTAATTGCAGAGTGATCTGTGTGAACAAAAGTTTCATAGCCTGTTATATAGTGTCTAAGTTTATTTATAGCATGAACAAAAGCTAAGAACTATTTTTCAGTTATAGTATAATTTAACTCTGAAGGAGTCAAATTTTTACTTGTATAGTAGATGGCATAAGGAATCAGGTCTTTTTGTCCCAATACTGCTCCTAGAGTTGTATCTGAGGCATCTGTTGAAATATGAAAAGGTAACGTCCAGTTAGGTCCCCTTAAAATAGGTGCTTCAGAGATTTTTGTTTTCATGGTCTCAAAGGCTAACTGGAAATCAGGATTGCACTTGAATTCATAGTCCTTGGTAAGTAATTTGAAAAGTGGAGATGCTATCTTGGTGAAGTTTTATATAAACCTTCGATAATATCCTGTAAATCCGAGAAAACTCCTAACATCTTTTTGACAACTTGGAATGGATAAGTTAGAGATGACTTCAACTTTTGACTCATCAACTCTAATCCCATCCCCTGAAATGTGATGTCCTAAAACAATTCCTTCAAAAAACATCATAAAACACTTCTCATGACTTAGTGAAAGATTTTCTTCTTTACATCTTTAAAACTTTTTTCAAGTTTTCTAAGGCTTCTTCAAAATGTGTTTCATAAACCTGAAGAATTTATCCATGTATACTCTCTACACAATCATGGTATTAGATTCGAATTTATCTCCTAGTAATCGCCTCTCTTTGAAATGTTGCAGGTGCATTACATAGTCCAAATGGAAATACTCGGTAAGCATAGGTACCCCAAGGACAGGTAAATGTGGTTTTGTCTTGATCTTCAAGTGCTACTTGAATTTGATTATAACCACTAAACCCATCTAAAAATGAGAAATACTTTTTTCCAGCTAATGTATCTAACACCTGATCTATGAAAGGTAGGGGAAAATGATCTTTAAGAGTAGCTTTGTTTAATTCCCGGTAGTCAATACATACCCTCCATTTACCATTTTTCTTTGGCACAATTACCAAAGGAGAAACCCACCGACTATCTGAAATGGGATAGATAAAGTTGACATTTAACAATTTCTGCAATTCTTCTTTAACAATATCCCTAAGATTTGGATTCATCCATCTCTGAGGTTGTCTGATTGGTTTACAATTTTCCTCTATGTAGATGTGATGAGTGCAAGTCTTAGGGCTTATCCCTTTCATATCAGTGTACTCCCATGCATATGTAGAAGAATGTCTCTGTAATATCTTGACTAGCTCTTCTTGTTGAGATTTCTCTAGGTTCTTGTTTATGTTTAAAGTTTTTCCTGGAAATATCTCAATTGTAGAGCCGCCAAATTTATCCATGGAATAAAGAGACATCTGTCTTGATGATAAAAACTCAATGTTGGATTCTTCTTGAAATTTAGTTACAAGCTTGTCCATTGTATTCCGAAGAGTATTCAAAGTTTTCTAAGGTATTCAGATTTGGCTATCTCTCTACTTCAATTTTTGTACCTGTGAAGAGAGGAATCATGTCTTCTTCATCCTCAATCCACTGAGTAATTACCCAATTCTCGTAATTGTCTTTCGCCGGAGGATACAAGGTAAATTTCTGAAGGAACTACCAATGATATGTACGTATATCATTTCGCATCTACAACTAATAAAACATCGCCAGGAAGCAACTGGTTATCTTCCTAATATAATAGGATGCCCTCCTAGATTATTCTTAGGAGTTAGGATCATAAAATCCACAGGATACTCCCAAGAATCTAGGTACACTGGAATGTCTTATATTACCCCATCCGGTTTGATCATAGATCTATCTGCTAGTTGTGATAATGTGGGTGTAAGAAGAAGATTAGGAAGTTTCAGTTTATCCATGATTTTTCTACTCATGATATTGATTGCTGCTCCTAAATCAATAAGTGTGTTTTGGATCTCAGTTCCACTGATGTGTATTTTAACAACTGGATTTCTTGGGTCTAGATACTTTGGAATGGAAATCTTACCCATCATGATATCTGTTATTTTTCCTGCTAGTTGAATTTTCTTTGTCTCTCTTATTCTTTTTCCTATTTTCTTCATGCTCAACTCATTTATAATCTTTGCTAAGATTGGAATTTCCTTGATAGCTTGCAATAATGGGATCCTAATACAAACATTTCTCAGCTCATCTAGGAAAACATAATTAGGCACCATAATTTGTTTTTCTACACCCCTATCAATTTGTAATCTTTCTGGAAAGGGAAGTGTAGAAGTGGATGTTGATGGCTGCTCTAATATAGGAGTTGAAATTATTGGTTCTTTTTGTTTTGATTTTTTAATGTTTGGGTCTTGGAAAGGTGTGTTCTCTTCAAGAATTTTATTCACTAGTAGAGAATCTTCCTCATAATTATTTTTCTCTTGTATGATTATAGAAGGTTTCTTCTTTTCAAGTATTCTTCCAGACCTAAGTTGAACATCACTAAGATCTAAAGGAGTAATCAAATAAGTTGGAAACTATTTGCCTTCTATCATGTATGTGTTCTGAGGATTTTTATTGTTGGGGTTTGGTATGGGTTGAGCAGGTAACTGATTTGTTTTCAGAGGGAATGGTAATGGAAGTGGTGGATTTTGAGGATTTTGTTGAGGATTTTGTTGAAAATTCTGTTGAGGAGGGAAATGTGGATATGGTGGATATTGATAGTACTGAGAGTATCTTCCATAGGGATTTTGTGCTCCTTGTGCCCAAGTTTGACATTGATTTTGGAATTGGGGCCAAGGTTGCTACTAGGAATTCCAATTTGGTGGGGGTTGATTATACAGTTGATCATGGAATCCTTGTGTTTGAGGTCCTTGCCAAGGCCTTCTAGAAACAAAATTGAGAGATTCTATGGAATTTGTAGAGGTTTCTTCTTGAAGACATATTTAAGACCAGGAAGTGAAGGACAACTCTTATTATCATGTTTTTTCTGAAAAAATTATACAGGTCTCTACTACTTTTGCATCCAAAGGACATTCTCTCAAGGCATGCTTCTTTCTACATTTAGGACAAAAGATTGCTAAGGCATCAGATTCAGTTCTCTGCTTGTTTTGTAACTTAAGGGTGTCTATTTGTTCACTAAGACTCCCTAAAATATCAGATTTGAATTCCTCAAGCATATGTCCTATTTATGCCCTACTTACTATCCCAAAAGCAGACTCACTTGCCCTTGCAAGAGCAGGGTCTCTTGGTCCTTTCACAGTTTTAGATTTCCCTCTTGAAAGGTTGATACATAATTCAAATATTTCAGGTAATATGAGCTGAGATATATCCTCGTTTCCCATCACGTTAAGGATATCTAAACATTCATCCCTAATTGTCTTCAATAAGAGAGCTTTCAAAGTATCTTGGTCTAAGTTTTCCATTTTTTCCCTCTTGATGTTATAGTTAAACCTCTCCAACAAATCTTCCAAATTTTCATCCTCTTTTTGTAACATTTTAAACACTTCCTCCTTATGGTTTACTGGAATACAGTAATCCAAATACCTCTCTAGAAATTCCTATTTCATGTCTTCCCATGTCCTAATAGAACTGTTGATCAAAATCATAAACCATTTTAATGCTGCTCCTTTCAATGTTGAAGGGAATAGTTTAAGTTTTTGGGCATCTTGTAAGTAATCATAGGTTCTACATAGGACTTCGAATTCAAATAGGAAGGTTTCAGGATCTTCATTTTTGAGTCCATAAAAGTTTGGAAGGACAGAGGGTGAAATGTTTTTCATAGTTTTACTGGTTTCTTCATCTACTATCGGAAACCCAAAAGAGCTTTCCATTTCTCTTCTACCTATTCTTCTGCCTCCTTCTTCACCTCTACCTCATTCTCCTTCTACACCTCTACCTCTTTCTCCTCTACCTCTACCCCTACCCCCTCCAAATAGTGTGTGTTCTCCATTAAAGACTCCTCCTCCCCCTTCTTCTGCCATAGTTGATTTTTCTATGGAAGTTGAAAAGTTTATGTCCCTAGTAGGGGTCCCTGAATCTTCCTCTAAGACAGGTTCAGTGGATAAAGTGGAAGGTATTTCTAATGGAATATCTGATCTTAAGTCCCCTGGAAGTCTAGGATCAGTAAAGGATGGAATTTGGGTTTGAGTTGGAGGTGTGTTGGCTCTTGGTCTTGGTGGAACACGTGGTATTCTAGGAATCAAGCTTCTGCTTCTTATGAATCTACCCCTTGAGTCTCTTTCTCTACGCATGTAATTGTTTTTGGGAGGTAAGAAACAAGGCTACCTAGTTACACTTCCCCGACAATGGCGCCAAAATTTATGCTCAACTTAGTGTTCCTAAATTGATGTCATAAATTGTCAACCAGGGTTAGTAAACTGCTGAAGTGAAGTGCACTATATGTGCCTAGGTATTTGCTTCCTACTTCATTGTTTTTAGTGTTTTTCTAGTGTTTTTGGTTTTGTGGTTTTGTGTTTTTTTTATGATAAGAGGAAAAGAACTAAGTTTTGGTAAAGAGAAGTTGCTGGTCACACTGAAACAGAGCAAAATCTATTCTAAACTATGTATGGCACTTGAGAAAAGAGAATGCAAAACTTAACAAAAAAATAACTCATAGCATGAACTCAATAACTCATAACATGAACTCAGTCCAATTCATTCATTACAAATATGTTGGAATAACTTGAGAAAAGGATAAGTTTAATGCAATGAGGTTATTCTAAGTAAACAACAACCTACAATATCATAGAGAAAATCTCATCCATGGCTACAAATTTGTTGGAACACATTTGGAAAAGATAGTCTGCAACATAGTGAGGAACTCTACTCTAACCTATGACACTGAAATTAATCCATTCTACAACTCAAAATATCATTTTTAAGCCTCATTCAAGAGTTAGAAATCTTTTGGAATAGCTTTGGGAAAGAGGTTGTTTGTGAAATTATGAGAAATTGTAGAACAATCAAGACTTCAAAATGACACTACCAATTCTTGTTCCTATGATAATGATGTATTAGTAGAATTTAAGAACAAGAGTAGTTTGTAAATAATGAAGTCGTTAAGTCTAATTTAACAAAACTAGAATACAACTAACTAATAAAACTAGAAATACAATGGATAGAACTAAACTAGAATGCAATCATTCAAACTTAAAATACAGTGAACATAATTGAACTAGAGTGCCATTAACCTCTGGAGCACTAAACTGAACTAAAATGCAACTAATCTCTAAAATACTACAGCTATATATCATTCAGTGTTAGTGATATTTTGGAACAATTCATAAGAACAAGACTAGCTGTAACATTTGATTTCAATGAGCATAAAGAAATAAAGTTTAGAAAAACGCAACTAAGCTCTAAAATACTACAGCTATGTCTCATTCAGTGTTAGTGATATTTTGGAATAACTCATAAAGACAAGACTAGTTGTAACATTTGATGTGAATGAGCACGAAAACATAAAGTTTAGAAAACTACTTGAATTAGGAATGAAACAAGGCTAAAGTTAAATATCTAAACAGTATGCACAGAGCTTCTCAGGTAGTAGGGGCCCTATACCACCGGATTAGCACAAAAATATACTCAAGATTGCTTCAGATCTGGTATTAAAGTTACTCTTCTTTCATTAAAGGAAAAATACTTCAAAAACAGAGTATTACGGTCTTTTGAGATCTAACAACAAAACATCAATCCAGCTAACTGTCTCTCAGTCTCCCGAGTCATTCTTATAAAAGAAATACATAACTACCATTGAGAGGAAATAGGGATAAGGGTCTTTCCCAATTAAATTCAAATTAGAACTCTTGTGGAAGCCTCATACTCTTGCTGAAGACATCTGTAGCGTTCTTGTCCCGGTAGAAGTCTGCCTCTTAGTTTTGATTTCTTCCACGTGCATAACCACTTGGAGGTTTTTACTCAAACTTTGTAGAGGACAAGTAACGATGTAGATGAAGTCTGTATTTCAACCATATGCATTTTTACTATAAGTGACACCTGTAACCTGTGTAAACATGAAGATAGCTATGGAATAGGCGACTGGCTACAGAATGGCTGCATTCTGTAGCTGAGTCTAGTCAAAAATTACTACAACAAAAAAACCATGAAAATATAGCAAGTCAGTCATTTTATGCATTCCTAAAGTGACTTTAATCAATCCTATTGATCTTTTAAGCCTATAATTGATAAGGGACAAAGGAAAGGACACCTTTGGGGCTCAACAGTCCTCAATATATTCTCTAGGATGGACATTTTGGCAGCCTTTAAGAAGAGTATCACAATATAAGCCACTGCTAAAATCTTCTTTGAACAAGCGTGTGTATACTTTTCTATCCCATCGTCCATTATCCCACATTGGAATAGTAGTTTCCTAGGTAAAGTTTGGTCAAATATTTTTCGATGGTTAATACCAAGCTCAACAAGTCCACGACTTTCCACCTAGAAAATAACGACCAAATAAAGGTCGTCAACAGGATGATCATACACATTCTCTTCATGTGCAACAAAATTCATCCTCGCATATAGGACTAAAGCCTCCCCTATGTCCAACACATCTATCACAAAGCTCTCCATATTTGTTCTATACATAACCCATTTCAATTGGGTTTGGAATTCCAGCCAATATGTCCCATTGATGTGGCCATACCATTTGCAGCTACTCAGGTAGCTTTGGCCCATGCCCATTCTAAAACTGACAAGGCTAACAACTTCACTAATTGAATCCAACACATCTGCTAGTAGTTCCATGACATATTGGACAAAGCCAATGCTAAGCACAAGCAACAAAATGATCAGCATCAGTTTCCACACAAGTTCTAGGTGGGTGACAATGTTTGGTTACATTTACAAAAGGAGCACCTTTTTGGGTGCCACCATAAGCTTTGACCGCTCCAATATAGCTCATCCACCATCACCAAGGCTATACGGGACAATGCTTTACAGCTCAGCATTCCACTATTCATTGGTGTGCACCCAGTGTTCAATTTGGATCGCCTTCAACCATACTTTCCACAATTACTGGACACATCCGACGTTAAAAAAAAAATCACACCAACGGAGTTAAACCCAGATTGCATAGAACATGTCAGCATTGATTGGATCATGGAAACACAGATCAAGAACACTCACCAATAGAATATCCAACTGTATCTGGTTGTCAAAGGTGGCCAACTCCTACACCAAGGCATGTCGTTCACTAGGGACCAAGTTCAGCAGAAGTTTCCCCATCTCATGGAAGCACTCAACACAATAAGGACCATTGCTTCCTAATGGGGTAGGATAGATCTAGGTGAAAATTGGTGGCCACCTGACTATCCACTTGGACTCCCACCATTATTTCTTATTGGGTATGTGTTATATTCTTTCCACGATTAATCACATGCGGGGGGGAGAGGAGGTCACAGTAAAGAACCCCCTCAGCTTTCAGTCCGGTAGTGCCCGGCCGAAATTTTTGGTCTCATCGTGATCGATTCCATGACCTCCATGCATTTTGTGCATGGTTTTGCACATGGTTTTGGGGTACTATGGTTTTCTGCCCCTGGTATTTTGTAGATCCGGTCAAGGGAACTATGGTTATGATCTAATCTAGGGTTAATGGATTAGGGTTTATGTATTCTTCAGCATGTATATATGTGTGTTGTAACATAGAAAGGAATATAATGAACTATCAAGCTGGTCATCCCAATTTGGGATCCAAGGGAAAATCTCTGTGTTTATCTATTTTACGTTTTATCCTCTCGCTATTGTTTATTTTCTATTATAAGATTCATGTGTAGATAATTTATGTTCAGCGTTAAAACCTACATTTGGTATCAGATTTGTTTCGACTTCAAGGGGACACCTTTGTCGCTAAGGGTTTTTTGCTCGGGCCTAAGGTAGACCCTATTCAGTGGGAGATCTGCAGGATCGATTCTTGCGATGAAAGAAGATGGCGAACGATAGAAAGATAGAGATTGAGAAATTTAATGGTCAGAGTTTTGAGTTGTGGAAGCTCAAGATGGAGGATCTGCTGGTGGATAAAGATCAGTGTATCATGGTAGATCCAGGTACTAAACCAACGAAAATGTCAGATGAAGACTGGAAGAAACTGGATCGGAAGGCTAAGAGCACAATATGGTTGTGTGTCTCAAATTTAGTATTGTTGAATGTATCTGGGGAAGCTACGGCGAAGAGTTTTTGGGAAAAAATTGGGACTTTGTACCAATCTAAGTCTCTGGTCAATAAGTTGTTCCTGCGGAAAAATCTGTATAGCCTGAGGATGAAGGATGGAGACTCAGTGACAGAGCATCTAAATGCCTTCAATATTGTGGTAAGTCAGTTGTCATCTCTTGATATTAAAATCTCAGATGAAGATAAATGCATCAGTTTGTTGTGTTCTCTACCAGACTCATGGAAATGTCTGGTTATTTCAATAGTTAGCAATACAACTACCTTGAATTTTGATGACATTGTCTCAACCTTGTTGTCGGAGGAAATGAGATGGAGAAATATGGAGGGCTAGAATGGAGATGCCTTATCTATACGAGGAAGGTCCCAAAACAGAAACGAGAATAAGGCTTCGAGTGGGATATCTAAATCTAGAGGGAGATCTAAATCTCCTACAAATTTTGTAAAGGTATGCTGGAAATACGGAAAGGAAGGGCACTAAAAAAGGGAGTGCAGATCTAAAGCTCCTAAGAAAGGAAAGGGATCTGATGATGCTCCTTCTGCAGAGGAAAAAACCACCTTGGATGAAGGTGGGGATGTGTATTTGGCTTCTTCTTCAAATACAAATGTAGATCATGAGTCATGGTTGATTGACTCAGGTGCATCCTTTCACTTCAATCCCCATCAGGAGTGGTTCTGCGAGTATGAGAAATGTGATGGTGGTGATGTCTTCCTAGGGGATGATAGGAAGGCCAGAATCATTGGATGTGGAAAGGTCAAGTTGAAGCTGAAGAGTGGAAGGATTAGAACACTTCCCGGTGTTCTGCATATTCCTGCATTAGCCAAAAATCTCATTTTTGTAAGCAAGATGGATGATTCAGGTGTAAAAATAGTGTTTGAGAAATATTCCTGCAAGATGGTTCAGGGAGCACTAGTATTAATGCGGGGAGTTCTAACTGGAACTCTATACAAGATATAAGGTAGCACTGTTATTGATGGGTGTAACAATTTTGTGGTTCCTGAAAGTAGAGTGGAAAGCCTAGCTATCTTTGGAGAAAAGACCATGCTATGGCATCAAAGTCTTCGACATATTGGAGAGAAGGGCCTTTCAATACTGCATAGAAATGGTATGGCAGAAGGTATTTATAATTTCTCTCTGGATTTCAATTTATGTGAACATTGTGTATATGGGAAGCAGAATCGGGTGAGTTTTCCTTCTGGTGCTAAGAGGGCGGACAAGATATTAGAACTTGTGCAAAATGATGTGTTTGGACCTGTGTCAGTTCCATCACTGGGAAAGTTTGTGTACTATGTTTCATTCATAGATGACTTCTCAAGGAATACATGGATATATTTCTTGAGGAATAAATTTGAAGCTTTTGACAGATTTAAAGAATTTAAGGCTCTAGTGGAAAGCCAGACAGAGAAAAAGATAAAGGCGTTGAGGACAGATAATGGTGGGGAGTTCTGCAAGAAGGATAAGACCCCACATGAGGTATGGAATAGTAAGAAACCCTCTCTTTCACATCTAAGGGTATTTGGATGTGATGCATATGTAAATTTCCAAAAGTAGAAAAGTACCAAGTTGGATAATAAATCTGAAAGGTGCATCTTTATTGGGTATAAGGATGGTTTAAAAGGTTACAAGCTTTGGAACCCATAAATAAGGAAGGTTGTGTACAACGGAGATGTGGTGTTTAGAGAGGTGAAAGATGTTATTAAACATGAAGTCATACCAAAGGAACCTGAGAAGTTAGAGTTTGAGCTAAAGGAGGATGAATCACACTCTACAATAGAAGAAGACTCAGAAGATGAAGAGCCACAAACTCCAGTTGTGAGAAGATCAGCTCAGGAAAGAAGACAACCAGAAAGGCATATTCCATCTGCTTTCTGTTCAAATTTTTCTTTAACTATAACTGATGATGATCCCAGAACTGTCAGGGAGGCAGTAGATTCAGAGGATGGAAAACTTGGGAAGGAGGCCATGGTTGATGAAATGGCATCCTTGCATAAAAATGAGGCATGGGATCTGGTGGAGTTGTCGGCTCGAAGGAAGCCCATTGGGAGAAAATGGGTGTTTAAGAAAAAGATGAACGTAGAAGGCAAGGTGGATAAATACAAAGCTCAGTTGGTAGCAAAAGGTTATTCCCAGGTGTCGGAAATTGATTTTGGTGATATTTTTTCTCTTATTGCCAAAGTTACTTCTATAGATTACTTTTATCTGTTGCTGCTACATTTGATTTTGAGATAGAACAGATGGATGTGAAGACAAAATTTCTTCACGGGGATCTAGAAGAGGAGATCTACATGAAGCAACCTAAAGGATTTATGGTGAAGGGTAAGAAAGAACTGGTATGCAGGTTGAAGAAGTCTCTGTATGGGTTAAAATAGTCACCGAGGATGTGGTATTAGAAACTTGATACCTATATACTGGGACTTGGCTTCACCAGAAGCAAAGAGGATCAATGTGTTTATTTTAAATTAATTGGTCACCGTGTTATTTATTTGGTCTTGTATGTGGATGATATGTTGCTGATTGGAAATGACAAAGAAAATATCAAAGATTTGAAGGCCCAACTTTTCTCCAAATTCAACATGAAGGATCTTGGTGTTGCAAACTATATTTTAGGCATGGAAATTAAGAGAGATCGGGCAAAGAGGAAGCTCTGGTTAAACCAGAGGATGTATTTTGAGAATGTATTGCAGAGGTTCATTATGCAGGATAGTAAACTGGTGAATGTTCCTATTCCTATAGGTGTAAATCTGTCTGTTGAACAGTGTCCCAAGACATAAGAAGAAGAGGAGGATATGTCTCATATTCCATATGCAAGTGTAGTGGGTAGCTTGATGTATGCAATGGTCTATACTAGACCAGACATTTCACATGCAGTGGGAGTATTGAGCAGGTTTATGTCAAACCTAGGGAAGGAGCATTGGACAACAATGAAGCGGGTTTTCAAATATTTACGTGGCACTAGTGATTATGGCTTGTGCTACCAGGGAAGACCGAGATTGGAAAGAATGTTGGACATTCGTGGTTTTTTTGATGCAGACTGGGCTGGAGATCTGGACCAAAGAAGACCTACAAGTGGGTATGTGTTTAGCCTATTTGGAGGCGCAGTCAGTTGCATGAGTAAAAGATAGTCTGTAGTGCCTCTTTCAACTACATAGGCAGAATACATGGCAGCCACTCATGCAAGCAAGGAGGCAGTTTGGTTGCAGATATTGTGTTCAAGTGTGGGGTTGGTACAACAAGCTATAAGGATAGACTGTGATAGCCAAAGTGCAATTTTCTTGGCTAATAACTCTGCTTATCATTCAAAGACAAAGAACATTGATGTTCAATATCACTTTGTTAGAGATATGGTTGAGGCCAAAAGGGTGTTGCTGGTAAAGGTGGACACTTTGAAGAATGTTGCAAATTCATTGATGAAGTCTATGAGCACTCAGAATTTCTCTTGGTGTAGAGAAAAAATGGGTGTTGAAAAATTGGGCCAATGACTAAGCTCTCTTGTGGCCCCCTGCAGAAATAAAACAACAAGTGGGAGAATGTTGGGTATGTGTTATATTCTTTCCATGAATAATCACACACGGAGGGGTAAGAGGGGGGGCGATAGCCCCCATTTTGCCCTGGGCACAACAGGGGGGACGTAGCCGCCCCCTGTCGGGGTCCGAGGCCCCCTACCAAAATTTTTGGTCCCTAATTTCTGGTGGGCGGTCCGCACCCATGGTTTTGTGCATGGTTTTGCACATGGTTTTGGGGTACGATGGTTTTCAGCCCCTGGTATTTTGTAGATCTGGTCAAGGGAACTATGGTTATGATCTAATCCAGGGTTAATGGATTAGGGTTTATGTATGCTTAGACATGTATATATATGTTTTGTAACACTAAAAGGAATATAATGAAATATCAAGCTAGTCATCTCGATTTGGGATCCAGGGGAAAATATCTGTGTTTATCTGTTTTATGATTTATGCTCTCGCTATTGTTTATTTTCTATTATAAGATTCATGTGTAGATAATTTTTGTTCGGGGTTAAAACCTACATTTCTTTCATTTTTTTATTTTCCTTAATTATATCACAATTACTATTTTTGGAAGTTTTTCAGATCCTTAACTTTCGAAGTAGTTTTGAGGCCCTAAATGATTTTTTTTGGGAAAACAAGGAAAAGGTTGGTATCCAACTGATACATGCCACTCTAAAGTTGTATTCCTTGGATATATATTTCTAACAAGGTATTGTGTGTGTTTCAAATGGAGATCATATGCCAAGGCTATGACCCCTTGAAGTTGATGTACCGATTTACCGAAATGGGGCCAATAGTTTTGGAGTTTCATCTCCTAAGGTTAGGTTTTTGGATGTTTATGGTTTTCCATTATTTCTCAATAATAAATAGGCCTTTGAGCCTCATTGTAAAACATATTTGAGGCATGTAGCCACCACATCTCTTCTCAAAGAGAAGATACCATTGCCCGAGCTATTTTATTTCCATTATGTGTGTAAGAATATTTCAGTTCTTTGATATTAATTAAATGAAGTGTTATTATTGTTGCATTTCTATGTTTATTTTTATATTTATATTCTTTTGAATTATTTTCTAAGTTCATATCATTCTTTTGGAGAGTCGGTGATGATGTGTATGAATTTTTTGTAGGAGAGTGTTCATGGAGGTATAGTTGTAGCAAAGACAAAAATATGCATGGATAAATATTGTTTTTATGTAGAAGAAAAGTCACAGGGTTACAGGGGAAATTTTTTATTTTCGTTTATATTTTTTTTTATATGATTGTGATAGATTTAATGTAGTAGTGTCCCATTTTTTTTATGGCAATTATATATTTCATCGTTGAGTCTTTGCATCTAGTTTATTTGAAGATAATGTATTGAGGCTATGTGAGTTCAGGGTGATGTATGAATGTGAGAGAGGGCTATGATTTGAGTTTGATTCAATGATTGACATTTTGTGTTGAGAGTTTTTTATTATGTGCTATGAAAATATTGTTGTTGTAACTTTCATGTTGAGTAGCTCAAGGGTTATGGTTTGAAAATTCATGAAAGGTGAACCATATAGAGAAGTGGGGTGGGTGCTCCCAAAAAAGAAGTATTGAGAAAAAAATTCTTCATAAGTCTGATGGGTGTTGGGAAAGGATTATTGATGAGATGGGTGTCTGTAGAGACATCATATGTAGAATATAGTTCCTTTCAGATATTTTCTATATTTTAATCTCTATGTAATGATTTTCTTGATACATAGTAAAATATATTGAGAAATGCAGCAACAACAAGGGTGGTTTTTGACCCAGAGGGGGTTTTCTGTGACATATCCTATGTTCCCATGTGATGTGATGATTTTTGTCTCATTTTTCATATTTATATCATATGTTATGGTTATCATGTGTTGATTTTAGTTGAAGTTGCATGTTCAAATATATTACTTATTTGTTAAGTAATGAATGTATTAATATATCAATGAAAGAATTGTAAATTGTGGAATTGTTAACAGTTTTGATTAACACCCTCCCCCTGCCCCTCTTAGTAGTGATCCTCATTCCAACACTAAGATCGTATAATAGTTCAAATTATAGGGATTCATTTATTTGAATTCCATTATATTCAAATATTGAATTTTCTAGGGAAAGGGAAAACTTTCCTATATTTCCATTGCGTTAATATTTTTTCCATTATCTAATAATAGTAATAATACTAAAAAAAAAATTAATAGATCATAAAAGTAGGATAAAATTAATAAAAAATTGATGGTTAAAACACCTTTGAGCATTGTTAGACAAATTAGTGACTAAAAACTAACTTGTTGGCCATAAAGACGTCCCTTCTTTTGTAGTTACAGTTCTTAGATCAGTTTTTAACTTCGCTAATAATTGGTTCCCTACTAATAAATATTAGATATCTTTGTTGACACTAAGGACACAAATGTTTATTGATATAGAATATTCAGTTTTGATGTTGATATTGACTCAATGCACTAATGGACTGCTCGAATTTTTTGTTCATAAATACGAGACTAGACCTATACCTACTAATCATCATAAGTTGTGCTAATATAGAAAAAAAAGTACACATACATAATGATCACTATAATTGATTTTTATACACACTAGATTGTACTATTACCTCCTAATCACCACAAATAGTTACTGATACAAACCATATGTACTTGTACCTACAAATTATTACAAGTTGTTGCTAAAGTCACACAACACATACTTGCTACCATTAGTAAAATAATGATTTTCACCTATTATTTTTTGTCGTTACAATGAGTGTTGGGTACTGAATTTGTATAATTTTCTCTCCCATTTTCGCCCACCTTTCTATCTCTTTGTGTCATTATTATTCTTAAACACACAAGGTAAACCCCTTTCTCTTATTTTACATGGGATATTTGATTAATGAAGTAATAGTCAAGGAGGTTTTACCTTTTTCAAATGTTAACTCCGATATTTATACAGATTCGGCAAAAGCAGGAAGGTTATTGCTATGAGTCGTGGAGCGACTCCTAATTTATAGTGCTACATTCACTTGCTGTAGCAGTGCAACAGACTCTGTTTCACCTTAGGAACATTTCAGGCTTTGTGATGGTTTCCTTTTTGCAATTAGGTTGTTGTTGCAACGAATTGTATAATTGTAGATATGTAGTTGTTAGAGGAAATATGTAATTTCTTGAAAAATTGTATAAAGAGGGCCTGCACGCTGTGAATTGGGGTTAAGCCCAGTACATACAGATTTTGTAACAGTATATTCTACAATTAATTGAATGCACACCACTTTGTTGTTTCACTTCTAATTTGTGAGCTTGTTGCAGCCCTTATTAGAGAGTTGGGCCCACTCTTATGATCAGGTGTTGCATTACCTTTCTTTTTGTTGGTTTCACGCTTAGTTGGTTTTGTTACTGTTGTTCCAGTATAATTCTTAATTTTTTGTGGATGTCTTTTAATTCTGCAATCTATTTTAATTGTTGTTACAATAGTATGTGTGTTCATTGAATAAAACTGTGATCTAACAACAGGTTATGTGATTGCTCTTGCATATAATATGCCGTTAGTATTCAAATAATTAACGCCCTCGGGTTGATAATATATGTGGAAAAATGGTTTGAATATTGTTCACATCCGAGCACCAACATTTTCGTGTCATTGCCGAGGAAGGCTACCAAGGTGTAAGAACACGAACTGCAATTGATCTAAGGGTCGATCTCTCATCTTGGGGAAGGAATTTATTGCCCTAATTCAAGTCGTAAGCATAGTGTGCTATGTTTCCTTTGCTTTGTTTTCTTTTGTTAAGACCGATCTCTCACCTTAGAGAGGGCATTTGTTACCCTGCTCTAAGTTGTGGGCATAGTTTTCATTTTTTCTTTTCTGCTTTTTGATTATTTTCTGAAAGGGCCAAATTCTTGTCCTGAGAAGGGTGTTTGATTGCCCTACTTCAGGTCCTGAAATTTAATTTAATTTTATGTTTATTAAATTTCATGTTTTGAACATATTCTCTCTTCTCGAGAAGGAAGCTATCTGTCCTACTCCAGGGTCCTAAGCGCTTTTGTCATTTTGATAAATTCTTCTTACCAATTGTATGAACAAAGATCTGAATAAGAGGGGTAGAGGAAGATCCCCAATGAAAGGAAATCTATCTGGGGACGAAGATGTATATTCAGGATATTATTGAGAAAGTTAAATCCAAAGCATCCTCTTGTGATTTTTTCAGGGTAAGGGTTCAGACAAGGTCCGAAGGGCAGTCGGTTGAGTAGTCAGCTCCAACCACGGTATCAGAGGAAATTATTTCGATGGAAAAATAAGTAAGAAATAGGGTATCAGTGGAGGATATATCCCTACTTTTAGAGAAGGGGAAGAAATATAAAGCTGACGGTCAGAAGAACTGAGAAATTTTAATTGGGAAGAAGAACCTCCGAAAGGGTTTTCATCACCAAGAGACCAAGGGAGTGTTGTGAAGCCTGCTATAGTCAAAATAAGCAACTCTGATTTGGAAAGAGAGTTATTGAAGGATTTTGCGTCACCAAGAGACCAACAAAGTGCGGTGAAACCTCGTACAATTGAATCACCCCAAGTACCAGTTGCAGAACCAGTTGAAATCCCAGGTGAGTATTGGAGGATATTTATGGCACCTGCAAGTTCTTCTATTGATTTTCCAATTGGAAACATTATAGGTGATGCACCGATGAAGCCCATCCCTTTAACAACTATGCCTAATTTTCATGGGATCTCTTTCGAATACCATGATATATTCCTCTTCGAGTTTGAAATTTTCTGTCGAGAGTATGATTATATCTCTGATGCTCAGAAACTAAAAATATTCCATGCTACCCTAAAAGGGACAACCTTGTGATGGTTCATGGGTTTAGGAGGGAGAACCATTACCTCATGGGGAGGAATGAAAGAAGCCTTTTTATCAATATTACTATAAATCCCATGACATTAAGGAGGAAATATTCAATTCTGTACAAAAAGAGGATGAGAACATGGAAGACTACGTGGAGCGATTCAAATACATATTGCAGAAGTCAGGCCATAGTGACCTAGATAAGGATATTCTAAAGATCACTCTTCTCTAGGCCCTTAGGGAATATTATCTGTAGCTCCTGAACATATTAGGAAAGGGGTATATTTAAAAATAATACTTCGAAACTATCTATGAATATTGCATTCAGTGTTCACGGGGAGCCGCAAGGACTGGACAAGGAATTTGATCATCAAAGACTTCTGGTGGAGGGGTTACAAAGGCTAAAATTGGAAACCTAATGGATAATCTAAGGAATGATATCTTGAGCACATTATACGCCCATATGAAAACTCTGCAAGAAAAACAAAAATAGATAGAGTTGGAAAATACTATGGCTATATTCTTCCCACAATGCAGAAAGAAACATCTTTTGAAAGAGTGCCCATTAAACATAGTGGAAGCCTATGAAATATGTGAACAGACTCATGCGAATAGATCATGTCCTTCCTTTCCTGAACTGAAGGTGGTTTTTCAAGGAGCAAGTGAAGAAAATGTGGTAGACCATTTGTACTTCATGGGGCTAAAAAATTGATGGAAACCTTGACCACCAACTATGAATATAGGTATGTTTCAGGATCCATCCCACTATTTTAATAATTTTAATATGGGTCCCCAGTCTGAATAATTTTCATCTATGTGGTCTCAGTTTCAATAACCCCCTTGGAAACTATGGGTTCCCCAGACTAGTTCGAATCCTTCATGGAATCAGAGCTAGCATGGACCCTCTCCTACTAGTCAATTTCCTCAATCTGCGCCTCAACAACAACTTCAGTTTCCCTCTAATGTACCTCTTGGTAATATAACCCTTCAACCCTAGCTTCCCATCCAACCCAATAGGAATCCTAATAATAAAGGTGTCCAACAAACACATGTTCTTAACCTTCTATCTTATAGAATTTCCACCGCAGGACTTAACAAAATAAACTTACAATTTGGGCGGGTAGTAAATGCTCCCACTTCACCTATTATTATAGAACATATTGACAGTGAAGTTACAGAACCATAACAGAGGACTTTTGGGGATAAACCAGAACAAAACATGACAAATAAGATAGCTCCCCAACCTACTTTTAATCAAGGTCATTCAAATTCTCCACCATATCCTGAAAGACTAACCTTGAATAAACCAAACCCTTAAGCAGAGTTTTATTTTCTGGGGGAATTGCAAAATATTTGTGTTAAAATATCCCTGCTACAGGCTATGAGGGATCTACCTATATATGCAAAAAATTTGAAAGAGAACTGCTCTAAGGAACCTGGGAAGAAACCAAGGGATTCTTTAACTATTCATGTGATGGGTAGATTGTCTGACATTATGCTAGAAAAGACTATGGCTATGAAATATGGGGACCCAGGAAATCCAATTCTGACAGTACAAATCAATGGGGTTGAAATCCCAAATGTACTAGTGGATTTGGATGCTTCCATCAATATCATTACCTGTGAAGCAATGAACACATTAGGCCTTGGAAATTTCAAGCCAACTCCTACCATATTGGAACTAGCAGATAGGTCTACAATTAAACTAGTAGGGAAACTGGAAGATATGACCATTTTGGTGGATTCATGGCACTAATCGGTGGGTCTCCTTGTGTTACAAACAAGATCTTTAGTTGGAGGTCACCCATTGATTTTGGGAAGACCTTGACTCGCAACTGCAGAGGCTTACATAGGCTGCTAATCTGGGCATATGATCATATCAAATGGGACTGTTACAAATAATCTTACTCTATACCCTCTTGGAGAACCTATCCCATCTAGAAATTTATTAACCACTCAGAAACCTCTACCAATAGAAGAACCTGAACCTGAAAATGAAGAATTTAGACCAGTCCTCACTATTGGGCAGGCCTTTCAATTTAAAACAAAAACTGAGGACGATGCCATCAACACTTTTATAAATGATCCAAGTTCTGTTTCCAATTCAACTCATATAATTTTATAATCTTCTATGAATTGTGAAACACGGGAAAACATTGAACCAGAAAATGAAATTGAAGACATTCATGTAACCTCATCCCATGATAGTATTCCAATTGAAATTGAACTAGGGAAAAAACTCAATATCAACCCTAATTTGTCTGAGTCTCAGACAAAACAACTCTTAAAAGTCCTTTAAGATCATTAGGAAGCTTTTGCCTGGGATTATACCGATATGAAGGGGATCCCTACTAATTTATGTACTCATCATATTTATATTAAGGAATATTGTCGCCCTGTAAGAAAGCCCCAATGGAGAATGAATCCTGCTCTAAATAAAATTTTCAAATAAGAATTAAAAAAATTATTGGATGTAGGTTTCATTTACCCCATCTCAGATAGCCAATGGGTACCCCCACTAATTATTGTTCCTAAAAAGAATGGTAAGCTGTAGATCTATGTAGATTACAGGGAGCTAAATAAGGAAACTCAAAAATACCATTTCCCTTTTTCATTCATTGACCAAGTCTTGGACACCCTAGTTGGGAAGAATTTTTTGTCCTTCTTAGACGAATTAAATGGATATAATCAGATCCAGATAGCCACGGAAGACCAGGATCAAACAACTTTCACATGCCCATGGGGAACCTTTGCATACAGGGTCCTCCCATTTGGCCTCTGTAATGCTCCTACTACCTTTCAAAGGGAAATTCTGGGAATATGTTATGATTTAGTCAATGATAGTGTTGAAATATATATGGATCATTTTAATCCATATGGAAACTCATTTGAAGAGGGACTGGAAAATCTAGAGAAATTAATCAAAAGATGTAAGCATACCCATGTATCTTTGAGTATAGTTAAATTTAATATGATGAGGGAAGAAGGGATAGTATTGGGACATTTTCTCTCAGTTGCTGGAATTCGAGTTGATCCAGCCAAATTAGGGGTGATATTAAACTTCACGGTACCAAATACACGCACATAGGTACGTAGATTTATTGGTTATGCTGGTTATTATAGATGTTTCATAGAAAAGTTTTCTAAGGTATCACATTCACTTTTTCAATTGCTAACGAAGGATGCAGAATTCTTGTGGACTAAAGACTGTGAAACAACTTTCACAAAAATTAAGGTACTAATTCACAAGGATCCAATCCTTCGAGGACCTGATTGGGCATTACCGTTTTACATACATGTTGATGCATCTCAAACAACAGTAGGAGGTGTTTTAGGACAGCAGGTAGACAAAAAACTGTATGCAATTTATTATGTCAGTAAGAATTTAGTTCCTATTGAATTGAATTACATGGTGACAAAAAAAGAATTCTTGGCTGTCATTTATGTTGTCAATAAGTTCCGGCACTACATCACTGGGTATCCTACTTTCATACATACTGATCATGCAACAATAAGGTATTTGATGAATAAACCTATCACTCTTGGCCGTATTACAATATGGTTGCTATTGCTTCAATGATTTGATATAACAATAGTAGAAAAACCAGGAAAAATTAACGTAGTTGCTGATTTCCAATCTAGAATGGATAACAATGACGAATGCACACTCATAGAAGATAGATTTCCCAATGAACATATTTTTGCAGTTTCTACCAAAACCTCTATGGTATGCAGAAATTGCTAACTATCTTGCTACAGGGAAAGTGCCTCCTCATTTGTCATATAGGGAACAATGAAAAAATTTTCATCACAGTGCCTGATATTCTTGGATGGCGTACCTTTTTCATACAGGAGCTGATAAGTAGATTTGGCATTGTGTATCTCAGGATGATATTTATGAAGTATTGAAGGCTGCCCATGATGGCCCTTGTGGAGGGAATTTTATAGAAAAAAAAATAGGCCATAAGGTGCTACAAATGGGATATTACTGACCTTCTATCTTTCGGGATGCACAAAATTATGTTAGGAGGTTTGATAGTTTCCAACGTATGAGGCAGCCTAGTCGAGCTGATGAAATGTCGTTGCAGGCACAGGTAGTCCTTGAACCTTTTGAGAAATTTTTAGGTTCCTATATTGCTAGTATAGTCCCTTATTTTTGTTAGTGTAACCCCCTTATTGTTATTGTTCTACCCCTATAACCCCCATATTGTTACTATTGTGCCCTTACATTATTATTGTTAGGTCAGCTAGGATTACATTGTGGCCCCATGGACTCCTATATATAGAAAGGTGGTTTGTTTATTTGTATCATTCAAGAAGTGTTAATTTATGTAATGTATTGGAGGTTTCCCCCTTGAAGTGGCTGATTTATAAGGCGTTTATCTCTCTTTTCTTCTATTTTTGGAGTTGGTTTCATAACATTTGGTATCAGAGTTTTGGATTCTAGGGTTTTGCTGCTCCAAATAGGTCATCATGGAATTTTTTCTATAATATTTTTTCTATGAATGTTTAGAAGCTCAAATTTTTACAGAGTGATGCCAAAATCCAGAGGAACCTCCTATAAAAAATTTTATATCTTTGTTCGCAATATTTTAAGAGATATGATCTGTGGAAGTTAGGGATTTTTTAGGCTCCTGAATTTCACCTAAAATAGATCATTGTGGAATTTTCAATATAACTTTCTATATATCAAGGTTTAGAAGCTAAAAGTTTTACAAAGTAAAGCCATAATCCTAAGGAACCTCCTGTAAAAGTTTCAGATCTTGGTTCGCAATATTTTCGGAGCTATGATCTATGGAATTTAGGGTTATCTCAGGATCCTGAATTTCATCTCAAAGAGATGACCGTGGGAAAATCATAATAAATCTCTCTTTGAGCATCAGATTGGAATTCTTTAAAAATTGGTTGCAACTACACTGAACATAGTTTATTTTATATCAATTTCAGAGCCAAAGGCAAAAAAAATTGACACGTGGCACTCCATACAAGTTAACTTTACTGAACCATTCCATAATTAGGTCATTGTGGGAGATTGGGCATAACTTTGCCTTGAAGAATCCAAATTAGGTCAGACCTGTGGCATTTGAAAGAATATTTAGAGGGATACTATATGGCCGAATTTCATATATTTAGGATCTGTAATTATAGAGACAATTCAATTTCAATATCGATCTCCTCAAAAGCAAGAAAAAGGTGTGTATTTTTTTTCCGATTTCAGTAAGCCTTGTTTGAAGAATCAAGTTGAATTTATTCCAAGGGCATATTGTAGAATAGATCTTAGTATTGGGTTCTAAAATTCCCCCTAAAAATAATTAAACACACATTAAGCCTTTATAAGGCTCTACTATGACTCATGAAGACAAATAATGGCAACATGACATATCAAAATTACAAGAGCAAGTGCAACAAATTTCTCTCTCGCAAAGAGAAACAAAAAATGATATGGAAATTTTGAAGAAAGGCGTGGAAACTAAGATGGATGGTTTCAAGAAATTCATGGAATTTAAGATGGATGGTTTGAAGAATGGCATGGAAGCTGGCATGGAACCTAAGATGTATGACATGGAAGCTAAGATTGATGAAAACATGGAAAACATGAAGAATGATTTAAAAGAAGACATGAAAGGTTTGACAAAGTTGATACAAGAAATTTTTCCTAATGGTCAAAAGGTAGTGGAGGAAACTCATGATGAGAAAAAAATAAATGTTAATCGTGATTTAATAAACTCTAATGTTGGAGGTAAGAACCACCATATTCCAAAAATGGATATGAGGAAGTTTGATGGCAAGGATACCGTAACATGGATTCTATAGATGGAGCAATATTTTGATCTCAATAATGTGAAAAAACACACAAAAGGTACGCATTGAAAATTTACATTAAGAAAAAATTACATTTGTATGACATCAATTGCTTTGCTCCGGTAAAAAAATTGTCACTTGGTTAAATTTTATGGAGGAAATGATAGCACATTACGAGGATACAAAGAGAAACACCTTTTTTAGCTAGATGATAAATCTCAAACAAAAGGGTTTAGTAGGGGAGCACATTGAGGACTTCCAAAAATTGAATATAAGGGTAACTGATATTCGAGAGGAACACTGGATTGATGTCTTCATAGGGACTTTAAAGGATAACATCCAACATGAATTCCACATTTGGGGACCTGATTCATTGGAGAAGGCATTTAGGTTGGCAAGAAAAATTGAATGTAAAATTATGGAGGCAAGGAAGCCTACCACTCACATCTATAAAGATGGAAGTGTTGCTACTCCTAGATTTCCACTACAAGGTTGACACCACAACAATTGGAAGAAAAAAGAGAAAAAGGGCTTTGCTACAGTTCTGATAGAAAATGCACTAAAGGTCATAAGTGTGCTGAGAAGACATTATTTTACATAGATTGTTAAGAGGAGGAAGAAAATGAACAAGAAACTTCAAAAGAAGAAGATATACACCAGGAACCAACCCTAGAATAAGAAGAAATGATTCTCACCATATCGTGTAATGCATTGGCAGGAATTACCACTCCTCAAACTCTCAAGATAGAAGGACATATCAAGAAGAAAAGGGTGATAGGGTTGATTGATTCGAGTAGTACCCATAATGATGTAGGGGCATTAGACACTAGCCAGCAATGTAGGAGGTTTTTTCCACATGTTGTGGCTAGGAGGATTCGAAAACATTTGAATTGTAACAGCTAGGTGTCAATACCTCAGCTAACTGCTTCATTTAGATTAGTTGAATTTTGAGAAGTTGAATAGTTAGGTTCGATCCATCTATCATGTTTCAATTAGTTGAATTATTGTAATTAGGCTTTTGATTTTCTAAACGGTCCTCATAGAGGAACCGAAGAGACACATTGTAATGTATATAAATTGTATCCCCCCGGATGCATTGGGAAGAGAAGAGAAGGGAGATTTCTGCAATAAAATCTATGTGTTAACAATTGCTTCCAATTGAATAATTTCAGTGCTCATTGGCCATCAAATTGTCTCGAATCCTTATTTGTGAATAAATTGTTTAATTGTGAGGTTATTGAACACTGGTCTGTGTGAAATCGTCAAGTAGGTTGATGCATAACTTCCGCATTTCTCTGGTTATTATTTTCTTGTGAATTATCCGAACAAACCCTGTTGAATTAACCCCACCCACAGGCGAGGTCTATGTAGAGGAACTGTGGTCGTGAACACTGTTTAAATAGTATAATTCCCGCTTAATAAGGAGACATAATTTTTTTTCTATCGGAACCCTGACTCGAGGTTAGACGGGAGTTAATGAATAAGAAGGATAGCATAACCCGGCTTGAACCCTGGTCAACACTATTTCAAAACCGTGAGTGGATTAGAAAACCAGATTGCCCATATCGCACCACTTTTGTGGAGTAAGTCCAATCGCGAGCGATTCCATTGAGTATCCGACATGTGGCAAAGGTTGACCCATGGAAACCACTATATCACTGCGCGCCATCGCATGTTAATGTTCGACCAAGGAGGTTGCGCGATATTGTTGAGCGTCGTCGATCTGGAGGGGAGCCATCGGATGGTGGTTCTATGAGGAAGATGCGCGAAGGTTAACCAAGGTACAACGCGTGAATTTGATTGGAATATTGATCATAGATGTGGGGCCCAGAGCCAAAGGTTATTACAAAGTCATTGGTTTATAAAGTGTTGGGCTATTAATATAAAATTCCGTGGGGTGACAACCTTATTGTAAGGTGGCGAGGGAATATAAAGGTCGGAGATATAATTTACATTTCAAAGGTTGTCAATAATGTTTATTTATCAAATTCCTTGAATTTGATAAATAAAATTTCGAGAAAGAGAAAGAGACCACGTGGAGGAGGAGAATGGGGTTTTCAAGGGAAATGCTGGCATAGCCATGACTATAGTAGATCAGATCTCCTTAGGGTCGAATTTAAGTTTTTTTGCCATGATTGTGGTATCAAAGCGTTTTTGAGTTGTTTTTGCAGAGAGCTAACATGGCAATCCAAGTTGGTAGAGGTGCTGGTAGAAGGAGACCTGTTGCCAACGCAAAGGTGTTTGGGATGTTGCAGAGGGTCGAGGCCAGAATGGATGCCATGGAGCGAAGACAACCTAGAGATCCTGAAGACATCAGCGAACCTGAAATAGAAGAAGCTGAAGAGAATGCTGAGATTCCTCCTAACTTGAGGCTCCTCAGAACTGTTCTGGGGTCTGCAGTTAAGCCCAGGATTGAAGTATAAAATTTCGTAGGAGGATTGAATCCAGAGGAGCTGGTGGATTGGATAAATGAAATGAACAAGTGCTTCGACTATGAAGAAATAAGTGAAGATAAAAAGGTCAAGTTTGCAATGACAAAGCTGAAAGGACATTCTCCACTCTGGTGGGATGGAGTGCAGGCAGAAAGGACGAGAGTTGGCAAGCAACCTATCAAAAGCTGGACCAGAATGATGGCTAAATTAAAAGGTAAATTCTTGCCTAGTGATTATCAGCTGACATTGTATAGGCAAATGCAGAACCTGACACATAGGTTGCCGACAATAAAGTAATACACAGAGGAATTCTACAGAGTAAGCATAAGAGCTAGGCAATTTCAAGACACACCAAAGAAGACTGCTAGATATGTGAATGGTCTCAAGCTGGAGATCCAAGATGAGATTGGTCTTCTGTCTCCTAAGACAGTGGAAGAGGCCTACTAGATGGCCTTGAAAGCAGATGAGAAACTCCTGACGAAACAGTCTGCCAAGAAGAGAGGTACTTTCCGTGGAAAGGGAAGCGAGGGTGGTAAAGGAAAGCCTACTACACCCAAGGATGGAGCTAACAGTATCTCGCCTCAGAATGCATCTACAAAGGATGATGCAAGGGGAAGAAGGGGTTCTTACAAAGGAAAAGGAAGAGGAGGCAGAGGTAGAGAGTTGAGGTGCTATAGATGTCAGCAAGTGGGACATAAGCACTATGAGTGTCCAGAGAATGTGGGTGTTGGTCCAAGAAATGTTGTTGTTGCCCAGGCTGGAGAAGAGGCAGAAATTGAAGAAGAAATTCTACCAGAGAGGGGAGAGTCCTTGGTGGTTAACAAGGTCCTGTTGAAGGAAACTAGAGAGGTCACTAAGCTTGCACGAAGGAAGACTTTGTTTAGGAGAATATGCAAAGTCCAAGGGAAATGCTGCCAGCTAGTCATTGATAGTGGCAGCACAGACAATATGGTTTCCACTAAGGCGATAGAGAAGTTGAAGTTGAAGACAAGGGAGCATCCAACTCCCTACAGGGTGTCCTAGCTGCATAAAGGACACTAGCTGGTTGTAAAAGAACAGTGTGAGATAGAGCTGCAAATGGGCAAATACAAAGATAAGGTCCTGTGTGATGTAATGCCCATGGATGTGTGTCATATACTACTGGGTAGACCTTGGCAATTTGACAGAGCAGCAATGCATGATGGTAAGAATAACACTTACAGGTTCTTCAAGGATGGGGTACATCACACATTGATACCCATGGAAGAAGGAGAGCCATACAGCAGAGTGATTGATCCAAAGACCTTGTTGCTGAGTGGGAAGGAATATCTACAGTAGATAGAAGAAGAAGAGGTAAGTTTTGCTTTAGTTTGAAAACCTAAGGTAGTTCCTACTTCTACAAAGATTTCTAATTTTCCAGTAGAAATCCAAGTGATGTTAGACAATTATTGTGACATTATTGTGGATGATTTACCTGATAAGCTGCCACCTATGAGAAAGATCAGCCATCAGATAGATTTTATCCTTGGTTCAAATCTACCAAATAATGTAGCCTACATAATGACTCCCACAGAAAATGAGGAAATCAGGAGACAAGTACAGGAATTGGTGGACAAGGGACTGATCAGAGAAAGTTTGAGCCCATGTGCAGTACCAATAGTATTGAGCCCAAAGAAAGATGGAGGATGGAGAATGTGTACTGATTCCAGAGCAATCAATAATATCACAATCAGGTACATATTCCCTTTGCCCAGAGTTGAGGATTTAATGGACTGTTTGAGTGGTGCTAAATATTTTTCAAAGATAGATTTAAAAAGTGGATATCATCATATCAGAATAAGAGTGGGTGATGAGTGGAAAACTGCCTTTAAAATGAATGAAGGACTGTATGAATGGATGGTAATGCCTTTTGGGTTGTCAAATGCACCTAGCACTTTTATGAGACTTATGAATGAAGTATTGAAGGAATTCATTGGTGAATTTGTGATAGTGTATTTGGATGATATATTAGTTTTCAGCAGAACTAAAGAAGAACATTTAAGGCATCTTAATCATGTCTTGAAAAAAATGCACCAAGAGAAACTGTTGATCAACTTAAATAAATGCTCATTCATGAAAGAAGAGTTGGTGTATTTGGGCTTTGTTGTTTCTGCAGAAGGATTGAAGATGGACCCAGAAAAGGTTAAGGAAATTGTGGAATGGCCTTCACCCAGGAATGTTTTTGAGGTAAGAAGTTTCCATGGACTTGCTAGTTTTTACAGAAAGTTTATAAGAAAATTTAGTAATATTAATGCACCCATAATTGAGACAATAAACAAGAGTAAACAACCGTTTAAGTGGATTTCTGAAGCAGAAAGAAACTTTAAACTTTTGAAGCAAAAGATAACCGAGAAGCCTGTTTTGATCCTGCCTGATTTTACTAAACCATTTCAAGTAAAGTGTGATGCTAGTGGAGAGGCCATTGAGCTGTGTCGAGTCAGGATGATAGGCCTGTAGCCTATTTCAGTGAAAAGTTGAATGACATCAAAAGGAATTATTCCTCTTATGAGAAGGAATTCTATGCAATTATTCAGGCATTGAAAAAGTGAAGACATTATTTGATGTCCAGGGAATTTGTATTATATTCTGATAATCATGCTTTGCAGTATATTGTACAACAGCCCAAGTTGAAGCATAAGCATGCCAAATGGGTTGAGTATATCCAAGGTTTTAATTTTTTTTTGAAACACATAAGTGGCCAAGGAAATAAAGTAGCTGATGCTTTGAGTAGGAGGCACATGCTTGTTCAAGAAACTAATTTTGAAGTTGTAGGGTTTGATTTTCTCAAAGAATTGTATAAATAAGATTCATATTTTAAGGAAGCATTTGAGGCATGTTGTAACCCTGTTTTAACAGATACAATCTAGTGGCTGGATTATTTCTTGCAGGAAGACTTGTTATTCAAGAGAAACCAACTGTGTGTACCAAAATGTTCCATGAGAGAAAATTTGATCAAGGAGAAGCATAGTGGTGGACTTGCTGGACACTTTGGTACTGATAAAAATTATGAGCAGCTGAGTCACTTCTATTACTGGCCCAAGATGAGAACATAAGTAGATAAGTTTGTGAAGAATTTCAAAATCTGTCAATATGCTAAAGGAAGGAGCCAGAATGCAGGATTGTACACTCCCTTGCCTATTCCAGACAGGCCTTGGGACATGGTGAGTATGGATTTTCTTCTAGATTTGCCCATGAATCAAAGAGGGAATGATGCAGTATTTGTTGTAGTGGAAAGATTCTCCAAAATGGCACATTTTATTCCATGCTATAAAACTAGTGATGCCACCCATGTTGCTAACTTGTTTTTCAAAGAAGTTGTTAGATTGCATGGGTTTCCCAAGAGTATTGTTTCAGAAAGAGACACCAGATTTGTGGGTAATTTTTGGAGGAAACTGTGGAAGAAACTTGGTACCAAACTGATTTTCAACTCATCTTATCATCCTCAGACTGATGGACAAACTGAGGTAGTGAATAGGAGTCTGGGAAATTTGTCGAGAAGTCTTGCAGGAGAGCATCGCAAGCAATGGGATCATATTTTTCCCCAGGAAGAATATGCATATAATGACTCACCAAATAGAATCACAGGGCAGATTCCATTCCATATTATTTATGGAATGCACCCCATAGGAATATCAGAGTTAAGAAACCTGGGAAAGGCAGAACTAAGAAGTGTTGATGGTGAGGAATTTGCTTCAGAGATTCAGGCCATACATGAATAGGTGAAACAGCAAATACAAGGCAGCAACATCAAATATAAAGGCAGAGCAGACTTGAGAAGAAAATAAGTTCATTTTGAAGTAGGAGATCTGGTTTTGGCACACTTGAGAAAGGAGAGATTCCCAAAGAAGCAGTATAACAAACTGAAGTTCAAAAAGATTGGGCCATGCAAGATACTTAGAAATTTTTCTGCAAATTCTTATGAGACTGAATTACCTCCTGATGTTGGAATATCTCCCATTGTTAATGTTGCTTATTTGTACAAGTATGAAGATGATGGTGAAGAATAAAGATCATCAGACAAGGAATAGATTGAGTGGAAAGAGCAGCTACCTCCAGCACAACCATTGCAACCAGAGAAGATATTGGACAAAAGAGTGTTCAGGAAGACCAGAGGACAAGATTAATTTCAGTACTTAATCAAATGGAAGGATAAGCCAGAGTAAGATGCTACTTGTATGACTGAAGGAATGTTTCAGAAGATAGGCAGATCAGTGGAAGAGCTCATGGATAGGAGCCCATGAAGAAAATTGCCCTCGGGAGTCTGATGTAGGGGCATTAGACACTAGCCAACAATGTAGGAGGTTTTGTCCACATGTTGTGGCTAGGAGGGCTCGAAAACATTTGAACTGTAATAGCTAGGTGTCAATACCTCGGCTGACTGATTCATTTAGATTACTTAGAATTTGTAAAAGTCAAATAATTAGGTTCGATCCATCTGTCATGTTTCAATTACTTGAATTATTGCAATTAGGCTTTTGATTTTCTAAATGGTCCTCACAGAGGAACCGAAGAGACACATTGTAATGTATATAAATTGTATCCCCCCGGATGCATTGGGAAGAGAAAAGAAGGGAGATTTCTGAAATAAAATCTGTGTGTTAACAATTGCTTCCAGTTGAATACTTTCAGTGCTCATTGGCCATCAAATTGTCTCAAATCCTTATTTGTGAAGAAATTGTTTAATTGTGAGGTGATTGAACACTGGTCTGTGTGAAATCGTCGAGTACATTGTTGCATAACTTCCGCATTTCTCTGGTTATTATTTTCTCGTGAATTATCCGAACAAACCCTGTTGAATTAACCCCACCCGCAAGCGAGGTCTTTGTAGAGGAACCATGGTCGTGAACACTATTTAAATAGTAGAATTCCTGCTTAATAAAGAGACAGATTTTTTTTGCTATCGGAACCCTGACTCGAGGTTAGACAAGAGTTAATGAATAAGAAGGATAGCATAACTTGGCTTGAACCCTGGTCAACACTATTTTAAAACTATGAGTGGATTAGAAAACCAGATTGCCCATATCACACCACTTTTGTGGAGTAAGCGGTATTCTCCAATCGCGAGCGATTCCATTGAGTATCCGACACATGGCAAAGGTTGACCCATGGAAACCACTATCACTGCATGCCATCGCACGTTAATGTTCGACCAAGGAGGCCGCGTGATATTGTTGAGCGCCATCGATCTGGAGGGGAGCCATCGGACGGTGTTCATATGAGGAAGATGCGAGAAGGTTAACCAAGGTACGCCACGTGAATTTGATTGGACTATTGATCATAGATGTGAGGCCCAGAGCCAAAGGTTATTACAAAGTCATTTGTTTATAAAGTTTTGGGCCATTAATATAAAATTCCGCTGGGTGACAACCTTATTGTAAGGTGGCGAGGGAATATAAAGGTCAGAGATATAATTTAAATTTCAAAGGTTGTCGATAATGTTTATTTGTCAAATTCCTCGAATTTGATAAATAAAATTCCGAGAAAGAGAAAGAGACCACGTGGAGGAGGAGAACGGGGTTTTCAAGGGAAATGCTGGCAGAGCCACGACTACAGTAGATCAGCTCTCCTTAGGGGCGACTTTCATTTTTGTTGCCGTCACATAATTTTATTCATTGTAAGGTATCCAAGGAATTGAATTGTTTCCTATACCCAGCACCAGAATGTCAAGTTATTTTTGCAAATGGAGGAACTATAAATTTCCCTGGAAAATTCCATAATATCAAGCTAGCCAAGGGAGAACATGTATTGAATAGTCCAATGATTTCCATTCCAATGGGAGGTGCTGATGTTGTACTAGGAGTACAATGGTTACAATATTTGGGGACGATAGCTTTTAATTTTCAAGAAATTTTCTTGAATTTTTTTTCGGAAGGAAATGAAATCAAATTATGGGGTATAGTATGGAAGCTAGGAAACATAATAAGCTCTAATCTCATGACAAAGCTTCTGAAGAAAGAACAACGAGGCATAATTGCACAATTATGCTCACTAGAAGTTCCAACATCAAAATCATCTATTTCCCCAGATCTCCAAAAAGTCTTGGATAATCATTCCAAGGTGTTTGAAACGCCCAAAGGAATTCCACCTATTAGTGATCATGATGATGTTATTCATTTGATTCCAGGAAGTGTTCGTCCAAACATCAGGGCTTACAGATATCCTTATGTCCAAAATAGTGAAATTGAACATATGATTACAAAAATGTTAGAGGTTGGTATAATTCAACCTAGTCAAGGTTCTTTCTCTACTCCAGTGGTATTGATTCACAAGAAGGATGGATCATGGTGCATGTGTCCAGATAATAGGGAGCTCAATAAGCTCACTATTAAAGATAAATTTCCCATTCCTGTGATTGATGAATTATTGGATGAATTACATGGAGCTATTTATTTTACTAAGTTGGATCTTCATTTAGGATATCATAAAATTAGAATGAAGACTAAAGATATTTAAAAAACAACATTTTGAACTCATGAGGGTCATTATGAATTTTTGGTCATGTCTATTGGCCTTAGCCATGCACCTTCTACATTTCAAGGGTTGATGAATTCCATTTTCAAACCCTTCCTTCGAAAATTTGTGCTAGTTTTTTTTTATGATATACTAATCTACAGCAGGTCTTGGAAGGATCATGTTCAGCATGTTGACAGGGTGCTCAAACTATTGGAGGAGAAACAATTATATGCAAAAACATCCAAAATTTCCTTTGGAGTACAAGAGGTGGAGTATATGGGTCATATTGTATCTCACGAGGGTGTTAAGGTAGACCCTAAAATAATTAAAGCCATTAAGGAATGAAAAGTCCCCACAACCATAAAGTAGTTGCGCGGATTTATCAAGTTAATAGGGTATTATCGCAAGTTTGTTAAAAATTATGGGATAATAGCAGCACCTCTAACAACATTATTCAAGAAATATGCATTTTCATGGAGTACTTAAGCAACTAAGGCCTTTGAACATCTTAAAGAGGAAATGTTCCTAACACCAGATTAGTTATGCCAAACTTCACAAAAAGATTTATTGTGGAATGTGATGCCTCAGGAAATGGAATTGGTGTCGTTTTAATGCAAGAAGGAAGACCCATTTCTTTTGAAAGTCATCCAATCAAAGGAAAGAATTTACAAAAGGCTATTTATGAGAAGGAAATGTTGGAAATACTACATGGACTAAAGAAATGGCGACCTTACCTAATGGGAAGACACTTCAAGGTAAAAACTGATCATGATAGCCTTAAACACTTTTTGGAACAAATACTATCTTCAGAAGAGAAAAAAAAATGGGTCACAAAGATGTTGGGTTACGACTTTGAAATCGTCTACAAAAAAAGGAAGCTAAATGTTGTCACAGATGCAGTCTCAAGAAAGGATGAAGAGGTGGAAGCATTGCTTTGTGCCATTTCTATTATCCAACCGGATTGGATAATTGAAGCAAGGGATGAATGGAAAGAAGTGTGGACACTCAGTTAAAAGTTGCAATAAGATTCTAGTACATATAATACATTTAGTTGGAAAAATGATTCCTTATTTACAAAGATCGCTTAAATATTTGCAAGAATTCCCAAATAAAACAAAAGATTCTTTTGGAATTTCACACTTCTCCTTTAGGAGGACACTCGGGATTTTTAAAAACTTACCACAGGGTGAAGAAATATTTTTTTGGGATGGCCTAAAAACTGATATTTGAAATTTTGTGATGCAATGTTTGGTTTGCCAGCAAAATAAAGTTGAAACAATTAAGACCCCAGGTCTTCTACAACCTTTATCCATTCCAAGTCAACGTTGGGAGGAGATTTCAATGGATTTTATCACAGGTTTACCTAAGTTCAAAGGAAAGAGTGTCATCATGGTGGTAGTTGATAGAATTACCAAGTATGCACACATTTGTGTGTTATCTCATTCATTTAAAGAAAGTACAATTGCTAGTGCATTTATGGAAACAATTCAAAAGCTACATGGAAACCCAAAAATTATTGTAAGTGATAGAGATCCCATTTTTATAGTAAATATTTGGACAAAATTATTTTCTTGTTTGGGTACTCAACTAGCTCACAGCTCATCTTATCATCCTCAATCCAATGGTCAAAGTGAGAAAGTTAATAAATGTTTGGAAGGATATCCTCGTTGTTTTGTATCTGATAAGAAAACACAATGGGTCAGGTGGTTACCTCTTCCTGAAGGGTGGTATAACACTTCCTTCCATATTGCAACAAAAATGACCCCATTTATGGCACCTTATGGATATCATCCATCATCCATCACATATTCTTTAAGGGAAAATTCTAGGGTTCAATCAGTCGAAGATCACATCGGGCATCAACAAGAAGTTCTCCAACTCTTAAAGGATAACCTAAATTTTGCACAAAATCGAATGAAACAATAGTAATATCAACATCACAACGAAAGAATTTTTGATGTAGGAGACTGGGTATTTTTATGGCTACAACAATACAAACAAATGTCTCTCAATCAAGCTAAGAAGGATAATAAATTATCGCCAAAGTACTATGGTCCTTACAAGGTGTTGCAAAATATTGGTACTATGTCATACAAATTAGAGCTTCCTGCTTCTTCGCGAGTGCATCCATTTTTCCATGTTTCATGCTTAAAGAAGGTTATAGGGGACAAACTTCCAGTTCAAACAATATTTCCAAAACTTGATGAGGAAGGAAAAATCATATTGGAACGTGAAGGAGTCATGGAAATAAGAACTCGACAACTACGAAATCAATCAATTTCAGAGTATCTCATCAAATGGAAGAACTTACCCACTGACGATTCTACATGGTAGGATGAGAATTTTATACAGAAGCACTAGGAGCTACTCAAGCATTGAGGACAACACTTTTTTGAAGGAGAGGATCGTGTTAGGTCCCTATATTACTAGTATAGTCCCTTATTATTGTTAATGCAACCCCCTTATTGTTATTGTTGTAACCCTGTAACCCCCATATTGTTATTATTGTACCCTTACATTATTATTGTTAGGTTGGCTAGGATTACATTGTGGCCCCATGGACTCCTATATATAGAAAGGAGGTTTGGTCATTTGTATCATTCAAGAATTGCTCATTTATGTAATGTATTGGATGTTTCCCCCTTGAAGTGGCTGATTTCTAAGGCATTGATCTCTCTTTTCTTCTATTTTTGGAGTTGGTTTCATAACATAAATGGGCTATTGATTTCGTTGGACCCTTTAACCCACCCTCCCATAAAAAGTTCCACATCTTGGTCTGTATTGATTATGTGACTAAGTGGGTAGAAGCCAAATCTGCTACAAAAAAAATAGAACAAGCAGTCTCATATTTCCTATTTGAAGAAATTTTTTCTCGTTATGGTACCCTAAGAGAGATTGTTTCAGATGGAGAAGCACAATTTACATCACAAAATATAGCAAAGCTCATGCAGAAATATGGAGTGAAACATAGGGCGACATATACATACCATCCCTAGGGGAATGGATAAGTAGAAAGCACAAACAAGACATTGGAAAATATCATGACAAAAACTGTGGTATTCCATCGTTGGGATTGGGCTCAAAAGCTGCCTGAAGCTCTCTGGGTGTACAGAGCAACATGGTGGAACAAAACTAGGTTTTCACCATTTGAGTTGGTTTTTGGGAAATCCCCATTGTTTCCAATAGAGTTTTAAATTAGTATGCTCATAACAGATCTTGAAGTTTGTTTGGATCTATCAGATGCCCAGAAACATTGACTGGCTCAGCTCAATGAACTAGATGAAATCCGCTCAATGGTTTTATAGAGAACTACTACAATTCAACAACAGAGAATGAAATGGCATGATAATTTTATCAAGAATAAGGTGTTTCAAAGGGGATATTGGACACTACTCTATGACTTTGGCTTTAAGGATTTTAAGGGAAAGCTTTGCACTTGCTAGATGGGACCTTATGAGGTGGACACTGTATTTGATAATGGAATAGTCAGGCTAGTCACAATTAACAGTACATGTGCTTTATTAATAGCAATTGACATCGCCTGATATTATACCTCCGCCAAACCTCTAAGGATGCTTTTATCAAACACCTCTCTGAGAAATCTGGTTTGAAGGTTATCAGTGTAGAGAAATATTCCTCTGCATCCTCTCTCTAATATATATATATATATATATATAAGAATAAAGAATTGTACTGTTACTATTTATTTTTGTTGTCTTTTTGCAAGAGTTACTACTAAGGAGTAATGTTTTAAAAGTCAAAAAAATTTCTAAGTATCGATTGTTGCTACTCATGATGTTGTTACTTGGTTGCTGCTACTCAAGATGTTGTTACTCTGGATGTTGCTACTTGCATTGCTGTTACTCCAGATGTTGCTACTCGCGTTGTTGTTACTCCAGAATCTGTTACTCCAGATGCCGCTACTCACACTGTTGTTACTCCAAATGTTGCTCCTCTGGATGTTGCTACTCACATTGCTGCTACTCTAGATGTTTTTGCTCCAAATGTTGTTACTCCGGATGTTGCTACTTGCACTATTGTTACTCTAGATGTTGTTACTCCAGATGCTGCTACTCATGCTACTGCTACTCTAGATGTTGTTACTCCAAATGCCGCTACTCGCACTGTTGTTACTCCAGATGCTGCTACTCTGGATGCTGCTACTCGTGTTGTTGTTACTCCAAATGTTATTACTCCAGATGCTGCTAATCAAACTATTGTTACTCTAGATGTTGTTACTCCAAATGCTGCTACTCGTACTGTTGTTACTCCAAACGCATCATTACTGCACCGTCATCCTACCAATTATCACTTCGTCTAGGTAGGCCGTCAGGTACGTCTCCACATGAATTTTACCAATTTAATTAAATATCCCATGTGAACACATTAATTCCACGGACGAAAATTTTTAAAGTTGGGGAGGGAGTGCTGTCAGAATTTAATGACAGTGTAATAATGACTTTTTGAGTCATTATTACAATACCGTGTGTGGTACACCTTATGATCCCTATCAATACTTTGTATAATTATTAAATATGCATTGGGATCTGTAACACTTCCTTTCCATTTCATACGAAATAATTACCATTCTATTCATTACACTTACCATACTTTTTCATGATTTTTCTCGGTTTCTGACAATTACCATCCATATTTACCGTTACCACCATTCATTTTCACCATGTTGTTTTTCCAAATTTGGTCTCCACTATTCTGTCCAATGGTCTATTGTTCCAGGAAGTGTTGTTATAGTCCCCACAGTATGGTCAGACTGGCTATGTGGCATGAACTTGAAAATATGGCTTCACTCCACAGTATTCCAGAGGTATGGCAAATATTCATCAATGTAGGTTGGAATACCTATTTTGATACATTGCAGGGGTTTGACAGGGAAATCAAAATGGATTTCATGCTTAATTTGGATGACATTGTCTCATGGGTCATAGGTTTGGAAATTCCTATCATAGAAGAGATAATTGCATAAGTCAGCGTGTTGAGACAGCAAGGGAAGCAATGGTTTGCTCGGAGAGTTTCCCTCCCAGAGTTTCCTGAATTATTCTTGTAGGCAGGAGAAATTTTCATTCAAATGGGCAGAGGATATGAGCGCAACTCTGTGCCATATCCATGGAATGAAGTCACAAGTTTTGTAATGAAATAAATAACCTACGATGGTCGGGCTACAACTCTATTTAAATACAATTTTAAAATTCTAACTCACCTTTGGTTTCCATAGTCTCAGGTACATTCCTTAAATATGCCCTTCTTCCTATAGAAAAATTTGCAACACATGGCTCAGTCTACTTGGCATTCGTGTTGGATGCCAACAGTGCTCTCCAACCATGGATTGCTGCGTTTACTGGCCATGCATGCAATAGCCATTTGTTGGGTCTCCTGGGCAGAACTCTGTGGATCCTCAAAAGAAGAGATAGTAGCCATTATTGCTACTAGAGAAAAGGAACTAGTCTCTCCAGCTGGTTTAGCAGAAGAAGAATATTCAGAGGGAATTGATCAAGAGGAACCCGAAGAAATGAAAATGGAGGTTGATCAGGAGGAACATAAAGAAGTGAAAATGGAGGTTGATCAGGAAGAACCTAAATAAATGAGAATAGAGGAGATAATTGAAGACACATTCGAGGCTGCCACACAAGAACCAAACTCACCTGAGGAGCCCAGAGATGAAGGAATTATGGATATCGTGCATGAAGTTAAGACTGCCATACATTCTTCGACCTTTGTCAATAAATAACAGGGAAGTGAATTGGTAGACAACAGTATGGAAAGTGATGTTGTTTTGCAAGAAACAAAATCACCTGCCCAAGAAGATATGGGTATCGAAATGATTGGAGGTGTTACACAAGAACCACCCCCGATTCAGCTATAACAAGGAAACAGAGAAGCAATTCATGAGGAACAAGAAGATAGAGAATGAATAAATTGCAAGGTCGATACTATCCCACAAGAACCAGTATCGACCTAAGAAAAAGAAATAATGCATAAAGGACAGGAGGACAAGAGGGAAAAAACACTCGGAATCTTCTTGTACCACAAGAATCGGCATTGACCCCAGCTGAATTAATAATGCTTGAAAATAAGGCTCAAGCTAGAAATATGGATGATGAGGCCACTCCATACTCTCCATTCCAGTCCACGATGCTAAGAGGGGCAAGGGGATTTCGCTCACCCCAATGATTAATGAAGGAAATAAATGTTCCAGCAGTGCTTAAATTTTTTGACCTAGGAGAGGACATGGCCAATATCAGCCCAGTCATTGCTAAATCTCTGTTGGAGCACTCAAAGGCTTGCAAAGAAGATAGGGTTCTTGTGGAAACACTGGAACACAGAGTGGTCGATGGAAATGATGACCAGACAGCAGGAGTCCCTGAAGTGAATATAGAGGAAGAAGCCCCTGAAGGTAGGGAGCCCAACCAGAAAGACCTAACAGAAGAACTAGCCGGTAATACCGGCAGCATTCTGCCGCCTCCTGAGCCTGTTATAGGCCCAGAAAATGAATTTATTGTTAAACAGGAATAGATTGAACAGTGTAAGAAGATACGGTTACCTCTTAAAAAAAGGCACCAGTTTTAGTTCAATGAAACCATGAGATTGAAAAGGGAGGTTCGGGAGTTGAAGAAACAATTTTCCCAGTTGAAAAATAAGGTAAAAATTTACAAGTGGAAGGTAGTAAATCCAAAATTTGAGGTCTTTTCTATAGCTATGCGGACTGGTCCAATTGAACAGTTGTTTGAAGACCAATATTTTTTCTTGGTCGCTGAGATCTAGAGGTGGAATTCTATTGCGAATGAAAACAAGAAAGAGACAATGCAGGTATGAGAACAGGCTGTCGGGATTGCTACAAGATAAATCGACTAGTTAGATAATGGGTGGCTGAAACAAGCTAAACAAAAGTCCAAAATAGTAAAATTGGAAGAACATTTGCAGCTGCTGCAATTAGATAAGGAGAAGATGTTCTCCCTGGCATAGAGGTAATGGCCTGCACATAGATATGCCCTATTCCTTCACGAACAATTTCTTTTCTTTATTCTTGAAAGTATATAAAAGGATATTTGGCACGAGATTGAGAACCCCATTCAATTTCTCTGTATCATAAAAATTCATGATATCATAGAACAACACTTAATGTGCAAGTTGTACATGCATGGGTACTTCTTGAGGCATGATCAATATTTTAATCCCATTCCATTCATGGGGGAAATTCATTTAAGACCTTTTACCTCCTATACCATCAAACAGATTAAGTGGAGAAAGGCCTGTGATACGTTTGAAGAGAACCAAGTCATAAGGCCGCTAATGATGAGGAGGGAGCATGGCCAATCATCAAACATTTATAACAAGCATTACACATTTCTACAGATTGAGGGGTATGGAGAACACATGTTGGAAACCAAAAAATGGTGTGCTGATCTATGTGTCATACAGATTACAATGTTTCATAAGGAAGCACTGGACAATTGTTAGAGAAGGTGGATGTTGTTATCCTCAGCCATCAGAGGACAAGAACCATTTGGGGCACCTAAATTTTCCTGGGCTTTAGAGACGATGCCACGTTTTGTAGCATGCATTCAGGTCTATGGGGTCATATGGATGGAGCTGAGGTTTTAGTTTCCCCTTATTTGGTTGCCAGCCGAGCAATATACTCCTGCATACAATGTTGACCCAGATTGGTGGAAGGATGTTGTTTTTACAGAAGGTTATAAACCCCATTGGATGGAAATTTCTGAAGAATATGATCTCACACAGCTCCATGCCAGTCACAATTAGTCCAACCCAGATCTAAGGAGACAATGAGCTGTGTGATGACATGGAGATAGACCAGTTGGGGGGAGACATTGGGTACCATCTTTGTATACTTTTCTCTCCCATTTTCACCCACCTTTCTATCTCTTTGTGTCATTATTACTCTTAAACACACAAGGTAAACCGCTTTCTCTTATTTTACATGGGATATTCTATTAATGATGTAATGGTCAAGGATGTTTTACCTTTTGCAAATGTTACCTCTGATATTTCTACATATTCGGAAAAAGCGGGAAGGTTACAGCTATGAGTCACGGAGCGGCTCCTAATTTCCAGTGTTGCCTTCACTTGTTGCTACAATGCAACAGACTTTGTTTCACCCTAACAAAATTTCAGGCTTTGTCATGGTTTCCTTTTTGCAATTAGGTTGTTGTTGCAATGAATTGTATAATTGTAGATATGTAGTTGTTAGAGGAAATATGTGATTTCCTGAACAATTGTATAAAGATGGCCTGTGGTCTGTGAATGAAGGTTAAGCCCAGTACATACAAATTTTGTAATAGTATATTCTGCGATTAATTTAATACACAATACTGTGTTGTTTCACTTGTAATTTGTGAGCTTGCCACAACCCTGATTAGAGAGTTGGGCCCACTCTTCTTATCAGGTTCTGTGTTACCTTTCTTTTTGTTGGTTTCATGCTTAGTTGGTTTTGTTACTATTGTTCCAGTATAATTTTTAAATTGATGTGAATGTCTTTTAATTCTGCAATCTATTTTAATTGTTGTTAAAATATTCTGTGTGTTCATTGAATAAACCTGTGAACTAACAACAAGTTATGTGATTACTCTTGCATATACTATGTCATTAGTCTTGAAATAACTAACACCCTCGGGTTGATCATTTATGTGGAAAAAGGGTTTGAAGATTTTTCACATCCGGACACCAATAACGAGTTTTTGGAAAACACATACTATCTATAATTTTTGTGACCGTAGTGATAGATTCACTAAGGAACATTACCATGAATTTGCTTCCATGCATCTATAGTTGAGTTAACACATCTCTCATAGTCATTTCATGATCATTATTGGAAAGTATACAACTAGTAATGTTTTTCGTTAACTTGCATTGTTGTAATTAACATTGACATGATCATTTTATTCCATTGGCCTAGGATGACCATCATTTCCATTTTCACGGGGTAGATTAGTGTCATAATATTGTGTATTGCACCATCAATATCCCAATTTAGCACATGAAAATCAAACTCCACACTCACAACGTCATTTAATATCCTATCATTGGTACTCCAATAAAACTTGATATTACTATTTTGAAATCCCTCCAAATATTTTACACCAATTCCCAATTATGGCATAAAAAAACAACTAATATCCTATCATAAATAAGTATTACCAATTCGAGTGATCTCAACATTTCTCTCTTAATAGACATCTACATGAACACAAGTGTTGGACTCGTATAATTTTATTTGATACTCAACCATGGAAGGAGAAACCATATGTCATGAATCATACTCCATTGATGCTTAGATTGGTTATTTAAGAGCTTATGGGATATTCGTTGGAATGTTTCAACAAGTTACAAGCATAAATTGAGCATATTGCCTTATAACTTGTATAGAATTTGAATCCATAATGTGTGTTGGTAAAGTGTGTACAAATATCTATTACAGAGGATGTTATTGCCATAATAAAAACCTTACCTCAAACAAGGATGCATTGGTTTAGTAGAAAAGCTAAAATTTTGATGGCCAAGGCTACATTTTTACAATAAGGTGAGGAGGTAAGGAACAAAGGGAGAGGATTAGATAGAAATTCCCTTCCGCACACCTAAAAATATGAGGCCTACTTTATTCAAAATTTTATAACCTATGAAGGACGATTTGGGGTTGTTTCTAACTACCATTTTTAGAACTAGCGCACTTATATACTAAGAAATTGATTAATGTGTCCTATTATATTTTCAAATAATTGCAGTATACGGTTAATGTTGTCTGGAATTCCAAACATCCTAAAACAAATGTGTGAATAACCACAAACTGACTAATCTTATTACTTTTGATTCACTATAATATTACGACAGTGCATGGGAAAGGTTGGTGGTCATTGCAAGAGTATCCACTTAGGAAGAGGTAGAAGAGAGTTATTTTGAGGAGCAACATGAAAGAATTGAAAAAAAAAAATATAGGGAAAATTAGAATGAATGTTTCCTTTGTTGAATCACCCGTTCAATACCCTCATGAAGACATTCTTGTAGAAACTGCTCTTGTTGATACTCTAGCGAAAGACTCGTGCATTGAGAAAGGAATGTATCCTAGAACACTTCTGGATGTTGCTAGTGAAAAATGTGAAGTATGAATATGGAGCATGCCTTATTGAGGAAGGAAAAAAACCACATAAGAGGGTGAAGAAAATTTCATTGAATAAATCAGTCGGAGGAACATTTCTAAAGAAAGGGTCAACACTACTAATACACCATCATCCGCTCCATCAACTAGGATTTCTACAAACGCATCGAAAATGTGAGATGATCAAGTTAATGAGGATAAGGAGGAGGAATATAGGAAAAAAAAGAAGATAACCCTCGATATGGTAAGCTTGAATTTCATCTTCTACCTTAACAAATTAATAAGAAATGAAAATAAAAAATTAAGAAATCAATTTTCTATACTTAAGGAGAAAATTCAATTTAAGAAATAATTAGGGTTAAAACCTCTATCTGGGGTAGTGGGAATGGTGGATACACCATTTGAAACCAGTAAAGCTAGGAAATTATTATGAAAATGGTGTGGGAGCTTCTCGAAGAAGTTGGTTATGCAAGGGGAGAAATTAAAAAATTGATGATTGTTTTAGTAGGAGTACAAATATAATTTGAAGTGGAGAATGTCAAATTCAGGGCTACACCAGCAAAAATTGAAGCATAAAATACTTAGGAGTTTCAGGTTACACAATAAGAACCCGCTAAAGATAGGAGTTTCAGGTTACACAATAAGAACCCGCTAAATATAGTTTTATCACACTATTTACAAAATCATCTCCAATAACATTTTCATCTTTTTGAAAGACATCCTTTTGGAACAAATCTCCCCTGAGAGATTTGAGTTCCTAAAAATAAGTCAAAATCTTATAGTTATGGGTCTTCCCTAGGAAGGCCTTCACTCAATCAACAAAAAGCACCAAAAAAATATCCTATAAAAAGTGGATCTCTTTAAATCCTTTGACAAGGTTAGTTAGATTTATATCAGACTTCTCTTTATTCATTTGGGTTTTGTCACTTCTTCATATATTTGGTACTAAATTGCATCAACACTTCCTCCCTTACTCTATGGGTCTCCTAATTCTTTAATGTGGATCAATGAATCTATTATGGATTTCCTTTTTCCCCATACTCCTCGTGTTGGTTGCTAAGGTCCTTAGCAAAATGATTATGGATGCCAAAAATAGGGTAGATTTCAAATGCACTTTCACTACAAGTGGCTTCTAATTGACCCACCTACTCTTTAGGAGTGATATTTTTAATTTTAAGAAGAAAACTTGGATCATCTTCATCACTTGAATCCTCTCCAAGATACTTTCACAAAGTCTATTGAAATTCTTATAAATCTCACATAATCCTTACCTCATTGTTGGGACATGATGATTAAAGAAAAAAAATTAAATTGAGATTCTTCTTTCCACTCAAGCGGTTGGGATCAATCAAGATGTAGAATAATTGGGATTTATTTTTAATCCAAATAGTTATGAAAAAATAGATTGACACTCATTTCCTGAAAAGATAGAAAAAATAATTATTAACAAGTGATTATATAAGGCTCACAAATTAATTTTTCATAAATCAACCATACAAGCTATCTTGGTCTACTTGGCCTCTTTGTCATGGATTCATATTGGGATCCTTCATAAAATTATACAACTATATTCTTGATTTCAATGGTACTGGTAGGAAGGAAAGACTAATTTTTTCTATCTTGGGGTGAAATTCTTAATCGAGAAGACATTAGAATTTTGGGGAGTAAGAAATATTCATCGTTTTCAAAGAATATTGTATCCAAATGGGGCTAGAGATTCATTTAGTGGAAAGGCCTACAGAGTCACCTACCAAAAGTATATCAGCCTTGTCACATTAGTACATTGAAAATTCATATGTCACAAACAATCCAAATATTAATGTATTTATCACAGTGGATATGAAAATACTATAAGGGGTATATTATTAGAGAGGAATTGTAATATCCTGTTTCGGGGATATCTCTAAAACACGGCAAAATCCAACCAGAGATAGACTCGGAGGGCATTTACCGAATATTTTGCCTCTAAAAAGAGGACGAGATCTAGAGGCTACCTGGCCCTTTCCAGACTCTGTCTAAGAGTGAAAGATAAACACAACAAGTGGTATAGAACTAGAGCGCTCAAAAACAATAACAGAAATAGAAAGAGAATACAACAACTACGACAACTCAACCATAAAACATAGAGAGAAAATTCTGAGCCATTATATTAATCTAAGAAATGAAATGAAGTACAAGAGGAGATCTTGTGCAAGGCAAGTGAGAAAACACTCTCATAAAATATAGGAAATGGCTACTTATGAACTGCGTCCCATCTACTGGAAAACTTCCATGTAGCTGCTACTGCTGGAATCGACTAAAGATTAGGGGCTGATCCCCTTGCCAGAATGGGATGAAAATTAGCAAACCTCCTCTCCTCGACAACCCCGACAAGATCCACAAACCATTCCAAGAATGGCTAACCCCAAAAATCACTAGAAACTGCCTCCCCAGTGAATTACGCTAGCCTCAAGGGCACTGCATAGTGGCTAGATAGAAACAACTGAAATACTACTGCAAACTCCGCCGAAAACCTCCGATGGGAAAAGGTTGATCCTCTCCTCAAAATCCCGAAGAAACCACCTACAGAAACCCCAATCCGAAGTTCCTCCACAATGGATTGTGTCCTCTCTCCCATTGACTGCACAGTCTCTATAAGCTCCAGCTCTGCAACAAACCCAAACAATGAAACGACTCACAGAATACTGAAAAAAAAAACCTTGCCCGAGCAGGCACTCGAAGTCCCCCAGGGCTGAGGGTGAGATCTCTGACCGGAGACACTCAATGCACTAAACAGTGCTGCAGACAGGCTAAATAGCCAGCATGCTCAAGAAGACATAAATCTCACTCCAAAATCATCAACTCAAGAGTGATCCAAATGAGGAGGCTCCTCCATCTTTTATAACATTGGTTTCCCTCCAAAACACGTCGTAGCCTCTCTCTCCTCCACATCCTCATCCTTATCTGTGCAGAAGCTTCTAGAGTGCACGTAGGCCCCCCTTGACCCCCCTTGAGTCACAACATTGTGATACTAGGCGGATGTCTTATTCTACTAAAGTGAGTTAGACCCTCTTTCCTCACTTTTTATTTATTTACAACCCATAGATGAAAAAACTATACAAAATCGAATATTCCAATTAGCTGTCGCTAATTAGGAATATTACAGTCCCCGTCGGAAAAATGTTTCTTGCCGTCAAGCAACTGAAGTGATGGATGCTACAGAATCTTCTCGCTCTCCCAAGTGGCATCCTCATCCAGCAAATTCTTCCACCTCACCAAGAATTCCTGGACCGTCCTGCTCCGTAACCGCCTCTCCCTAGTATCAATAATGGCATACGGCTGCAACACCAAGTGCCCCTCATCATCTGTAGGCGGTAGCTCCTCTATCACTGTCACCTGTTGTCCCAGTGCCTTCTTCAGGCATGATACATGGAAACTTTTGTAGATCTTACTGCCTTGGGGCAGCTCCAACTCGTATGCAACCTGCCCAATCCTGTGTATCACCCTATATGGCCCGTAAAAACGAGGTTTGAGCTTCTCAGCTCCCTTCTTCTTCAACAATGACTGTCGGTATGGTTGTAAGCATAGGTAGACCAAGTCCCCTACCTCAAACTATCACTCCACCCGACCTCTGTCGGCATACATCTTCTGTTGGTTCTGTGTTGTAGCCATGTTGTCCTTGAGAGCTCAGAGGATGTCATGACTCTCTTGGATCCACATCTTGGCTCTAGGAGCCTTACTCGCACTGAACATCACATCAGAAAATGATAAAGGATGGTACCCACACAAAGCATAAAATGGTGACATACCAATAGAAATGTGATGTGTTGAGTTGTAGTAGTACTCACCCAAATTTAACCATCTCAACCGTGCTCGCTGCTACCCACTGACATAGTTACGCAAGTAGCCTTCCAGCCACTTGTTAACTATCTCCTTCTTTCCATCCGTATGTGGGTGGTAACTGGTACTTGGTGTCAACTCCATCTCCACTAGACGGAAAAGCTCCTACCAAAATCCGCCCATGAAGCGGCTGTCCCTGTCACTGATGATGGTCTTAGGAAGACCATGCAACCTGAAAATCTCCCAGAAGAATAGCTCGGCCACCTGTGCTACTGCGTAATGCACGGATATGGTGAAAAAGTGCGCATACTTTGTCAGTCGATCAACAATGACAAATATACAATCCTTGCCCTGCACCATGAGCAACCCTATGACGAAATCCATTGATATGCTCTCCCATTTTCCCTCCGGAATGGGAAGAGGCTACAACAACCCTGCGGGATGGCTCATCTCACCCTTGTTCCTCTGACAAACATCGCACTCCTTGATGTGCTATATTACTTCCTCCTTGAGGCCCCTCCATGAGAACCTCTCTCTAATGGCCCTGTAGGTTTTGGTAAACCCCTGATGGCCTGCCAATGGACAATCATGTGATTCCTAGAGTATCTTCTTCTTAAGCTGAGATCCCTCAGTCAAGAAGATCCTGTCCCTGTAATAGATGATCTCATCGACCACCCTACACCTGTCATCCCCCACCTGTCCGTCCAGCACCTCACATGAAAACCTGTCCTTGGAGTACTCAACTAAAAGTTGAGCCCTCCAATCTGTGTCCAAGCTCATAAGAGATAACGTGGCTGGTCTACGTGAAAGGGCATCTGCTACCACGTTATTCTTACCCTCGACATACTCAATGTCAAATTCATATGCTTGGATCTTACTGATCCAGTTCTGCTGCCTCTCCTATAGTTGCTTCTGTTCCAAAAAGAACCTGAGGATGTTGTGGTCAGTCCTCACCCTGAATCTATTCTCTACCAGATACTGCCAGAATTTGGCTAATGCATGCATGATGGCCAACATATCCTTGTTTTAAACAGGATACAACCTCTCATGTAGAAGGAGTTTCCGGCTCTGAAAAGCTATAGGGTGTCCCCCCTGCATCAACACTGCGCCGATCCCCTCTCCCGATGCATTACACTCCAAGAAAAATGGCTGCGTAAAATATGACAATAGAAGCACTGGGCAGCTACTCATCACCTCCTTGAGCCTATCAAAGGCTTGCTGCACTGTATCTATCCAACTGAATGCCCCTTTCTTCATCAAATCTGTAAGGGGTGCAACAAGTTGTGAGAACCCTCTCACGAACTTCTTGTAGTAGGCACATATCACAATGAACCCTTTAATTTCTGTCACACTCTTCAGCTCTGGCCAATCTCTTATGGATCTAATCTTCTCCTCGTGGACCCTCACTCCATCCACTCCAATGATGTGACCCAAATACAACATCTCTGTCATCCCAAACTTACACTTGGAGAGCTTAGCATAGAATTGTTGCTCTTCCAAGATGTGTAGTACTGCCTCTATATGCTGAAGATGCTCCTCCCATGTCCTGCTATATATGAGTATGTCATCAAAGAAAACCAATACAAACTTCCTTAGATGACTGCGGAAGATATGGTTCATGCAAGACTGAAATGGGGCTGGTGCATTGGTCAGCCCAAAAGGAATAACCAAAAACTCAAAGTTCCCATAATAACACCTGAAGGCGGTCTTGGGAATGTCTTGTTCCCTCACTCAAATCGATGGTACCCTAATCTCAAATCAATCTTTGAGAAGAACTTAGCTCCTCTCGGCTCATCCATCAGCTCATCGATCCTGGGTATAGGGTACCCATTCTTCAGAGTCTTCTTGTTCAAGGCCCTATAGTCAATACACATCCTCAAGGTGTCGTCCTTCTTCTTCACCATCACTACAGAAAAAGAAAACAGACTCGTGCTTGGTCTGATGTGTCCAAAAGCCAACAACTCCTGGATGGCCTGCTCAATCTCATCCTGATAGGCTTTGGGATGCCTATAGGGTGTAGTGATCACCACCTAGATACCCTGCTTAAGCTCGATGGTATGCTCAAACCCTCTATCTGGTGGTCGACCTGGTGGTATATCCCCAAACACTACCTCATGCCTATCAAGGATAGCCTGTATCTTTGGATGAAATGCTCGACCACTGATCTCTGCCTCTGATGCCCGAAACTCAGCCACCCACTCTATGTTTCCCTTTCGGAAGTCTGCCTCCATCCGGTGTGCCAAAACTGTTTGATGTGGGTAATTATGCATCCCGCAGATCTTCTCATGCTTCTCGGTCTTCTTGTCATCCCACTCCATCTCTAAGGCCTCTCAATTCGTGGTGACCTTCCCCAGAGTAATCAGCCACTGAACACCTAGTACCACATTGGTATCTGGTATGTTGACCATGAAAAAGTGATCAGTCACGGTGTAAGTACCCATCGTCACTGCTAACTCTGGAACATATCGGGCACACTGCATCGTCTGGGCTGCTGGGACCAAGACTAAAAACCCATCAAAACTCTTGATCGGTATACCCCTCCACTCGACCATATGCGCATCAATGAAGTTATGGGTTGCCCCACTATCAACCAAGACTGAGACTCGTTGGCCATGTACTGTCCCACGTACGCGCAACATCAAATACTTAGGAAATCCTTGTAAAGCTACAAGGGACCCTCCTGTGGGTGTAAAAGTTGCACCTCCCGTCCCTGGAGGTGGAGGCGGTAACTGATCCTGGGCCATCTGACTATCTCCTACCTCCTCATCATCCTCCTCATCCTCTTCCCCGCTATCATTGGAGAAGACCTCAATGAAGTGTGCTTTGCTAGCAACACACCTATGCCCTGGTGCCCATGGCTCCTGACAAGTGAAGCACAACCGCTTCTTCCTCAACTCCCTCCTGGCCTCATCATCTACCTATGCATGTCCTGGATTCCCCTTGGGAGGAGAAACCCTCACATCCTTCCCCTTGGGCTGGAAACCCTATCTCCGGGGGTAAGGTGTCCGCGTCCTAGGCAATGCATCCTGCAAATCTCTGGTCCTACTGATAACATCCTGGAGTGTAGCTGGTCTAGTAGATTTGACTAGACCTCGAAGTGGCTCTGCCAATCCCTCCACAAACATGTAGATCATCCGTGTCACGGATAGATCTGGCACCATCACCGAAACCCTCAAGAAATATGCAATGTATGTCTCTGGGCTCCCTGTCTATTTGAGCTTTGTCAACTCAACAAAATTTTGTTCCAGATCCCTCCGGTCAAAATGCTATATCAATCTCCTGGTAAACTCGGCATATGTCGTCACTGTGGAATGCCCGAGTGTCACCATCCCATGGAACCACCAATCCTGGGCCTCACCATCCAAATGTAATGTTGCCACCTTGATTGCCTTTGTCTCCGACATCTAGTTAAGCTAGAAATAAATGTCCAGCTTCTCCACCCAAGACTTTTCCGAACTATTTGATGATCCATCAAACGTAGGCAAATGAAATCTACTAGAGGCACAGTGGGAATCTCCATCATGGTAATGTTGGTGCCCTCTATGATGGTCGTAGGGTCTACTGTCCCGCTGGAGTTGCACAAAATCTCTAAATGTGAGAGCATCCTTGAACTTCTGCTTGTAGGAATGATACTATGCAAAATACTCATCTAAGTGTCCAGGTTCTTCCCCCTGCCGGGCTCTTGCCCTTGTATCTGCTCCCAAGAAAGTGGGCATAGTAGAGCGGGTAGGTGCACATGAAGCTGTAGGCTGAGGAGTATGACGATGAGCGGCACCCTGCTCTAGCACATGATGGGATTTACCTGATCCCTCTATGACTTGGAAAACCCCTGGATTCTCACGCTGCCTAGCCTCCACAGCTGTGAACCTTTGTCCCATCACCTCAATTTGTCTAGCTAGATCCTGCACAGACTTGAGGAGTGCCTCTACAAACTTTTTGGCCTCTGTGTCATCTGCCATTGGTTCTTTCTCTCTTAAATCTACTAAAAGCTCCACCTGATCTATGTCTGTCATAGGCTCTCTCTCCTGATCTGTTTCCTCTACCTGGGCACAGTCTTCCTCTTCGTAGGTGGCCTCCAACCTACCCTCACGGTCTCTATACTTCCTGCCTCTATAGGTTCTCTTTCCTGATGTCATATACCACAGTATGAGCTAGAGCTATGCTCTGATACCACTATAATATCCCGTTTCGAGGATATCTCTAAAACATGGAAAACTCCAACCAGAGATAGACTGGGAGGGAATTTACCAGATATTTCACCTCTAAAAAGAGGACGATATATGGAGGCTACCTGGCCCTTTCCAGACTCTGTCTAAGAGTGAAAGATAAACACACCAAGTGGTATAGAACTAGAGCGCTCAAAAACAATAACAGAAATAGAAAGAGAATACAACAACTATGATAGCAACGACAACTACAACAACTCAACCAGAAAACATAGAGAGAAAATTTTGAGCCATTTTATTAATCTAAGAAATGAAATGAAGTACAAGAGGTGATATTACGCAAGGCAAGTGAGAAAACATTCTCAGAAAAGACAAGAAATGGCTGCTCTATGAACTCCGTCCCAGCTGCTGGAAAAATGCCATGTAGCTGCTACTACTGGAATCGACTGAAGATTAGGGGCTGATCCCCTTGCTGGAATGAGATGAAAATCAGCAAACCTCCTCTCCTCGACAACCCCGACAAGATCCACAAACCATTATAAGAATGGAAAACCCAAAAAATCACCAGAAACTGCCTCATCAGTGAATTACACTGGCCTCAAGGGAACTGCGTAGTGGCTAGATAGAAACAACTGAAATACTGCCGCAAAATCTGCCAAAAACCTCTGATGGGCAAAGGATGAACCTCTCCTCAAAATCTCGGTGAAATCACCTCCAGAAACCCCAATCCGAAGCTCCTCCACAATGGACTGCGTCCTCTCTCCCAATGACTGTGCAGTCTCTATAAGCTCCAGCTCTGCAACAAACCCAAACAATGAAACGACTCACAAAATATTGAAAAAAAAAACCTTGCCCGAGCAGGCACTCGAAGTCGCCGGGGGCTAAGGGCGAGATATCCGTCTGGAGACACTCAATGCACTAAACAATGCTGCAGACAGGCTAAACAACCAGCGTGCTCAAGAAGACATAAATCTCACTCCAAAATCATCAACTCAAGAATGATCCAAATGAGGAGGCTCCTCCGTATTTTATAACATTGGTTTCCCTCCAAAACTCGTCGCAGCCTCTCTCTCCTCCACATCCTCATCCTTATCTGCGCATAAGCTTCTAAAGTGCACATAGGCCCCCCTCCTCTACGTGGTGTTTGGCCCCCCTTGACCCCCCTTGAGTCACAACGTTGTGCTACTAGGCAGATGTCTTATTATACTAAACTGAGTTAGACCCTCTTTCCTCACTTTTTATTTATTTACAACCCATAGACGGCAAAACTATACAGAATCGAATATTCCAATTAGCTATCGCTAATTAGGAATATTACAGGAATGAATTCATATTTGAAAATAATTTCAAACAACTCAATTAGAAAGGACCGTATGACTCATATACTCTATCTAGGAAATTAAAATTCAAATGGAATCCCCTTGGGTTTATTTAGATGGGGTGGCATAAGGCTCCCCTCTTTACATGGGACTAGTGAAATTAATTGTATCTAAAATATTATATATTTCTAATTTTTTGGAAATATTTGTACACCAAAAAAATACAATGATAAAATACCTGCTTTAAAATTAATCCTATAACTAGTAATATAACTAGTAATTTCACAAGGAATAACCTCCTTCCACATATATGAGTACTAACAAACCATTGTAAATTATATAAAAAGAGAAACAACAATATAGAATTACAATCTTGTCCTTATTGTTAAAATAATTCAATAGCAACTATCTCCATTTACTCATGTATCTTCTCATAATATATAAAGACCTAAAAACTCCACTGTAGACATCGAGTAGAAAATTGAAATATATATGGAAAGACCCCCTCAAAATCACAAAGAATGAAGAAGGCTAAGAGAAGAAATATATGCTTTTATTTTTGTTTTTTTTTATATGGTTTATAAGAATATATATGAGACTATTTTTTAACTGTTGCTCAAAGAGGCATACTCTATAGGACCAGTTTGAAAGTGATGTGTGATTCTCTCAATGCTCAATCTAGAGTTGGAACTTCTTCCACAATACAAATTGAATATTCTCTAAATTAAAAAATAATATTCATTTTCATATAAAAGAGAAATGAATATATATGTTTCGTTAGTTTTAATTAAAGTTATCTTAAAACATCAATGTTGCTACTTTGATATTACAACTAATTATAAAAGTATTGTGTAATAATATTTATCAATTACTCTTTACATAATTTAAATATTATATATTCATATGAGGTAACATATGTATCATTCTTATACTTTTTAAATATTTGAATACAATACTTAAATAAACTATTTCAATGTCCATATTAAATAATATATTTCAACATCAACTTAATATATGTATGTTAACTAATTTATTTGAATACCAACTACTTTTAAAGTTATATATATATATATATATATATATATATATATATATATATAATATCAATTATTTTTAAAATTTTATATATAAACTAATTTATAAAATATCAACTATTTTTAAATTATATATTTTAAAAATAAAAGATTGGTCTAAGTGGTTGTTAACCGCCATCATCATCATCATATATATATATATATATATATATATATATATATATATATATATATATAATTTATTACACTGTAAAGCGTTTTTATTTGAAAACAACTTTCCTCAAGTACCAAATGTACTATTATGGACCACTTATCTTGATTTTAGACGATTAAATTAATTTCTGCCTTTGGATTAAATAACTATTGTTAATCAGTTAAAAAATAATCGAATAAATGTTCACACTCACACAGATATTTCTTGACATGGTAGGGAGAATCAAAACCTTGAAAGAGATGGAAATCAACATTCCTTCCTTTCTTGAAAGGAAAAACGAGATAGTTGTTCATGGCTTCTTCATCCTCTGCAGGTTTCTTCTGGTAAGGAATAGTTTCTAGAGTTATATGATTTAATTTTTGTGTTTTCCAATCAAAATTAAAACGGATATCTCTTTCTAATACAATACATGAATTAGGTAAATATCATATACCACAGTGTTTAAGCCCCACTGGCCTATCCAAAACTATCCCTAGTGGTTTGAATTCATCACGATATTTTGAATTGTATGCCCCTCGGAAATTATTCCTTTGTTCCAATTTTTTTATTTGTTTGGATTAGAGCAAATCTAGTGGTTTGAATTCATCACTGTTGCAACCTTAAAAAGAAAACGATATTTTGAATTGTAAGCCCCTCGGAAATTATTCCTGTAAACCCTGCGCTTTCTTACAGAGGAAGAATCTCTGGATTCTTATTGATGGGTGTATTAATGGGAGGAAGAACCTCATCAATGGGATGATCGGAAATCTATCCGGAGATAAATTCATTAATAGGAGATAAATTCATTAATAGTTTACTGTCGAAAAAGAAATTATTAAATAAGATACATAATCTTTTTTGAGAAATAACAAGATACATAATCTTTACAGACAAATATTACTAAAGTAAATCATGGTCAAAGTTGATACATGTTTTACATTATTTCTTCTCAGAATAATTTGTTGATAACTTGTTCACTTTCCTTTTTATTTTAATGATATTTCTTTGTAACTTGTTTTTGGATTGGGATTTAGTGCAATTGAAAAAAAAAATTTAATAAAAAAATTTAATAAATGTAATTTTAAATATAGATAATACAATTCTAAAGAAGTCATAGATTTGTACTTAGTTTTTTTTTTTTTTAATATAATTTGAAAAATAAAAGTCATATATTTGGATATTGTTTTGTTTAATGTAATACACAAGCAATAAGCTCTTAGACCAATTTAGACCAATTTCATTTCAACACGATAACTATTTCCTTATCAAATATAAGCTTTAATCATAATTTATGGTGTAAATATGCAGGTTCGCTTCTACTGCTATAGGCAAGGTCTTCAAGAGTTTGGAATTTTAGACAGTGTCAATGACAAGGTTTTGGGGGGTTTGGCAATAATGCCCGGTCTCTCATCTTGAAGGTGTATTCTTAAGTGGTTTGGCACAGATAAATAAAAGCATGTTTACAATGACAACACCGCTTCTTATAGTGTTTCTTTAGTTTCTATACATAACCAAAGTAAACTCTTCATAGATATTACCACGCTGGTAGTCAAAAAACCCTTTTCATGATCTCTCTTTGTAATACAATGCAGGAATTAGGTAGAGATCATATACCACCATGTTTAAGCCCATCAGACCTCCTGAACAAGTTGCACAAGATTATAAGAACTTGGTACGGTTATATTGCTATTTTATAAATTATGGATTTTTTTTTTTAAGAAAGATTTATTATATTATTGCTTTAATGAATTTTTTTTATGTATTAATAGTTTTCATTTTTTTCATACAAAACAATAACTTTTTATTTTAATTTTTTTTTCAAATTATATATATAATTTTTTTATCAAAATATCTAAAATAAAATTATAAATTATTACATTCTATAATTTATTTTTTCATTATTAAAATTCATATTGAAAATTAAGAAGGAAATTTCTAATTAGATTGAATATGAATCCTATTTTATCTAAAAGTTTAAAGTGTTGAGTATTACTTAAAATTCATTTTGAAGATGAAAAAGAAACTTCAAATTATGTTGAATGTAAATGATATTTTATCTAAAAGTTTAAAGTAGGTTGATTTGGATTATTTTTTATTTGTTGATTTTCATTATATTTGATTAGTTTAAAGTGCTTATTTTTTAAAGTATTGAATATTAAAATTCATATTGAAGATTAAAAACTAAACTTCAAATTATGTTGAATGTGAATCATATTTTATCTAAAAATTTAAATTAGGTTGATTCCCATTATTTTTTATTGGTTGATTTTCATTATATTTTATTAGTTTCAAGTATGTTGATTTCTTATTTAATCTTATAAAAGTCGTTTTATCAATTATTTTTTAAATGAATTTTAAATATTTGATTTTTGGTTTTTAATATATATATATATATATATATATATATATATATATATATATATATATATATATATATATATTACTTCTCATATATTTCTAAATCTTTGATTAAAATAAATTTTTATTTAAAGTATAGATAACACAATCTATGTTATACTACTCTTTTCTATGTTATTGCTTTACAACATTTCTTTTGCAACATATGGTGCAATTTCTAGTTTTAATATCAACTAATTTTAAGCCGTAAGGTGATATTATTTGAAAACAACTCCCCTAGATGCTATTGTGTCTATGTTTGAGTCATTGGATCAAATGTTAGAGGATTGAATGTTTTAGGCCATTAGATCCACAAGTAAATAGTTTTTTATAATGTTAGTTTTTTATTTTAGTAAGTTAGATTGAATTTAAGTTTTGGTGAATTTTAAGTTAAAATGTTGTTATTAAAAAATTGTTAGATTTTTACCTAAAAGTGAATTAAATAAAAAGATTGACATAATATAATGAACATTTTAATTAGGTCAAAATAAAATAAGAAATAAAAATAATAAACTATAAAAACAGCCCATGGTATTGACCCATGGTATTCATGTGGAATGTAGTTTATTTAAATATGGAAATTAAGAAACTATATACATATCTTTAATTACTTAAGGAGTTGTTTTAGTGCAACTTTGACTAAACTCTATTTTTTTAATAAAAATTCCTTTATTTACATCTATGTTAGATATACTTGAATATATTTAAAATATCTTATGTGAGCTACATGCTCATTTCATTCTTGTTTTGGAGGATTATTAATCACCAAAGGATTTTCGCCCCCAATTTCTTATTTTAACAAAAAAATTATATACGTGAAAAAATTATTTGGTTTACATATATGTTTTCACTAGCAATTAGCTATTTCAATATCTATAACAAAATTTAATGTTTGATAACTCTTATCATCAATATCGTTGAAACCTTCACCACTTGCTTTCTTTGCACTCCTCCACAATGGCTCCTCTTATTTCTTCTAGGCTATCTTTTCCTATGCTATTTCCTTAAGGCGTTTCTTTTGCAACATATGATACAATTGCTAGTTAAAATTTTATATATAAACTAATTTATTTCAAATATATATATTTATCTATATATATATATATATATATATATATATGAAATTTCAATATCTATAACAAAATTTAATGGTTGATAACTCTTATCATTATTATCTTTGAAACCTTCACCACTTGCTTCCATTGAAGAAAAATTTTCTTGGCATTCCTCCACGATGACTACTTCTCTACAACATCTTATTTCTTCTAGGATACCCTTTCCTATGCTATTTCCTTAAGGCATTTCTTTTGCAACATATGATGCAATTCCTAGTTAAATTTTTATATATAAACTAATTTATTTCAATATCAATAATATATATATATATATATATGAAATATGTTAAAATTCTACTAACAACAATGTGCAGAAATTTGCAATCCCTGCACTCCAAAAATTCCAAGTGGTGTATACTCATTAAATATCTCTTAGTTGTGAGAGACCTCGATCCCATCCTCTCGACTCCATAGAAATCGCAGTGAAGGTATTACTCCCCTGTTCCTCTTGTTGTCATCGTCACTTGGGGCCTCTCGCTTTCACATAGTTGCGCTAATATGAAACACCTCGAACTTCATTTGATTGGCAGTATGCCATTGCTATATCCGAGGTTGCACTTTTATTTTCTTCTTGGATATCCTAGAACTGCTGAAGTTGAAGCCATGACTCCCTTGGAGTGTGTTATAGTGCAAGATATCTGTAGTGATTTTGGTCAATTTTAGTAAAAGCGGGAAAATATTGTGCCATGTCCCAATTTTTATTTTGATAATAAGGCATTCAAACGTAGTTTTTAAAAATATATTCCATGTCTCTTAATGTAATTCCACTTCTTTTGGTGGTTTTTCATTCATTTAAAGTAGACCATTCACCATTTATAACTTTAGTTGTAATTAAATCTATAATTTATGTTTCTTTCCAGCGAAGAAAATTCAAACCGGAGGTTATGGTCCCAAACAATAGAGCAAGCACTGTAGTGAAGAAAAACCACACAGGGTGGAGACACTTGGGTGTTAAATCAGCCTAATGAATCCCCTGGGTTCATTCTAGCAGATGTCGGATATGATGTTTGGATTGGGAATTCCAGGACCACTCATTAAAGCTATGGGCATGAATACTTGAGAGAAGAAGATGAGGTATAATATCTATTTTGATTGAAACATCAAATATTGGAATTGTTAATTAAGATATATGTGTATATATAATTTTCAATGTAGATATTCCTCTACTCAGGGATTTTGCGATTGTAGCCTCGATGAATTTGGAGTCATAGACCTTCCCAACATGACGCAAATGGTGAAAAACATTAAAAAAAAAGGATTTATTACATTGGCTTCTCTCAGGTGTTCTTACTTTAGCAACTAATAAGCTCCATACTTAATTAAGTCTAAAATCCAATATTTATACACAATGCACATTTTCAATACCAGTTTCTCTGCGAGTCATATTAATGAAAAAATGGCAGAAAAATTACTAATGTTATTGAAATGTGTATGAACCTGAGGGATAAACTGTCACATCAATAATTCTCAAATGGCCTTCTACAACAAGTATGAGACTGAAGCCACCTCAACCAAGAACCTCATTCATTTATAGGTACCTTTGCAATTTATTGGAATTGATTACATATTTTTTTGAATATTTCATAAATTTGATTAAATGAAGTTGACTCTGCTTGTGCTAATTTCATTCTCATCTATCAAATTTTCTAAAATCTACATCTAATCTACATCTAAACTATTAAAAAAAGTGGTCATTTTAAATTTGATAAAACTATAAACAACTAATTTTGAAACCAAGTTAGAGGAAAATTTTATGTAGGAATAGGGTAGGCTACTAAAATTTAGACTTGCCCATTGTCATTACCAATGTTTCATGGGAGAATCACCCAAATAGTATTGGTTTCAATAAGATGAAGCCAACTGCAAGCACTATATAATAGTTACCTCTCAGACCTCGCCTGTAGTGCCTTGGCAAAAGGAATTTTGCTCGTACTTGGTATATATCGTACCTCAAGATCCTCCAGAATTCCCGATTCTTTGATGTTCAACAACTTCTAAAATTTTTGATAAAGCAATATCCCCAATTATCCAATCGTCGAGGAGAACACTCAAAACTTCCAGGGGGCAACATGTTCCAACCTTGGAAATGCAGGAGTCATTCCAAAATATATCAATATTTTTTTTTGGTCATATGGAGTAAAAATCCACAAGATGCTCCATCTATTTTGTGCACAAGACAAAGAAAACCCCATGACTATGGAAGTAGTGTACGAACTAAAGTAGTCGACATTTCTCTAAAATATGTTCCTCTATGAACAGATCGAAAATATGAAATAAAATGGAAAAATTTGTCCTTCCCCATAATAACACTCATTCCAATACTCTGTTGTAAACCAAGAGCTAATTGAGTTTTGAGATTTCCAGTATTTATCATGATATTAATAGCCTTGCAAATATTCTTAGTAGGAACATTTTCAATTACCTTTTTCAACTTGTTCAAATCTCGAAGATCGAATTCATTATTGTTAACCTTAATCTCACTTTGTAGCTATGATCTAACCTTTGGCAGCCACTCCTAGGGTTTTTCATTCAAAAATTGAACTTGTCAGCGCAACTGTCCAAATGGACCAAGATGTAATCTTTGATTATTCTCTATACCATGACAAAATGGATTTTTCTTTCCATTCCTTCCAAAACTTGTTTGGAAGTGTTCACAAATAAACTGTAGGCACTGAAGGTGAGTGAAGAGACCACAATCCCTAACTTCATCGAAAATAATTTGTGTCCTTTGACTCGAAAATTTCATGCTCACAGCTCCCTTTTGCATGGAGAATACAAATTTCTTAGACACTTCGACCATTGTTTACTTCCCATAATCAAATAGCTCACTGAATTTTAAGCTACTTTCTTCTAACTTGACAATACCATGACAGCTGTAGTGATTCCATCAATCCACTAACTGAGGCTTGACAAAGCACTTGGTTGAAACTTTTGCATCCCAGCTTGACATGCATAGTTCAGATAATATAAGCATACATTGTTCTGAACCAAAGTTTACCTTAGCAATATCCATTGTTGTATCCTCTTATGTATCTTCAATAGGGTATTGATTGACCTCTTTGAGTATTGTGGAGTAGGTGGGAGCATTCTTAAGTGACCTTATCATGTATTCACTAGTAGTTCGATCATGAAGCATAGGTTATGCTTGCAATGATACCTCCACTAGCTAAGTTTCACTTGCTACAAGACCTTTAATTTCTTGCCTCAATTGTTGCTTCATGTGAGATGGTAGCTGCCACAATTTTCATATTCGTGTAGTAGTGACAGGGAATTTCCTTATTTGGAACCCGCATAATTTCTAACTGATGATGCAATGGCAAAAACGGATATCTATTTCTAATACAATACAGGAATTAGGTAAAGATCATATACCACAGTGTTTAAGCCCCACTGGCCTATCTAAAACTATCCCTACCACTTTTGTTCCATTTCTTTAGTTGCTTGGACTAGAGCAAATCTAGTGGTTTGAATTCATCACTATTGTAACCTTAAAAAGAAAATGATATTTTGAATTGTAAGCCCCTTGAAAATTATTCCTGTAAACCCTGCGCTTTCTTACAGAGGAAGAGTCTCTGGATTCTTATTGATGGGTGTATTAATGGGAGGAAGAACCTCATCAATGGGAGGATCGGAAATGTATCTGGAGATCAAATTCATTAATAATTTACTGTCAAGAAAGAAATTATTAAATAAGATACATAATATTTTTCCAGAAATAATAAGATACATAATCCTTAGAGAGCAATATTATTGAAGTAAATCATGGTCAAAGTTTATGCATGTTTTTCATTATTTCTTCTTAGACTAATTTGTTGATAACTTGTTCACTTTCCTTTCTATTTTAATGATATTTCTTCGTAAAAAATTTTTGGATTGGGATTTAGTGCAATTGAAAAAAAATAGTTAATAAATGTAATTTTAAACATAGATAATAGAATTCTAAAAAAGTCATAGATTTGGATTTAGTTTTTTTTAAGAAATATAATTTGAAAGATAAAAATCATAGATTTAGATATAGTTTTGTTTAGTGTAATACACAAGCAATAAGCTCTTAGACCATTTTCATTTAAAAATGATGACTCTTACCTTATCAAATATGAGCTTCAATCATATTTTATGGTGCAAATATGCAAGTTCGCTTCTAGTGCTACAGGCAAGGTGTTCAAGAGTTTGGAGGTGTATTCTTAAGTGGTCCGGTACAGATAAATAAAATCATTTTTACAATGAAAACACTGCTTCTCATAGTGTTTCTTCAGTTTGGATAGATAACCAAAGCGAACCCTTCATAAATATTACCGCATTGGTCCTAGGAAAACCCTTTTCAAGATATCTCTTTGTAATGCAATGCAAGAAATAGGCAGAGATCATATACCACCGTGTTTAAGCCCATCAGACCATCTAAACAAGTTGCACAAGAGTATAAGAACTTATGTACGGTTATATTGCTATTTTATAAATTATGGATTTTTGTTTTTTAGGAAATATTAATTATATTATTGTTTTAATGATTTTTTTTCATGTATTAATAATTTTTATTTTTTCATACAAAACAGTAATTTTTTATTTTTATTTTTTTTTGAAATTATATATATAATTTTTTTATCAAAATATCTAAAATAAGATTATAAATTATTACATTATATAATCTATTTATTGATTATTAAAATTCATATTTAAAATTAAAAAGGAAACTTCAAATTAGATTGAATATGAATCCTATTTTATCTAAAAGTTTAAAGTAGGTTGATTTGGATTATTTTTTATTTGTTGATTTTCATTATATTTGATTAGTTTAAAGTGCTTATTTTTTAAAGCATTGAATATTAAAATTCATATTGAAGATTAAAAACTAAATTTCAAATTATGTTGAATGTGAATCATATTTTATCTAAAAATTTAAAGTAAGTTGATTCCCATTATCTTTTATTGGTTGATTTCCATTATATTTTATTATTTTAAAGTATGTTGATTTCTTATTTAATCTTATAAAAGTGGTTTTATCAATTATTTTTTAAATGAATTTTAAATATTTGATTTTTGGTTTTTAAGATATATATATATATATATATATATATATATATATATATATATATATATATATATATATATATATATATATATATATATATATATATATATATATTAGTTCTCTTATATTTTTAAATCGTTGATTAAAATAATTTTTTATTTAAAGTATAGATAACACTATCTATATTATACTATTCTTTTCTATGTTATTGTTTTACAGTGTTTCCTTTGCAACATATGGTGCAATTGCTAGTTTTAATATCAACTATTTTTACGCTGTATGGTGCTACTGTGTCTATGTTTGAGTCATTGGATCATATGTTAGATGATTGAAATGTTTTAGGCCATTAGATCCACAAGTAAATAGTTTTTTATATGTTTTTTATAATTTTAGTTTTTTTCTTTCTTTTTAATAAGTTAGATTGAATTTAAGTTTTGGTGAATTTTAAGTTAAAAATGTTGTTATTAAAAAGTTGTTAGATTTTTACCTAAAAGTAAATTGAATAAAAAGGTTGACATAATGTAATGAACATTTTAATTAGGTCAAAATAAAATAAGAAATAAAAATAATGAACTAAAATAATAATAAAATATAAGAACAGCCCATGGTATTGACCCATGGTATTCATGTGGAATGTAGTTTATTAAGAAACTATATACATATCTTTAATTACTTAAGGAGTTGTTTTAGTGTGACTTGGACTAAACTCTAGTTTTTTAATAAAAATTCCTTTATTTACATCTATGTTAGATAGATTGTACTTGAACGTATTTAAAATATCTTATGTGAGCTACATGCTCATTTCATGCTTGTTTTGGAGGATTATTAATCACCAAAATATTTTCACCCCCAATTAACTATTTCGATATCTATAACAAATTTTTTATATATGTGAAAAAAATATTTGGTTTACATATATGTTTTCACCAGCAATTACCTATTTCAATATCTATAACAAAATTCAATGGTTGATAACTCTTATCATCAATATCTTCGAAACCTTCACCACTTGCTTCCATTGAAGAAAAATTTTCTTTGCATTCCTCCATGATGATTGCTTCTCTACAACATCTTATTTCTTCTAGGCTATCCTATCCTATGATATTTCCTTAAGGCGTTTCTTTTGCAACATATGATACAATTGCTAGTTAAAATTTTATATATAAACTAATTTATTTCAATATCAATAATTAATATATATATATATATATATATATATGAAATTTCAATATCTATAACAAAATTTAATGATTGATAACTCTTATCATCAACATCTTTGAAACTGTCACCACTTGCTTCCATTGAAGCAAAATTTTCTTTGCATTCCTCCACGATGGCTCCTTCTCTGCAACATCTTATTTCTTCTAGGCTAACCTTTCCTATTGTATTTTCTTAAGGAATTTCCTTTGCAACATATGATACAATTGCTAGTTAAAATTTTATATATAAACTAATTTATTTCAATATCAATAACTTATATATATATATATATATATATATATATATATATATATATATATATATATATATATATTTGAAATATGTTAAAATTATACTAACAACAATGTGCAGAAATTTGTAATCCCCACATTCCAAAAATGCCAAGTGGTGTATACTCATTAAATGTCCCTTAGTTGTGAGAGACCTCGATGCCATCCTCTCGAATCCACAGAACCCGCAGTGGAGGTCTTACTCCCCTGTTCCTCTTGTTGTCGTCGTCACTTGGGGCCTCTCACTTTCACATAGTTGCGCTAATATGAAACACCTAGAACTTCATTTGATTGGCAGTATGCCATTCGTATATCCAAGAGGTTGCACTTAGATTTTCTTCTTGGATATCCAAGAGCTCCTGAAGTTGAAGCCATGACTGACTTTGGATTGTGTTATAGTGTGTCTTGAGTGATAAATAAAATATGGGAATATATTTATGTTTATTTAAGAGTATATTGATAATAAAAATTTGATAATACAAATTTATTTTAATATTAAAACTAGCAATTGCACCATCACTCGATGTTGCAAAGGAAACATCATAAGATTCTTAAAGAGATCCAATAGTTGCTAAGAAAGATATCTGTAGTGATTTTGGTCAATTTTAGTAAAAGCAAGAAAATATTGTGCCATGTCCCAATTTTTATTTTGATAATAAGGCATTCAAACCTAGTTTTTAAAAATATCTTCCACGGCTCGCAATGTAATTCCACTTCTGTTGGTGGTTGTTCATTCATTTAAAGCATACCATTCACCATTTATAACTTTAGTTGTAATTAAATCTATAATTTTTGTTTATTTCCAGCCAAGAAAATTCAAAACAGAGGTTATGGTCCCAAACGGTAGAGCAAGCGCTGTAGTGAAGAAAAACCGCACAGGGTGGAGACACTTGCGTGTTATGTCAGCCTAATGAATCCCCTAGGTTCATTCTAGCAGATGTTGGATATGATGTTGGGATTGGGAATGCCAAGACCACTTGTTAAAGATATATGGGCATGAATACTTGAGAGAAGAAGATGAGGTATAATATCTATTTTGATTGAAACATCAAATCTTGGAAGTGTTAATTAAGATATATGTGTATATACAATTTTCAATGTAGATATCCCTCTACTCAGGGATTTTTGGATTGGAGCCTCGATGAATTTGGAGTCATAGACCTTCCCAACATGATGCAACTGGTGAACAAAATTAAAACAAAAGGATTTATTACATTGGCTTCGCTCAGGTGTTCTTACTTTAGCAACTAATAAGCTCCATACTTAATTAAGTCCAAAATCCAATATTTATACACACTGCACATTTTCAATACTAGTTTCTCTGTGAGTCATATTAATGAAAGAATGGTAGAAAAATTACTAATGTTATTGAAATGTGTATGAACCTGAGGGATAAACTGTTGCATCAATAATTCTCAAATGGCCTTCTACAACAAGTATGAGACTCCAGCCACCTCAACCAAGAACCTCATTCATTTAGCCCAATGTAAATGCCAATTTTATCTAGAGAAATAGGTAGCTTTGCAATTTATTGGAATTGATTACGTATTTTTTTGAATATTTTCTAAATTTTATTAAATGCAGTTGACTCTGCTTGTGTTGATTTCATTCTCATCTATCAAATTTTCTAAAATCTACATCTAAACTATTAAAAAAAGTGGTCATTTTAAATTTGATAAAACTATAAACAACTAATTTTAAAACCAATTTAGAGGAAATTTTTAGGTAGGAATAGGGTAGGCTGCTAAAATTTAGACTTGCCCATTGTCACTACCAATGTTTTGTGGGAGAATCACCCAAACAGTATTGGTTTCAATAAGATGAAGCCAACTACAAGCCCTATAGAATAGCTACCTCTCGAACTTGGCCCGTAGCGCCTTGGAAAAAGTAGGTTTGCTCGTACATGGTATATATCGTACCTCAAAATCCTCTATAATTCTCGATGATTTGATGTTCAATAGCTTCTAAATTTTTTAATACAGCAATATCCCCAATTATCCAATCGTCGAGGAGAACACTCAAAACTTCTAGGGGGAAGCATGTTCCAACCTTAGAAATGTAGGAGTCATTCCAAAATATATCAATAATTTTTTTTTGGTCATATGGAGTAAAAATCCACAAGATGCTCCATCTGTTTTGTGGACAAGACAAAGAAAACCCCATGACTATAGAAGTAGCGTACGAACTAAAGTAGTCGACATTTCTCTAAAATATTCTCCTCTATGCACAGACCTAAAATATGAAATAAAATGAAAAAAGTTGACCTTCCCCATAATAAAAGTCATTCCAATACTCTGTTGTAAACAAAGAACTGACTGAGTTTTTGGATTTCTGGTATTTATCATGATATTAATAGCCTGGAAAATATTCTTATTAGGAACATTTTCCATTACCCTTTTCAACTTATTCAAATCTAGAAGATCGAATTCATTATTGTTAACCTCAATCTCCCTTTCTAGCCATGATCTAACCTTCGGCAGCCATTATTGGAGTTTGTCATTCGAAAATTGAACTTGTCAGCATAACTGTCCAAATGGACCAAGATGTAATCTTTGATTATTCTCTCTCCCAAGAAAAAATGACTTTTTCTTTCCATTCCTTCCAAAAATTGTTTGGAAATGTTCACAAATAAACTTTAGGCACTGAAGGTGAGTAAAGAGACCACAGTCCCTAACTTCATCGAGAATAATATGTGTCCTTTGACTCGCAAATTGCATGCTTAGAGCTCCCTTTTGAATGGAGAGAAATAAATTCTTAGACACTTTGACCATTTTTTACTTCCCACAATCAAATAGCTCATTGACTTCTAAGCTACTTACTTCTAGCCTGACAATACCATGACAGCTATAGTGATTCCATAAATCCACTAAGTGAGGCTTGACAAAGCACTCGGTTGGAACTTTTGCATCCCAACTTGACATGCATAGTTCAGATAATATAAGAATACATTGTTTTGAACCAAAGTTTACCTTAGCAATATCCATTGTTGTATCCTCTTATGTATCTTCAATAGGGTATTGATTGACCTCTTTGAGTATTGTGGAGTAAGTGGGAGCATTCTTAAGTGACCCTATCATGTATTCACTAGTAGTTGGATCCTGAAGCATAGGCCATGCTTGCAATGATACCTCCACTACCTGAGTTTCACTTGCTACAATACCTTTAAGTGCTTGCCTCAATTTTTGCTTCATGTGAGATGGTAGCTACCACCATTTTCATATCGGTGTAGTAGTGACAGGGAATTTCCTTATTTGGAACCTGCATAATTGCTCACTGATGAAGCATTGACAAAGATTTATGTTTACCTCAAAGAATTCTTCTTATAGGCATGGCTATCATATTTTTCTTTTTGTTTCAAAAACAAAATGGTTGTTGTTATAAGAATTCTAGCCAGTGCTTGCAGTGATATTGCCTCTTAAGAAAGTGTAAGTATGAGCAAGGAAAACCCAAGTCTTAGAAAGTCAGAAACCGTGAATTCTTGATCTAGTTCATAGCCATATTCATGGGAATCATATGAATGGAAACAACATGATTGGATGGGTCTGTGGAGCAATGTAAATTGGAGAAAAAATACCTTACTTCCACCCATACAAATTCATGATGTGCAGCATTGTAGTCAGGATATATTCAATCTGATATATTTGAAGCCATGTATTATGTAACTCTCCAACGTAACAGAATGGACTAGAAATTTTTAGTTAATGAGAAAATGGAGGGTGCACAAATGTTGAGGAAATTTAGAAAATATTAACCTAGTCATTTGATGTTAAAACAATATGGCAACTATTTGCGTTGTGTTAAGTTCTTGCTTCAATTTTTTCTCCATGTGAGATGGTAGTTTCCACCATTTTCATATCAGTGTAGTAGTGACAGGGAATTTCCTTATTTAGAACCCGCATAGTTTCCAAATGATGATGCATTGACAACGATTTTTGTTTACCTCAAAGAAATATTCTTATAGGAATGGCTATCATCTTTTTCTATTGATGGGTCTATGGAGCAGTGTAAATTGGAGAAACAATATCTTACTTCCACCCATACAAATTCATGATGTGCAACATTATAGTTAGGATATATTCAATAATATATTATAATCCATGTATTATGTAACTCTCCAACCTAACAGAATGAACTAGAAATTTTGAGGTAATGAGAAAATGGAAGTTGCACAAATGTTGAGGAAAGTTACAAAATATTAACCTAGTCATTTGATGTTACAACAAGATGGCAACTATTTTCTTTGTATTAAGTGCTTGCCTCAATTGTTGCTCCATGTTAGTTGGTATCTACCATCATTTTCATATCAGTGTAGTAGTGACAGGGAATTCCCTTATTTTGAACGCGCATAATTGCTCACTGATGATGCATTGACAAATATTTTTGTTTACCTCAAATAAGTCTTCTTACATGCATGGCTATCATCTTTTTTTTTTTTTCAAAAACAAAATGGATGTTGTTATAAGAATCCTAGCCAGTGCTTGCAGTGGTATTGCCTCTTAATAAAGTGTAAGTATGAGCAAGGAAAACTCAAGTTTTAGAAAGTGAGAAACCGTGGATGCTTGTGCTACTTCATAACCATATTCATAGGAATCACATGAATGGAAATGACATGATTGGATGGGTCTGTGGAGCAGTGTAAATTGGAGAAAAAATATATTACTTCCACCCATAAAAATTTATGATGTACAACATTGTACTTAGGATATATTCAATCTGATATATTCAAAGCCATGTATTATGTAACTCTCCAGCCTAACAGAATGGACTAGAAATTTTTAGGTAATGAGAAAATGGAGGGTGCACAAATGTTGAGGAAAGTTAGAAAATATTAACCTAGTCATTTGATATTACAACAAGATGGCATCTATTTTCTCTGTATGAAGTTCTTGCATCATTTTTTTCTCCATGTGAGATGGTAGCTGCCACCATTTTCATATCAGTATAGTAGTGGAAGGGAATTTCCTTATTTGGAACCCACATAATTTCTCATTGATGATGCATATTCTCTCTCCCACGACAGAGCGACTTTTTATTTCCATTCCTTCCAAAAATTGTTTGGAAGTGTTCAAAATTAAAATTTAGGCACTGAAGGCGAGTGAAGAGACCACATTCCCTAACTTCATCGAGAATAATCTGTATTTCCTACATTAAGGAATGCAATGTAGAAGATAATGGAAGGCCAGAGCACAATGAAAGACACCGCAACATTTTCACGTTCTGAAAACCTTGAACTGCAAACATATTTTAGCAATCTAAATACTGAATACTGAAATGGGAAAATGATAAATCCCTAACTCTACAACTCGATTTGCAGAATCTAAAACCCTAAAACCTAGAATTTTTCATGTCAAAAAATGCTCACTAGTTCAAAAACTTGTAGAGACGTCCAACAAAGGGTTGCGAGCGCTCTTGTGTAGTAAGTTGATTATCCAAAATATGATATCCACGTCGAAGAAAAATAATATATTTAGGAGAGAAATGGGATGAGCAGAATACCATTTCCATATTTCCCACGAGGATGAATTGCCCACATTGAGGAATGCAGTGTAGAAGATAATGGAAGGCAAAAGCACAATGAAAGCCACGGCAGCATTTTTCACATTCCTAAAACCTTGAACTGCAAACATATTTTAGCAATCTAAATATTGAAATGGGTAGATGATAAATCCCTAACTCTGCAGCTCGATTTGCAGAATCTAAAACCCTAAAACCCAGATGTTTTCAAGTCATAAAGTTCTCACTTGTTCAAAAAATCACAGAGATGTCCAACAAAGGGTTGCCTTTGCCGAAGAGAACACCTTCCCTGGCCATTTCCTGCCTCTTAGTAGAATCGACTTCTATTTTTTTTCAACCTCTCCCTACAATGGACAATTCATGAGTTATCATAAATGTATTATAAACTAAATGTTTGCAACTATTTTTTCCTTTTCATCAACGATTGAATATGTTTTAATCGTTTAACATATAATCTAATGGTTTCACATTATGACACGATGCACATAGGAAAATTGTTTTCAAATAGTGACGCCTTATGACATAATTATCTCAAAATAAATATTACGAGAGAAAAATAATTAAAAAAAAAAAACATTATGATGATGATAATGATGATTTTTAGTGAATGCTTCACATGGACATAAAACTCAAATGATAAATAGAAACTTGTGAGAAATGCTTTACTTATCCTTAAGAACAAAAAGCTCAAAGATAAATGGAAACTTATAGAAACCAAATATAAATATAGTTAAAAAATAAGAAAATCTAAATGTGTGAACATTAATGAATCATTATTAATAATTAATAATTATAATATGAATTTAAGAATACACGGATAGAATAATTACAATAAATTAATATATGTGAGAGAGATAAGAGATATAATGGTAAATATATGTCAAAATATGGTTAGAGTTAAATATTTATAATAATTTACATTATGTTAAAATCAAAATATTAGAATAGTATAAAATAAAAATATTTGATTATTATAATTAAATTAAAGTGGATTTAAATTAAAAATAAAATTTGAATGCGTAATAAAAATCAATATAAGCCAAATTATACTAACTTGTATATTAAATATTAAATTGGTGTCAAAGTAAATTAAAATTAAAAAATGTATTAAAATCCAATAAAATACATTTTATGGGTTTTGGGATAAAATGTGATGTTTTCTTAAAGCAAGACTTGATGTAAAATCACTAATTCATTTATTTATTTGAAAGATTAAGATGATATATTAAACATAATGAAAATATAATTTCACTCCATTTAAAAATAAAAAATAAGAAAAACGTTGCTTTTCTTCAAGGTCCATCTGTACACGGACCTTGTAATTTTGTTAGTTTATCTGTACACGGATCTTGTAAATTTAAAACACCTAGGAGAAGAATTGCTGGAACGCACATTAGAATATTTTATCTATTCCCTCCACATCATAATGGTTAGAATTGTTTAATGGAGTGATTACTGGGAAGCGGGGATCATTCCATTGACCAACTTCTGCATACGTGAGCTTTGATACTTTCGTCGCGTGCGTATACGAATACTTGTTTGTCCTGCAACTACAAATACTTTCGACCTCTTCCACTTATTTGGACCTTATTTTCGTGTGCTGGGCTGTGACAGGAGGAGAGCGATATTAGTGCTTAGTACTAGAGAAGTGTGTGTAATATTATTAGTAACTTGGCGCAATGATTCGATTATTTGTGTTTCTCCTGTTGCTTGCTGTCTTGTATTGCAGCTCAGTGAGTGGTCAGACTGTGTTATTTCTTGAACGGAAATTGGATCTTTATCAGCCCATCCATCCAACAACGAAGTTCTTCGAGGGATAAATGGAAAGCCGGTTGTAATTAAATATGGTTGTCATTCTAAATAGATAGAATCATGTTGATATATTTAAACCACACATAAAATAATGAATGAGGGTGACTTTGAATTGACCTTCGAATAGCCTAAAATATAAGTTTGTTTAGTTCATTTAATTCCCTAGGCGCGCATTGTGTTCATTCTAACCGATAACAATTAATCTTTTTGAGCCCCTGTATTATAATATTTAATTTAATTGTGGCCAATCTCTATGGTAGATTTTATTTTATTTGAAGTATATAATATTTGATTTGAATTACATTTTTCAAACTCATTGTAATGTTTTGAGTTATGAAACAATCAATATCCACTGACACACAGCCTATATATCTAAGGCCATCAAGGTAATCTTAGTCATTTTGCAATACTATATAATTGATTGGGGTATGTGTTACCAAATATACAACATAATCCTCTTAGATTTTAGTGACGAAAAAGCCCTTAACGGTAATACTAATCAACTAGTATGAAATCTCCATAGCTGAAATCCTAAATAAAAAAAGAATTAGAGAAAGAATGGACCACACTTATGACATCAAGATACAAGATACAGAGAAATTGGTACTTTGTAATACAATGCTATCATGCTTGTTTTGGATACACCTTTCCCACAAAGTGGATACAATGCTCCATGGGAAAGGACAATCAGGAATAAATGTACAGATTGTTGGTTCTATTTTATTATTAAATTATTTAAATATTTTGTAATATACAAGATAAGATAAGAGAGGTTAGTGTAATAAAAGTCCTAGAAGATTTCATTAGATGGAGAATATTCCACTAAGATCAAAAGTTTTTCACTCTAATTCAAGTGATTTGATCCCTCTAGGGTATTTCTAGATCTATGCTTAAGCTGATCTATATTGGTTCTTGCTAGTTCTCTATAATACTAGTGTGGCACCCATATTGTTATTTTTGTGCCCATAGAAGCCCATTATATTTATTGTTGAGCCCTTACATTATTATTTTATGTATGCTCTGATTATATTTTGATCCTTTACAGTCCTATATATATCAAGGATTTCTTGTCATTTGAATCATCCAAGAATTATTCATTTATGTGATTTAAAAAGAGGTTTCCCCTCGAATAGGCTTATTTTCAAGTTGTTGATCTATCTTTTCTTCTATTTTATGATTTCGTTACATAACATTAGGTATGAAAGCTTTAGATATTAGGGTTTTGGTGCTTTAAAAGGGTCATTGTGGAATGTTCACTATAACTATTTTTTAGGAAAGCTTCACACTCTCAAACTGATACCAAGTGAATGTGAACTCTTTATGAACACCTCATTACAATTTTAGACTTTGGTTCACTATATCTTTGGAGATACGCTCTAAGAAATTTAGGGTTTTTTCATGCTCAAGAATTGAGTCTAAAACAAGTGTTCTCGAGAAATTCATCTTAGATTTCTCTTATTCCATTGAATTTGAAATTTGCAAAAAGTAGTTGAAATTTCATGGAATGTAGTTGTTTTTGTATCAATTTCAGGGCCAAAGATTAAAACAGTGACAAATGGCATACCATCCAAATTCCCTCTATTGAACAGTCTGTAATTGGGTCATCGTGGGATATTTAACATAACTTCATCTTGAAGAATCTAATATCACTCTAACTAATGGTGTCGGAAAGAATATAGATAGGGTTACTAGAGGACATTATTTTAGACCTTAGGAGATCGAAATCATAATATACAACAATTTCAATTCATGCCTTATTATCAAGCTCTTAAAAGGTGTATATTTTTAAATTTTCATAACTTTTCTTTGAAAATTTCATTTCAAGTGATTGAAGTGGCATGGTGAAAAATAGATATCAGTAATTTATTTCAAAATGCCTCTCAAATGAAAAACATATACCCATCAAGCTCTTTGAAAGCTCCACTATGATGCATGAAGAAGAAGAAATGCAACATGATATATCAAAATTACGGGACCAAGTGCAACAACTTTCACTATCACAAACAGAAACCAATAATAAGATAGAATACAAGATTGATGGTTTGGAATAAAAAATAAAATTCTTAAATGAATACATAAAAGAAAACATGGAAGGCTTGAAAGAATGTTTGACAAAGTTTCTATAAGAAAAGATTCTTGTTGTTCACAATTTTGTCCATGAAACTCATGATGAGAAAAAAAAGGAATGTGAATCATGATTTTAAGGACTCACACTTTGAGTTGAAGACCAACCATATTACAAAGATTGACATGAGAAATTTTGATGGCAATAATCCGGTAACATGGACCCTATATATGGCACATTTCATTGTTCTAGACAATGTGAAACACACACAAAAGGGATGCATTGCATATCTATATTTAGAACCTAATTAGTGTTTATGTTATAAATTTGTTTTCATAAATAACTTGTCACTTCAAAATGTTTTAAGGATGAATAGATGGTGCATTATGAGGATACAAAGAGTAATAAATTCTTTATAAAATTGATAAATCTAAAACCAAATTTGTTCAATTATGAAGCACATTGAGGGCTTCCAAAGAGTGATTCTCAAGGTAAGTGATATTATAGAGGAGCATCTCATTGATGCCTTCCTAGGGAATTTAAAGGATAACATCCAATATGAGGTTTTTGTTTGGGAACCTAAGTCATTAGAGAATGCATTCAAGGTGACATGAAAAGTTGAAACCAAAATTATGGAAACAAAGAGGTCCATCATTCACTACTATAATGAAGGAAGTGTTGCCACTCCTACACTCCCATAGCCTAAAATGTCAAGTCCAAAAAAACTTGATGAAAAAAATAAAAAGGTATTTTTTATAGTTATCATAGAAAATACACCAAAGGTCATAAGTGTGATGAGACATAAGTATTTTACATATATTATGAAGATTAGGAAAAAAAGGAACAAGAAACATCAAAATAAGAAGACATGCACTAGGAACCAACTCCACAGGTTGAAAAAAAGAAAAAAAATATGACCATATCTTGTAATACATTGGACAGAATTACCACACCTCAAAATATCAATATATAAGGATATATCAAGAAGAAAAGGTTAATAGTGTTGATTTATTTGGGCATTCTAATATAGCCAAGGATTTGACGTTCCTTTTATATTTCATGCCAAAGTGTCAAGTGATGGTTTCCAATGGAGGAGCTATAAATTTATCAAGTAATTTCCATAATATAAATTTAAACATGGGGGAATATGTATTTAATAATCTGATTATTTTCATTCCAATTGGTGGTGTTGATGTTGTATTAGGTGTCTAATTGTGACAATATTTGGGGATGATATGTTTTAATATTTGAGAATTTTTCTTGATTTTTTTCTAAGAAGGAAAGGAAATTGAATTAAGAGGTATCATAGGGAAACCTGAGAAGATAATTTCCTAATGTAATGAAAATTATTTTAAAGAAGGAACAATGAGGGTTAATTGCACAATTATTCTTACTCGATGTTCACACATCTAATTCATCCTTTTCTCTAGATTTCCAAAGAGTTCTTGACAATTATTCTAAGGTATTTGAGACTCCAAATGGTCTCCCACCTATTCACAATCACGATCATTCTATTCACTTGATTCTAAGAGGTGTTCCTACAAACGTTATACCTTATAGATATTCCTATGTTGAGAAGAGTGAGATCGAACATATGGTTATAGATACACTTGAGGAAGGTATAATTCAACGTACCCAAAGTTCTTTCTCTTCTCTAGTATTATTAGTGTATAACAAGGATGGGTCATCACATATGTATCCATACTATACAATTATCAATACGCTCACTATTAAAGAGAAATTTCCCGTTCCTATCATTGATGAATCGTTGGATGAACTACATGGAGCAATTCACTTCACCAAGTGGGTTCTTTGCTCAAGATATCATCACATTAGAATGAAGTCAAGAAAAATTCCAAAAAAAACATTTTTAATTTGTGTAGGTAATTATGAATTTTTATTCATGCCTTTTGGACTTACTATTGTACCTTCCGAATCTCAAGGTTTGATGAACTTCATTCTAAAACCCTTCCTTTGAAATTTTTTGTTAGTATATTTTGATGATATATTAATCTATAGCAATTCTTGGAAATATCATGTCCAACATGTTGAAAAGGTGGTCAAATTGTTGGAGGAGAAACACTTATAAGAAAAACCCTCCAATTTTTGCCACGTTGAATTTAGTTGCACAAATTTTAGTCGTGCATGGCTCTCTAATTTTAGCCGCGCGAATGAGATATTTTGAACTTGCTCGATTCGATGGACACTAAAATAAACTTCTAGCTACTACAACAGGTGGCTAAACTTCAAAGAATCAATATTGCCATGGTACAACTTGATATTGAGTTTTACTTCCATTTAAATAGTGGCTATGATTCATTCACGACACTCGAACTGGGTTGATATTATTCGGGTCCTTTCTTCAACTAGTTCCTTGTTTCCCTATGATATTCTGGTCATTGTTCCAAATTTTACTCTTCATTTTAACCCCTATCTTCTCAAAATATCCCAATCTTGATATCCAAGGCTCCCATGAGGATGCTTACATTTTGGTTAAAATATACATCCTGTTGTTCGAACCGCATAAACCTCACCTCTGTAGGATCACAAGATTTATTTACGCATCCATCGACCATGATTAGAGTTTTATGATTTTTGACCCTAGCGATTTAGATCCCTACAACCTCGATTAAATAATCAAATAAACCTACTCTAATACCAAAATAATGTGTAAATTATTGTGGATATTCTGTTGGAAAATTCGTCACAACATCTATGATAATATTATATTGGAAATCTGAAAATTATACATTATTACACTTATATTAAACCTATATATCTTTGAATTTAATTGTAATTAGTGCATGCATGTGAATGGAAATTATATAGAAAATTAGAGAACAAAAAAATAATCTCACACACATACATAAGACACAAAATATGCTATGGGTAACCCTTTCAGGAGAAAACCCAGCTGGAAGGTGAGGTTTCATCACTTTCTTTCTCTATCTACAAAATATGACTATAGGTACAAAGAAGTAATGCATACGGACCGTGGCTTGCTACAGTGAAAAAATAATCTTTGTGTGCTCTACCTCCTATATTTCATGGCTATATTTTCTCAATTGTGGAACAAAATTATCTCAAAAGAAATGGACTACCTCTTCCTCCTAGTGGCCTGGTTATAACAAAACCTGATAGCCCACTAGAGGTTAATTTTGAATAAATAAACCATAAACTATACTTACAATATAGAATATTATAGAGTATTTTAAATTGAAAACACGTGGCTATCCCATTTTCCATAAATAATGGGGTTGACATGACATCTTCCTCAGTTACAGGTGTGAAAACAAGAAGGTCAACTTCTAAGTGGAATAATTTTTTCATGCAGATTATGATTCACACGCTTCATGCATTGTTAGAAAGATATATGTGTATAGCAACATGAAATTGTGATGTGCTCAAGTGGAAAAATTTTACCCAAAAAATGTTGTTTGATGCCTCAAAATGCTCCCATAAGGTTTCGGACCCTGTTTTGCCAAGCTAGGTCCAACTGGTTAAAATAGTCCACTGAGTTAATTCCTCAAGTTTTTCCACTCTGAATGCACTGATATGGATGAAAAATAATATAATTATCCATTAAGGATCACACCTCCCCATTTTGGGATGCTTTTCTTCCCCAAAATATTTTAATGAATAAGGCGAGGAAATATTTCCTCCACCTTCTCTCTAGTGTACCATTTAGCTTTTCCTGGAAGTTGTCCCTTCAATAAAAAGTACCAAAGGTCATGTTTCCCCTGTTTTTTAGTTATATAGCTCTTCTGCAAAATTTTATATTGTATCAACTCTACCTGTACATCTATTTCCAAATCCTCCACAGAACGTAGGACCTATTCCTCTTTCTAATATAGCATGGAATGCTCACAGAGTTTCAAAGTCTCTAAATTCATAGCTAAGCAAATGTGCATATATTGTGGTAAAATGAGTCTATAGGCATTATCACCCGCCTTTTCCAGTATCTCAAAGGGACCGTACCTTAGATCCTTTATTTTCTTACCAGACCCATGTAGCATCTCCTTTTTTAACTATAGTCATACTTTGTCATCAACCTTGAATGATTTCTCTTTTCTATGTTGATCACAGCTGGCCTTTTAATTCTCTCACATCTTCTGTAGTGTTTCTTGTACCTATAGATGGAACTTCCTAATATTATATATAATTTTTTCAACCCTAAAAGAATTTCCCTTAAGGTATTCCCTCACTCCTCCTAGCTTCCCATATGTAATATCAAAAGATGAAGGAGACAAATATCCAAAACAAGTTTCAAATGTGGACTTTCCTGTAGAAGTGTGGACTACTCAGGTTACAATAGTGTTTTATAATTACCATATTTTCATGCCATGTATTCAGATGCTTCTATTTGTATCCCCTTAGAAGTTGTACCAAAGTCATGTTGAATACTTCTGTGTGCCTATCTATCTGTGGATTGAATGTTGTATATCTCTTCAACTTCATGTCCATCCTATCCCACAATGCAGTCCAGAATGCACTAAGAAATCTTGTATCCATGTTTGAAACGATTCTCCTTTGTGTCCCAAATTTTACCGAGATGTGTCCAAATAACAAGTTTGTTACTTCTTGGCCATTGATGGTCATTTTATAGGGCATCAAAACACACATCTTGTTGAACCTGTAAACTACCATGAACAGGTAGTGATATCCCTTCCTGGTTGTCTGCAAACCTCTCACAAAAAGCATGGAAATTCTTTCCCAAGGATGAGTAGGTACATGTAAGTGATGATATAGACCATGTTTCATGTTTCTAGGCTTGCTGGTAAAACAAATTGTGCACCCCCTTATAAACCTAGATTTCTACATTTGCATCTTAGTCCAGTACACATACATTTTCAAGTTAGCCACGGTCTTCACTACACCAAATTTCCCTACAACCATGGAGGTGTGAGATTCTCTAATCAACTATAATCTCTCACCTTTATAAATAGATAAATTATCAAGCATGTAGAGTAAAGCATTTAGGAGATGTTATTAAAGGGTGTTATTGCCATCATGAACATGACTCTAACTCTACAACTACTAATACACCTCCTTGAATTATTCATCCTATGAATATGCCTAACGGCATGCATCATGGGTGAATGGATCCATCTACATAAGAGTCCCAAAGCTATAATATTTGATGTGGGTTGCCTTGCAACCATGTCTGCCAACTTTTTTTTGCTTTTCTTCTTATACTTGATCACCAAATGAATCTACGATAATAACCCCATCCACTTGTAATGTTTGGTCTGTTGTAGCTTACTATGGGCTTCCAAGTATTGTAATGACTGGTGATATGTGCAGAATTTTGTTCCTTTCCCATCAAATAGTGCTTCCAATTCTTCACATCTTGCACCATGGTATATAGCTCCTTTTTGTAGGTAGGGTAGTTAAGGGCTTCCCCATGAAATACTTTATAATTGTAGCATACAAGCCTTCCTCCCTACATCACAATAGCTCCCATAGCATACCTACTTGAATCTATCTTCCATTCAAAGGTTCGGTGAAAGTTTGGTAATGCCAAGACTGGGGCTTGGATGATATTCTTCTTCAACTATTCTAATGTCATTTGCTAACATTTTCCCCACTAGAAACTCTTGCCATTTTTTGTTATGGCATGGAGCAGTGTTGTTGTCGCTAAAAATGAGGTTATGAATTTCCTTAGAATTTCCTCAGGTACTGTGTTTCCCCAATGAAACTCCCGACCTTAGAAAGATTAGTAGGATTTCTCCATTTCATGATGGCCTCTACCTTGGAAGGATGTGCCTTTATCTCTCCTCCACCAATAACATATCCCATATACACCAAGTTTGTTGCATAAACTCATAGTTCTTGAGATTTGCTAAAAGTTTTTTCTTCTTCAAAGTTTCGAGCACCTGTGTCAAATGTGACATATGCCCCTCCCAATTAGCGATATATACCCTTATATCATCCAAATATACAATAACAAATGAATCTATAAAAGGGAACAATACATCATACATTAATCTCATAAATGTAGCTAGTGTATTACATAGGAAAAATGGTATGACTAACCACTAATACAAACCTTACCTAATTTTGAAGGTGGTTTTCCAGGTATCTTCTTCTTTGACCTGAACCAGGTGATATCCAGACTATAAGTCCATCATAAGGAAGTATTTTTCTTGTTGCAACTGATCCAACAAATCATTTTTCTATTCTTGAGCATGATTTTTTTCAATGCCCTATAATCTATACAGATCCGCCAAGTCCCATCCTTCTTCAGCACAATGATGATTGGTGACCCACATGGTGATGTACTCAGTCAAATGAGACCTTATTCCAATAGCCACTAAAATAGATTATTCACCTCACTTTCTTCTATAATAGACTACGTGTACAACTCAATATTTGGCAATGGGGAGTTTGGTAACCATTCAGGTTCTCTGAAAACATCCATGTACGACTGTAAAAAATCCTCTAATTTTTGTGTATATTTCATAGCACACCCCTCAAGGGATTAAATTCCTATTATTGAACCCTCTACAAACTGGCTCTCTCTTAAAGACAATAAAACATAAATCTTGCTAAAAGTCATCAATTTCTTTTCTTGGTTGGCACTTACCAGAAAAAGTTTTGACTTTCCTTTGTACATGGTGATTGAATGGTTAGCTCTCCCAAGGAATATTTCACCATGCATGTACATGTATGGACTCCCAAACATGAACATACATACATAAAGGGGAACCACATATAGATCTACTTCATCAATAAAATCAACCCTCATAGAAAATCTAATTTTACATTGTTTGTTTACCTTAAGCCCTCGATCGTTATTTACCCATCCCAATGGATATAGGTTTAGATGATCACAAAATTCCAGTGCCAACTTATTTACCAACTCTGCTACAATGAGATTCTCTTGCAATCCTGAGAAAAACAATGTATCAATCTCTCTCTTCTTGACCTGTATATTTATATGGAAGAGTTTGGTCATTTCTTTCTCTTCTTGCTATTGAAAGATGTTGAAACTCACCTCCTTCTACAGTGACTTACAGCCGATATTTTCATCCACATCCAAGCTACATTCAACTTTGTTTCTTAGTTCGGTGGTCATGGGATTCTTCTTCTTGTTATATTTCTTCTTATTCTTCGGGTTTAGCTCTGGATGTAACTTCCAACACTTCTCCTCAGTATGGCCATCTATATGAGCAAATGATGTTCTTTGGAGAGATACCCAACATTATAGCAGTCATTTTGAATTTTTTTGTGTACTCCTCAACACTTTGCCCTGACTTATTCCTGAAGAAATTTCACCAGATCCACTAGTTCTAACCGTACAAAATGGGATTAAAATGTGACTTAATGGAGGTTTTGAAATCTTCCCACTTGGTAGTTGTAAGTTATTCCTCTAACCTCAGGATTTTTTGTGGCTTTCCCACCAAGAGAGTGCACGACCCTCTAATTTGATCCATCCGAATGATATATTTTCCCCTTCCTTAATATTTTGCAAACTAGAATAAACTTCTTGTTGCTGAAACGAGTGGTCCAAATTCAGAGCGTTGATCTCACCATGGTATGAATTAATATAAATGTTTACTTATATTTTAAATAAGGATTGTTATTCATTCATGAAACTCAAGCTGGGTTGACTTGTTTCGAGTCATTTCTTCAATTGGTTCTTCATTTCTCCTCTATCTATTGATCATCATTCGGATTTGTCCTCTCCATTTAAACCCCCATCTTCTCCAAACATCCCCAAATTTCTATTCAATTCTTCCATGAGGAGGCTTACATTGCGGTTGATATTCGTAGCTTTTTGTTTCAACCATGTAAACCTCGCATCTATAGGATCACGAGGTTCATTTGCACATTCATCAACCATGATTAGGGTGTTATGATATTCAAACCCATTGATCTAGATCCCTCCAAAAGCCAAAAAATACCCAAACAAACATGCCCTGTTACAAAAATGATCTGTAAACTTCCATGGATATTTCAATGGACATTTTTTCACAATAGATATGGTAAAACTATATTAGAAATATAAAAATTCTATAGTGTTATAGTTATATTAAACCTATAGATATAAAATTTAACTATAATTAGTGCATGCGTGCAAATGGAAATTAAGAAGAAAAGTAAAGAACAAAAAAATAAGCTCACACACACACAATACATAAAATATTTTCAACGAAACCATTTCATGAGAAAACCCAGCAGGAAGGTGAGATCATTTCACTCTCTTTCTCTCTCTCGAAAATATCGTTGCAGGTACAAAATCGTAATGTCTCTGGAACATGGGCTGCTACAATGCACAAATCCTCTCTTTGTGCTCTATCTGCTATCTCTCCTAGATATCTTTTCTCAACTATGGAACAAAATTCTCTCTAAATAAATTCATTGCCTCTTCTTCCTAGTTGCCCGGATATAACATATTTCGATAGCCTACTAGTGGTTAATTTTGACTACATCAACCCTTAAATAGAGTTAAAATATAGAATATTCTAGAGTATTTTACATCAAAAACATGTTGTTATCATATGTTCCATGAATAATGGGGGCTGGTGTGGAATCCTCCAGAATTATAGGTGTGAAAACTAGAAGGTCAACTTCTGAGTGGAATAACTTTTACATACGCACTTTGGTTGACACGCTTCTTGGGACATTAGAAATATATTTGTATATAGAAAAACATGAAGTGTTGTTGTGCTAAAGTGGAAAATATTTACCCCCAAAAACATTGTTTGATAGGTCAAAACACTCCCAGAAGGTTTCATACGTTGTTTCTCCAAACTTGGTCCCGCTATTAAAAATGGTCTCGTGAGATACTTCCTTTTCTTTCTTCACTATGAATTCACTGATATGGATGAAAAACTATATAATGATCTAATGGATCACGCCTTCCCATTTTTCAGGGATTTTGGTCCCAAAAATATTTTACTAAATGAGGTGGGTAAATGTTTCCTCCACATTGTCTTCGGTGTACCATTTAGCTTTTCATGGAAGTTGTCATTTCAATCTACTATTCCAAATGCCATGCTACCCCTATCTTGTAGTTTTTGACCTCTTCTAAAAAATTTTATCTTCTATAAATTTGCCTGAACATTTGCTACCAACTCATCCATTGAAGGTAGGACATGTTCCCATTCCAAATCTAACATGGAAGGATTATAAATTTTCAAATTATATACATTCACAACAAAGCAAATGTGCATATACAGTGGTAAACTCAGTTGATAGGAATTATCACCCATATTTTCCAATATCTCAAAGGGACTGTATGTAATATCCCAAAATGGACCCCAGATGCAGGTGGTTAATTACATGTGTACGTTGTATCTGTTTTGGAATGGCGAGTGGATTCACCGCACTACCACCAAAACTCACACGACGCTGCTATTAACTCCTCTCAATTTCCTCTGTTCACCTGCATTAATGCAGCACGTAGGCCAAGACTTTCTTGCTTCTATTCCAAGGATGGCGTACTCTAGCCATTTCATTTTCGCTCTGAATCCTTTGCAATCCAGCTGCTCCCCTGTTGTTGCAGAGCCCAGCTCTCGAACTAACACTAGGAGACGTTGTTCCATTGTTTTTTTTTTAGAAATTGAGCCCGGTTTTCACATTTTGCAGAGCCCTCTCTACAATTTGTGGCTCGATTTTCATACTGAGGCTTCCTCCACTCTGATTGCTCGCCCCCTGTATACCCTTCAGACGCCCCTGTTCTCAGATACTTCCACAGCTCTTGCCCATTCTTCCTCTATTATTTCTACTTTCCATAAGCTCCATTCTGCTTGGAGGAACATGTCGTGCCTTTGCCAGCGAATGCGCTGTCGGAGAGGCAGAAGTTGTGGCCAATTCTTGGGCTAGCCCTCCACCTCCATCGCTGACTCTTCCTGCCCCTCTTCTGAGAACTACACTGGTCATTATTTTACAACCAGAAGCGGTCGAGGGCAAGGGTTCCTTGGGCATTTTCAATTTGATGTGGGCTCTCCCCATATCTCGGCCTCCCATGCCAACATCCCAGCTCATTACCAAACTGCCCAACTTCGTTTTCCTTGCACTTTGAATAGGCCTATTGTCATTACTACCACCATTGTTGAGTTCAAGGAAGATCCACCTTGTTCAGATGTTGAGAATACAGGTGATGGTCAGGAGATAAACACTATCAACAAGCAGGGCACTCCTCAAAGTGTAGTTATGAAGAGGAAAGTTCCTAGCTGCAGTGAGAACCAGGACATAGGATATGAAGATAACCAGGGCTGCTCCAAGTGAGGTTGCCTCAATGATAAAGAAGACAAGCAGGCTGAGGACGATGATATGGATGCCTATGGGTGCCCAGTTGTTGAAGAACCTCCCTCCACTTCTCATGACGCCTAAATTGTTCAAAATTTGCATGTTTTTTCTTTACAGTCTTTTGGCTGGGTTTCACTCTATGTTCTTCCTGATATTTAGTCAATCGATTCTGAATTTTGGTCATATGTTAATGTTCCAAGGCCGGTTTCCCCTGCATGGTTAGCATGTTTTGGTATGTCTGATATGTGTTAACAGTCTTTATCTAGTATGTCTGGTATGTCTGGTAAACAAACTTCATATAGTTTTTCAGTGTGAGAATGCCTCATCTTTGGGAAAGTTCCACTGAGGCCGGTGCCTCACTATAATATTTTTGTTATATTAATAGATTTAGTCAAATTTAGGAAAAAAAATATCCCAAAATGGAAATAGACAGGAATATAGAAACACAATAAATGGAAATTGCAGCAACGAACAAGTAAACTAAATACACCATAAAAATATGTAGAGAAACTGAGCCATTTTATTAATAGGAGGTGGAAATACAAGTGAAACAGTGCTCAAAATTGGAACCACTCAAGCCAAACAATTAGGCTAGAATTTCCTTGAAGTCCTCTCATCAAAGGCACTGCATAACTGCTGGACTGCTGGAGGTTATATTGCGTTGTCCCTTCTACAAATGGTGTTAATATAATTTTTGGCATGAAATGAATGCGTAGATATGGATTTTCCAAAGCTCATATGATTCCCCAATTTCAGATCTGACCTCTATGATGAATAACCAAGATAACCCAGAAAGGATTTCTAGATCTAACAACCTTGGAAAATAACCCTCTTAGGGCCTGCAACATATAATTGTTGGCTATGTAGACCTATTTCATGAACTAAATATAAGATTGTTGCAATGATATACAATCATCTCAATGCATAGAGGGCTAATCCCTCCTTTAGATCTCCAAGCTATAAGCTTGAGATCTTTCTCCTCCTTCCTCCTCCACTAGATGCAGCTCTTGAATACACAACAGCTGGAATAAAATATGTTGTCAGGGAGGCTGAAGCTATAGCCTAATTCTAGATGTTTCAATTCAGCTCAATAATGATGTAAATAAGCTCAGAAAAGTGAGTGGATGATCCCTCATAGGATTTCCAATTGAAATACTAGAAACTTCCTTCCTCCAATAGATCTACAGGACTGGACTACGCAATTCCTTGGGTATTGTTGCTACATGGAGGTGTGAAATTTTGGCATGAATTTTGGATAACAATATGCTACTCCTGAAAGACTGATATTGAAGCCCAAGATGAAAGTATGAATCCTCAACCGGTTTCCTAGATAAAAATTCTAGAAACAACCTCCTCCTCCCAAACCCTCAAGCAGGAATGCGTAATTCCTGAGACTGAATGTGTTGTAGAGAGAGTTTGAATGTGGCACCAATTCCTGATGATGTATGGTTGCTCAAAATAACCTTCCCATAGTAGGCACTCGATGTCCCCCATGGGTAAGGGTGGGATTTCTACTCGGAAGCACCCGTGTGCTAAACAACACTACAGAATTAGCTAAACAGCTGAAGCATGCATAGAAATGTCAACTGAAAAATCCATATCTAAAATAAAATTCTAAAATCTACTTCCTATGGTTACCTTCATCTTCCATTTATGCTTTGTGAGCCTCCACTAGCCTTGGCCCACCTCATAATTTTATTGTACTTGTGGCCACTAGCCTCCATGAATACTGTGTTGTCTCTCCATGATCTCCATCATCTCTACATTTATTTTACACTCTCTCTATCATGTGTACATTTAATGCACCACTTCCTCCATCACTTCATAATTATTTCTCTATGATCTTACTTTTCCTCCTTGATCTTACTTTGACTCCTCCACTTCCTCCATGATCTTCTAATTAATGATGCATGATCTCCACTCTTGCTTCATTAATAAGTTGCTCGACTACTCTATAATGTAGATATACTTCTAATTAACCCATATACACACACCAAAAGTGAATTTTAATCATCTATGGGGTTTATGGGTCCCTACACCCTCTTATTTACTTAATTAATTAAAAAAATTAAGAACTCTAATATTCCAATTAACTGATGGAAAATTTGGAATATTACATTGTACCTCAGAGCCTTAATTTTATTACCAGGCCCTTGCAACCTCTCCTTGTTCAACTATAGAAATACTCTATTGTCGATCCTAAATGATTTCTATGTTCTGTGTTGATCATCCCTAGCTTTATACTTCTCCTAAGAATTCTATATTTTTTCTGGTACTTGTAGAAAGATATCCCTAATATTATATATAATAAATGTTTCATCCCTCAAAGCATTTAGTATAAGATCTTCCCTCACTCCTCCATGATTCCCTTATGGAATATCCAAAGGTGAAGGAAAAAAATATCAAAAAGAAGTTTCAAATTCATAATTTTATGTAGAAGTGTTGACCACTCTAGTGTATGAGTATTCTATATATACCAAATTTTCATCCGAGGACTTCAGATTCTTTTTTTTGTATCACCTTAGAAGTTGCACCAAATTCCTATTGACTACTTCTATCTGCCCATCTATCTGTGGATTTATTGTTATACATATTTTCAACTTCATTTCCATCTTCTCCCACAATGCAGTTCAAAATGCACTAAGAAACTTGTATCCATGTTTGAAATGAGGATCCTTGGTATCCCAAATTACACCCATACCTATCCAAAGAACAACTTTTCTTCTTATTCCCATTAATAGTCTTTTTACAGGGCAGAAAAACACACATCTTGTTGAACCTGTCAACTACCATGAACAAGTATTCATGTACCTTCCTAGTTGTTAGTAAACCTCCCACAAAGTCCATGGAAATTCTTTCCCAAGCACAAATTGGTACAGGTAAGGGATGATAAACCAAATTTCATATTTCTCGGCTTCCTGGTATAACAAAGCATGTATCCTCTTATAAACCTAGATACCTTCTCTTGCATCTTGGGCCAGTATGCATACCTCTGCATGTTAGTCACAATCATCCATACAAAAAAGTGCCCTATAACCTTGGAGGTGTGTACCTCTCTAATCAACTTCAATTTCTCACCTTTAGGAACACATAACTTATCAATCCTATATACTATTCCATATTGGATTGGTAGTCAACATTTTTGTCATCATCATGTACAAAACTTTGAATCTACATTTCAAGATACACCTCCTTAATTTCCTCATCCTCTAAATATGCCTCTCATTATGCATCATGGCTGAATGGATCCATGTGCATAAGATTCCCCGAAGATATAATATTTGATATGGGTGGCTTGAACTGGAAAATATTTTGTGCTTCCCTTCTTATACTTCATCAAAAAATGAAACTGGTGTGAAAAAACCCATCTACTTGTAATGCATGGTTTGTTGTAGCTTACTCTTGGCCTGTAAGTAGTATAAGGATTGGTGATATGTGTGCATTCTTGTCTCTTTTCCCCTCAGATAGTGTTTCTAGTTCTTGATAGCTTGCACCATGGAATAGAGCTCCTTGCTTAGGTAGGGTAGTTAATAACTAGGGCACATGAAATACTTCATAATGGTAGCATATCGGCATTCCTCCCTGCATCAAGCCAACTCCCATAACATAACTGCTTGCATATATCTCCACTTCAAAAGGTTGTTGCAATTTTGGTAATTCCAGAACTGGTGCTTCCCTGATCCTCTTCTTTAGCTCTTTGAAAGTCCTTTATTGACCTTTTACCAACTATAAACTCTTCCCACTTGTTGTTATGGCATGGATAAGTGTTGCTACCACTTAAATTGAGGCTATGAATTTTCTCAGGTACTGTGTTTCCCCAATGAAACTCTAGACCTTAGAAACATTAATAGGAATTGGAAATCTCATGATGGCCTCCATCTTGAAAGGATCTATCTTCATATCTCCTCCACCACTCACATACCCTAGATACACCAAATACTATTGTAGAAACTCGTACTTCTTGATACTTTCTAGCAGCTTGTACTTCTTTAATTTTTCCATCACCTACGTCAAATGTGAGATATGATCCTCCTCGGTAGCACTATATACCAATATATCATCCAAATAGAAAATAAAAAATGAATCTATAAAATGGTACACTACATAATTAATTAATCTCATAAATGTAGCTAGTGCATTACGTAGGACAAATGGCATGACAAACCACTCACAGAAACCTTGCCTAGTTTTGAAGGTGTTTTTCTAGGTATATTCTTATCTAACTCAAACCTAGTGATATCTAGAATTCAATTCCATCTTGTGGAAGTATTTTTTTATTGCAACTTATCCAAAAAATCAACTATCTCAGGTAGGGGGTATCTATTCTTGAGTGTGATTTTCTTCAACTCCCTATAATCAATACACATCCACCAAGTACCATACATCTTCAGCACAATGATGATGGGTTACCCACATAGTTATGTACTCACTTGAATGACACCCTCTTCTGGTAGCTACTACAATTTTGTCTTCACCTAACTAGCTTCTATAATTCTGTCTTATGTGGTAATGCTTTAGGCTCTCTAAACACATCTGTGTATGTATGTAACAACTCCTCCAATAATTGTTTTTTTCATAGTATACCCCTCTAGTGATGCCTTGCCTCTTATTGAATCCTCTACAGACTAAATTTCTCTTAAAAGCAATCAAACACTCTTCTTACTGGAACTGATCAATTTCTCGGCTTGGGTGGAACTTACCAGTGAATTTTTTAACTTGACTTTTCTTGCGTTCATGATGAATGATTTTCCATCCTTGAAGAGCCGGTACTACTTAGATTTGCTCATGAATATTGCATCACACATGTACATGTATGGACTCCCAAACACGACTCCCCATACATAAAGAGGAATGACATATAGATCTACTTCATTAATAAAAATAAAAAATGGTGGGAAATCTAATTTTACACTCTTTTGTTACATTCATCTCTGGATCCTTATTTACCCATGCCAATGGATATGGGTTGTGATGATCACAAATTTCTAGCCCCAAGTCTTTTACCACCTCTGCTACAATGAGATTAGCCTACGTTCGTGAGTCAAATAGAGCATCAATATTTTTCTTCTTGATGTATTTATTTATACAGATATTTTGTTCATCTCTTTCTATTCCTATTGTTGAAGTCTACTCAGATTCACCTCCTTCTTCACTAACGTACAAACGATATTCTCATCCAGATCTGAGTTTCTTTCAACTTGGTTGCTTGAATTTGTGTGAATGAGATTCCTCTTCTTGCCATATTTATTTTTGTTGTTCGAGTTTAGCTATGGATGCAACTTCCAACACTTCTCCTTTAAATGGCCATCAATGTTGTAGTGGTTGAAGTGGTTTCTAGGATCTTTACATTGGTGCACCGTGGTTATCGTCTTTTTATCTCCCCCCCCCCCTTTTTTTCTTCTTCCCATCCTTAGAAGCATCATGTTTCTCCTTCTACCTCGATCCACTTTATTGCAGTATCTGTAGGCCTATGTTTTCCAAGTATTTCACAAAAAAAAAATCCACTTCCACCTATTTTGGCTTGAGCAACATCACTTGCTCGTGCAGATGGCAGTGCATACCCCCAAAATATTTGAGGAGTACATATCATTTATTTGGAGAGATACCCAACATTATAACCATATTTATTAATTATGAAATGCACTCCTACACACTTTGGGCAATATTTTTCGTGAAGTAATGCCACCGAATCCACAGGTCCTTCACACACAATGGGATAAAAATATAACTTAACACTGGTTTTTAAATCCTTCCACTTAGTCATTGGAGGTTCTCCCGCTATCCTCAGAGTTTTCATGTGGATTTCCCACCAAGTCAGTTCATGGTCCTCTAATTTCAGCCACATGAATGAGATCATCTTCCCTTCCTCGACCTGATGGACACTAACATAACCTTTCAATTGCTACAACGAGTATTTCGGCTTCAGAGTATAGAAATCACCATGGTATTGGTTGATATCTAAATTTTCTTCCATTTTAAACTGCAAATGTGATTGGTTCACAAAATTTGATTTTGGTTAATATTTTTTAGGTCATTTCTTGAAATGGTTCTCTATTTCTCCTCAAGTTTCTGATCCCCATTCTTATTTTTCCTCTGCATTCCAACCCTCGTCTTCTCCAAATACCCCAAACTTCCTATTCAAGGCTACTATGAAGAGGTTTTCATTGCAGTTTATATGCGGGAATTGTTGTTCCAACCCTGTAAACCTAACCTCCACAGAATCACGAGGTTCATTTACATAGTTGTCAAACATGATTAGGGCTTTACGATTTTTGGCCTAGCCGATCTATATTCTTGCAACCATCAAAAATACCAAAAGAAAATTTATTTGATACCAAAACTATCTGTGAAATTTCATAGATATTTTACTAGACAGTTCATCACAACTGATATGGTAATAATATATTAAAAATATGAAAAAAATACACTATTACAGTTATATTAAACCTTTGTTTATGTAAATTTAATTGTGTTAGTGCATGCACGTGAATGTAAATTATGAAAAAAAGTAGAGAGTTATCAAATAAGTTGAGACACATAAAAAATACAAAATATATGCTCTAGGAAACCTTTTCGGGAGAAAACCGAAATGGAAGGTGAGTTTGGTTCACTCTCTTTCTTTGTCTAGAAAATATGGTTGTAGCTAGAAATACATAAATCATGTGGCCCATGGGCTACTACAATGCAAAAATCCTGTCTATGTTCTCTACCTCAAATCTCTCCTGGCTATCTTTTGTCAACAATGGAACAAAATTCTCTCGAAATAAATGGACTGCCTCTTCCTCCTAGTGGCCTAGTTATAACACAACCTAATATCCTACTAGTGGCTAATTTTGACTACATCAACCATTAAATAGAGATACAATATATTTTTTTCTAGATAATTTTGTTTCACAAACACGTGCCTATCAATTTTTCATGAATAATGGGGGCTGGCATCGAATCCTCCCAAATTATACATGTGAAAAGCGAAAAGTCAACTTTTGAGTGGCATAAATTTTTCATGTAGACTCTCATTAATGTGCTTCTTGCACTATTAGCAAGATACATATGTGTAGAACAACATGAAATTTTGATGCACGAACATGGAAAATTTTTACCCTCAAGAAATGTCATTTGATTCCTCAAAATGCTCCTAGAAGGTTTCAGACCCCATTTTGTCAAATTGCATCTCGCTGGTAAAAACAACCCTCTGAGCTGACGACTCCAATTTTTCCACTTTGAATTCATTGAGATGGATGAAAAAAAATATAATGATCCAAACTGGATCACACCTCGCTATTTTGGGAGGCTTCGGTGTTACACGGTATTTTTTCACCATCCCTGCAATCCCTGTCCCACACATTCGAGGACCATTTCCATGACTCTGTGTATTGTCATACATTTGAAAAAGTGTCATTGCATTCCTTGGCATGAGAAGAAAATTTTCTTTGTTGACTATTCTTGGTGCAGACTCTCAAAAACAAATGATTTTGGGTCGGTGCTGGAAGGAAGTTATGGCCTCGCACCCATACAGAAATTAGCACTGGGCCTCATGCCCATTGGTTCTCTATCTCAGTGGATAGCCCATGCCTAGCTGTTTTTGGAAAGCTTTTTTAGAAGTGAAGTTTCCATTCCCAACCACTTCATGAGCGGTGTCAACATGGGTTGTTCGACTGAATAACGTTGATGACCTTCCTTTGGCTTCTTGTTTCCTACTTTTGAGCAACTCCCCAAAGGATAAGGTCTCCCTTCCACCATATGAGGGATCCCAAACCAACTCCTCCTCTCCTATAAATACATCTCTCTCACATAGTTGCAGCTAGCTAAAATGGTTGAATAGATGAACAGTCTAAATATAGTTGGTGTGAGATAAAGCAGAGAGAGATCCATTGTCGAGAGAGATTCTAAGCTTATTGCCTCGCCAAGTCCAATTCCCGACGAATGATTGAGACACATTTGAGTGGACCCACTGAAGGAGGTTGCAATGTCAAGGCTCTTTTGGTTGTAAAATATTTCTCTCTCCCTATTAATACATGATTGATGTTTTGGTTCCCGTTTTTCGTTTGATATGATCAATCTTGTGAAATATGTTTAATTATCCTTGACCAATTAGATAGTTATGAATGCAAGTATGTTTTCGTATGCTACTATCGTTCTCTAATCCTTGTGTAGGTACCTGAGTATTACCGCTGAAGGACCACGACGTGTCACGACGAAGATCAGGATACTGCTACCACAGCTATGACAACTGCGTTGGAACAAAGGTGGGACATCTATCCCGACTTAATTTCATTCATAGACTAGGAATCCAAGCATTAGCATGCTCCCTTGCTACTAGACCCACCCTAGGGCTAGAGGGATTGCCTCTATCTATAGAGGAGATTTACCTGCACAAAAATTTGGAGACTCAGCTGGGGAACAATGTGTTTTGTCATCTCTTGTTTCTCATCTAGTGTTTTTCTTGTCAAGTTTACTTTGGTTGTTTCATAGTTTTTCTTCTTTCTCTTCCCTATCTGACTGTTTTCAACCATCCTGTTCAATCCCAAGGTGTCAATTCTAACCTCTACTCAGTGGTTTTTATATTTTCCCATAGTTTTCTAGCTTGGTGATGCTTTTTCTTGAATAGTCGTGTTGATTGGTTCTTGTTGCTTTTGTCACAAGTGCAGAAACCCTTGTTTAGCGTGGATTATAGCTAAACAGATGCGTCAAATCCTATTGGATTGAATTTTAGCCTCTCTTTTGAGTTTTATTAGTATTTCTTGCCTCTGGATTCGATTTTTATCTTTTAATTGGTCCGCTGAGATTGTTTTCACTCTCCTGAATCGTCCTTCTTAGCTGTTTGTTCATCATATTATCAGTGGATTTTGTCACCCTAGGGTTTCTAGGTGCCTTGTGCTACTTGTTCGTCTCTCTCCTCACTAAGCCTTCTGAGTTGAGTTCGAGTCAGTTTGGTCTGTGTCATTTCAGTTTGTTAGTTGATTCTTTTAGCTTTTCTTTTGGTTCTACGTGTCATTGTTTTGTTGAATGGTCATCATAGTTATCATTTAACTCTCCATTTATCACCTTGAGCATAGATTACGTTGCTCATTGAATCGATTTGAAAGCCATTTTTTTTTGAAGGAGTGGATCTCTGTTTTTTATTGTGTTTGGTGCTGGTAGATTGATCTCTTTTTTTTAGATCATTTTCATTCAAATTGCTCAAAACTATTGTTCATTTTTATTTTTAGTGTAACAGTGCATTTTTCTTCTCAGTCATCTAAAAAGGAAAAATTTGCATTCTTTCTCTTAGCTTGAAAATGGGAAATGTTCTTTTGCATTAGTAGCATTTAGTGAACAAGGAAAGAGCTTTTCGTTCTCTTATTTGGTTGTCTTAGGTACATTAGGGAAAATTCTCTTGTATTAAATTGATTGTTGCTTTGTTCTAAATTACTACCCCTCTCTTAGCTAGCATTCATTAAAATGGAATGATTTTCTTTTGCATATAGTTGTGCATTAAGATTCGAGATCACATTCGGTAAGGCCTTGAAATCGCAACATTAATTCAAGATCAACTTTAAAATGAATTCAATCAACCTAAGGAAGCATTGAAACCTAACACACATAATATATAGGTCTAGGCTAGTGACATGTTACGACGTCATTAAGCCTCGTAGTTTTCGTTCACCATCTGGCTTTAGACAAAACTAGTACGGACTCTTTCTCCCCGTATCGTCGAGTACATAAAGGGAGACCCTCATAGGTTGCAATCCTTTATCCATAGGAATCTTATTATGCTTCCCTATAATCGTGATACACCGAACATAGAATTTAGGGAGACTTCCTCCATGTACGTTAAGTTCTTGGTCATTTCTCTTTCTTTTGATCACCAAGGTGTATATTGCAGTTCACAGAAACTTTGTACACCCTCTTGCTTAGATTTCCTGAGTAGTCATTTTGGTCTTCCAGTGACTCGCTAAAATTGAAAATATCCTCCAGCACTTGTCCTTCAATACTTGTTTCAACCTGAACGTGACTAGAGTCACCTTTTACCTGTTTCTTGACTCTTAAAATATAAAATGGCAAAGTTTTGTTTCATTTTCCAAAAATTAACTGTCCATGAAATATTCCTAGTTCAAGTTATCTTCCTTGGTGTTTTTTTTAGTGTTGTTTCTGATGGAAATGTTTCTGAAGTTTACCAACCAAGGAATACCCCCTAAAGGGAATCCTAGTCCTTTTCCTACGTTTGTGAATGTTGGTGCTCCTTATATGGAAACATTGTCCCTTCTTGGGCTAACTGTTGGTTTTCCCATGTGGTTATTTTCGACCTCAGTGGTCCCGAGTGCACCAACCTCTATTCAACCATCTTCTCCACCTGAAAAACATCGAGTTGATTCTAAAGTGGACCTCTCCCCTTCTTCACCTATTTCCTCATCCTCCTCTTCTACTTCTCCTGCTGAAATTTTGGAATCCAGTAACCAGGAGGCTAAGAAGAAGAAAAAGACGACGAAAAATAAGAAGTCATATAAGTGAGAGGCCAACCCTGCAGCTCTTGCTCCTGAGACACCTTCCATCAGTAAACCACCCAACCTTCCCTGGAAAGTCAAATTCCCTTTCAAGTTGTTCAAGGGTGACCAACGTCTTCGAGATTTCCCTAGCATCCCCAAGGTGCTCGAGGTATGGGCCGACGATGATCTGTTGTTGTCTTTGACTTCTGGAGGTCATGTTGGTGACACATCTTCAGTTGGTACTAATAAGACTCGTAAGAAACGAGGTAATATCACGAATCCCTATAAGTTGTGTGAAGGGCATCATCCCATTCACCTTTGTCCATACATGGATGAAGCCACGAGAGTATTGGACAACCTTGTTGCTTTTTTGTCTTGCTTTCCAGTTGGTTACCAAAATATTTCTTTGAGTCCTCTGCTAGTTGATCAAATGATCAGTAAAGATTTGTCTTTGGTTGATCTCGCTCCCCCGAAAATTCAAAATCACGAATCCATTCCTAACCAACCATTGGTCATGGAATCGGTCGATCTGATCCCGCCTATGGGTCATCAAATATTTTCGACCAAGAGTGGCTCTCATACCCCTCATGTTCCTCTTGTTTCTTTAGATTCCTTGGACTTGGAGAAATATCCTCCTATCCCTGTGGCTCAAGAATATGCTCCTCCAGCTCCCTCATTTGTGGTCCATGAGGATTCTCCTTTTGCTCTGATAACACAAGGGGATGACCATTCCATTCTTGTAGTATCCCCTCCAAGTAGTTTGGTCGCTTCTTTTCATTGGAATTCATTTTTGGGATATCGCCTTCCTTCTTATGTGCCCTTTGATATTACAGTACAGGCCTTCAATGTCATTGTACCTAGCACAATTATAGACGAAGGTGAATCTATTAGTATTATGTCTTCAACTACTTGGAAAACTTTTGGTTCTCCATCACTTGTGCCTGTTACGCCAAATCTGTTGGCTTTTGATAGAGGAATGAGTCAACCATTAGGGATCCTTCTGAAGTTTCCTATTACTTTGGGAGGAAAAACCGTCTATATAGATGTGATGGTGGTCCAAGGCCCCTTGGATTTTAATTTACTCTTGGGGTACGACTATGCTTATGCCATGGGTGTGCTTGTCTCTTCCCTCTTTCATGTGATCTATTTTCCACATGAAGGTCGGATCATGACCATTGATCAGCTTTCATTCTTTTGTCCTAATATGATAGCTTGCCCAACATCGTCTCTTCCTGGTCTTTATCGACCATTTTTATCTTCCCCGCCACAAGTTGATTATGTGGCCACTTATTCATTACCCTCATGCAGTGATAGTGTCGTCTAGTACCATCTACCGGGGGCATTCGATCACGATTTCCGAGATTTTTTTGTCTCATTACATGAGAACCTCTTGGAATCCATGACCTCTTTTATGTCATGATCAGCTCTAGGAGCACAGTTAATTTTCTTGTGTCAAGCTCCTTAAAAATTGAAACAAGGTGTCATGAGGATAGTTCTTTTACTATGTCAACCTTGTTAAAAAATGAATTAGGTATTGAGGATAGTTATTTTACTATGTTGACCTTGTTTAAAAGTGAAACATGTTCCCGTTCAATTTGAATCTTTGATCATATCTCGTAAAATCCCAGTCGAGTCTTTCACTTGATATCGTAACTGAACCTTCACTCCATCCACTTGTCTACTCTAGCGAATGGACTGAAGCTTGGGGGGAATGTACCTCGAATTCAGTCACCATGCTGGGGGCATGCAAATATTTTTCAAGCATAGTTTATCTTTGTTTCAAGCTTGTGTAATAATGAAACCATTTCCAAGCATAGTTTTCCATGTTTTCAATCTTGTGTAAAAATGAAGCCATTCCCATTTTACCTCTCGTGATTGCTATTTTATCAGCATATTTTTTCATATGAGCCTTAGTTTTCTCACTCCATCTTTACCATATTCTTTGCCGATCATACGCCTTCACTTTATTGTCTTACCCATTCCTGAGGAACAACTGCAATGAGTGGAGTTATTAGCCAACCCCTTGACCTTTACTTTTTCTTAATAGTTCCACCATTACTAGAACCAGTTGCTACCCTTAATACCACTCGTTCCTCTAGGAGGAGTCAACTTTCAACTCTTTTCTGACTCTCAAAACATGAAAATATTGTTGATACTCTTGCCATTTTGAAATTTTTAAAGGTTACGAAACATCATTGACCCAGTATACGTTTACCCCTTTTTCGGGCTGGGATAAACTATTTACGAAAAAGGAATACCTTAGCCTATCGTGACTAGGAGGTTCTCTCAAACATAGTTTTCTACCTTTTCGGATCTATGAGACTACCTACGAAAAAGGATTGCTGGAGTTTTCTTTTCCACTTCTTTTCAAACTCTCTAAACATGAAAAGACGCTGATTTTTCCCTTTTTCAAACTCGTTAAAACTAAATGACATCGGAAAACATCATCATGACATTACCGAGTTCCTCCTTCCTAGGGCTCGTAAAATGTACTAGGATGGATTTTTTTGAAGGACAAACTTATATGGAAAGCATATGCTATCCCCTTCAAGCTTGTTTTCCAAAAACAATTGGGGTACTCGCCAGTAATGGTGGGGGAAAATGGAACCAGTTCTCAGTCTTGTCAAAAGTGTTATCACCAAAATCATACCTGATTGGCTGTTGATCAAACAACTTCAATGTAACTATTTCAAACCGCTTGTAACTGAAGCTTAGCCTCTTCATTCTAAGAGGGCTCTCTCAAGGGGGTTTATGATATTGGTTAATGATAAAAATATATGGCTAACTCTATGATTTATGTATTGTTTTTATATGTTTGCAGGTTGAAAAGATCAGAGCTTACTACGATTTGGCTATGGAGTCAGTGACAGGGATCTCAATAAAAAGGCTTTCCTTATGGAAGCTGAGGCTTGTAAATATTTCAATGAAATAGCAAGACATACAGGAGGTTTTCAATAGCTTGAGTTTAAAAGGAAGTTAGAGCATGTAATACATTAATTCTGAGTGAAGAGACATCAATACATTGAAGGTAAACTATTAAGAGAGATATACCATAGCTTAATACTTAAAGGAAGTTAGAGCATGAAAAATCATGAGTTCTTAGTAATAAGCATTAATACATTGAAGAAAACCTTTCAAAATATAGGATAGAAACTCATTGAAATATAATAAGAATCTCACGTGAAGAAAAGTTGTGTTCTTACTCTATATAACAGCAAACTCCAATAGCTTTACAATCAAATCGTCTTCTGAGATAAAATATCCAACATGTAGGTTGGAAATAATATCAATATGTAGCCATTGGTCTTATGGGTTCAAAATTTCAGTGATCATCGAGTTTACTTGACATGGAAGTTGATATAGGTCAAAGTTTTTAGTAGTAGGACACACACATGAGACAAGGAAATACACAGTCCATTCACTTATAAAGGAATTCAGAGCATCACAAGGATGAATTATTAGTAATATAAATGAAAACCATTGTAAGAAAGATACATAAAAGGTAAATATAGAATAATTGTGCACTAAAAACTCCTTCAGAATCTCAATTTGGCCAAGTAACGCTATCTCTGTATTGCTGAAACAGTGAATTTACAATAGGCCACAATTTTGCCAAAAATATCCAACCCCTGAAAAATTTGACCCCATGGCCTTTAATAGATTTTTTACATCATCATATGATCTGCCTCTATGGTAGATGCATCGAATTTTTCCCTACTGACACCTTGCATAGCCACAAAACATCAAATTTATGACAAACCGACACCTATCCTACTTAAGAGTCCTATTTCAACTAGGACTCAAACTCTTAATTATTATCTTTAACAAACTTATATACTTAAATAAATTGAATCTTTGACAAGTATTCTATCACATGGTCAAATTTATATGATGAGATTCACCACTTTGTGACCACTTAACTGGCCTCCTCAAAACTAGGAAATAAAACTGTGTTTTTTAGGTAAATGTTCTTCTTCTTCTTTGAATATTTTTCCTATCATCTGGTCTTGAATTCATGGTCCTTGAGTGTTTAATAATTTCTTGAAATGGTATTTAACTCTTTCATAGCCTCCAAATATCCAAATACTTCTCCAAAACCTGCTAGAAATACTGAAACACAATGCGCTACGAAAGTAAGGCAGTTTCATACTGCACTTTCGTAGTGCCTTAAAACAAGCCTTTATCCTCAAAATTTATAACCCTTTCCTCTTGCATCAGCTTTATCATCCTTAAACACATGCCTAATATCATTTTCAGCCCTTATCACCTTTAAAAACTGATCAGGAAGACAAAAATGCAACTACAACAGTTTTGTAGTGCTTTGTTGCCCTTCAAGCCTGGAGGCGCTACGAAACTACTGAAAATGCATATTTTTGTAAAATTTTGAAAACTAAAGCCTGTAATTTGCCTAAAAATTGTATCTAACATGTCCTTAGCCTTAAATAACCATAAAATAACTCACCTTATGCTCCTTGAGGTGTCAATCTTACCTTTCACATTTAAAACATCGTTGCAAATTTTTCCTGTTTTTTCTCGAAAAATAGGTCTTGGAAAAGAGCCTATATCTCCTAATCCATAATGTAGTTTGTGAAACAGAAGGATTTTTTTGTAGGTAATTATTTATTGAATAGAAACCTCTCTTCTTGTTTTTTTAAATACGTCTCTAGCTATATAGAAACTACATTTGTAAAACATGTGTAAAACAGGAAAAACTCTGCTTTCTGAAAATAATGCTTGAAAGAAATCCTTATATCTCCCAACTGATAACACCTGTGAGAAACATGAGGAAGTTTATTTTTATTTAATATGTTCTCGAAAATAAACTCTCTCGGTTTCTTGAAATAACTTCCTATTTTCCTAGAAACTGCCTTTGAAGTTGACTACTCAAAACCAGAAAACAGAGAAATGATTCATATTTGCTACGAAACTATTAGCCAGTTTCGTAGCATTTTCTGCCTATTTTACACTGAATTCGCTATGAAAGTAGGGATTATTGGCTTAAAAGACATTTTCGGTAAAGAAACCCTTAGGAATTGAAATCTTTCAGAAAATTATGAGTGATATGACATGAGGGAATTTGAAAGTGAGTGGGTTTAGACCTTAGGGTAAACTTAAACAAGAAAAATTTGAAATTTCTCTTGACCAAGTAATGAAAAATGAATTCTATGACCCTACCATTTACACATGAAATTATTCAGCCTTGTCAAATTATGCTTCATTGTTTTTGGGTGATAACAGGCAGTATGTCACTCTTGAACATGACACTCATCTGCATTAGTGTCGGGTTGGGGACATCCCATTTCATCATTTTTTGCGTCCATGGGTTTGGGTAATCTATTTTGACCTCTCATCTACTATTTTCCACATCACCATGACCTCAAATCCCTTGATGTCAAATAATGCCAATTTCCAAGAGAAGTTTCATTTTGTAATTTCAACCTTTGATCCTTTGTTCGGTCCCGATTCACTATCATATTATTCCTTTGTCTCGTGTCAATGATGTGGGAAACATTATGGACCTCCTTCAACCAGTTCACTTCCTGTCGACTTCAGCTTATTATCTAGGAAGCTGATCTAGAGACTCTGTTCTAGTACCTTGGAGCTTGCATGCCTCAATGGAAAGTTCTTCGCATTCGATGACAGGTCGTCATCATTGGCCTTCAATCGAGTGATTCTGCGAGTGTTCGATGCTAGATCACTATTCATGTTCTGTGGATTCTACTAGTTGTACCTTGAGAGTCATTGTCATTATTTGTGGTTTCTCTCATGCCTGTTAACAGGTTTCATCATTGGTTGGGAATCCGGTGACTTTCTTGCACGTTTGACTTCAGCTCACACGTTTACATGCTTGAATTTGTACTTGTTCGGTTCAAGATGGAGCACAAGACTCTGTGTTTCGTGTGATAAAATCTGGGCTGTGGGATATTTTGGTTTATCATGACCATATGCATGACTCTTTTTATTGGATGGTTGTGACCATACCTGAGTCTATTTATTTATCCTTCTTCTTGAATGGTTGTGTTCATACCTCAGATCATGTTTTTATATGTACTTTATTATGGATAGTTGCGCCCATGCCACATGTTCATGTATCAAAGATATCAATTGTACTCATATTTGCAGGTCTTTCGACAGCAGTGTTTAGTTTGAACATGTTCTCGTAAAGAATTTCACTCCTCCCTCTCTCTCAGACCTCATACTTTAGGGGGCATCTGTTAGACAATATTTTTTCACCATCCCTGCAATCCTCATCCCACACATTGGAGGACCATTTCTGTGACTTCTGTGTATTTTCATACCTTGCAAAAAGTGTCACTTCATTCCTTGGAATGAGAAGAACATTTTCTCTGTTGACTATTCCTGGCGCAGACTTTCAAAAAAATATGATTTTGGGTCGACGCTGGCAGAAAATTATGGCCTTGCACCCATACAGAAATTAGCACTGGGCCTCGTCCCCATTGGCACTTTGTCTCAGTGGAATGCCCGCGCTGAGCTATTTTTGGAAAGTCTTTTTAGAAGTAAAGTTTCCATTCCCAACCACTTCGTGAGCGGAGTCAGCATGTGTTGTTCGACTGAATAACATCGAGGACCTTCCTTTGGCTTCTTGTTTCCTACTTTTGAGCAACTCCCCAAAGGATAAGGTCTCCCTTCCACCATATGAGGGATCCCAAACCACCTCCTCCTCTCCTATAAATCAATCTATCTCACATAGTTGTAGCTAGATGAAATTGTTGAATATCTTAATAGTCTAAATGTAGCTGGTGTGAGATAGAGCAGAGAGAGATCCATTATAGAGAGAGCGTCGAGGCTTATTTCCTCACCAAGTCCAATTCCTCGACGAACGCTTAAGACACGTTTTACTGGACTCGTTGAAGGAGGCTACAATTTCAAGGCTATTTTGGCTGTAAACTCTTTCTCTGTCCTTATTAATACATGACTGATGTTTTGGTTCCCGTTTTTCGTTTGATATGATTAATATTGTGCAATACGTTTAATTCTCCTTTACCAATTAGATAGTTATGAATGCAAGTATGTTTTTGTATGCTACTATCGTTCTCTGATCCTTGTGCAGGTACCTAAGTATTACCACTGAAGGACCATGACGTGTCATGACAAAGATCAAGAGACTGTTGTCACATCTATGAAAACTGCATTGGAACAAAGGTAGGACATATATCCTGACTCAGTTTCATTCATAGACTAGGAATCCAAGCATTAGCATGCTTCCTTGTTGCTAGACCCACCCTAGGGCTAGATGGATTGCCTTTGTCCATAGAGGTGATTTACCTGCATAATGTTTGGGTCCCCAAAATATTTTACTAAATGAGGTGAGGAAATTTTTCCTCCACCTTCTCTATAATGTACCATTTAGCTTTTTTTGGAAGTTTTACCTTCAATCCAATGTGCCAAAGGTCATGCTACCCTTTTATTGTAGTTTTGGACCTCTTCTACAAAATTTTATCTTTTGTCAACTCTGCCTTAACATATGGTGAAAAATCCTCCATAGAGGTTATGTTTTTCTCCTCTTCATGATCTAGTATGGAAGGCTCATAGAGTTTAAAATTCTCTACATTCACATTTGAGTAAATTCACATATATGGTGGTAAAATCAGTTGATAGGAATTATCACCCACCTTTTCTAGTATCTCGAAGGGAATCTACCTCAAAGCCTTGATTTTCTTACTAGGTGCCTGCAAACACTCCTTATTCTATTGTAGCCATACTCTGTCACCCACCTTGAAAAATTTCTATGTTCTTTGTTGATCATGCCTACCCTTATACTTCTCCTACAACTTCTGCAATGTTTCTTGTACCTGTAGATGGATCTACCTAATCTTCGCTATAATTTTTTCAGACCTAAAATAATCTCCTCTAAGATCTTCCCTCACTATTACTTGTTTCCCATATAAATTGTCCAAAGGTGAAGGAAGAAAATATGAAAAAAAGTTTCAAATGGGGACTTTCCTATAGAAGTGTGCGATGCGTTATTGTACAAGTGTTGCATATATACCAGATTTTCATCCTATGTCTTTAGATGCTTCTTGTTGTATCCCCTTAGAAGTTGCACCAAAGTCTTGTTGACTACTTCTATCTACCCATATATTTGTGGATGGAATGTTGTAGCTATCTTCAAATCTATGTCCATCTTCTCCCACAATGTAGTCCAACATGCACTGAGAAATCTTGTATTCCTGTCTGAAATGATGCTCTTTGGTTTCCCAAATTGCACATAGCCCTATCCAGAGAACAAGTCTGTTTCTTACTTCTCATTGATGTTCACTCTAAAATTCATCATAATACACATCTTGTTGAACTTTTCAAGTAACATGAACATGTAGTCATTTCCCTTTCTAGTTGTCAGCAAACCTCCCAAAAATTCCATGGAAATGATTTCCAATGGAGTAGGTATAGGTAAGGGATGATATAGACCCTATTTCATATTGCTAAGGCTTTCGGGCACAACAAAGCATGTATCCTCTTCTAAACCTATCTACCTTCTCTTGCATCTTGAGCCAGTACACATACCTCTATAAGTTAGCCATGATATTCCCCACACTAAATTTCCCTACAACCTTGAAAGTATGAGCCTTTCTAATTAGTTATAATCTCTCACCTTAAGGAACACATAACTTATCTAGCCGGTAGAGTAACCCATCCTAGATATGGTATTTGATGGTGTTATCCACATCATGCACATGACTATGACTCTGTAACTATTGATACATCTCCTTGAAGTCCTCATCCTCTAAATATGCCTCTCGGTATGCATCATGAGTGAATGGCTCCATGTGCGTAAGAGTCCCCAAAGTTGTAATATTTTATGTGGGTGGTATTCAATGTTAATTTTTAGATTGTTCTATGTTGTATCAATTACCTTATCCAAATTCCAAACTTCAATTAGAAATATTTCCAATTACAATCAGTCTTTACGGTCATCAATAATAATTAAAGATAGAACAATAAATGCAATGACAAAGGAGACAATGAACACATCAAAAAGAGACACCATATTTGGTCAAAGACTAGCAAAAACCCCACTATGGGGAAAGACATTTGAAATTATTCTTCTATTATATTGTCATAAAATGTTCAACAGAGAGTACAATGAGTCCAATACAATATGATCAGCAATACAACCTAGCAACTGTAGAAACCTATGTACAGTTGCAGAATATATGATAGAAAACTTAATTCATACATTGGACAAATTCAGGAATATTTGGATGATGGTTAGCTGTAGTAAAACCCCTGGACTCTACCTTCAGTTTAGCATGCATGCATATTTTGGTATTGGATGTTAGCATTCCCATATTGTTCCTGCATCTAGGAATGAAATTTTTTAGTTTTGTGCTAGCATGCAGAATAGAAACCCTAAATTTTGTGCGAGATTCAGATATGTGATTTTGAATCTCTCTAAGATATTTTCCTTTGTCAATGTGTCAAACCCAATCAGATAAAAGAGAAGAGAATTCTTGATGTTTTTATTTCCAAATGGGGCTCTAGGTCACTTGTATTTATATTCTTCTAAGGGGTGCCCAATGATTTTAATTTTATGTTGAGTGTGACCTAGCCAAATATGTATGTGAATGAATTTGACCTGATCCTATATCCATGAGTGGGTGAAAAATAAAAATCCAACTTTTCTTATCCAAATGAGGTGATATTTAGGTTGATATTGGTCCTATTGAAAAGAGGAAATCAATTCCATCATCATCTCCATCATGTGAATAGTAAAAAGTGGAATTTGATATTAGCCTCATAATTTTAATACACCCTCTCAACTAGGGATAATTCCACCTATAAAACCTTTCCATAAATCAATGTGTCATCTTATCATCATGTGTACCAGTATGCTTAAATCTATCTACTAAAACACTTTGTTATATATATAATAATAATCATGGGGAGCAAAATTTACCACCCTCTATCAATGGGATACAACCCTGAACATCTGTCAACGGGTTACTACCCGGAAATATGTCAGCGGGATACTACCTAGAAATATAATTAGGATACTAGCTGGAAATTTCATCAGGCTACTACATGGAAATGTCATCAGGTTGCCATCAGGCTAGTACTTGGAATCTCAATGAGCGGGCTATTACCTAGAAATGTGTCATGGGGGAGCTACAACTCAACCCATATCGAGAAATAGGTGATGTAGGGGAGCTACAACTCAACCCATCCTATCACCTACCAATATTCCCAAAAATGATCTTTAATAGTCATGTGGTAGAACACCTACATCATAATATATTTTTGACGAGATACCAGACTTACCAAGAGGTAAGGAACGCATGCCTCCAACCCTTCTCAACTATTGTCAAAATGAAGAGGGATAATCATAGCAAGCCTAGTATTTTGGATATGATGCCAATTGGAGTATACTCTATAAATACCATGATATGGTGAGCTAAAACTCCAAACATGTAGGTAACAGATAGGGGAGACACCCTATTGTTCATAGTTCCATCAACCTCAGGAACCCTCTATCTCAATTCCTCACATTGGGAACTCAGACAGGGGAGAAGAGTATGGCTCAGTGTGCTTGATCAATGGTGCCCCTTATCAGGAGGGGTCACATCCATGATTCCAAGTTGCTCTTTGAAGACCAAGAACTTTCCTTTCGGAAAATACTTGGTGATAATATATGCAATCTTCTCATTTATCGATATGTAACAGAGATGAAAGAATCCTCTCTCTACCATATCATGAATGAAGTGATATCGGATATATATGTGCTTGGAAATGTCATGAAAAGCAATATTCTCTACCAAACATGTCCCACTCTTGTTGTCACAATATATCACTGTATTTTCTAGGACCTGCTCAAATAACTCTCGAGAGAGCTTCCTCAACCAAATTGATTCAGCGATACTCAAAGATACATAAGTATCATCCAAGATTTATGGCATATCCAATACTAAAACAACATCCAGATGTACTCTTCATGTCGATAACATATCCTGCCTCACCAACATCAGTGTTGATGAGCTCCATCATTAGGTACATTTGGAGGGATTAATGGTCACCTTTTTGCCTTATTAAGTCTCTTTTTCTTGCATTTTAATTATATTATGGTCTTATGATGCTATTGTAGGTGGTGATTGAGGCTTAACATACTTCGAGTACCTAACATAACTTAAATGCAAGAAAAATCATGAAGATATGGAATTATTGTGGAGATTTTGTCATAAATACTCAGTGTAGATAGCAAGGAGATATTTTAGCAGGTTTTCCACCCTCCTTAACTCCCAAAGGTAGCCAAGGGATCCTTGAGATTCCCTCCAACACCTTGAAATCAAAGGCATCCAAGAAAACTAAAGATCAAGTGCACTAAAGCCATACTTCACTTGGAGTCAAGTGGACACATCACCTATTTTCTAGGGAGCTATTAGTAGATACCCTTTAGGTTAAATAGAGTTGAGCAAGAGATCATTAATATTCGATTTGTGGAGAAATCCATTAGGATATTTGTTGTTGTAATCACTTTTTCAAGACATTTATATTGATGTCATGAGAATATCTTTTGAAATGAAATGAGTATTCGGACTTTACCTTACTAATCTAGTTTTAGAGAGCTAGGCTTGTGGGTTAGGGCCAAATCCATGTGCCTCGGCCTCTCTTTTGTAATCATTTTTTACTTTCATGTCATTTAGCTAGGTTTTCTTATGAATCTCTAGTCAGTTAGTTGGTATTTTAATTTACTGTTTTTATTTTGCTTCGATTTTTCTTGTGCTATAGATTTAGTCTACTTACAAGAGTGGTAGAAAAGGTGTTAACTTCGTAAAGCTGTGAGTCAAGACTCCATCTCTCATCTCTACCAATAGAGCTTGATGAGGGTAGACCTTCCCCATAGACCAGAAATGATTTGCAGTTTATGATTTCTTATGATGGATGAGATTAGTTGTTGTGATTCCATGAATCTGTTCAATATCCTATGGTAGATCTCTTTTTGTATATTATATTATATTTTCTTTAGAAATTCAAGTTCTCTTTTCCATTGTCTTTATCATTAATTTGTATATTTTTATTTCATGAATAGGTAGTTTGATTGCACGTATAGGTGGAACAACCAAGGATAACTTCACCAACACATACAACTTCATCTCTCACACTTCAACAGCCCTATGTTCATCAAAATCACCAGCAACCATGTTTTCGAACTTTTCATCCATACACCGTGAGAAAACGCGAGGAGTGTAAGACAAGCATCCAAAGAGGTTCTAAGCTTGTCCAAGGGGTGGGCTAGATTCCATTCATCCTAATACACCTTCAAAACACCTTCCCTGCCATTTTTCCACCTCTTTTTGGCCTCAGATTACCCTCAAACTATTTCCTATAGCAATTCAAGACTTTCCTATTGCACTACAAGAAACCTATAACAACACTTTAAATAACACCTGTGGGCCCATCCTTAAGCCTAGAAACCACCATCACCATCTTATAAACCTAAAAAAACCACTTATACACCTCCAACCTTGCCCCCATGCCTCCAAGCCTTCCATGAGCCACCTTAGCACTTTCTTCTCCTAGCTGCAAAACAACACATTTTCAAGCATAGTTAGGTCATTAGTAGCTGCATGAATAAAATCATGATAGATAGAGCATAGGGTAAGTATATTTTTCTTAGCCATTCGGCCCATAAAAGTGTGATTATATTAGTTTCCTTTATGCCATTTCAATTCAGCAATTTACTTCATGCAAGATACCTAGGTTTCTTTTAAAACCTTATCATAGTCTACTAAGTAGATTTCTTTCGTTGCAGAATAGTTAGATGCACTTTTTTTATGTATTATAGTTCTTTACTTGCTGATAGTGCCATGGATTTGAATCATTTTTAGTCATGTGCATGATTTCAGAAGTGTGATAGACTTCACCAAGAAACCCTATATGTAGCACCCTTTCGTAAAGCTTAGAAGAGGATGACATGAGTATAATTCATCTGTTGCATATATAGCACTACCACCTCCAAGTTTGTACGAACCCTGGGTTGATAAAGTAAAGTAGGGTAGCCTCTGGCAGTTTCATCATCCTTGGTGCAATGCTAGGGCTCACCACTTTTTGGCACCATTTCCAGGGAAGTGTCTAGTAGATTCTTTGATTTTGTTTTAGCATCATTTTTTTCTTTCCTTTTTCATGTTGTTTTAGAAATATTGAAAAAAATACAAAAAAATATGATTTTCATGCCTCATAGGAGTAGGGATAATCAAGGAATTTTTTTACTTAAAACCCCCACATCACCACATAGTCACCCTTCACTCTTCTTTGGTGGTTGTGAGGTTGAACACACCATAGGTGGGCCTTCTGAAAATTTTGAAGAACCTATTGGGGAAGAAGAAGATCTTGTTTCAGTTAAGGGACCTTCTTCACCTATCTCAACCATGGCTGACACTGAAACCTAGAAATCCTTTCCCATTATAGAGGCAGATGGGGAAACTAATATGAAAAACATTACCCCCTCACCACTTCCACACTTTCATGGACTTACCTTAGAATATCCTGACACATTCATGTTTGAATTTTCTATTGTCTGTAGGAACTATGACTATGCCTCAGATGATCAGAAACTAAATCTATTCCCATCCACCCTTAAGGATGTAGCCTTGCCTTAGTTCATGGGTCTACCTAGGAACAACATCACTAACTGGGCACAGATGCAAGAGGCCTTCAACAACGAGTACAAAGACTACTGTAGGTCCAAGAAAACTAAGGATGAGATATCCAGGATGACTCTAGGGCCTGATGATTCGCTAGAATACTATGAAGAGAGGTTTCAGTTAAACTATAAGATATCCAACTCTATTCTTCATCCTGGTTCTCTCAAACTAGTACTTCTCTGAGGGATTAGAGAGGAGGTGATAGAAACCTTAAATATGTTTTCGGGAGGAGATATCTACCAATTTTCTTATGAAACAATCAAAACAGTCTTCAAGAACCATTATAGGGTAGTCAAGAAGAAAGGCAGAGCTGGCCAAAGGACATCCAATACCCCTTCCTCTTTCACCTCCATCAAACATCATATTGGAAATATGTTGGAGGACTTCAAGAGTGACATGCTGCACACCTTTTCTTTGCAAATGGAAATAATGCAGTTCAAGAGGAAGAAAGAGGAAGCAGAAAGAGATTTTGATATATTTTTCCCTAGATGTACCACAAAGCACCCTACAAATGAATGTCCACTAAGTTTCATAGAGGTTTTCTTAGTCTGTGAGGAGAATAATGCCATATACAAGTGTCCCTGTTTACTTGGACTTAAAGCTATATATCAAGGTAGGGAAGTGGTGCCAGAGCAACTCTGTTTCATGAACTAGAGAATGCCTTCAGACCCTAGGTCATATCAATAGGGTATGCAAGGTGCACCTTACTCTTACTATCAAAATAATTAGAGTGTACCCATGCAACCTTGGTACACCCCCACTCCTCCATCCTGGCCTACACCTCATACTTGGCCTTACAACCCTCCATATCACCCTCAGCATGTGAACCAACCACTTCAACAGTATGTTCCTCAACAACCTCAGTGGAACAATCCATCCCAATGGTGGACACCTCCAAACAATCATTCACCTTCTATAATTCCTCCACCCTAACCTAAATCTCAACTTACTCATGATGCTCCACCCAAGCAGCCTCAAATGCCTGCACAGCCAAATCTGAACCCAAACAATAGATGGGCATAGAAGGTTTATAGTGGAGAGAAATCCTATTCAACTTATGCTGTGGAGATATGGGAGACTAATCTCAGGTCAGGAAGAGTAATTCCAAACAACCACCCTCCATATCCACTTGTAGAGGTTGAGGAGTAAAATGAAGAAGGTAACAATCAGATCCAACAAACTCCTTTTCCTGAGTACTTGATCTATCTGAGTCAACACACCCCATAGGAGATTGAACTTCTGGGAGAGTTGAAAATTTTGTGTGTAAAGATACCACTTCTCCAGGCCATTAACAATTTCCCTATTTACAATGGCCTCATGAGGGAAAAATGCTTCTAGAAACCTAGGAGAAAGAAGAGAGATACCCCCACCATCAATGTATTAGGACAACTTTTTGACTTAATGTTGAGAAGGGTGACCTTTCCAAAGTACCTAGACCATAGTAATCTAGTTGTATATGTGCACATAGATGGTGTCATAGTCCCCAATAGTCTAATTTACCTATGGGCTACCATTAATGTCATGACCAAGGAAACTATGTTGAAGCTCAACCTCCAAGGGACTTTGAGGAAAACAACAATAGTTCTGCAACTTGAAAATCATTCCATAGTAACTTTCGAAGGAATTGTTGAGGATGTTATCGTTTCAATTGAATCTTGGGAATATCCTATAGATTTCGTGGTTTTGAAACCAAAAACCAAGCTCAATGGATGTCCTCTCATCTTAGGGAGTCTTTGGTTAGCCACAGTAGATGCTTATATCAGCTATATTGCCAGAAACATGACTATTAAAAATGGGTCCATGTTTAAATAACTAGTATTATATCCTCCAACCCATCCTTTCATTGATAATGATCTTTGTATATGGTTGGAGGATGAATAATATGAGGCATATAAAACTACCCCCATTTGTAACATATATGTTTTTCTTAGAGGGGGGAAGCTTGATAAAGACAAACTCATTGACCATGTCATTCAAAACTAGTCCCCTACTAACAGTCCTCTTGAAAACCTAGTCAAAGAGTTTGAAAGCCAAAATTGAATGGAATTGCACTCAGTCGATTCAACCTCTAAAACTACAAATTTTGTTGAGTTTGGCCCATCTAGATCTTTGAACATCAACTCAAACCTCTCAGATGAAGAATAGCAGTAGTTACGCCAGCTTTTAAAAGGAAACCTAGATGCATTTTCTTGGGATTACAAGGGAATGAAAGGGGTGCATCCGCTAATATGCATAGATCATATTTATATCCAAGAAGGATACAAGCCTGTGCAACAACCCCAAAGAAGGATTAACCCAACTCTAAAGGACATAATCAAGGAGGAGCTGCCAAAACTGTTGGTTGTCAGTTTTATTTAACCTATATTAGACAGTGAGTTGGTATCTCCTCTTGTCCTAGTCATGAAGAAGAATGGAAAATGGTGAATATGTGTTGATTATCGTGAACTTAACAAAGCCCCTAAGAAGGACCATTTCCCTTTGCCATTTATCGACCAATTCCTGGATGGCCTTGTAGGAAATAAGTTATTTTTCTTCTTATATGGGTTTAGTGGTATAACCAGATCCAAATCAGCCCTGAAGACTAGGATAAGACTACTTTCACCTGCCCTTGGGGTACCTTTTCTTACAGAATCCTACCCTTTAGGTTTTGCAATGCCCTATCTACCCTCCAAAGAACTGTCTTGAGAATTTTCTCTGAGCTAGTCCATGACTATGTTGAAATCTACATGGATGATTTCACACCCTGTGGGGATGACTTCCAAGAAGCTCTCTCCAATTTGGGAAAAGTGTTGAGAAGGTGCATTGAGATTCATGTCTCCCTGAGCCTAGAAATGTGTGAATTCTTGAAAAGAGCGTGATTTGTATTAGGAAACTCAATCTCCCAAGAAGGAATATAGGTGAACCCAAGAAAAACCAATATTATCAAAAGGGTACCTGCTCCTCAAAAGCAGAGAGATGTCAAGAGCTTCTTAGCACTAGCTAGCTATTATAGAATATTCATCAAAGATTTCAGTGAGATGGCTTTGCCACTATTTGGTTTATTGCGAAAATATTATGAGTTTACTTGTTCTAGTCCTTGTTGAGAGGATTTTGAGCTCATTAACGAAAAGTTGACTACTACCCCCATTTCTGAGGTCCAAATTGGACTCTGCCTTTCCACATCCATATATATGAATCCGAAAAAGTTGTGGGGGAAGAATTAGGTCAGTTAGAAGACAAATTACCCTATGTAATATATTTCATCGGTAATAACTTGTCTAAGCTCGAGCTCAATTATACTGTCACAGAGAAGGATATGTTAGCTTGAAGAAGATGAACTCATTGACCATGCCATTCAAAACGAGTCCCCTACTAACAGTCCTCTTGAAAACCTAGTTAAAGAGTTTGGAAGCCAACCTTGGATGGAATTGCACTCAGTCAATTCAACCTCTGAAACTACCAATGTTGTTGATTTTGGCCCATCCAGATCTTTGAAAATCAACTCAAACCTCTTAAATGAAGTAAAAGCAGTTATGCCAACTTTTAAAATGAAACCTAGATGCATTTTCTTGGGATTACAAGGACATGAAAGGGTTGCATCTGTCAATATGCATACATCACATTTATATCAAAGAAGGATACAAGCCTATGTGAAAACCCCAAAGAAGGATTACCCCAACTCAAAAGGACATAGTCAAGGAAGAGCTACTGAAACTGTTGGTTGTTGGTTTCATTTGTCCTATATTAGATAGTGAGTGGGTATCTCCTATTGTCCTAGTCCTGAAGAAGAATGGAAAATGGTGAATATGCGTTGATTATAGGGAACTTAACAAAGCCCCTAAGAAGGACCATTTCCCTTTCCCATTTATCGACCATGTCATGGATGGACTTGCACGAAATAAGTTATTTTTATTCTTAGATGGGTTTAGTGGGTATAACAAGATCAAAATCAACCCTGAAGACCAGGATAAGACTAATTTTACCCTCCCTTGGGGTACCCTTTCTTACAGAGTCCTACCCTTTAGGTTGTGCAATGCCCCATCTACCTTCCAAAGAGCTGTCTTGAGAATTTTCTCTGAGCTAGTCCAAGACTCGGTTGAAATCTACATGGATGATTTCAAATGCTGTGGGGATGAATTCCACTAAGATCTTTCCAATTTGGGGAAAGTGCTGAGAAGGTGCATTGAGATTCATCTCTCCTTGAGCCCAAAAATGTGTGAATTGCTAAAAATAGCATGAGTTGTATTAGGAAACTCGATCTCCCAAGAAATAATACAGGTGGACTCGATAAAAATAACTACTATCAAAAGGGTACCTACTCCTCAAAAGTAGAGAGATTTCAAGAGATTCTTAATGATAGAAAGCTATTATAGAAGATTCATCAAAGATTTCAGTGAGATGGATTCTCCACTATTTGGTTTATTAGGAAAATATTATGAGTTTACTTAGTCCAGTCCTTTTCGAGAGGATTTTGAGCTCATTAAGGGAAATTTGACTACTGGCCCCATTCTTCGAGGTCCAAATTGGACTCTTCCTTTACACATCCACAAAGATGCATCTGAAAAAGTTGTGGGGGAAGCATTAGTTTAGTTAGAAGACAAATTACCCTATGCAATCTATTTCATGGGTAAGAACTTGTCTAAGGTCGAGCTCAATTATACTGTCACAAAGAAGGAGATGCTAGCTTGATGAAGATGAACTCATCGACCATGTCATTCAAAATGAGTCCCCTACTAATAGTCCTCTTGAAAACCTAGTCAAATAGTTTGAAAGCCAACCTTGGATGGAACTGGAATTAGTTGATTCAACCTCTAAAACTACCAATTTTGTTGAGTTTGGCCCATCTAGATCTTTGAAAATCAACTCAAATCTCTCAGATGAAGAATAAAAGCAGTTATGCCAGCTTTTAAAAGGAAACCTAGATGCATTTGCTTGGGATTACAAGGACATGAAAGGGGTGCATCCGTCAATATGAATGCATCATATTTATATCAAATAAGGATACAAGCCTATGCAACAACCCCAAAAAAGGATTAACCCAACTCTAAAGGACATAGTCAAGGAAGAGTTGTTGAAACTGTTGGTTGTCGGTTTCATTTATCCTATATCAGATAGTGTGTGGGTATCTCCTCTTTTCCTATTCCTGAAGAAGAATGGAAAATGGTGAATCTTTTTTGATTATCGGGAACTTAACAAATCCTCTAAGTAGAAGAATTTCCCTGTGCAATTTATCGACCAAGTCCTGGACGGCCTTGTAGAAAATAAGTTATTTTGCTTCTTAGATGGGTTTAGTGGGTATAATTAGATCCAAATCAGCCCTGAAGATGATGATAAGACTACTTTCACTCGCCATTTGGGTACCTTTGCTTACATATTCCTACCCTTTGGGTTGTTCAATGCACCATCTACGTTCCAGAGAGTTTTCTTGAGCATTTTCTCTGAGCTAGCCCATGACTCTATTGAAATCTACTTGAATGATTTCACACCCTATGGGGATGAATTCTAGGAAGCTCTCTCCAATTTGGGAAAAGTGCTGAGAAGGTGCATTGAGATCCATCTCTCCCTGAGCCTAGAAATGTGTGAATTCCTGAAAAGATCACAAGTTGTATTAGGACACTCAATCTCCCAAGCAGGAATATAGGTGGACCCGAGAAAAATCACTATTATCAAAAGGATACCTGCTCCTCAAAAGTAGAGAGATATCAGGAGCTCTTAGCGCTAGCTATCTATTCTAGAATATTCGTGAAAGATTTCAGTGAGATGGGTTCACCACTATTTGGTTTATTGGGAAAATATTATGAGTTTACTTGTTCCAGTCCTTTTCGAGAGGATTTTGAGTTCATTAAGGGAAATTTGACTACTGCCCCCATTCTCCGAGGTCCAAATTGGACTTTTCCTTTCTACATCCACACATATGCATTGAACAAACTTTTGGGGGAATCATTAGGTCAGTTAGAAGAAAAATTACCCTATGCAATATTTTTCATCGATAAGAACTTGTCTAAGGTCGAGCTCATTTATACTATTAGAGAGAAAGATATGTTAGCCATTTTCCATGCTTTAAATAAATTTATACATTACGTAAGTGGGTATCAGACCTTTTTTCACACTGACCATGCAACCATCAAATATTTAATGAACAAACTAGATGTTAATGCTAGGATAATTAGATGGTTGTTAATTTTACAACAATTTTACCTAACCATTATTGATAAACCTGGAAAGGAGAATGTTGCATATTTTTTATCCAGGTTAGCTCTATCTCTAGGTGAAGAAGGAATGGTGGATGACTAGTTACCAGATGAACATCTATTTTCTATATCAGAACTCTCACCATGGTTTGTTGACATAGCTAACTACTTAGTTGTTGGAAAGTTCCCTCCTAGTAACTCATTTAAGGAGAAAATAAATATCATTAGAAAAAGAGCCCCTTTCACATGGATTGGGGGAAATATTTTCAAGTTGGGCCCTGACCAAATCGTCGAAATATGTGTGAGGGAGGAAGAAGTTTTGGATATCCTTTATGCATGTTACGATAGCCTTTGTGGAGGCCACTTTTCTGAAGAAAAAAAAAATACTTCCTTCAAAGCTTTGCAGGCAAGATACTAATGACCTACTCCTCCTTGGTATTCTAGAAGATACACTAGCAGGTGTGACCAATGCCAAAGGATGGGGAAACCTACCCAAAGGGATGATATTCCTTTACACCCTCAAGTGCTCATTGAGCCATTTTACAAATGGGGCATGGACGTTATTGGACCTATTGATCCACCATCTGGAAAAAAAATGTATATCCTACTCTCCACTAACTTCCTGACGAAGTGGGATGAAACAAAAACTGTGAAGGTAGAAACCAAGGAGAAAGTAGCATAATTTATGAGGGATAATGTGTTTTACAATTTTGGGTACCATAGATAATTATTCACTGATTAGGGGTCACAATTCACTTCTCATCTCATTGAGAATCTTCTGAGGAGGCACAAGATAAAGTAGAAGACTTATACTGCCTACCACCCTCAGGCGAATGGCCAAGTGGAAGTGACTAACAGAGCCTTAGAGAGTATCCTCACTAGGGTTATGAGCAACAACAGGAAATATTGGGTGAACAGATTGATAGAAGTTACTTGGGCCTGCATCACTACTTGGAAAACAAAAACATGATTCACTCCTCATGACCTAGTATATGGAAAGAAAGCTCTGCTTTCACCTAAATTTGAATTCAACACCTTAAGGATGGTAGCTAAGTTATACCTAGATATATCAAATTCCCAAAAAGATATGTTGTTATAATTAAATGGATTGGATGAGTTTAGGATGCAAGCACTCCTTCACAAAGAGGTAATTCAACTGCAAATGAGGTTATGGCATGACAATAACATTAAGGAAAAGACCTTGAAAGAAGGAGATTAGGCGATGTTGTATGACTCAAGGTTTAAGGAATTCAAAGGAAAATTGATGAAAATATGCCTAGGACCATACCAAGTGGACAAATGTTATGATAATGGCGCAATTCATATCAGAACCATAGGTGAGGAAGGAATTCCCCTACTTTTCAATGATTATAGGCTCAAATTTTACAAGAAACCTCTGTCTAGGGCATAATTTATAAATTCCATGTATGTCATAGGAAAATCCATAGTTTACAGTTCCTCATAAAAAATGAAAAAAATAATAGAAAAAATAGTAAAGAGGCATGGGTGAAAACCTTTCTGAGGCACCCTAGGCCAACTCCAGGGTTGAGAAACTCCATGAGGTAGTCCTAGAGCAAGAAAAAGGAAAAAAAGGAAAAAAATGATAATAAAATATCCTTGGGTTAAAACCTCTTTGAGGCACCCAAGGTAGGCCTCTGGGTTTAAAACATTTGTGGAGGCAGCCCACTTGTCTTCGAGAAAAAAAAGAAGAGAAAAAGAGAGAAAAAAAAGAAAAAAGTTGTGTAATATTACCAAATGGGAAAAGCAGGAATATAGTGCATAAGCATGGAAATAGCAGTGAAGATCAATGGATAAAAATTATAAGCCAATATGGAGCTATTTCATTAACCATAACAGCAGCAAATAATTAGAAAACAATGGGGCACAAACCATACAACATGAATCAATAAGCCTCTAATGAGTAAATTCCCTCACAATGAGCTACTATATCAAAATGTTGGAAGACTGGAAGACTACTACAACACATTCATAGGAGCTCTGATACATCATATGAACATACAAAACATGATGTTTTTGATATATGCCTCAATAGATACAAAAATAAATATCTAGGCTATATACAGCCTCCAACAAGAAACCCAAGAGGGTTTTTAGAAATACACTAATATACAAGAAATGAATCAAAGCCCTAGGGCTGAAGATTCACTAAAACAATATAGATGGAAATATGTGGCTGATATAAAATGAAAAATAATGTAGCCTAATCAAATATACTCTCCATATGAAAGGTTGATCCCTTCAATGGAAAACCTCCTCTCCAAATGGTGTACTGAAACCACCCCTGCAACTCCTCCCTAAAATAACGCAATCCAAGACTGAAACTGTGTTGTAGGGGAAAATGATAATGTGGCATGATGCAAAATTTTGCAAAAGGCTCAAGGGCCTTCCTCACTAGCCTCCCAATGGGAGGAAACTTTCCTCCACTGACAAACAACTCAGAAACAACCCAATTGTATTCTCCAGTGATGAAACCTGCAACACAGCACAACCCTCTGCAGAAACTGCATTGTAGATGAAATATGGAGCTTGGATTGATGCGGGAATGTGGAAATTTAGTGAAATCACTTCTTATGAGTAGGCACTCAAATTCCCCCAAGGATGAAGGTGGGATTCCCACTCGGGAACAACCTGTTCTATACAACACTGCAGTCTTAGCTAGACAACTAAAGAGAGAAAACAAGTTTTAATAGATCATATCAAAATAATAATCTACAACATATCCTCTATGGCTGCCATCCCCTTCCATATATAAGTGGTGAGCTTCCTCACCTTTGGACCCACTCATTAAATCCAATACTTCCATGCATGGAGTCTCCCTCCAAAACTGCGTTGTCCCACAATGAATGCCACTCCTCCATGACAATGCTGTTGATTTGGTAAAAGTTGATCCATTCTACATGCTCCAGCCCATTTCCACGCATAAGGGTGCATTATAAATCCACTCAAGTGATATCCTTTCACATTAACAGTGATTTTATTCCTACTAAGGAGATTTATGGGTCTCCATACCCTCTTATTCATCAAACAAAGAAGTAGAAACAAAAATTAATATTCCAACTAGCTCATGGCTAATTGGGAATATTACAGTCCTCCCCTCCCAAATGTTGCTTTTCCTCAAGGAACTCTAAAGGTGAGTGTTGCAACCCTTTTCCTCATTCCTTGGTGACACCTCCCTGTGATAAGCTTTCCTCAGAAGCCAAGTGTCTCCCAATCCATCCCTACATGAAATTCTCATCCCAAGTACTCATGAGATGCAAATGACTCACCTCATAAAGAGGAAAAAGAACCAATGTAGCAATCATGGTTTGCCCATTGTTATCCCTAAAACATGAAGCATAAGAAACATGGAGAATCTCTATCCCAAATGGCACATCTAACATTTTCATGCCCCCTCCAATAATTCCCATAAAAATAATAAGGACATCATCAATGTATGGGATCATAACCAAGGATACATAAACTGCCATATGCAATAATGGAGGTGGATCATAGTATGTCTCCTGACTACCTCAAATAATGATATGGTAAGTGGTTTCCCCACCACTTACTTGCTGCCATAGTCTTCTCACATACGATGAGAAGGTGAGTAATGTTTGGTGCCTTTGGGGCACACCCTGAATGGTATATCATCTCCCTATATCCTCCTCTGGAGTGGCCATGCTCAATATTTTTTATGTCCCCAAGTTGACCATGAAGTTTATAAGGTAGAATGCCCCCCCTTGGAGAAACGGCCTACACATGTATGGTAAAGGAATGAAAATATTCATCAAGTAAATAATTATGCATAAAGACATGATCCTTACCATATGCTTCAGTCATACTAATGGAGTGGCTCATAGATATATCACCTCTCATTCCCAAAGGGGAAAGAGGTGGTTTTGATAACCCCAAAAAATATTTACGTGTCTCCTCCATCTCCACATGGTATATGAATCTTCTCAAATGCTGATATATCTCCTCTTAAAATCCTTCCCAAGTAAACCCCTCCATGATAGTATGGTATGATCTAATGGAACGAGTGTAGCTGAAGAGAAAATCCTCATGTGCTGCTTGTAGTAACTTCTCCTTGAGCTTGGATGCTCTAGATAAGAAGCTCCTACTATGATAGTAGATGACCTCATCTCTGACTGAATATCCCTCCTCTAATAGCTGGTCATCAAGTATCATGCATGTAAAAAGATCCTTCAAAAAATCCACCAACAACTGGGATTTCTAATATGGATCTATCCTCCATAGTGACAGCGTTGATGATCTATAATTTAAAGCATATGTCATGTGATTGCTGCCTTCTTTGGCATTTCCTATGCCAAAGTCATATACCGAAAGGCTTTTATCCTCCCTCTGTTGCTCCTTTCTCAGCACAAGATGTGAGGTGAGAGTGGGTAATGATGATGTTGGGATAATGTCTCCCTCCTCCTTGAGTCTACCCAACACTCTCAGCACTGTACCATGACCTACTAATGCTTCCACTCCTCCTGGATCTATGATTGGTGCAACATGATGTGGGACATTTCTCACCAAATCCTGATCAAGTGGCCTCCCAGGTGGTTTGCCACAAAACATTAATGTCTCGTGGGCCAAATTCAAGTGCATAATAGATGAGACTGTTAGGTCCTTGATTCCACTGCGCAAATCCATCTCTCTTTTTCTGTGTGGAAGTTGTTTGTGAGGGATATGTTTGCATGCCCCTAATCATTTGATTTTCGCCACTTTTTCTATCCACCCATTCAATTTGAAAAGTCTCCCAGTCTATGGTGACCTTCCCTAAAGTAATCAACCACAGCACACCCAATATCACATTGGTGTGAGGTATTTCAACGACAATGAAGTGATCAGTCAATGTATATGTCCCCATGGTGATAGATAAATATGTAACATAATGCATGTATTGCATAGTTCTAGCTCCTGGGACCAAAACAAAAAATCCCTCAAAATCATCAGTGGGTATTTCCCTCCTCTGCAGTAGTTGGGCATCATTAAAGTTGTGGGTAGCCCCAATGTAAATTAAAACTAAAACACTATGATCCAAAATTGAACCTCGAACCCTCAAGGTCAAGTACTTGGGTGCTCTTCTGAATGATGCAAGGGCGCCTCTAATTGGAGCAAATGCTCCATTCCCACCTCCTAGTGGTGGTGGATCCTCTCCTATTATCCCAATGTTGTGAACTCCTTCTAGTTCTTCTTCTTCCTCCTCCTCATCATCTGAAAAGACCTCTATATAATGTTTCTTTCATGTTGCACATTTATGTCTGGGTGCCCATGATTGTTGGAATGTGAAGTAAAGCTTCCTTCTCCTCAAATCTCTTTGGACATCATCACTAAGGGGTATTTTTTTGGGCTCCTTTGAAGAAGGAGCCTTCTCATCTTTTCCCTTTGATGGAAAAGTGGGATTTTGCTGAAATGTTGCCCTTTCTTTTGGCAAGGCATCTTGTAGATCTCTAGCCCTTTCAATGGCATCTTGAAGGGTAGTGGTCTTCGTAGATTTAACCAACCCATGTTAAGGTTCTGCTAGCCCATCAATAAACATATAGACCATCCTTTCTTCAAATAAATCAGGAACCATAATAGAAAGTTTTATAAATTCAGAAATATAAATTTCTAGATTACCTGATTGTTTGAGCTTAGCTAGCCACATGAACGGTGCCTTCGGATATATTCGATCAAACCTCTCCACCAACCTCCTTGTGAACTCTGAGTATGCAGTCACATTGGCATGAACCAATGTATACAACCCATGAAACCACCAATCATGTGCTCCACCCTCAAGGTGCAGTGCTTGTATCTTGATGGAATCCATCTCTGGTACTTGGTTCAGCTGGAAGTAGATGTCTAGCTTCTCTACCCATGGTTTGGCAGTGCATTTTGATGACCCATCAAAGTTGGGTAAGAAAAATCTACCCATAGTATTGTGTAGACCATGATTCTATATGAATCCTCCACATCTATTGTGATGTCGTGGTCTCTTATTCTCCTTGATATGGAAGAATTATTGAAAACTAAAATGATCCTCGAATCTATGAGATTGAGACTCATACTCTAGAAAATAGTCTTCAAGAGTTTCTTGTTCTTCAAACCCTCCATTTCCCACTGTCAAGAATTTAGGCATTGTGGAGCATTGGGAAACTTGTTGCTTCACTTTTTGATCACTCTATTGATGAGAAATGTCGGAGCCTTCACCATGTAGAAACCATTTAGGGGATTCTTTGTGTCTATCCATCCTCATCTCCTTTATTTCTCTTGCAATGTCTTGCATGGTTTGAAGAATAAGCTTAGGAAACTACTTCTCCTCATCTTCTCCTAATAAAGGGGTTTTACCCTTGTCTTCTTTAACATCTCTATAATCATACTTATGGTTTCTTCTAAGATACCTTTTCTCTCTATCCGTGAGAGGATCTCCTTCTTCTGAAGACATATTGGCTTAAGATGCATAGGTTGAGCCAAGATTATGCTGTGATAGCACTGAAATATTCCCAAATGGGAAAAGAAAGAATATAGTGCATAAGCATGGAAATAGCAGTGAATATCAATACATAAAAATGATAGACCAATATGGATCTATTTCATTAACCATAATAGCAACAAATAAGTACAAAATAATGGGGCACAAACCATACAACATGAATCAATAAGCCTCCAATGAGTAACTTCACTCACTATGAGGTGCTGCTACTGTATAAAAATGCCAGAAGCCTGCTACAACACAGTCATAGGAGCACTGCTACAGCATATGAAAATACAAAAGATGATGTGGCTGATATATGCCTCAATATATACAAAAATAAATATCTAGGCTCTATACAACCTCCAACAAGAAACCCAAGAGGGTTTTTAGAAATACAACAATATACAAGAAATGAATCAAAGCCATAGGGCTGAAGATTCACTACAACAATACAACTGGAAAGATGTGGCTAATATGATATGACAAAGAATGTATCCTCCTCCAATAGACTCTCTAGATGAAAGGTTGATCCTTTCACTGCAAAAGCTCCTCTCCAAATGGTGTACTGAAACCACCCCTGCAAATCCTCCCTAAAATAAAGCAATCCAAGACTAAAAATACATTGTAGGGGAAAATGATAATGTGGCTTGATGCCAAATGTTGCAATAAGGCTCAAGGGCCTTCGTCACTAGCTTCCCAATGGAAGGAAAACTTCCTCCACTGACAAACAACTCAAAAACAACCCAAATGTTTTCTCCACTGCTGCAACCTGCAACACAGCACAACCCTCTGCTAAAACTATATTGTAGATGAAATATGGAGCTTGGCTTGATGCGGGAATGTGGAAATGTAGTGCAATCACTTCTCGTGAGTAGGCACTCGAAGTCCCCCGAGGATGAAGGTGGGATTCCCGCTCGGGAACACCCTGTGCTAAACAACACTACACTCTTAGCTAAACAGCCAAAGAGAGAAAACAAATCTTAACAGACCATATCAAAATAATAATCTACAACATATCCTCTATGGCTTCCATCCCCTTCCTTATATAAGTGGTTAGCTTCCTCACCCTTGGCCCCACTTATTAAATCCACTACTTTCATGAATGGAGTCTCCCTCCAAAACTGCGTTGTCCCACAATGAATTCCACTCCTCCATGAAAATGTTGTTGATTTGGTAAAATTTGACCCAGTCTACATGCTCCAGTCCCTTTCCACACATAAGTGTGTTTTATGAAGCCACTCAAGTGATCTCCTTTCACATTAACGGTGATATTTATCTCTATCGAGGAGATTTATTAGTCTCCATACCCTCTTATTCATAAAACAAATAATTAACAAGAAAAATTAATATTCCAGCTAGACCATGGCTAATTGGGAATACTACAACTGGGAATAAAATAAATACCTATGTATTTATGTGTTTTTATGTTTTGGAGGTTAACAATTAAAGATGGATTTTGATATCTAGAGGAGCGATTTCTCTTCATTATTTCCTCTACTGTTCTTGCACACTCCATAAGCCACTCCATCATCCATCCATTCATTCATTTCACCCAAAATTTAGGCAACAATTTCATTTTTTTCCTTAAACTGTAATTTCTACAAGAAAATCAGGCACATAAAGGATTCCTGTAGCACTACAGGAAACTATTGCAAATGCTACAGGAAACTCATTTGTGAAGAAAATAGGTTTCCTAAGGGGTTTTTAACTTCAGGAAAGCTCTAGTAATTCATGTTTTGCCTATACCTACCATTCCCAAACGCATATTTCACACCATGTGCAAGGTATTCCTATCTAAAACCTTTGTTGCACCTTGGGCAACTAAATCATTGGAAACTTGGAATAGGAACCCTTTCTCTTACCTATCCTCCACTCCATTCATTCCATGACTTCCTCCATAGCCTCCATCAACCACATCCCTCCATTTCTGAACAAAATGAAGTAAGAAGAGGTAAGAAACAGACTTCTATGGGTATCAGAAAGTTTCCTATAGAAAATATGTGTGTGACACATCAACGCCAATATATGAAGGAAATCCGATGTAGATGACTCCAGAAGAGCACCAATAGACTCCAAAGGGACAATAACACCAACCATGGCATCTGAAGACCTACATGCAGTATCTGAAAAATAAATTAAACGAGAAAAGGGTAATCATCTCACTCTGAAAAGTTAAGAAACTCACTTAGAAAATGTTGCTCACTCAGAAAACAAGTAAAAAAAATGAAGACATAGCAAATAAAACACTCAGGATGCCACCACCAGCTCCATCTCCTTGCACCAGCTTCTTCCACACCTCACCAACACTAGCTAATATCAGGTATTGCCTCTCACCCCTCCTTGTGAATCCATAATGGCCAAAATAGTTGAATGTCGAGATTTAGGAATTTAAAAGGAAAAAAGGTGACCAATTAAATTGGACACATTCGTAAACTGAAACTGGAGGAAAAGTGAAAGTTCATGCCACATGGGAAAGTCAAATTGAGTCAAGTAAGAGTGGATTAGTATGAATGGAAGTGATCACAAGGTCAACAATGATTAACTGAAATGGGGGCCAACGGTCTCGAAGAGGAAACACGTGTTAAGAATGGGTCACCACAAGGCTCCAAATTTGGTGAAAAATCCAATAAAGGTAAGATTTGTCTAATTTCCACCATTTTGTTGAGAATTTCGAAGAGAAATACGAGAAAGAGAGCAGTGGAAGCCATCAAATGAGAAACAATGAGGTGTGGTCTTGCATGCACCATCGTACTATAGGAAACAACATTTTTCTACAGGCAACTTCAGCAGCAGACTAGCAAAGGCTTAGAGGGAAACACAGAGTTACCTTTGGGTGAATTGGATTCCCAATGTATCCATCTATCAAACCAAAATAGAATAGGACCATGGTAAGTGGATTGTCATCCTCTAGCACTGAAATTTCTCCATACAATTCACACTCGACAAAAGTAATTTTGACAAATTAAAGGGTAAAATCATTTTCTTGTATTTTTCTTCAAGGCTTCCATCTCCAAGACATATCTGTAAAAAAATATCACCACCTTCATCTCTCAGCATTAAAATGGGAGTGGGATTCAACAAAATGGAGCCTATGGACATTAAGAGAATTAGGAAGCACCCTCAGGTTATGGAAATCTTCTGAAATCACCAATTTCTAGTGTTCTTTGAGATATTGAAATTTTCTAATGATGAAATAGCTAAAGAATTTGGAATGGCTCTAAAGTAAAATTCATAAGAGAGAGCTACGAATGTGATTAGAATACTAGCCATCACTCTATCTCCTGAACTCATAAGTAGAGTTACCACCTTGCCCTTAGGAGTCAAATGGGTCAAGGAAAGCATGCCTAACATTGCAACCAAAAATAATTTCTTCTTACCAGGAGAGGATTATATTGAAGAAAAAAATGGAGTAAGAAGAGAGATCATTCCATTCCCCTGGGATGAAGTTTCCCTCCACATCTTGAAATTCATATCTTGTGAAGGCAGATTAAGTCTGGTCTATGGGTATCATTTCAGATTGTTAAATGAACTTAGGTTCCAAGGAGAGCTCCCACTTGAACAGAGATTAAGTGTCCCTCACTTCCTCCTAAACTCCATCACTGACATGAGCCATAAAGTGAGGCAAAGGAAATATCATCACTTGTCCCATCATGGCCTAATAATAGTTGTAAATGATTTTTTAAGAAGGTTAAACCTAGATGTATCCTGGAATTCTTTCATAGACATGGATATGGAAGCCTTTATAGCTACCCAAACAAGGAAAACCTCTACTTCTAGCCTTAGAGAAGAAGAAGTTGAAGAGGAAGTAGAAGGGGAAGTAGAAGAGGAGAAATAAGAAGAGGAAGAAGAGGTAGAAAACAAAGAATAAAAGGAAGAGATGGAAATTAAGGAAGAAAAGATAGAGAGAACAGAAAGAGAGAAAGAAGAAGCTGAGGGAAAGGAGGAAGAAAATACTGAGGAAAAATAAAATGTGGACCCTATCTTAGGCCATGAAACCTCCCCTCAAGATATAATCCTGTCACCTGACATCATATATCAAGAGGTAGCTTCCACCCTAACTACTCTGAGCATGCCTTTCAAAACAAAAATAAAGAGGCAAACACCTATGTACTTCAGAACTAGGAAGCGTCAAAGCGTGAGACATGGAAAACCACAAACTTCCACCAAGAGCCCTATCACCATTAAATAATAACCAAAGAAGGAGGAATAAATCATATTAGAGGAAGGAAGGGTGCAAGAGGCCACTTCATCTATGAAGACCCCTATAACATATATCAGGGGACATTCAGCCAGATTGACAGCCCGTACACCTCAGGAAACCTCCACAGAGACTCCAAGGAGAGAAAAACAAGGAGAGTAGGGTCTTCAACAAGAAAAATAGAGTTTTCTACAAGAAAATTTGTTTTTTCTACAGGAAACTCTAGCAAGCACAGATTTGGAAAAAAAATCCTTCATTGAAGAGGAATAGACAACCACAGAAGGGCAAGAGGTCAATGAAGATGAGGGCGAGATAGAAGAGTAAAAATGTGATGAAAGAGAGGGAGGAAAGGATGATAAAGAAGAGGCCACCTCACCAAAATCAATCCTCAATGATGTTGTAATGGTGCCAAAACCTAGCCCTCAACCCAATCTCATCTCTTACTATACATACATTGAGGGGGGTAGATTAATTCCTCAAAAGTTCAAAATTCCTTTGTTTTATCAGTTGGAGGAAGAGAGGGCACACACTCATCATTGGATGAAGCTTGCCACATGTAAATAAGTGTATGACATAGGGGTAATGGAAGGAAAATTAGCTGAGTTGGGGAAGGATTTATCTGATGTGAGGGTTAGAGAGTTAGTTTTGAAAGAGCAGCTTCAGAAAGCATAGGCAGGGAATGTAGCACTACAAGAGAAGCTTCAGTAAAAACATAAACAAGTGGCCACGATGGCATATTTGTGCATGGAGGCCATTAAACACAGGTACCCTTCATATTCATATGTAGTTTGCTTCAAGGAGTAGTGGCTCCTCTTTCAAATCAAAACTTTAGCCTCCCATGGATCCTTACCTTTCCAAAATTGTAGACAGTTCATTGATTTCTGTAATCAAGCTAGCATGGTTGAAAAGGAGAAAATGGTATATTTTTATATGAATATAAAATTGTGTTAACATATTTAAATATTTGGGACCCCAATCCTATAATGGGGGATATGCAATTAATGGCTTTGGCATCATGGATGGCGAATAAGGAGACAACAGCACAAGAGATGAGGAGGGTTATGAGAAGAGAAAACAGAGAACCCTTACACATTAGGGAATAATTGTTCACCCCTATAGGAGCCATAAATAACCATATAAAGGCTAAAAAGGACCATGAGCTAGCTGAAAGATACCTCCATACAAAAGCTAAAGCAATGGCCCACTTTGATGATGTTTCTATTTTGTTGGAATATGAGTGCATTATGGCTAGCCAAGGAATATGGAGAAGCCTCAATTATAGCCTTAGAAACATGGAGTACCACACACTATAAATATTGAGGGGTGCCTTGGAGAGAGCATCATTATACAAGAGGGCCATGCAGGAAAAAAAGATTCAGTGGCTTGGCTTGAAGCTCAGTCCACCCTTGCTGCTGCGGCTGATTGATGGGAAGGACAAAGATGAGAATAACAAAGAATGGGAGGAAGTAGAAAATAATGATGGGTTTTACCCTATTTAAGGGTCTCCCACACTTCTTCCTTGGGAAGTCAGAGAGTCCATCAAATCCTTAAAGGAAATGGAGGAGGAGGATTATTTTCTCACAAGACGAGCAACCATTTGATAGGGGGATGATGATGAGCTCCATCATTAGGTACATTTGGAGGGGTTAATGGTAACCTTTTTGTCTTATTAAGTCTCCTTTTATTGTATTTTCAATATGTGTAGGTGATGATTTTGGCTTAACATACGTCGAGTACCTAAAATAAGTTAAATGTAGGAAAAACCATAAAGATATGAAATTTTTGTGGAGATTTTGTCATAAAGACTTGGATTCGACAACAAGGATAGATAATAGGGGGTTCTCCACCCTCCTTAACTCCAAAATGTAGCCATGGGATACTCGACATTCCCTCCAACAACTCAAAATTATAGGCAACAAAGAAAACTCAAGATCAAGTGCACTCAATCCATGCTTCACTTGGAGTCCAGTTGACTCATCACCTATTTTCTAGGGAGTTGATGGTAGCTACTCTTTAGGTTAAATAGAGTTGAGCAAGAGCTCATTACGATTATAACTTTGGAAAAATCCATTACACTCTTTACTCTTGTAATCAGTTCTTAAATACTTTTATATTGATGTAATGAGACTATCCTTTGAAAGGAAATGAGTATTCAGACTTTGCCTTACTGATATAGTTTCAGAGAGCTAGGCTTTTGGGTTAGGGCCCAATCCATGTTCCTCAGCCTCTCTAGTGTAATCATTCTTTACTTTCATGTCATTTAGCTAGTTTAACTTATGAATCTCTACTTAATTTGTTGGTATTTTCATTTACTATTTTTAGTTTTCTTCCATTTGTGTTTTGTTGTAGATTTAGTTTGCTTATAAGAGTGGTAGAATAGGTTATAACTTCATAAAGTTGTGATTCAAGCCTCCCTCTCTCATCTCTGCCAATAGAGCTTGAGGGGGGTTATGAATTCTTGGAATGGATAAGATTAATTTTTTTGATTCCATGAATATGTTCAGTATGCTATGGTAGATATTTGTTTGTATATTATGGTAGATTTTCTTTGCAAATTCGAGTCCTCTTTTCCATTATCTTTATCATGAACTTTTCCATTTTTATTGCAAGTATAGGTATTTTTATTGTAGGTACAAGTAGCATAGCCAAGAATAACTTCACCAACACCCCCAACTTCATCTCTCACCTTTAATTAACCCTTTGTTCATCAAAATCACCATCAACCCTGTTTTCAGATTTTTCATCCCTACATCATGAGTAAACCCTAGGGGTGCAAGACAAACCTCACAATAGTTTCTAAGCTCGGAAAAGTCATGGGACACCTTCTAATCATCCTAATCCACCTTCACACCACCTTCTCTACCCTTTTTCCACCTCTTTTAAGCCTCGGATTTCCCTCATATTGTTTCCTATAGCAATTAATGGCTTTCATGTAGCACTACTAAAAATTTGTAGCGACACTTTAAATAACAACTTTGGGCACATAATTAAGCCCAAAAACAACCATCAACATCTTATAAACTTGAAGAAAACACTTATACACCTCCAGCCTTTCCCCCATGTGTTCAAGCCTTCCATGAACCACCTTAGCACTTTCTTCTCCTAGCTGAAAAACAACAGAGTTTCAAGCATAGTTAGGTCATGAATAGTTGCATGAATAAAAGCATGATAGATATATCATATGGTAAGAAGAGTGTGTTTAGCCATTTTTCCCAGGAAAGTGTGATTAGATTAGTTTCCATCATGTCATTTCAATTCAGAAATTCAATTCATACAAGATACCTAGGTTTCTTTTCAAATGTTATCATAGCCTAATAAGTATATTTATTTCATTGTAGAATAGTTACACGTACTTGTTTGTTGTATTATAATTATGTACTTGTTGATAATTCCATGGATTTGGATCATTTATAACCCTAGGCCTAATTTCAGAAGTGTGACACACTTCCCCTAGAAACCCTAGAAGTAGCACCCTTTCGTAAAACTCAGAAGAGGATGACATGAGTAGAATGCATATGTTGGGTATATATCTCTATCACCTCCAAGTTTGTACCAACCCCAGGTTGATAAATTAAATTAGGGTAGCCTCTAGGAGTTACAACATTATTGGTGCAATACCAAGGCTCACCTGGTGTATCCATGAAGTCAAACATCTCCAACATAGTATCTTATACCAAGTGTAATCATCCCATACAAATATCTAAAAATGTTTTTTTTACAGTGGTTCAATGTAAATGGATAGGATCGGTCATGAATTTACTCAACTTGTTCACTACATAACATATGTTCAGAAGGGTGTTCACAATGAAAATTAGAGCCCCAATCAACTATCTATACTTGAATATATTCACCAGATTGGGTCCTGCAACTTCTCCACATATTTTCTTGAAATTTATTTCCATATTTGTGGGTAGATACTTGCACTCGGTCATTCCAAATATTTCCATCAGCTTCAAAACATATTTTTCTTATGAAAGTAAATATCACCGGCCATTTACCACACCTCAAGGCCTAGAAAGTAGTTCATGGGTCCAAGGTCTTGCATTTCGCATTCAGAGGCTAGCTTGCTCTGAAATTCCATCACTATATGCTCACTACATGTCAAGAATAAATTGTCCACATATAAAACCAATATTAGCAGCATAGCTTGGATTACCTTGAAGTAGAGGTTTGGATTGACACCTGTTCTCGTGAATCCTAGCTTCACCAAATAATTATATATAAGGGTATACCATGATATTGGGGCTTTCTTCAAACCATAAAATTCCTTTTTCAATCTAAAAACATGTGTCCTATGGTCCTTTACTTCAAATCCCTATGGTTTTTCAATGTATACTTCTTCTTGTAGCATGCCATGGAGAAATTCATTCTTCATGTCCATCTGATGAAGGGTCCATCCTTGAATTTTGGAAAGGGAAAATATCAAATGAATGGTGTTATATTGAGAGACATGTGAAAATATAACATCATGATCCTCTCCCTCATTCTGGGACAATCCTCAAGCCATGAAGCTTGCCTTTTACTTCTCAATGCTTCTGTCAATTACGTGCTTGATCACCTTGAATATCCACTTCGAAGTTACAACAAATTTCCCCTTTGGTCTCGAAACAATATCCCATACCTTATTCTTCACAAAATATTCATATTCTTCCACCATATCATCTTTCCAGACTCATTCTTTTATGGATTGTTTGAATGTGGAAGGTTCAGCTTGAATCATACTACTCATGTTTGCAAGATATTCCTGGTACCTACATGGTTTATTCCTTTCTCTAAATGATCTTCAAATGGACACATGTTTATCAGTATGCTGAAGAGTGTCACTGAGTCACAGTGGTCTCTTCCTAATAGGAGGATTAGCAGGAGGGGAATCTAGGGGATTGATGGGGTCATCAACAATATTGGTCTCAGATTCGAGGAGAGATGGGTCATCCAAGATATACATATCACCATTATTCTCATATGGAGGAAGTGAAGGAAGCTCTCTTGCTTTTCCATGTGTGACATCTTCATCAAATGTGACATCCTGGCTAATTTCAGCCTTCCTTTGACGAAAAATATATATTCTAAATGCTTTATAATTTTTACAATACCTAGAAAATGTACATTTTCTTCCAGTGGATTCCATATTGTTTTTTATTCTCTTTTTTCACATGAAAGTATACATGGGAGCCAAAGGTACGGATATGAATCACATCGGGCTTGACAACTATGAATTCTTCTTCAAGTGTTTTTTTGTCTAATGCTAGATGAGGCACCCTGTTTCGAACATATACGACAACATTTGTTGGTTCTCCCCAAAGGAACTTTGGTATATTTTGATCATGGAGCATGGAATGGGTGGCTTTTACAATGGACTTGTTCTTCCTTTCGACTACTCCATTTTTTTTGGGAGTATATGGCGTAGTTGTATCCTTCTTGATGCCTTCGTTCTTGCAAAAATCGATCAATTCATTTGAAGTGTACTCTCCACCATTCTCAGCGCTAAATATTTTGAGTTTCTTCCCTGTTTTATTTTCAATAAAAGCTTTGAACTCCCTAAAATTTTCAAATGCTTCATCCTTATGCTTCAGATAATATATCCATGTCCTTCTTGAAAAGTCATCAATTAAGGTGATATAATAGAGATGGTTACCAAGAGAATGTATGGGCATAAGACAACTCAATTCAGAGTGAATGAGATGGAGGATGTAATTTGTCTTGCTTTCACTAGAGGGGAATGGCACCCTCATAATATTTACAGAGAAACATCCTGGACATACTCCATCATGATGAGCTTAAACCTTTCGAATCCCAAAGACCAAGTTCTCCAATTTTGGAAGCACATCATAATGAATATGAGCTAAGCTTTGGTGCCATAATTTTCTTATATTATTTGTATTATGAACCAATTCCAATAGTGGCCCTCCAGTGACCCTATAGATTCCTTCATATCTTGTTCCCAAATTGAATGAATCTTACATATGTGACCCAAAATGCTAAGTAAGAAATTTTCCCTTGATGAATGAAACCCTCATCCCTTTGTCTTCCAAACTGGAGATTGATACTAAATTCTTCTTCAAACTAGGAAGATACATTACATCATGAAATACAATAGATTCCCCATAATTCAAATGAAATTTGACAGATCCAAAACCTTTTACGGGATGAGTGGAGTTGTGTCTAGGAATAATTTTCAAATTTGACTCCCTCTATACTAAGTTAGAGAGAACTTCCTTGTAACCAGAGAAGTAGTGATGGCTCCACTATCAACCAACCAACTATCCCAAAAATCTAGAGGAGATGAACTAGTAAGAGAGGAAATAAGGATATATTTATATTTATTTGCAACATTACTTTCATATGTGGAGAATTTTGACTTCTTTTGTGGAGGATGATCTTCTTCATGATCACTTGGAACATTTCTTCTTCTGCTATAATTTCTTCCCTCGTGGTCATTCATTCAATCATCTCTCTTCCTTTGATCATTGAACATGTTGTTATTGCTTCTAGTATTATAACGTGGTCCATTATTCTTCTCGGGGAAATATCAAGCATACTAGCCCTTATTGTGACAATTGTAGCATTCAATATGCGAGTATTATTTTCTTTTATTTTGATTTCAAGGAGGAGACTTTCTTGAATTTAGAGGACCTCCTTTCCCTTTCTTCTTCTTCTTTTCATGATAAATGTATACAATGGGTTCTCCTTCTTCATCCATTTGAATCCTTACTCTTCCTGTCATCTTGGACTCTTCTTGAGTAAAATTTCCAATCATCTCATCAAATGAAGGGAGGAAAATTTTATTGCTTATGGTAGTGATGAATGTTTCCCAAATAGGAGGGAGACTTATCAAAGTGACGACCACCAGTTCCCTGTCAAGAAAAACTGATCCAACTCTTAAAAATTGATCTCTAAAACAATATATCCTCCTCATGTATAATTGTATGAAATCTCTTTTGTTCATATTGGTGTCTTTGAGTTTATCTATCAAGGTGATGATTTCAATAAAATTGTTGACCTCATACATGCCGACAATCTTATCATACATTTCCTTGGACCTTATCAAGTTTCCAGCATATGAAAGTAAGTTTCCTTGTAAACCACCAATTATAATTATCTTTCCTTTATTCTCACCTTTCTTCTTCTTACTCTTGATGACAACAGATGCATTCTCCAAAGGCTCAGGTACCTTTCCTTGAATGTAGTCCAAAACATCATTATTGACAGCCATGATTTCCAACCTTGATTTCCATGCAACAAAATTCGATGAGTCACACAGGATTTAATTCTCCTTGAATGTGGTTGTCATATTGATTTGAATAGATTGGCTCTTTTAACTTTTCCAAATATTATGGCTTTAATACTTGTCTCCTCTTGGAAATTTCCTTCACCTTAGCTCTAAAATGATGTTAATTTTCATATTGTTCTATGATGTATCAATTAGTTTATCCCAATTCCAAACTTCAATTAGCAATATTTCCAATTACAATTAGTCCTTCTATTCATCAACAATAATTGAATATAGAACAATAAATGAAATAAAAATGGAAACAATCACCACATCAACATGAGACACTAGATTTGGTCAAAGACCAGGGAAAAACCCACTATGGGGAAAACGCTTTGAAATTATTCTTCTATTACATTTTCATAAAATGTCAAGTAGAGAGTACAATGAGCCCGATACAATATAATGAGCAATACAACCCAATAACTTCAGAAACATGTGTACAATGGTGAAATATGTCAGAGACAACTTAATTCATACTTCGAATAACCTCAAAAATATTCATATGATGGTATACTATAGTAAAACCCCTATATGCTACCTTCAGGTTAGCATGCATACGTCTTTGGGTCCTAGATGCTACCATGCTCATACCATGCCTATGTCGTGGGATGAAATTTTCCAGTTCTGTACAAGTGTCTAGAATAGAAACCCTAAATGTTGTGCTAGCATCAAATTTGTGATTTGGGACCTCCGTACGATCTTTTCCTTCGCCAATGTGTTGAACGAAATCAGGTATAATAGAATAATATGCTTGATATTGTGATTTCCAAATGTGACTATAGGTCAATTATGTTTATTGCTTCTACTAGGTGTCAATCATTTCCATTTGATGTTGAGGCCAACCGATCCAAATGTGTATGTGAGTGAAGCCGATCTAATCCGATATCCATGAGTGGGTGAAAAATAAAAATAAACAAATTCTTCTTATCGAAATGAGGTGATATTTTGGTCAATATTGGTCCTCTTGAAAAGAGGAGCTTAATTTCAAAATCATCTCCATCAAGTGTGTAGACCAAAGTGTAATTTGACTGCAGTTGCATAATTTTAACGTTGAAACCATGTATCCCAAATTATTTGTGTTTCCCTTATTATACTTGATCACCAAATAAAACTCTTGTAAAAACACCATCAAATTGTAATGATTGGTTTGTTGTAGCTTACTCTAGGCCTACAAGTATTGTAATGGTTGGTTATCTATGTGTATTACTGTTTCCTTTCCCATAAGATATTACTTCCACGTCTTCATAGATTGCACCATGACATAAATATCCCTATTGTAGGTAGATTAGTTGAAAAATTCCCCATTAAATATTTTATAACGGTATCATACAACCCTCCCTCCATGCATCAAGATAGCTCCCATAGCATACCAACTCACATATGTCTCCACATCAAGTGGTTGCTGCAAGTTTGGTAATGCCAGAACATGTGCTTGGCTGATCTTATTCTTTAGTTCTTAGAAAGCCTTGTTAGGGTCCTGTGATTTGGCAGATTGGTAGACCAAATGACAGGGTAACATGGAACTATTCTTTGAAGTCCTTGGACCTAGCCTTCCTGTACTCACAGAGGGCTCTCTCTATTGGGTGCAAAGGATGTGTTATTTTTTCTCTGGGGTTTTGATTTTAGGCTAGTTATTAAGTTAGGATTTTTTGATTGTTTTGGTTGGGTAAGATGGATATGTAGGATAGGTGGCATGAGATTCTGTCAAAGCCATTGGGATATGGAGTCAAATTAAATTCAAGGGTGTCTCAATAATGAATCAGAGTGCAGTGCAAGGCCAATATAGCAAGGTTAATGGATCCTTAAGGTTATGAGTGAAACGGGATGGACATCAAATTTAGGAAAAAATAGGAGGTCTTAAATAATGATAGTTAAAGGATATAACTCATGGGGTAAGGCAAACCATTAATCTCAATGAACAATATTTAAACTGATAAATATCCAAGATACACATTCCAGTGAAACATAGAAAGCATAAGAGCTTCTAACTTTAGTAAATTCACCTTTAGAATTTGGGAAAGCATACAAGATAGCACAATAACTTAATCTATGAAGAGGGAACTCCTAAAAATCATAAATAAAGCTATAAAGGACTCTAAAATAAGTTGGTAGGCATGGACAAAGGGAAAGATCGAACGAGACCTCTTTGACTTAACCTATCAAACAATGTTCCAAAGAAAGGTTTCAAGATAGAGCTTTAGACAGAATCAAATAAGCAGGGCATACCGTGAATCATATTTGTTAACCATAATATTAATCCATAAATGAAACTAACAAGCATAAGGAGGCTTGAAGAGAAACTAATAATTCTTCAAACACAACCAGCTGAGGAAAACATTAAGCCTATAAAAAATAGGAGGACTGAGGTGCCTCAAAGAACATGTATCAACCTACACTTTTCTGATTTATAACAGCCAAGAGGAGTGAAACATAATGATAACTCGAAAACATAAAAAAATTGAGAAGACATCACAAGCCTCTCCTGCAAACAAGCCTCTCCATCATCAAGCCAAACAAGCCATTCATCCACTTCACAAAACCAATTTCTTCTCCAAGCTCACGAAACCATGTATATTGCTCTTCAAGCTCATCAAATGCCAACAGAATACATAGGGGCCTCATGCTCTACTTATGAAGAAAATGAGGGCTAAAACCCTAAATGTGGTAGGAAAATGTCAAATATAATCATAAATGTCATTTATGCTCAAGAGACCATGCAAGGCTCAAGGCACATAATATCCTAAGAAATAAATGCCAAAATAACTATTTGCACCTAATTCTAGAGTAATTTGCCTCAAAAAACTCAAAAATATATATTTTCAATAAATGAGAGTTTTTTGTTCACTTTTGGTCCAAAACACACTAGGCAGCCTCTGTGCGTAGCGCCACTTCAGCAGAAAATAGGGTCTGTTCTGGCTGAGTTTTGGACCCCTTCCCGACACCGGATTTGGATCTATGATGGCTCGCTGGAAAGCCTGATGAGTATAATTTCCTGAAATACTTGATTTGTACTAGGTGGATGCCAATTTCCTATTAGAAAGGTAATTTTACCAACACTTCTCTATGTGCAGCGCCTGGTCTGAAAATGAGGCTGAAAGGTCAAAGTTTTGATGTTTTTTGACCTTTTGGGGGGTCGAGAATGCTCCAAATGATCTAAAAATTGGTGAGCAGACTACTAGTGATGTGAAAAATCCAAAAATAAAATATTTGTGAGCTGAAGATGCACCAATGTGGTTCGTAGAACCTAGGGTGCTGCGCACAGAAGGGTCAAAATTTCAAAAAAACAAAATTTTGCTCAAATTTCCCCAAAATTTGTGGAGAGGTCCCTTAAGGGGTCTTGGACAGCTTTTGAGAAGCCTCAGCCAAAAATCCAAGGCTTTCATGCACTTTTTCTCTTTTTAGGTTTTCTACCTCCATTAGGGCCTCCTTCAGTTTGGCACAAGCAAGCATGTTTTTCCTTGCATAATGCTTGGTCATTTTCTTTTGTAGAGTAAGGTCCCTTTTCACCTTCTTGAAATTCTTCTGCTCCTCATTGTAATACTGAATGACATATTATGCCATGTCAAAATTTCTTTCCCACTCCTGAAGCTATGCATCTTTCTCTAAAAGTAGCAATCCTGTGGTCATCTCTTTATCTTCATTGTCACTATCTAGATCAATGAATTAAGGCTCTTGAGAAGTCTTCTTGATTATTTTGCTTCTCCTTACCATTACCTGCTGCTCACCTTTGTCCTTCTTTTCCTTTCCTTTTTCCTTGTGCTTGATAGTTGGAGGAGAGTTGGCCATTTTCCCTTTTGAGGTAGCAAACACATCTCTTTTTCCTCTGTGGTATGTGCATGTGAGAGGGATGATGATGGTTTTGGAGGGGTTTCCATCATTGCCTTCGTCTTTGGTGATGTCACAAGCCTTTTCATCTTTTCTATGGCTTTCATGAGCTGCCTTATGCCCCATTGGGTCACTGATTTTTTTTAACCTTTAGCTTCATCATCATCACTATTTTCTTCACTGTTTTCTATACTGTCATTTTGGCCTTCAAACTGATCACTACCCTTCTCACTTGCCTCATTTTGGCTCTGTCCTTCACTAAGGTCCTCTTCTTGGTCATTTATTGCATTATCATTCTGATTTTATTGGTAATTTAGAGGCTGATTTGTGCCATGATAGCCATGACAACTGTCATGAATGTCATGACTATCTCCTTGGTTGTCTTGTTCATTGACTGTCCTATCTTTGCCACTACCTTGGTCACTGCCTGCCTCTCCAAAATTTGTTTAAGCCTCATCATATGCCTACTCTTGGTCTTCAATCTCTTCATCATCTACCTCTGTTCTTTATCTTCATCATATTCATTCATATGATCACTGTTTGCACTAAGATTAGGATCACTGTCATGCTCGTGCTCATTATTCTCTTGGTTGTCCTGTGAACCTTCTTGCTAGTTGTCATATTCATTATTCTCTTCATTATCCTCTTGGTATTATTCATTAGACTCTGTTTATGCCCCATTTTCTTCATCATTTCCTCTCTTTGACTATTAGCATCCTATTCATCATGACTATGGCTCACTGTTTTTGGCATATTTGAACAAAGGGTTTTCAGCTTGGTGAGAGTTTTTAGGCCTAGGGATGAAGAAATGAGTGATGGTGAGGGTATATTTTTAGCAAATGAAGGGAAAAAAGGAGTAGGTCTAGGAAATATTTAGCATTTTTTAGGAGGAGATTTAGCTTGCATTTGAGTGTCTTTAGGCCTATGACAACCTTTCACTTGGTAATTCTTTTCCCTAGAGGGTCAAAGGCTTGATTAGAATGAAGGTTTAGGGTTTGGCCAATTTTTAGGGTTTTGAACTTTTCCTTTGATTGTGCACATAAAAATAACAATGGGAGGGAAATAAAATGACCACTAACCTTGTTTCACTCATGCAGGAACCTGGGGCAACTTTGAGGAGGAGAAAAATTTAGTTTTGGCAATTTTTGAGCAAATTTGACCAAGTTTCATTTGTGCATAGTGCCACTGCTTGTGCGCAGCACTAGTCTTTCTATGCATAGCGCAGTGTTATTTAAAACTGCACCTACCTCCTCTTTGCATAGCTCCAGTATCTTTATGCGCATCTCCACTGCCTTTGTGCAGCGCCCAAAATTTTTGCCAAAAATGACCTTGAACCAAGAGTTATTTTCCATCTGTCCACAACGCCAAATTGCAGAAGGAATTTGGAGGCCTTCACGATGTCGGAATGAGCTCTGTGATAGCTCGTTGGAAATTTTTTGGAGTCTAATTTCCAAAAATTCTTTTGGTTTTATATTTGGTGTTCATTTACCTATCCAAAAACTGATTTTCCCAACAGTGGTCAAAAAGTGCTAAATGATGGTGAAGAAATGCAGAGTGTTGGTGCAGACAACTTGTGGGGGCCTTTCTTAACTCAAAATTTAGATCATGATATCTCATTGGAAATATATTGAAGTATAGTTGTATTTTGAATGATTAATAAAGTCATTTGGACACTCCAGCTATGAAAATACCGTTTTTTCTCAAGCTCACTCCAGTAGTGCAGAAATTCTCCTGTGAAACCTGTGTTTTTGATATTGTTCCCAAACCATGATACCTGTGTTAAAACAGAATGAGGTTTTTATTCTTGTCCGTATTATTGACAAAAGCCTCTCTCAATTTTTCCAAATTTATCTCTGTTTTTTCATAAACATATTTTTAAGAAAAACTGGCCCTAGGTGTGGCAAATGACTAGGCCCTTGGAATGAATTCTTGGAAAATGATGGAGGCATGATGTTTATGAGTTGGTATGGCCTCATGATTTCTGATATGACCTACCATATGAATATTATACTGTTATGCCTTTTTTCCATAGCAAACCCTAGCTTAGTTGGAAGAATAATATAGGGTTTGGGGTAGGGGATTTGGGACTGCCTTGTAGAGGGAGGGGAATGAAGGGGTTAAGGGTTGTATAAATTCTTGGGGAAATTTTTGGGGATAGGGATAGATATTGGGGAGTAGGGGAAAGTGTAATTTCAATTATTTAGTCAGGGGAAGGGTTACAGAAAGGAAAAACACAGGCTAGTCTTAAAAAGTGTCAAATTGTGGCAATAGACTAGGTTTTGTAGAAAATTGATGAATTTGAGGGATGGGAGTAATGGAAAGTGTTTATGAAGGTATATTAAGGATAAGAGGAGGTGTAAGAGCATCAGGATACAAGCCTTGTTGATGTTTAACCATTGAGGTCATGAAACCAAGAAAAATTCCCTTAAAAACCCTAGATGGACAATCGAGGAGTTAGGCAAAAAAAAATAGAGGGCTGAGGCCAAAGGTGACACAAAAAAGACAAAATGAGTGACATGAGCCCATGACGGGTCTTCTGGGATGGGTGAGTGGAGCTTTACATGATGGAATGATGAAATAGTGAAAAATTATCTTAAGGATAATGACAGCAATGAGATTTCTAGAACTCACAGTGTTCATGAACTTTGTTTCTAGAAATCTAGAACCAATACTTAGTGATCTTTAGATAGTAAAAATTATGGATGAATAATGATGGCTCCACTTGGGGATGGCAGCTCCTTTTCAAGAGGTGTCCAGATCTTTCATATCTCTAGCTTGATGGAGACCAGTGCCTCATCCATTAGGCATATTTTTACCTATTTTCTCTTCCTGATGCTTGCTATGAAGTTATGATCTTTATAGATTTTAAAAACATGATCAAATCATATTCATTTCTACCTACCCAACCTACTTTCCTATCATTTAGGAACCTTAATATCTTTTTTTTTTTGAAAGAAAAATAAACTATCTGCTTCTACAATTATTTCTTCCAAGAGTTCAGATTAGGCTAATGAACTCCTTTTATTCTCTACCTATACTATTCAACTGTCAAGGTTAAACTGTTTGATAGGGTTTATTCACTAAGCTATAAACATGAAATTGAAAAAATGGTTAAACCAGGATTAGACATTCTAACTTACCATGGGTTTGTGGCATAAGAACAAGCTGCACACAAATGTTATTTTTGTACAAAATAAGACTAGAAAAATCAAGGCTGTGATACATTGTTTGCTATTCATCCCCATTTTTCTCCTTGGTTCTATTTTAAGCATGTGGAACCAGTATGTTTCTTCCCTAATCTATCTTTTTATAGGTCAAGCTTGAATAATTTGACCAACTATCTTTCACTAACTTATCAACAATTAATTTAAAACATGTTTTAGCCATGATTAGGCTAGATGACTGAAACAAGACTTATTTATGCACTAGTAGTGGTATTTAGGCTTATACACTTTCAGTGGTTCTATTTTTTGGTTATGGGGCTTTACCTTTTCTTTTCAAATCTACCCTCTTTTTTCATCTTTTCTCTGATTTTGTATTTTCAAAACAATCTATAACTAAAAGATGCTCAAAGATTGAGCTTATTTTCATGTCTATCTATCCTAATCTAATTTATACATGATATATACATTCATTTAGTGAAATATCTTGTCCAATACAACCAATCAAGCAGGTGATTGCATGAGGGATCTTGGTTCAACTCTTTGAGGGTGCTCACAAAATTAAAAGGCCACTTCCACCTCACTTGTTTTCAGGTAGTAATGCTCAAAAAAAATTTCACACTTTGCAACAAACTGTTCTTGGTAGAACATACTCCTCCTTTAGATTTCTCAAGGAAAACAACAAATAGATATTGGAATAATACCTGATCAAGAGGATTTGAGACATAAGCTTCATTCAGGACTACTCCTTCTTCCACTCGGTTATGCTTGGGACTTTTTTGGGAAAGAAACTCCATCTCTTCCTCATGATCTTCTAAACTGGCAGATTCATCATATATGGCAATGTTAACCTATAAAAAACTTGATGTGCTTTGATAGAGTGAGCTGATATTTGTGTGAAAACCACCATGTTGATGAGTAGGAGCATTCCTTGGCAACAAATCTTCTTGAGAAAGAAGTGCAAAAACTTTCTTGTGACCATTAATTTCCATGCCTTCATCTGCAATTTGTAGTTCAAAGGAACTTGGTGGCTGCAAATATGAAGTTAAGGAGGATTCCATGTTCCAAATGATTTTCTCAACCATTTCAGGAGAAGGCTCCTCATTGAAAACTTGCTCAAGAAGTTCCTCAACCTCCTCAACCTCAACATCAAATCTGAAAGACTACTGATTTCCAATTATGTGAAAGTTATTTTTGATGAACTGAAGTGAAGTAGAACAAAGAGTCACAGACTCCTCACTTACTTCTAAACTTTCAAGGCTTTCCTCATCAGTGTCATAGGTGACATGTATTGGCTGCTTAATTTTTTCAAGCTGATGATAGTGAACTTCATCCCACAAATCAACCGATGAGTTCTCTGCAAGGTTAGTTTCTGTTTGGAGGACATCTTCATTAGACTGATCAAACTTTGGAAAATTATCAACATAAGTAACATCACCAATAAAACATATTAGATTGTCAATTTTTTCTTCTTTGAGTTGATCTACGAGTTGACTTTCTGATGTATGGTAGATTGGATTGGTAGGAGAATGAATAGAAATTTTTTGTTCACATAAAGGCTTAGAGGCTAGCTGCATGTTTAGCATTTGATTTATTTCCTCTTCAGTTAAAAGAAGAGGAATTTTTCTCTTTCTTGGGATAGAATTACAATAGTTCTCTCTCTCTTGTGAAGGCTAATTATGAGGCTGAATGTTTTCTTGAGCCTCACCTAGAAGAGAGGGTGAATCATTACTTGTGCCTTCAAAGAGATTCTGTGGGTTTCCTTATATTTCTTGATTGGGTTCTAACTCCTCTAGGTTGTCATGATAGCTATCTTGAGAATGAAATGCATGGAGTTCTTCTAATAAATCTTCAGGATGCCAATTCCCTAAATCCTCATCAATGTTTACAAGGTGTTGTATGATATCTTCAGATTGATCTCAAAAATTCTCAGCTAATGATAAATATGGACAATATTCTTTATAATGTTCATAAAACACCTTGTGGAAATCTTTCAAGGAAAACAAGCTACCATATTTTAGCCATTCATACCAATTTCTTGCCTTACCTTCTAATGTTGCCATAAACATTTTCATGAGGCAGTCCTCGTGCCATTCAAGCTTTAACCTCCACATGTGTATATTAAATTTTATGAGATGTAACAAGGGGTCATCAACCTTTTCATCTTGAAATATAGGTAGGTTTTTTATCAAATTTATTTCAGGCATTTTGTGTGGGAATCCAGGGATATGATCTCTACTCATTGGATCATATCTCCTTTGTATCCTTGGATCCATGTTTTTAAATCATAAAGGGTCACTGAATATTTTCAACCAATCTAGAGTTCTCTACCAGTGGAGTCTTTAGGTCTATTGAGAGTTGTGGAGTCGCCAGGTGGATGATTTCAACTTCTCTGTCCACCATCAGCATGATTGGGATTTCTTAATGCATTCCTGGGGGAGTTTATAAGAACTAGTAGGGTCAACAGGGCTACTGAAGACCAGTGCAGTCACCAGGTGGATGATGTTTATTGTTTTAAGGATGTTCTTATTGTCCACCATTAACAACTAAATACCAATCTAAGGATTTTTGTGAGTTTTCTGAGATCTAAGGAATACTTAGCTTGTCACTAACTCAGAAAGTCCCACCGTGATTGCCAAAATGTTAGTGTGGTGATGAGGTGGTAGATAAACCACCAGATACTATCAGTCAAGGGTTTCTGAATATTTTAAGGAATGTTTAAGCATGAACTTATGTTTGTGCTCAACCTAGTGTTCCTAAATTAAGTTCATTAATTTTTAACCAGGGTTGGTAACCTGCTGAAGTGTGGTGCACTATATGTGCCTAGGTATTTGTTTCTCACTACGTTGTGTTTAGTGTTTTCTGATGTTTTTGGTTTTATGGTTTATTGTTTGAAAAGGGAAAGAACTAAATGCTGGTGAAAAGAAGCTATTGGTTATATTAAAGCAGAACAAGGCCTAAACTATGGATGGAAAACAACAAATGAAAATACTAAAACAGAACAAAGCCTAAACTATGGCTGGAAAACAACAAATGCAAAGCTTGATAATGACTTCATTGCAAGGAAATAAATCACAACATGAGCTTGAACTTATCCAATTCATTCATTAAAAATGTGTTGGAAGAGCTGGAGAAATGGACAAGTTAAGTGTGAATGAAGTTCTCCTAAATAAACAATCAACTTACAATGTTACAACATCTCATCCATGATTAAAGGTTCATTGGAACATATTTGGAAAAGAACATTTGTAGCACAATAAGATTTTTACTCTAAACTAACTTCTAATTCTGTTCTGCAACTCAATTTAGCACCACTAGGCCTCACTCAAAAGTTATAGGTTTCTTTTTAGAATAGTCCTTGAGGAAAGGCTTATTTGTGAAATGGTAAAAGGGTTGCAAAATACTCCAGGCCTTAGACTGATACTAGCTTCTGTCCAGATGATTATGTATTAATATGAGGTTGGAACAAAAGAATTTTTTGTAAATAATGAAGACCGTGGTATCTAACTTAAAACCTAATACAATTTAAAATGCAATGGATAACAACTAAACTCGAATGCTAATACAATGAGCTAAGAGTAAACTAGAGTGCTGCTAATCTACTTGAAGTACAGTGAACAGAGTTAAATTAAAATTCCATTATCAAACTTGAAATGTAGTGACAAAGCTGAACTAAATGAAATCATCCTCCAGAGTGTTATGACTAAACTAACATGCAGCTAGTCTATTGGAATTCTACAGCCCATCTTGTTCAATGTGAATGATATTTTGGAAGAGTTTGTAAAAACAATTCTGGTTGTATTATTCAATGCAATTAAACATAAACATAAGATTTGAAATCAAATACAATTAAAATCTAAGATACCACAGCTATTTCTTATTCATTGTTAATGATGTTTTAGAAGAGTTTGTAGGAGTAAGACCGGCTGTGACACTTAGTCTAAACAAGCATAAATCATAAAATTCGAAAGGAAATGCAACTAAAACCTACAACACCACAGCTATGCCTTATTCATCGTGATGATATTTTGGAAGAGTTTATAAGAGTAAGTCTAGCTGTGATGATCAATGTAAACAAGCATGAAACATAAACTTCAGAAACGTGCTTAAGCTAGAAATGAAAAAAACGAGACTAAAATACTTATCTAAACCGTATAAACAAGGCTGCTCAGGAGGCAGGGGCCCTCTACCACTGGAGTAGCACGAAAAATCTACTTCAAGATTGACTCAGTGCTTTCAATAAAGTGATACTTCTTGCATTAGAGAGAAATTACTTCAAAACAGAGTGTTTTCGTACTTCTGAAATCTAGCAGTCAAAATACAAAATCTAACCTTGTCGCTCGGTTTCCCGAGCCATATTTATAATAAATTTACATAAATGTCTTGAGACAACCTAGGGATAATTGTCTTTCCAAACAAAAACCAAACTAGGACTCTGATGGTGGTCACGTAATAGAATTAAGGACATCTAGACTGCCCTTGTCCTATTAGGAGTCTGTCTCCTAGTTTCAGTTCCCACATGCATAACCGACTACAGAATTCTATTCAAACTTTGTGGAGAGCAAAAAATGATGAAGGAATGATGTGGAATATGCCCATATGTGTTTTTCTCCAAGATGACACCGGGAACCTGCGTAGACATGAAGACAGCTCTAGAATCGGCAACTAGCTACAGAATGTCTGCATTCTGTAGCTAGATCTAGTTCAAAAAGTACTACAATGACAAAATCATAAAAACATAGCAAGTTAGTGATGATATTCATTCTTAAAGAAATTTTAACTAATTCTACTGATCATTTGAGCCTGTGATTAATAATGGACAAAGGAAATGGAGTGGAATGTGGTGAAAGAAAGAACATCTTTGGAGCTCAACATACCCCCACTGCTAGGTTCTTGCATGTCCTCATGCAACTATTCCATGAACTCTGAGACCTCTGCAAGGACATCCAACCCTCTTCTTCTGCTTTGCCTGGTAGTTAAAGGCCTTCTAGGCCTTCTTATGACTAACTTGAATCTCAAATTTGTGAGTGCCCTGGTTAACTTTTTATTTCTCTTCTTCAATTTTTCACTGGCCTTGTACAACTTTTGCATTTGTAGAGACAGAGTTGAATTCATATCATTTTTTAGTTTAAAATGTTCTCTCATAATTTCATTCTCATTCTTGATATGCATGTTAAGTACTTCTAACTCATACCTATCTCTTATTAGCATATGAATTACATACTTTGGTGGGCTAGGAGTTCTGTCTCTAGATTCTGAAGCTCTCCTCTCTAATGACTCAATATAATTGTAAACTTGTTGCTGTGCTGGGTCAATTTCTGGAACTTCTTCATCAAAATCCTCCTCAGTAGGTGTTTCTTCATCTTCTATGTTTATGACTCTAGTTTGTTTAACCTTTGTTTTCTTTAGTATCCCTCTAAGTCTATGGCTCCTTCTTGGTTGAGATGGCCCTTCTCCTTTCTCTCTAGCAAATTTTCTTATTATCCTCTCTTTCTTAAGCTGCTTCTTAATTTAAGCCAATTTCTCAGAAATCATTTCTTCACTGCTTTCTTGTATTGTTTTACCAGTTTCAGTTTTGGAGGTTTTCCATCTTCTGCTTCTTTTTGTAGGTTTGTATTGAGGTGGAGGTTCCTTGGGTTCCTCAAAGTGATTTCTCACTAAGAAGTCTTCCCAATTATCTCCCATTTTGCTCAAATGATGTTTAATCAAAATTTTGACTAAACCATGGTGATATAAGGTTGTTTCCAGGAATTGAATTCTCCTTTGAACACTTGAGGCCATTTTCTTTAAACTTTGAAGCAAAAAAAAGGGAAAATTAAGTTCTTCTTCTAGGAAATGCATTATCAACCGAATATGATAGACATAGAAAGTACCATATCTTCCTTCACAAGTGATGAATTATTGCAAGATAAGCAACATGTTCCTACATTTGTCCTTTAGTGCAGAGCTAGGGATACCCTTTTTAAAAATGGTAAAGTCCATACCTGGTGACTTGAGTATCTGCTTCCATGCTTCGTTATGAAATTCTCTATTCTTGAACCACCTTTCTCCTTGTCTGGGAAATTCGGTTGCTTCTGCAATGGAAGCTTCTGTAATGGTGAATTTAATACCTCCTATCTCGACCTCAGCTCCTTTGAAGGATCTTGCAAATGTTTTGGTCACCTCTTTGTGAGACCCACTGAATTTTTCAAAGAATTGCAACCACCCTGCTTGTTGTAACATTTCTCTGACTTGAGGATAACCTTCCAAGTACTTAGTGCCAACCGGTTCAGTCCTCACTATAAGACCCATAACTCCTCTTTCCAACCTTCAAATTGTTGCTTCTCTGTTCACGATGACAACGACTGTTACAGAAATGTTTTTGCCCCACAGATGTTTCCTTTGTTTTACAGACTGAGATGGTTAAGAGTTGGCTACAGGAAAGAATGATATGGAGTGATTGTGAAATGAATATAATGAGGTGAGGATGATGTATATGAGTTGAAAGATATCACGACAGAAAAGACCGCGAAGATATTTTGTAACGAGTTCGAAATCATCATTAAATGCTTTGGCCTAGTGACGTGACTAATCCAATCACTTCAGCACTTTAACCGTTTAGATTAAATGATGATCGAATATGGGATTTGAAATGGTCGAATAGAAGGAGTTTTATCCAAAGTTTTTACGCGAGGTTTGTTAGGCATGATCAACAAAATTAATTAAAACAAATTTCTGAAATATTCATAACTAAACTATACTAAATTTTTTCATGATATGTCATTATAATCAGAACTTTTACCTTTGCCTTTCCTCTGATTTTTTTTTTGTGTTCTTCATATGCTTTGTTCTCTCCTGAAAATCATTAATTTTTGAGTCTTCATAACCTTCTTGATTTTGCTTGTTGTCATGGATATGCAGGATCATTTTATTGCAGATCAGGTGATTACTAGACAATGTTTTCAGGATCTCTAGCTGCAGAATGTCTGTCTGGCTGCAGAATGTCTAACTGGCTACAAAATGTCTGATTGATTGCAAAATGTACCTGTAGAGAACTTGAAATATGAAATGGAATGGTTTGGAGCATGAATGGAATGTTGTATGGAATGAGTGAGGATGGATAGTAAAATATGGTGTAATGGAATATGAATGAAGTGAGTAATGGAGTGGAATGGATCACATCTTATGAAATGGAGTGAAGTATGAGAAGTGGCCTGCAATTCATGATATGTACTATTCATTTGCAGAAAGACATCAAACTTTAAAAATCTGGAATGGAAATGAGGTGGAACATGGAGTGAAATGAATGAAGTGTGGATGAATGAATGAGATGGAGTATGGATGGATGAAATGAGATGGACCATAAGTGAAATGAATCTGCACTTATGATTTTGTAATAACTACTTGCAGAAAGAATAGATTTGAAAAGCTAGAGTGTCAGAAAGATTCTAATTTTCACTCCACCTTTTTTGTATAAACATGCCAATCAGTGATTGGTTTTCATGTTTATACTTTATTTTTATTTTATTTTATTTTTTCAATTTTCGACTTCAGAAAATTCACTTAAGTTGATGAAGAAGAAAAATTATTCTCCATTAACTTCATATCACTACTTTCCTAGAATTTCTTAACAAATTCTTCTCTTGAGAGTGGCTTATGATACAACTTCAATCTATGACCATTCACAAGAAAAGTGACCTTCTCTTCATCTATTGTCCTGATTTTTATTGCTCCATTGTCAAAAATTCTTATGATTTCATATGGCCCAAGCCAATGTGTTTGGAATTTACCTTGAAAATCCTTGAACTTTGAATCAAACAAGAGAGCCTAGTCACCTTCCTTGAACTTCTTTTCCTTGATGCACTTGTCATGCCATCTAGTCCTTTGCTGTTGGAATAGACTTGTTTTTGGAACTGCATCTTGTCTGATCTCATCCAATTCATTAATCTGCTCCAATATGTGCTTTTGTGCCTGTTTCGGGGATTTAACACCCTAGAGGTTGGTTGGGATTCAACCTCCACAGAGCAGGGGCGTACTACTTACCAGAGACTCACACGATCATGCACAGTCATGAAAACGAAATAGAGCAGAATGAGAGGTTTACCCGTTGGTCCTACGTTTGAAGTAGATCCACGTGGAGTTCAAACTCCCTGCAACCGTCCTTCCTCTTTCACCTGAAATACAAGAAGAAACCAACACAAAGGACAAGTTGTACAGTATATTTCTACTCTATATGTTAGTGAGATTCAAATAAAACATTAAATAAATCATCATGAATGCTTGTATAACAAATATTCTTCATACATTAAAGCATACACTAACACGTTTACTTCGGGAACAGCATGATACTTCTGTATTATAAAAATAGTACGTACAAAAGTAAGTGGAGAGATCACCTGATTCTTCCAAGGCCTTCGCAGACCGTCGTCCGGATCCGTCCAGCCCTTGCCTCGCTAAGACTCCTTCCAAATGAGTGCATACGAGATAACATATAAAGGGATGTGTATCTCAAGGAAACAAGGGTTTCCCGAAATGAACTGGGAAAGTGCAGGAGGCACGGGGAATCAGACTTGGATAGGGAACCAACAGAGTATAATAATAATAATTCTCTCTCTCCCCTTAGGCCATACATATGAGGTCTTTTTATAGTCCCTCCAAGTAGTTTCAGCAGTTGGAAACAGTTGGCCACGGGCTGGGGTGGTTGAACTACCTGAGTAACCATCAACCCAGCGCGAAATTAGAGATTTTTATATATTTTTTAATCATTAAAATGGCATACGCGGAAAAGTCTAGCTGTACTCGCGTATACACGCGGAAAAACACGGGCATAGTCGCGTATGAAGGATTTTCCACTGTTTTTAAGTGAATTTGTCCAAGTCTGTAGGAATGGGTGCCCATAAAGCCATGTAGCAATCATGAATCATGTCAAGGTGAGAAATGATGCTATAACAGTGCCTCTGATAGATCAAGTCCTAGCTGAACTACCATTTTGAAAGTTTGAATCTAGAACTCTATGGGAAACAAAACTTGCTTTCCATAAACAAGTTCATAAGGAGTATGGTTTTTTGTGCTTCTCCATGTAGTTCTATAGGCCCACAAGGCTTCAGGAAGCCTATCTACCCAATATTTTCTATGTAAATGGACAGTCTTTGTTAGGATCCCTTCAATAACCTTATTAGTAGATTCCACTTGACCATTTGCTTGTGGATGATAAGGAGTAGATTTTCTATGCCTGATTTTGTACCTCTCCATCATTTTTTCCACTAGCCTTGATGTAAATTGAGCTCCTTGATCTGTAACAATTTCCCTTGGGACACCAAAACGAGTAAAAATATCCTCAAAAAGAAAAGTAACTACAGATGCTTCATTAGCAAAAAGTAATGGCTTGGCCTCTACCCATTTGGTAACATAATCGGTGCAAACTAATATATATCTCTTTTGTCTTGATGGAGGACTAATAGGTCCTACAAAATCCAAAGCCCATTTTTCAAAAGGTTCAATATGTACCTGAGGTTGTAATAGCATCTCACCTGAAGGAGAAGGTTTCCCTACCCTTTGGCAACTGTCACACCTTTTGACATACTCTTTAGCATCTTTAAACAAGGATGGCCAATAATATCCTAAATGAAGGATCTTATAGGCTATCCTCTTATCAGCAAAGTGTCCGCCACAAGGTTCATCATGACATGCTTTGAGAATCTCAGGCATCTCATCTTCCTGAACACATCTCCTAATGATCAAATCTGGACCTGTCTTGTACAACTCATTAGCAACCCATGAATATTTTGCACTGTCATAAATGATTTTTATTTTATCTCTTGCATTCATTATTGAAGGAAATTTTCCTGAAACTAAATAATTAGCAATGTCAGCAAACCAAGGAGTTTGGGTAGAAATTGCAAAAAGATATTCATCAGGAAATTGATCTTCAATTGGAGTGTCATCTTTGATGTTTTGGAGTCTAGATAGGAAATCAGCTACTGTGTTTTGTTTTCCAGGCCTATCTAGAATGGTAATTTTGAATTCTTGTAAAAGCAATAACCATCTTATAACTCTGCCATTAGTAATTGATTTGTTCATTAAGTATCTAATTGCAGAATGATCTGTGTGAACAAAAGTTTCATAGCATGTTATATAGTGTCTGAATTTGTTTATGGCATGAACAACAGCTAAAAACTCTTTTTCAGTTACAGTATAGTTTAACTCTGCAGGAGTCAAATTTTTACTGGTATAGTAGATGGCATAAGGAATCGGGTCTTTTTGTCCCAATACTGCTCCTAGAGCTGTATCTGAGGCATCTGTTGAAATATGAAAAGGTAACTTCCAGTTAGGTCCCCTTAAAATAGGTGCTTCAGAAATTTTTGTTTTCAGGGTCTCAAAGGCTAACTGGCAATCAGAATTCCATTTGAAATCACAGTATTTGGTAAGTAATTTGAAGAGTGGAGATGCTATCTTGGTGAATTTTTCTATAAATCTTCAATAATACCCTGTAAATCCAAGAAAACTCCTAACATATTTTTGACAACTTGGAATAGATAAGTTAGAGATGACTTCAACTTTTGACTCATCAACTCTAATCCCATCCCCTGAAATGTGATGCCCTAAAACAATTCTTTCAATAAACATCATAAAACACTTCTCATGACTAAGTGAAAGATTTGCTTCTTTATATATTTTTAAGAAAATTTCCAAGTTTGCTAAGGCTTCTTCAAATGTGTTTCCATAAACTGTGAAATCATCCATATATACCTCTACACAATCATGTATTAGATCCAAAAAGATTCCTAATACTGCCCTTTGAAATGTTGCAGGTGCATTGCATAATCCAAATGGCAATACCCGGTAAGCATAGGTACCCCAAGGACAGGTAAATGTGGTTTTGTCTTGGTCCTCAAGTGCTACTTGAATTTGATTATAACCACTAAACCCATCTAGAAATGAGAAGTACTTTTTTCCAGCTAAGGTATCTAACACCTGATCTATGAAAGGTAGGGAAAAATGATCTTTAAGAGTAGCTTTGTTTAATTCTCGGTAGTCAATACATACCCTCCATTTACCATTTTTCTTTGGCACAATTACCAAAGGAGAAACCCACTGACTATCCGAAATAGGATAGATAAAGTTGACATTCAACAATTTCTGCAATTCTTCTTTAACAATCTCCCTAAGATTTGGATTCATCCGTCTTTGAGGTTGTCTGATTGGTTTACAATTTTCCTCTATGTAGATGTGATGAGTACAAGTCTTGGGGCTTATTCCTTTCATATCAATGTACTCCCATGCATATGCAGAAGAATGTCTCTGCAATATCTTGACTAGCTCTTCTTGTTGAGATTTTTCTAGGTTCTTGTTTATGTTTAAAGTTTTGCCTGAAAATATCTCACCTGTAGAGCTGCCAAATTTATCCATAGAATGAGGAGACATCTGTCTTGATGATAAAAACTCAATTTTGGATTCTTCTTGAAATTGTTCATGTTTATATTCCGAAGAGGATTTAAAGTTTTCCAAGGTATTCAAAATTTGGCTATCTTCACTAATTTCTGAAATTGTGAAGAGAGGTTGTAAGTCTTCTTCATCCTCTATCCATTGAGTATCATCTAAATCTGTAATTGTCCTTGCTGGAGGATACAAATTGAATTTCTTAGTTGAACTACCATCAGAGATGTACATATCACCGGATCTACAACTAATGAAAGCATCAGTTGTAGCTAACCAAGGTCTTCCTAATATAATAGGGTGTCCTCCTAGATTATTCTTAGGAGTTAGGATCATGAAATCCACAGGGTACTCCCAAGAATCTAGGGACAATGGAATGTATTCTATTACCCCATCAGGTTTAATCACAGATCTGTCTGCTAATTGTAATAATGTGGGTGTAAAGAGAAGATTAGGAAGTTTCAGTTTATCCATGATTTGTCTACTCATGATATTGATTGCTGCTCCTAAATCAATGAGTGTATTTTGGATCTCAATTCCTTTGATGTGAATTTTGACAACTGGATTTCCTGGGTCTAGATACTTTGGAATAGCAATCTTACCCATCATGATATTTGCTATTTTTCCTGCCAGTTGAATTTTCTTTGTCTCTCTTATTCTTTTTCTTGTTTTCTTCATGCTCAACTCCTTTATTGTCTTTGCTAAAATTGGAATTTCCTTGATAGCTTGTAATAATGGAATCTTAATATATACATTTCTTAGCTCATCTAGGAAATCATAATCAGGCATCATAATTTTTTTTTCTACACCTCTATCAATTTGTAATCTTTCTGGAAAGAGAGGTGTAGGAGTGGATGTTGATGGCTACTCTAATACAAGAGTTGAAATTATTGGTTCTTTTTGTTTTTATTTTTCAATGTTTAGGTCCTGAAAAGATGTGTCTTCTTCAAGACTTTTATTTTCCCTTAGAGAATATTCCTCAGAGTTATCTTGTTCTTGTATGATCACAGAAGGTTTCCTCTTTTCAAGTATTCTTCCAGACCTAATTTGAACATCACTAAGGTTTAGAGGAGTAATTAAATAAGTTGGAAACTGTTGGCCTTCTATCATGTATGTGTTCTGAGGAATTTTATTGTTGGGGTTTGGTATGGGTTGAGCAGGAAACTGATTTGATTTCTGAGGAAATGGTAATGGAAGTGGTTGATTTTGATGTTGTGGATTTTGAGGATTCTGTTGAGGATTTTGTTGAGGATTTTGAGTAGAAAAATGTGGGTATGGTGGATAGGATGGTGGATATTGATAGTACTGGGAGTATCTTCCATAGGGATTTTGTGCTCCTTGTGCCCAAGCTTGAGATTGATTTTGAAATTGGGGCCAAGGTTGCTGCCAAGAATTCCAGTTTGGTGGGGGTTTATTATACATTTGATCATGAAATCCTTGTGTTTGAGGTCCTTGCCAAGGCCTTCTAGAGACAAAATTGAGAGATTTTGTGGAACTTGTAGGAGTATCTTCTTGAAAGACAGCTTTAAGACCAGGAAGTGAAGGAAAACTCTTGGTCTCATGTTTTTCTGAACAAATTACACAGGTCTCTACAACTTTTGCATCCAAAGGACATTCTCTCAAGGCATGCTTCTTTCTACATTTGGGACAAAATATTGCTAAAGCATCAGATTCAGCTTTTTGCTTGTTTTGTAACTTAAGGGTGTCTATTTGTTCACTAAGACTCCCTAAGATGTCAGATTTGAATTCATAAATCATATGCCCTATCTCTGCCCTACTTACTGTCCCAGAAGCAGACTTACTTACCCTTGCAAGAGCAGGGTCTCTTGGTCCTTTCACAGTTTTAGATTTTCCTCTTGAAAGGTTGATACATAACTCAGATATTTCAGGTAATGTGAGCTGAGATATATCCCCTTTTCCCATCATGTTAAGGATATCCAACCATTCATCCCTAATTGTTTTCAACAAGAGAGATTTTAAGGTGTCTTGATCTAAGTTCTCCATTTTTTCTCTTTTGATATTGTAATGAAATCTCTCCAACAAATCTTCCAGTTTTTCATCTTCTTTTTGTATCATCTTGAACACTTCCTCCTTATGATTGACTAGCATACAATAATCCAAATAACTTTCTTGAAATGCTTGTCTCATATCTTCCCATGTCCTAATAGAACTATTAATCAAACTCATAAACCACTTCAACGCTGCTCCTTTCAATGTTGAAGGAAATAGTTTAAGTTTTTGAGAATTTTGTAAGTAGTCATAAGTTCTACATAGGACTTCAAATTCAAATAGGAAAGTTTCAGGATCTTTAGTTTTAAGTCCATAGAAGTTTGGAAGGACAGAGGGTGAAATGTTTTTTATAGTTGTATTGGTTTCTTCATCTACTATAGGAAACCCAAAAGAGCTTCCCATTTCTCTTCTACCTCTTCCTCTACCTCCTTCTACACCTCTACCTCCTTCTCCTCTACCTCTACCTCTACCCCCTCCAAATAATGTGTGTTCTCCATTAAAAACTCCTCCTCCCCCTTCTTCTGCCATAGTTGATTCTTTTGTGGAAGTGGAAAAGTTTGTGTCTCTAGCAGGGGTCCTTGGATCTTCTTCTAAGACAGGTTCAGTAGATGAAGTGGAAGGTATTTCTAATGGAATATCTGATCTTAAGTCTTCTGGAAGTCTAGGATTAGTAAAGGATTGAATGTGGGTCTGAGTTGGAGGTGTGCTGGCTCTAGGTCTTGATGAAACAAGTGGTGTTCTAGGAATCAAACTTCTTCTTCTGCTTCTTATGAATCTACCCCTTGAGTCTCTCTCTCTACACATATCATTGTTTTTGGGAGTTAAGAAACAAGGCTACCTAGTTACACTTCCCCGGCAACGGCGCAAAAATTTTTGTGCTCAACCTAGTGTTCCTAAATTTAGTTCATTAATTGTCAACCAGGGTTGGTAAACTGCTGAAGTGTGGTGCACTATATGTGCCTAGGTATTTGTTTCTCACTACGTTGTGTTTAGTGTTTTCTGATTTTTTTGGTTTTATGGTTTTATGTTTGAAAAGGGAAAGAACTAAATGCTGGTGAAAAGAAGCTATTGGTTATATTAAAGCAGAACAAGGCCTAAACTATGGATGGAAAAAAACAAATGCAAATACTAAAACAGAAAAAAGCCTAAACTATGGCTAGCAAACAACAAATGCAAAGCTTGATAATGACTTCATTGCAAGGAAATAAATCACAACATGAGCTTGAACTTATCCAATTCATTCATTAAAGATGTGTTGGAAGAGCTTGAGAAATGGACAAGTTAAGTGTGAATGAAGTTCTCCTAAATAAACAATAAACTTACAATGTTACAACATCTCATCCATGATTAAAGGTTCATTGGAACATATTTGGAAAAGAAAATTTGTAGCACAATAATATTTTTACTCTAAACTAACTTCTAATTCTATTCTGCAACTCAATTTAGCACCACTAGGCCTCACTCAAAATTTATAGGTTTCTTTTTAGAATAGTCCTTGAGGAAAGGCTTATTTGTGAAATGGTAAAAGGGTTGCAAAATACTCCAGGCCTTAGACTGATACTAGCCTCTGTCCAGGTGATTATGTATTAATATGAGGTTGTAAGAAAAGAAGTTTTTGTAAATAATGAAGACTGTGGTATCTAAATTTAACAACTAATACAATTTAAAATGCAATGGATAACAACTAAACTAGAATGCTAATACAGTGAGCTAAGACTAAACTAGAGTGCTGCTAATCTACTTGAAGTACAGTGAACAGAGTTAAATTAAAATGCCATTATCACACTTGAAATGTAGTGACAGAGCTGAACTAAATTAAATCATCCTCCAGAGTGTTATGACTAAACTAACATGCAGCTAGTCTATTGGAATTCTACAGCCCATCTTGTTCAATGTGAATGATATTTTGGAAGAGTTTGTAAAAACAATTCTGGCTGTATTATTCAATGCAATTAAACATAAAAATAATATTTGAAAGCAAATAAAATTAAAATCTAAGATACCACGGCTATTTCTTATTCATTGTTAATGATGTTTTGGAAGATTTTGTAGGAGCAAGACCAGCTGTGACACTTAGTGTAAACAAGCATAAATCATAAAATTTGAAAGGAAATGCAACTAAAACCTACAACACCACAGCTATGCCTTATTCATCGTGATGATATTTTGGAAGAGTTTATAAGATTAAGTCTAACTGCGATGATCAATGTAAACAAGCATGAAACATAAACTTCAGAAACGTGCTTAAGCTAGAAATGAAAAAAACGAGACTAAAATACTTATCTAAACCGTATAAATAAGGCTGCTCAGGAGGCAGGGGCCCTCTACCACCAGAGTAGCATGCAAAATCTACTTCAATATTGACTCAGTGCTTTCAATAAAATGATACTTCTTGCATTAGAGAGAAATTACTTCAAAACAGAGTGTTTTCATACTTCTGAAATCTAGCAGTCAAAATACAAAATCTAACCTTGTCCCTCGGTTTCCTGAGCCATATTTATAATAAATTTACATAACTGTCTTGAGATAACCTAGGGATAATTGTCTTTCCAAATAAAAACCAAACTAGGACTCTGATGGTGGTCACGTAATAGAATTAAGGACATCTGGACTGTCCTTGTCCTATTAGGAGTCTGTCTCCTAGTTTGAGTTCCCACGTGCATAACCGCCTACAAAATTCCATTCAAACTTCGTGGAGAGAAAAAAATGATGAGGGAATGATGTGGAATACGCTCATATGTGTTTTTCTCCAAGATGACACCTGGAACCTGCGTAGACATGAAGACAGATGCAAAATCGACAACTAGCTACAGAATGTCTGCATTCTGTAGCTAGATCTAGTTCAAAAAGTACTACAATGACAAAATCATAAGAACATAGCAAGTTAGTCATGATATTAATTCTTAAAGAAATTTTAACTAATTCTACTGATCATTTGAGCCTGTGATTAATAATGGACAAAGGAAATGGATTAGAATGTGGTGGAAGAAAGAACATCTTTGGAGCTCAACAACTTACTCAGAAGGTCCCACCGTGATCGCCAGAATGTTAGTGTGGCGATGAGGTGGTAGATTCACTAGATTTTCTAAGTCAAATTGAGGTTCTAAGGAGTCTTAAGGGGTATTTAGGCTACTATATACTTAGAAGGTCGCACCATGATCTCCAGAATGTTACGGTCCAGTGATTTGGCAGATTGGTAGACCAAATGATAGGGCAACATGGAACTAGTTTTTGGAGTCTTAGGACCTAGCCTTCCTAGACTCAGAGAGGGCTCTCTCTATTGGGTGCAAAGGATGTGTTATTTTTTCTCTAGGGTTTTGATTTTATGTTAGTTATTAAGTATAGGATTTTTTGATTGTTTTGGTTGGGTAAGATGGTCAACTAGGATAGGTGGAGTGAGAGTCTGTGAAAGCCATTGGGCTATGGAGTCAAATTAAAGTCAAGGGTGTGTCAATAATAAATCAGAGTGTAGTTCAAGGCCAATATAGCAAGGTTAATGGATCCTTAAGGTTATGAGTGAAATGGGATGGACATCAAATTTAGGAAAAACTAGGAGGTATTAAATACTAATACTTAAAAGCTATAACTCATGAGGTAGGGAAAACCATTAAGCTCAATGAACAATACTTAAACTGATAAATATCCAAGATAAACATTCCAGTGAAACATAGAAAGCATAAGAGCTTATAACTTTAGTAAATTCACCTTTAGAATTTGGGAAAATATGCAAGATAGCACAATAACTCAATCTATGAAGAGGGAACTCCTAAACATCATAAATAAATCTATAAAGGACTCTGAAATAAGTTGGTAGGCATGGAAAAAGGGCAACATCGAACGAGACCTCTTTGAATTAACCTATCAAACAATATTCCAAAGAAAGGTTTCAAGGCAAAGTTTTAGATAGCCACAAATAAGTAGGGCATACCGTGAATTGTATTTTTTAACCAACATATTAATCCATAAATGAAACTAAAAAGCATAAAGAGGCTTGAAGAGCAACTAATAATTCTTCAAACACAACCAGCTGAGGAAAACATTAAGGCTATAACAAACAGGAGGATTGAGGTGCCTCAAAGAGCATGTCTCAACCTATACTTTTCCAATTTATAGTAGCTAAGAGGAGTGAAACATAATGATAAGTAGAAAACATAAAAAAATTGAGAAGACATCACCATTAACCAAGCTAAGGAATCCTACAAACAAGCCTCTCCATAATCAAGCCAAACAAGCCATTCATCCACTTCACAAAACCAATTTCTTCTCCAAGCTCATGAAACCATGTATATTTCTCTTCAAGCTCATCAAATTCCAACAAAATACATAGGGGCCTCATGCTCTATTTATGGAGAAAATGAGGGCTAAAAACCTAAATGTGGTAGGAAAATGTCAAATATAATCATAAATGTCATTTATGGCCAAGAGACCATGCAAGGCCCAAGGCACATAATATCCTAAGAAATAAATGCCAAAATAACTATTTGCACCTAATTATAGAGTAATTTGCCTCAAAAAAACTCAAAAATATCTATTTGCAATTAATGAGTGTGTTTTGTTGACTTTTGGTCCAAAACACACTAGGTAGTCTTTGTGTGTAGCGCCACTTCAGCAAAAAATAGAGTCTCTTATGGCTAAGTTATGGACCCCTTCATGACACCGGATTTGGATCCGTGATAGCCTGTTGGAAAGCCTGATGAGTCTACATTCCAGAAATTCTTGAGTTTTGCTAAGTGGATTCCATTTACGGGTTCAAAGACTAATTTTCCCAACACTTCTTTGTGCGTAGCGCTTGGCCTGAAAATGAGGCAGAAAGGTCAAATGTTTCATGTCTTTTGACCATTTTGGGGGTCAAAAATTCTCCCAATGATCTGAAAATTGGTGAGCAGACTACTCGGGATGTGAGTAATCCAAAAATGCAAACTTTGTAAGCTGAATATGCACCAATTTTGTGCATAGTTCCTAGGGTGTTGCGCACAGAGGGGTCAAAATTTCAAAAAACAAAATTTTTCTCAAATTTCCCCAAAATTTGTAGAGAGGTCCCTCAAGGGGTCTTGGACACATGTTGAGAAGCCTTAGCCAAAACTCCAAGGCTTTCATGCACTTTTTCCCTTTTTAGGTTTTCTAACTCCATGAGCGCCTCCTTCAGTTTGGCACAAGAAAGCATGTTTTTCCTTGCATAATGCTTGGTCATTTTCTTTTGTAGAGTAAGGTCCCTTTTCACCTTCTTGAAATGTTTTTTCTCCTCCTTGTAATACTGAATGATGCCTTGTGCCATGTCAAAATCTCTTTCCCACTCCCGAAGCTGTGCATCTTTCTCTAAAATTAGCAATCTTCTGGTCATCTCTTTATGCTCATTATCACTGTCTAGATTAATGAATTGAGACTCTTGAGAAGTATTCTTGATACTTTTTCTTCTCCTTACCATTACCTGCTGGTCACCTTTGTCTTTCTTTTCCTTGCCTTTGTCCTGGTGCTTCATAGCTGGAGGGGAGATGGCCCTTTACCCTTTTGAGGCAGCAAACACATCTTTTTTTCCTCTGTGGTATGTGCATGTGAGAGGGGTGATGATGGTTTTGGAGGGGTTTCCATCATTGCTTTGGTATTTGGTGATGTCAAAATCCTTTTCATCTTTGCTATGGCTTTCATGAGTTACCTTATGCCCCATTGGGTCACTGATTTTTTTTTACCTTTAGCTTCATCATCATCACTATTTTCTATACTGTCATTTTGGCCTTCAAACTGATCACTACCCTTCTCACTTGCCTCATTTTGGCTCTGTCCTTCACTAAGGTCCTCTTGTTGGTCATTTCTAGCACTATCATTCTGACTTCGTTGGCCATTTAGAGGCTTATTTGTGTCATGATAGTCATGACAGCTATCATGAATTTCATGACTATTTCCTTGGCTATCTTGTTCATTGACTGTCCTATCTATGCCACTACCTTAGTCACTGCCTACCTCTTCAAAATCTATTTCAGCCTCATCATCTACCTAATCTTGGTCTTCAATTTCTACATCATTTCCCTATGTGTCTTTATCTTCATCGTCTTCATTCATATGATCACTGTCGTGCCCATGCACATTCTTCTCTTGGCTGTCGTGTGAAGCTTCTTGTTGGCTATCATATTCATCATTCTCTTCATTACCCTCTTGTTATTCTTCATTAGAATTTGTTTCTTCCCCATTTTCTTCATCATTTCCTCTCTTTGACTATTAGCATCCTGTTCATCATGACTATGGCTCACTGTTTTGGGCATCTTTGAACAAAGGGTTTTCAGCTTGGTGAGATTTTTTAGGCCTAGGGATGAATAAATGAGTGATGGTGAGGGTAGATTTTTATCAAATGAAGGGAAAAAAGGAGTAGGTCTAGGAAAGCTTCAGAGTTTTTTAGGAGGAGGCCTAGCTTGCATTTGAGTTTCTTTAGGCCTATGACAACCTTTCACTTGGTAATTCTTTGCCCTAGAGGGTCAAAGGCTTGATTGGCATGAAGGTTTAGGGTTTAGCAAATTTTTAGGGTTTTGAAATTTTCCTTTGATTGTGCATATAAAAATATCAATGGTAGGGCCATAAAATGACCACTAACCTTGTTTCACTCATGCAGGAACCTGGGGCAACTTTGAGGAGGAGAAAAATTTAGTTTTGGCAATTTTTGAGAAAAATTGATAAGTTTCCTCTATGCATAGCGCCACTATATATGCGCAATGCCGGTCTGTCTATGCGTAGAAAAATGTTATTTAACACTGAACGTACCTCCTCTATGCGTAGCACCAGTCTATCTGTGCGCAGTGCCCCTGCATGTGCGTAGCACCTAGAAATTTTGCCAAAAATGACCTTCAACCAAGAGTTATTTTCCAATTGTGCACAACGCCAACTTGCAGAAGCCATTTGGAGGCCTTCCTAATGTCAGAATGAACTCCGTGATAGCTCATTGGAAATATTTTGGAGTCTAATTTCCAAAACTTCTTTTGGTTTTACATTTTGTTTTCATTTACCTTTCCAAAAACGGATTTTCCCAACATTGGTCAAAAAGCGCTGAATGATGGTGCAGAAATGCAAAGTGCTGGTGAATATGACTTTTGTGGGCCTTACTTAACTCAAAATTTAGCTCATGATATCTCATTGGAAATAAATTTAAGTTTAGTTGTCTTTTGACTCATTATAAAAGTCATTTGGACACTCTAGATGTGAGAAAACCTTATTTTCCCAAGCTCACTCTAGCAATGTAGAAATTCTCCTGGGACACATGTGTTTTTGATATTGTTCCAAAACGATGATACTTGTGTAAAAAATGAAGGAGGATGTTATTCTTGGCATTATTAGGGACAAAAACCTCTCTCAATTTTTCCAAATTTATCTCTGTTTGGTCAGAAACATATTTTTAATCAAAACTGGCCCTAGGTGTGGCAAATGACTAGGCCCTTAGAATGAATTCTTGGAAAATGATGGAGGCATGATTTTTATGATTTGGTATGGCCTCATGATTTCTGATATGACCTACCATATTGATATTCTTCTCTTATGCCTCTTTTCCATAGCAAACCCTAGCTTAGTTGGAAGAGGAATTTGGGGTTTGGGGTAGGGGATTTAGGACTGCCTTGTAGAGGGAGGGGAATGAAGGGGTTAAGGGTTGCATAAATTATTCAGGAAACTTTGGGGGATAGGGATAGATGTTAGGGAGTAGGGGAAAGTGGAATTTCAAGGATTGAGTGAGGGGAAGGGGTCCAAAATGGAAAAACACTGGCCTAGTCTTAAAAAGTGTCAAATTGTGGCAATAGATGAGGTTTCATAGAAAAATGATGAATTTGAGGGATAGGAGTGATGGGAAGTGTTCATGAAGGTATATTAAGGATAGGAGGAGGTGTAATAGCATTAGGATACAAGCCTTGTTGATTTTTAACCATGGAGGTCATGAAACCAAGAAAAATTCCTTTAAAAACCCTAGATGGACAATGGAGGAATTAGGCAAAACAAAATAGAGGAATGAGGCCAAAGGTGACAAAAAAAAGGAAAAATCAGTGACATAAGACCATGATGGGTCTTCTGGGATGGGTGAGAAGAGCTTGACATGATGGAATGATGAAATAGTGAAAAATTATGTCAAGGATAATGAAGGCAGTGAGATTTCTAGAACTCACAATGTTCACGAACTTTGTTTCTAGAAATATAGAAACGATACTTAGTCATCCTCAGATAGTGAAAATTATGGATGACTAACAAGCCATTTGCTGATATTTTCCCCACTAGAAACTCTTGCCACTTACTGTTATGGTGTAGAGCGATGGTTCTACCGCTGAAAATGAGGCAATGAATTTCCTAAAGTATTGTTCTTCCCAAATGAAACTCCTGACCTCATAAACATAAGTAGGAATTGTGCATTTCATCATGGCCTCCATATTTCAAGGATCTATATTTAGTTCGCATCCACCGATCACATACCCTAGATACACCAAAGACTGTTGTGAAAACTCACACTTCTTGAGATTTTCTAGCAGTTGGTGCTTCTTCAATGTTTCTAGAACCTGCATCAAATGTGACATATGCTCCTCCGAGGTAGCACTATATACCAATATATCATCGAAATATAAAATAACAAATGGATCTATAAAAGGGTGTAGTAAATAATTTATTGATTTCATAAATTTAGCTGGTGCATTACATAAACCAAATTTCATGACTAACCACTCATATAAACCTTCCCTAGTTTTGAACATGGTTTTCTAGGTATCCTCTTCTTTGAATCGAACCTAGTGTTGTCCAGACCTCAAATTTATCTTGGGGAAGTATTTCAATTGCTGCAAATGATCTAAAAAATCATCTATCCTTGGAAGGAGGTTTCTATTCATGAGTGTGATTTTGTTAAATGACCTATAATCTATACACATCTGCCAAATCCGATCTTTCTTCGACACAATAATTATGGGTGACCCATATGGTGATGTACTCACTCGAAAGACACTCTCTTCCACAAAATGATGTAACTATTTCTTCACCTCACTTTCTTATATAGCACACTGCATGTACAACCCAATATTTGGAAATGTGGAGTCTGGAAATAACTGGATCTCGTGCTCCACTTCTCTCTTAGGTGGTAACCCTTTAGGATCTTGAAATACATCCTTATATGCATGTAACAACTCATCCAATTGTTGTTTATTTTTTCTAGTACAACCCTACAAACATGCCTTGATTCTTATTGACTCTTATACAGACTCACTCTCTATTAAAAATAATAAAACATACTTCTTGCTGGGACTAATCAATTTCTTAGTTTGGTTAGCACTTAGCAATGAAAATTTTTACTTTCCTTTGTGAGTTTTGATGATGAATTAATTTCCATCCTTGACGATCTAGTAATGGTTAGCTCTCCTCATGAATATTTCATCATGCATCATGTATGTACTCCCAAACACAACTCCACTTACAACAAGGGGAACCACATCTAGATCTACTTCATGAATAAAATTAGCACTATAGAGAATCTAATTTTACCCTATTTTATTACCTTCATCTCTGCATCCTTATTTACCCCTCCCAATGGATATGGGTCTGGATGATCATGAACTTCTAGACAAAAATTGTTGACCAGCTCTTCTGCAATGAGATTCGCCTATGATCTTGAGTCAAACAAACCATCAATATTTGTCTTCTTGACCTATATATTTATAGGAATATTTTATCCATTTATTTCTCTTCCCACTTCTAAAGACTACTCTAATTCACCTCAATTTTCACTAATGTACAAATGATCTTCTCATCCACGTCTGAGCTTCTTTCAACTTGGTTTCTCAAATATGTATCCATGATATTCTTATTATTGTTATCCTTCTTATTGTTCATCTAGTTTAGCTCTAGATTTAACTTGCAATACTTCTCCTCTTTATGGCCATGAATGTTGTAGAAGTGGTTGCTAGGATCTTTAAATTGGTACGTTGTGGTTGTCGCCTTTTATCTTTTCCCCCTTTTTTCTTCTTCTTCCCCTCCATAGAAGCACCATTTTTCTCCTTCTCCTTCAATCCACTTGATTGTGCTCTCTTTAGGCATATTTTTTCCAGGTATTGCACTTGTACACAAGCCTCATCCATTGATTTGAGCTTGAACAACATCGTTTGATCACACAGATGGAGGTGTAGATCACCAAAATACTCGAGGATCACATCTACCGTACTTGGAGAGATAACCAAAATTACAACCATATTTCTCAATTCTGTGGTGTAATCCTACACGCTTTGTCCTAACTTTTTCGTAAAGTAATGCCACCTCATCGACTAGTCCTACACGTACATAATGGGATAAAACTATGACTTAATTAGAGTTTTGGAATACTCTAACTTAGTCACTAGAGGTTCTCGCTCCAACATTATGGTTTTCGTGAAGATTTCCCACCAAGTTCAGGAATGACCCTCTAATTTCAGTCGTGTGAATAAGATATTTTTCCCTTACTTGATATAATCGACACTAAAATAAAATTATAGTTGCTACAACCAGTGGTTCAACTTAATAGCATCAATCTCACCATTGTATAAATTGATATCGAATTTTTCTTCCATTTTAAATAGGGATAATGATTGGTTCATGACAGTTGAATTTGGTTTATCTTTTCTGGGTCCTTTCTTCAAATAGTTCTTTGTTTCTCCATGATCTTCTAATCCTTTTTATTATTCTTCCTCTGCATTAAAAGTCCCATATTCTAAGAATATCTCTAGGAATTTTATTCAAGGCTTCAATGGGGAGGCTTACATTGTGGTTGATATTTGTGACTTGTTGTTCCAACTGCGTAAACCTGACCTTTGCAGGATCACAAGGTTCATTTACATATTTGTTGATAATGATTAGGTTTTTATGATTTTTGGCCCCACCAATATAGATCCCTAAAACCTCCACATACTACCCATAGAAACTTTCTCTTATTCCACATATTTCACTAGAAGGTTTGTCACAACAGATAAAATAAAATTATATTAGAAATATTAAAGCTACACATTATCACTATTATATTAAACATGTAGATATATAAATTTAACTATAATTAGTGCATGTGTGCGAATAAGCTCAGACACACACATAAGACACAAAATATTCTATGGGTAACCCTTTTGGGAGAAAACCTGGCTGGAAGGTGAGGTCGCTTCGCTCTCTTTCTCTATCTAGAAAATATGGCTGTAGGTACAAAGACGTAATGATTTTTTCCCATGGGATGGTATAGTGCACCAATCCTCTTTTTTTTCTCTACTTCCTATCTCTCTTGGTTATATTTTTTCATCTATCGAAGAAAATTCTCTCGAAAGAAATGGATTGTCACTCCCTCCTAGTGGCTCAGTTATAACACAACCTGATAGCCTAATATTGGTTAATTTTGAATACATCAAATCTTAGCTAGAGTTACAATATATACTCTTCTAGAGGATGTTATATTAAAAACACATATCTAGCACCTTTTCCATGAATAATGGGGGCTGACGACACATCCTCCCTGATTATAGGTGTGAAAATATGAAGGTCAACTTCAAAGTGGCATAACTTTTGCATACATACTCCAATTGTTGTGATTCATGAGCTATTAGAAAGATCTGTGTGTTGAACAACATCAAATGGTATTGGGTTAAAGTGGAAAATTTTTACCCCCCCAAAACTTCATTTTATGCCTTATAACACTCTTGGAAGGTTTCAGACCCTGTTTTGCCAAACTAGGCCTTGCTGATAAAAATAGTCTCATGTGCTAATTCCTCCACTTTTTCAACTCTGAATGCATCGAGATGGATGAGAAAATAGATAATTTTCCAATATGGATTACACCCCATTTTTGGAGGCGTTTTGTCCCCAAAAGATTTTTCTAAATGAGATGAGGAAATTTTTACTCCACCTTCTCTTTTGTGTACCATTTAGATTTTCTTAGAAGTTGTCCCTTCAATCCAATTTGTTAGTATGAATCCTTTGTCGAAGTGTACGAAAAAATACCACTTTAGCTACGCATAACTAATAGCCCTAACATCAAAAGTGGCTGCCAATATCTTCAGATCTGCGGTTAGTTGATCAAGAAAAGAGCTGCAAAAAATCAGATCTATGCATAGAAAGACATTAAGCAGTAAAAAGAAGGGTTTGCTCCATATATCCAATAGACAAGACAAGAAAAAATTTTGAAAGAATTTTTGTATTAAGGGCACCTGGGAGGAAAATAAGAAGGCGTATCCAATTCTCCTCAATGGGATGGGTTCTTGGAAGTCCTCAGCACTTCAGATCTAGAATCTCTCTCTCTTGTTGGTGTAGAAAACCCAGACAAAGATAGAACTCAATGGGAGCTCACACAACAAATAATGTATAAAAATGTGACCAAGTGTATAGATCTAGAGTGATCTAATAGGCAACAAAAGGTGAAGAATGGTAGGAAAAACCCTCCTATTTATAACAAAATATTGGGTCATTCTAGATCTTGGTGCATGATTAAAATAATTTTAACCAAATCTAGATCCACCTTTTATGGAATATTTTATTATATTTGTTGGAGGGAAAAAGTATTTGACTTGGGTCAAATCCCTTTATTTGTCAAAAATAAATAAATAGATGATTTATTTATCTTTTTAAGGAAGTGGTTGAAAGATAATCAAATAAATAATGATTTATTTAATTATTTGTGGGTGATTTGGTCATATTTAACAAGGAATATTATCTAAATAAGATTTAAATAATTATTCCTAGAAATAATAAGATAAATAAAGGTTTATCTAATTAATTTCTTTGTTTTGGGTTAAACATGACTAGGAATAATAATTAAATTATGGTTTAATTAATTATTCCATGAGGAAAATTAAACAAAATAGGTTTGCTTAATATTTCCTTTTGGGGTTTCCTGTTTAGACCATAAACAACCTAATAAATGTGGTTTATTAAGTTATTTTACATAGTGAAAGCAATTTTACTTAGGGTAAAATTGGTCTTACATGGTGCACTTGGGTCCATCTAATGATAATAGGTTAGATGACCAAAAAATGGTGTAACAGATTGCCCCCCAGCGTGCGAGTGTTAGGAGAAAATCGTATGACCGAAGTACGTTGTAAGAACTCAATCACCATACATCAAGAGGGAAGTCAGAGAGAGAAATGTGAGGTAGACTAAGGTGCTGAAGAACTAGACCCTGAGGAGACGAGACTTACAGGTGCAACAAGTCTCTTTTTATGAGAGGGTACCTGTGCTAAAGGCGGCGGGGGAGGCATACCTATGCCCGCCGAGACAAAGTACAAAAGAATAGTGTGTCCAGTAAACAAGGGACCGAACCATAAAGTACATCCGGCATAATCATGAGCCAAATAAAAATACAATGACGAATCCCACATACATGCTGTGCCTGGGATAACAGCCAAGACTTATACAATAATATCTGAGTACATGAGATACAAATACAGCCCAAATGCCCCCTGTAAATAGGGAAGCGCTCACAAAATCTGACTGATACATGCAAATCAAAGAGGCACTGCAAGCGGCTAAGGCCGACATCATCAAATATATGGAGCTACATCAAGGGCTGCAATGAAGAGGTCATCCGGGCATGTATGGGGCTACCTGCAGGGCCACCCCCTCATGAGGGCTGAGACATCTCACACATACCTAGGAATCACCAAGAGCTGCTGCTACATCACTGAACCATCAAGCATATGGATCTCGATCATGCTGAAAGGAGCTGGAGTGGAGAAACAATCAAGTCAAAGGGAAATGAGAGATCCCTTTGCCTGATCCGAGGCACCGAACAAGAGTGGACGTTGGAACCAAGGTACACCGCCCTCTAGACCTGTCTTCTGGAATGAAGAAGCTGATGTCGACAGAAGGAGGTCATCCATAGGTGAGGAAATGAGAGATCCTCAACTAAGGCACGAGAGAAAATAGTAGAGCGACGGACAGACTGACACTAATGATGATGATGGAATGGAGAGGACTGAGTAGTGAGTGGACGACTTCCCTTGTTAGAGCATAAAGGGCATGAATGACATGGCAGCGACTGACACAATATCATAAGGGATAGGGGACAGTGGGACTGAAAGCCATAATGTGCGACACAAGGGAGAGACCAAGCAATGAAGGATGGAAGGCTATAGCGAGGTTCAAAGGGACTCGGGATAGGCTTCATGAATGCAATGATGACTCAACTTGGATGCTCTAAACAAGGGCGACTCGATGGTGCTGCCACACAGTAAAGGCCCAATGGGGGACCATGAAAACATGAGTACAAGATGGTAACTCATGACGAAAATCGACACAAACAAAGACAAGTAAGGAGGCAAGATGGTGCCCCAAGTACAAGTGTTGTAAGTGAAGAAATGCGATTTTAAGGAGAGGTGAAATGACCCTTCCTGGACAAAATGTGTCCGGGTGAAGTATCAAATCATAAAAAACTAACATATACCCATTTGAGGGCTCGGTGAGAGCTTTCCAACGGTGCAGACGGTTTGTCAAATGGGGCTATGGTATGGTTGCAACAAGCGAAAGAAGAAACAAGGATTATCTTTTAATAAGGCAGGTTTCCCTCCAAATTCACTCATTTGCTAGTGTTGTTGTGGTGAATGTAGAGAGGAGAGAAGGCCCTAAATCTTACGGTGAGTGTACCGGACAAACCGACCGTTGGAATCGAGATCCGTCAGTTGCAGGTAAGAGGCCTAACCTTACTCTTTCATTTTGATGGATTGAAAGTTAAGTTTAGGGCCCAAATCTCAGTAACAGACCCTCCTTCATCTCTACGGCCAGGTCATGGCCTTTTTGGGCTCAAAAAGTGCGACTCCGGGGAAGCAAGTTTCAGCATAAAATCGGCATCAGCTTCCCCGCAACTGGCGAAAGTGCGACCGGAAGATGAGGGGTTTCGAAAAGGTTTTGCGAACAGAGTTGGGTTTTTGTGTTTGGCCATGATATTCCCGATCTGTATGTCGACAAAGATGATGTTTTTTGTGTAGATATGCGATATACAGGTTAATCGGAGAGAGAGAGACCGGGTACATTGCAGGCAGAAAAGAGGAGATCTAGGTAGACTTGTGACCTGTCCGTTGTGTGTTGGCTGTGTTTGGGTTTCCCAGAGCTTTTGGAGAACCTTTTGCTTAGAGCAAGAGAGCTCGTTAGTTCGCATTATCAGCTGATCGTATCCGCAGCATGAGGTTCAGTGCAAGGCAAGCGTGATCAAACCGACAAATTGTGATGTGTATTTCCTGACGGGTCTCCCGCCACTGGGGATGGTGGGAGACACACAGCCAGTATTACCGTGAGGGCGGCATATCATGGAGTTTGTGGAGCGACATTGTCAACCGGGACTCCAAGTCAAGGGGACTCGGATACCGATCGGGGATCTAGAGAGGTTAGAGACTCGTGCAGTGGCCGCAGTGGTGCTGTGTATCCTGGGCAACTAGGCGCTCCATCACATCACTGGGGGGCAAATGATGATTGTGGAGAGGGTGTTGAGTGGGACCTACTATGGGTGGGCCCAAATGATGTTGGTGTCGCTAAAACGACAGTTGTCGCTCTGCAAGTGGCAAGTGAACCACAATTGCTCGTATGCGACCTTATTGTGTGCCTTCTTCTTTGAAAAGATCCCGACCTTACGACCTTGTATACAGCTCCCAGATGGGGGCCCAAGAGAGCCAGGATGCACCGGTGGGGGTAGCTACTGTGCAGAGGAGGAGGAGGGGTGGTCGGACGAGTGTTTCGACCTGAGTTCTTTACCCATTGGGATCAGATGCCGTTATACATAGACGACTATCCCTATAGTGGGATGAGTTATTGTGGAGATCCAGACTTACCACTTCCGCCTGGTCGAGTATGGGGGCCCGATGGTAAGTGATAAGTAACTATTCTTTTATTTTGGCATGTTAAAGTTAGTGAATCGCAGAAAGGGTACTGATTCATGCACTTTTGGTATGCAAATATAGCTCCGGTCAAACTAGCCAGATATATGGGACGACCAGCGGCATCTGGAGCTGCAGGTCCGAGTGGGTCGAGAGCAGCACATGATGATGCGGCCGCCCTTCTAGAGGACATCCGCCGTAGATGTGAGAGGTTTCTGACCAGAGTTTCAAAGCGCGGGTGGTAGGACTTAGACGACCAGTACGTTGAGCAGTGTATTGGTCTACCCTCGGAATGGCGGGGTGTCGTGCGGCGCATGGCGATGGTCGGTCAAGGCATACGTGATCTACAAGCTGCAAGAGCAGAGCCATTGGCTCAAGATCCGCCAAATAGTGAGTAGGTGGGGGGGCATGTGGTGCCCCCTAGTGTGTATGTAGGGGCAGGTGGTGCCCCCAGTTTTGAGTTTTTGTAACATGCAATGGGCATGTCATATGTATCAAAGTAGATGGACTCGAAACACATGTTTTGCGACACATATTATGGATATGCATCATTTTGAATGATTATGAATGTTATTGTCTTGTATGAAATGCATGTGATAAATTCCAATCTAGAACATGGTTTGCAATACTATCTACATAGTGATTTTGTTCTCGAGGTACATGGTTGAAAGTTATGGTTTCAAATTCATGTATCAAGAGTTTCACTCGTAAATATCGTCTAAACAGCACAGGGTTATGCACACGATAAACACCATTTAGTTGCATGACAAGAAGTAGGGAATCCAAACGAACATGCAGATGGACGATGCGATGAAAGAGGGCATCGGCTAAGAGACCACGCACTGCATCATATTCGGCCTGATTGTTGGTGGCAGTACCAATGCAGACCCCGTTTGAGAGAACAAGGGCATGCAAGGGGGTGAAAATGGCCCAACCTGCCAAGGCTAGATTCCGGGAGTAACGACTTGCACCATAGGCGTAACCGATAAAGGGTGGGGACAGGAGGTCATGCGGAATGGTGTTACAAGACAACAAATGTGGTGAGGAAAGGTAATGAAAACAGCGTGAGGGTACAGAAGACATCGAGCGGCAACTGCGGGAGGGAGTGCAATGAGCAGGATGTCTATGACTCATATATAAACTAGAGGGTGGTATATGAGGGCTATAGGAGGTATGGCGGGGACTCGGGCTGCGGAGGTCAACAGAGATACGGGTGGAGTGATCTCGTGCATGAGTAGAAAAGAGGGGGTCAAGGGTGGTCGCTGAAGAGGGGTCAGGTGAGACAACAGGGGAGGATGCAAGGGGACTGGGCTCCAAAGGTCTCATAGAAGAGGATAGGTAAAGAATGGTCGTAGTAGACTTCGTCATCTGAACATCAGGGGGGGAATGTCGATGGGAGCGGGAGGATCCTCAAGCTGGCCCGAAGCATACTGCGCGAGTATGGGAGAGGCGGATTGATTTTGTTCAACCTCATACTCTCGGACTACTTCTAAAGAGGCACGGTAATGCGTCAGGTGAGGACAATGGTGGGAGTAATGGCCATGGATACCGCACAAAGCACAGGGTTTGCTAGTGTGAATAGTTTTTGGGTTCTTGGTTACGGACGAGGACGGAAGTGGAGGGTCAGAGACCGTAGACTCAGGGAACATGACTTTAACCATGGGTTGAATGCAGGGCAACTCAGGACAAGTATGGGTGGCGTGGCCAACAACATCACACAAGGCACAAGGCTTGGCGGGCGGAGGAGGAGCAGGGTCAGTCGAAGTGGCCTTGTCTTTAGATGCCCCCTTGCGAGCTTTGCCTTTCTTTCCTGAAGCTGTCACCACAGGGGTAGGGTCCTGGGGAGGTGCAGGGGGCACGGTAGCGATGGAGGAAGAGAGGGGGATTGGTTGAACCGGTGTCAAAGCAAGATAGGGTTTGGGGTGACCAGGAGGGGTAGCGGCTGGAGGGTCAAGGTACCAGATGGGTATACCGAGGGTCAGGTTAGGGAGAGAGAGAGTGGCCATGACGGGGACGGAATAGACTCCGGGAGGGGGAGCCAGGAATGGTATCTGACCAGTGGGATAATGACCAGGAGGAACGGCTCCGAGATGGTTAAGGCCTGGGGGAACCGATCCAGGGGGATAAAGGGGTTTAGGGATACCAGTTGTAGGAGAAGGGACAGAAGGAGGAGGTCCAGCTGGTGGAGATGAAGGGCTAGGAACGGGTTGCGGTGGGCAGGGTTGAGTCTGAGGTTGCTGACTAGCCGAAGCGGGTCGCTTAAGGGCAGCCCGAGACGATTGCATCATGCAAACATTCGATAAGCTGGGATCAGAGACGTGAGGAGGGGGAAGACCAGGAAAAGTTCCAAGAAGGGAGGAATATTTGTAGACGCCGGGGGAGACACTGGTCAAGGAATCGATGGTTTTCTTATTAGCTACAGAAGAGATGGTCGTCTGCGGAAAGGTCTGAGATGGTGGCTCATGGTAAGACAGCTGGTCAATGGTGACTATCTTTCCATTGTGAGGGAAAGACATCTTGCGAAAAACTGCGGATGGGACAGCAGACATGGCATAGGCGTAGCTTCGCCCCAATAGAATGTTGTAGTCTATAGGGGCGTCAATGACTTCGACGTCAACGCAAACGGTCTTACCGGCAAGGGTGATAGGAAAATTATGAAAAAGGCCAATGGGCTGGGAGGCGTGGCCGTCCCACACTCGAAGGGTGATCATGGAAGGGGCCAGCTGAGGAGATCCGAGTTGCTTCCAAACCAAAGCTGACATCACACAGGTTGATGCCCCCTCATCAATTATACACCGAGAAATGTTGGCGTTCCAGATTTTGACTGGGATTTGGAAGGCGACGGAAGCAGGAAGAGGAGGATGGTCTGATTGATGGGCGTCGAACACAATCATTTGGTCATCAGCAGGATCTACAGCGCCCATGGCAGATAGTAGAGCCTTCTTTTGGGAAGGGCACAACTGGAGGAGTTCTAGTGTGGAAATGGCAGCAGGAGATTGCGCCAAATCATCTACTAAGCTATACGAATGAGCAGCTCGACCAGAAGCAGAATTTCGACGTAACAGTCCTTTAGGAATCTTGGTATGGACCTCAACTTTGGTTTGAGGGATATGTAAGGGACCATTGGTTGTCGAAAGAGGCTATGTAGAACCGGAAGAAGGGGACTCGGGGGTAGACTGAGCGAGAGGCTTGGGGTACTGGCGAGACCGAGTTTGAAGGTGAAGGTCGACGGTTGGGGAAGGATCAGAGTGCATCCTGAGGATCTGGTAATCGGAGGAACCAGAAATGGAAGGTGGAGTGGCGACCTGTCCGTCAGGTGGTGGGTAGCCACGAATCCTTGCTGAGGGAAAGGATCAGTAAAGACAGTTGGTTGAGTAGTGGCCACATTAGGGGGAGCATGAGGGGAGGCATGTTGTCCTCACAATGTGGCTTGAGACTCCCACATCTGCCACATTTGTGGTAAGAGGGGACAATCATGGGTGTAATGACCATATACACCGCAACACGAACAAGGCTTATTGGTGCGAAGTGGCCTGTCCGGCTTGGGCTGAGTGCCCTGTTGCTGGTTAGCAGTGTTAGGGTCAACACCTTGAGGATTGGGTCCATGAGTACCAGGGGCAGATTGATTTGGATTGCCTCTCCACCTTCTTTGAGAGGAAGGGGGATTAGTCGCGCCCTTCTATGCAAATACTTGCCCTGGAGGGGGCTGTAGGTGCTGTTGCTGGGGTTGAGGAGGCAAGGGAGGTGGAAGCGCATATGCTGGAGGTGATGGCGCACCAGGCTGCGGATAAGGGTAATGGTTAGGTTGGGCAACATTGAGGTAAGAAGGAGGTTGGGAATAAGGATGAGGCATGCCGTATCCTGGATACATGCTACCTGGAGGGGGAAAAGTGCTAGAGGTGCTGGCCCTTCCTTGAGGGAGACCATAGCCCATAGGAGGTTGAGCATATGGATGAGATAAGGTTCCAACGATACCATCGGCGGAATGAGATTCCCCCGGGGCGTTAGCGCCGCCGGGCCTGGGGAGGTCAGGAAGGACGGTATAAACATAACCGGATTGAGCGTAGATCAGGTCATATTTTAAGGCTATTTGGAGGGCGGCTTCTTCATTCTGAGGAAAGTGAGAGGCGACATCTTTGCCGATGGGAGATAGAAGGGTGCGAAGGAACCAGTCCATGTAAACCCGATCTTCAAAGGGGGGGCCCACATGCTTCGTTTCTTCGCTCATTCCCGGACATGGGTGGCAAAGGCGGGTCGAAGAGTGTTACTCGGCGAGTCAAGAGCCCGCACCGCATCGTACCGCAGAGGGAGCCGAAGTAACAGGTGTGTTACCGCACTGATCGTGAAGGTGGTATGGGAAGAGGTGGCCTGGTCAACATGCCATTTAGAAGCTTCACCCATAAGCGTGCATTGGAACAACCGAAGATGGATGGAATCATCGATAATGGAATTGGAGGAACACCACATGTGGAAAGATCGGACATGGTTGGTTGGATCTTCTCCAGCAAGGCATTCGAACTTAGGGATGTCAGAGGGGAGCTTGGTTGGCATAGCAGGCCAACCAACATTGTGGCGGATAGGGTCATTGATCAACTGATTGAAATCGGGGAGGCTGAGGCCTGCGATGTACGGTAGCAAGGGTGCGGCCGAGGTAGTTCCTGTGGCGGTTCCACTAGTAGTAGTTCCGGCATTAGGGCCGGGAGCTCTACTAGCGTTAGGCCCTGGACCAGACACAGTGAAGGTGACAGGGGGAGAACCAAAAATAAAAGGAGAACCTAATGAATCAGAAGAGAGTTGAGTGCGACTCGCAGGAGTGCCGGATCGACGAGCTTGCCATGTGAATTTATATGTGTCGTACTGACCGGAACGAGGGCAAAGGCGAACAAGTCTTAGCGTTATTTTGAAGTAAATGATGACAACACAAACACGGCACAAGGGGAAGAAGAACGACCACAAGGGCAAGGAGGTGCAGAATCAAGTTGAAACAAGGGCAGATAGGTGCAGTGTCAATTGATTTTAAATTCTTTGCCTGGCGGTGTAAACCAGGCTCTTCTTCGCTTAGGGTGAGTGTGTGGCGTGCATTAATTTTAATTTTTAAACCCTTTTCATTTTGAGAGCAAGAGAAAAAGTGTGCTGCGTAACTGAAAATAATGCTGCAAAAACAGTATATAATGCTGAAATAACAGAAAATTAACAGCTACTATTGCATCGATTCAACCCAAAAAGGCGGGTCTCTCAAAACTAATCTAACAGAGGGAAAAAAATCTAGTCAAAACGCATTAAAAAGAGGCCAATAGATCTAGGGTCGAAAGGGACAGGAATCTAAAGGGAAAAGCTGCTAAAAAGAGGTGCAGATCATAGCCAAGAGGTAGAGGCAAGGTGGCTGGAAAAAGGGAGGAAATCAGCAAAAAGCAGAAGGGGCAAGGAGGAGGCCCTAAAAGTAGATCCAAACAACTACAAGGGGGGGGGGGGGGACCAAAGTGAAGAAGAGTGGATTTAAAGGGATCCTAAGGAGAGGCATCGTATCCGAAAAGGAAGGTTGAAACTCGAAATATTGATGAAACAACTAAAAACTTCTTCCACAAAAAGTGGAGGGCATCAAGCCCTAGGGGGCTAGGGTTCCCACTTAAAGAGAAAACAACAGACTTAAATAGGTCTAAATGTGGGTGATAAAAGAGGCCTAGGACCCCGAAGGTAAGCTTCAAAGAAACCTTAAAAATTTAAAATGTTTTAAAAATCAATAAAGTCTTTATGTTCCTAATTAAGCTGCACTGAAACAACTTTAAAATAGGTCGAAAAGTGCTGGCTCGAGGTCCAAAGTCGCAAAGTTATGGGCTTAAAGGTGGACTCAAGCTCATGTCCTCACAGCGTATTTTCAAAAGTTAATGCCTCAAATGCGATTAATGCCTGCTACTCGTTAAATAGCTTAAACACGCGGAAGTTAGAAATTTTAATTTTTTAGGGTTTTATGTGAGAAAAACAACATAAAAATAGGAAAAACAAAAAGCTGAAAAGAAACCCTAGGGTCTGAAGTAGCTGGATATGCAGGAATATGAAAAACGACAGCGGTCGTAATTGAAAACCCGTGTGGAGTCGCCAATTGTTAGTATGAATCCTTTGTCAAAGTGTATGAAAAAAGACCACTTTAGCTACGCATAACTAATAGCCCTAACATCAAATATGGCTGCCAATATCTTCAGATCTGCAGTTAGTTGATCAAGACAAGAGCTGCAAAAAACCAGATCTATGCATAGAAAGACATTAAGCAATAAAAAGAAGGGTTTGCTCCATATATCCAATAGACAAGACAAGAACAATTTTTGAAAGAATTTTTGTATTAAGGGCACCTGGGAGGAAAACAAGAAGGCGTATCCAATTCTCCTCAATGGGATGGGTTCTTGGAAGTCCTCAGCACTTCAGATCTAAAATCTCTCTCTCTTTTTGGTGTAGAAAACCAAGACAAAGATAGAACTCAAAGGGAGCTCACACAGAAAATAATGTAGAAAAAGGTGACCAAGTGTATAGATCCAGAGTGATCTAATAGGCAACAAAAGGTGAAGAATGGTAGGAAAAACCCTCCTATTTATAACAAAATATTGGGTCATTCTAGATCTTGGTGCATTATTAAAATAATGTTAACCAAATCTAGATCCACCTTTTATGGAATATTTTATTATATTTGTTGGAGGGAAAAAGTATTTGACTTGGGTCAAATCCCTTTATTTGTTAATAATAAATAAACAAATGATTTATTTATCTTTTTAAGGAAGCGGTTGAAGGATAATTAAATAAATAATGATTTATTTAATTATTTGTGGGTGATTTGGTCATATTTAACAAGGAATATTATCTAAATAAGATTTAAATAATTATTCCTAGAAAATAATAAGATAAATGAAGGTTTATCTAATTAATTTATTTGTTTTTGGGTTAAACATGACTGGGAATAATAATTAAATTATGGTTTAATTAATTATTCCATGAGGAAAATTAAACAAAATAGGTTTGTTTAATATTTCCTTTTGGGGTTTCCTGTTTAGACCATAAACAACCTAACAAATGTGGTTTATTAAGTTATTTTACATAGTGAAAGCAATTTTACTTAGGGTAAAATTGGTCTTACATGGTGTACTTGGGTCCATCTAATGATAATAGGTTAGATGACCAAAAAATGGTGTAACACAATTTTCCAAGTAATGTTACCCATGTCTTGTAGTTTTGTACCTCTTTTGTAAAATTGCATCTTCTGTCAACTCTAGTTGAGCATTTGGTGCCAAATCCTTCATATAAAGTAGGACCTTTTCCTATTCTCGAGGTAGCATTAAAGGCTCATAGAGTTTAAAATTATCTATATTCACAATTGAGTAAATGTGCATATATGGTTGTAAACTGATTCGATAGGAATTATCACCCAAATTTTATAGTATCTCAAAGGGATCGTACCTCAGAGGCTTGGTTTTCTTACCAGACACCTTCAAGCTCTCCTTCTCCAATTGTAACCTTACTGTGTTGCCCACCATGAATTATTTCTCTATTCTTTGTTGATCATGCCTAGCCTTATACCTCTCCTGTGAATTTTGTAGTGTTTATTTTACCTATATATGTTTCTTCCTGATCTTCTCTATAATTTTTTCATCCCTAATAGCATCTCTTGTAAGATCTTCCCTCACTCCTCCTTGCTAATCATGTGCAATATCTAAAGATCAAGGCAGAAAACATCCAAAACAAGTTTCATATGGGGAATTACATATAGAAGTGTGGACTACTATGTTGTAAGAGTGTTGTATATATACTATATTTTCATCCTAGGTCTTCAGATGCTTTTGGTTGTATCCCCTTAGAAGATGCAACAAAATTCTATTAACTACTTATGTCTCCCCATCTGTCTATGGATGGAATTCTATATATATATTCAACTTCATATCCATATTATCCCACAATTTAGTCAAGAATGCACTGATAAATCTTGTATCCCTCTCTTAAACGATGCTCCTTGGTATCCCAAAGTACACCCAGACTTGTATAAAGAACAATTTTATTGCTTCTTTCCTGATGATGGTATTTTCACAGGCCATCTAAGCACAAATATCATTTAATATTTTAAGTTCCACAAACAAGTAGTCATGTCCCTTCTTCGTTATCCATAAACCTCCCACAAAATCCATGGAAATTATTTCCCAAGGAGGCATGAGTACAGATAAGTGATGATATATACCACGTTTTCAGTTGTGTAACAACCCTTGTGAAAATTCCATGTAATAAAGTTAAAATAATAACCACAGTTGATGGGACACGTATTCGAAGCTGAATGTTGGGAAAAACATCCTAGTGCGGGTTTTTTCATGGTTAATTATGGCTAAGGAAATTGGAAAAGGCTATGGCTAAGGCATTAAAGAGGAAACAAGTATTTTTTTCATATTTATTTATAAAACTAATGGAAATTAGGAGAAAAAGGAGATAAAAGGTCACATGTTTCATGTGAGGAGGAAAATGAAGGAAAATAATGGAAAATGAAATAGAGGTATCTTCTATAAAAATACTTCTGAGGATCATATGGTACCTTTTATTGGTGCATTTTTGGAGCTATCTCATGATTAAGTCTCTCTCTCTCTCTCTCTCTCATACTCTTGGATACTTCTATTTTTCATGGAGCACTCTTAAGAGTGTGGAAACTTGGTGATTTGGAGAAAGAAGGAAAAGGAAGAGAAGGAAAGCACAAGAGGACACAAGGATCAACAACTACAATAGGATTTTATTGCAGGTATCAAGTTGCATGTATGTTTTTCTCACTAGTTTTTCCATGCATGGTGTATGCATGTGGATTTTTCTATCCTTTCTATTTTTGGGATATCCATGGTGTTGTGGGTTTATCCCATTGATTTTTCATGGCTAGTTCTTATGATTCCTTTAGCTGTTGGGTTGAGTTATTAGTTCCTGGAGCCTAGGTTGGAAAAACTATATGGACCTCGATGGACAATTGTTGGGCTGAGTTATTAGTCCTGGAGCCTTGTTTGGACAAATGTTCTAGAGTCCTAGGTGGGTTGAGATATTAATCCTGGAGCTTTGGTTGCAACAAACACTTTGGAGCCCTAGAGTAGCTTGGATAGAGACCAATTTGTGATGGTTTTGATGTCCGGCCATGAGGTGGAATCAGTAGTTAATCATTGAGGTGATTTGGCCTCTGGATGTAATGGATTGATTGAGATTGATGTGTTTGATGAGATCCCACATTCATGATTGGAATATGGCATGAGGGTGATTGGCTAAAGTGAGACTTGGCTCAGCCAATCTATGGTCAGGTGGAATGTGGAAGTCCCATCCTCAGTTGGTTTTTACATTGATTAATGAATAAGTCATTCCTATGGTATTCGGTATGCAAATGTACTAGTTTATATATGGATTTTATTGTTGTTATATCCATTATATTTCTGTTGTTGTTGTGTTGGTTATAAGCATGTATTCAGTCAGTGATGATGTAAGGCTCTATCAATGTTTTTACCTGTAAATGAATAGACAATGTATCTATGGTAAAATAGAAATTATTGTAGCTTACTAGGTAGGGGAGAAATATTTCTGAGAGATTCTCAGATAAGTAATAGTCCCCCATGTTTAAATCTGTTGTTTAAAATTGTACATGAAATGTTTGTGATATTTTTAACGAAATTCATGTCATGGATAGGAGGAGTTTGGATGATTTCTTGATGATTTGATTTCTTCCATATATATATTTTTAATGTTATTTATAATCTCCTACAGTTTCATGAAGTTCTTAGTAGTGACCTAGGCTTTGAGGCTAAAAATGTGGTACAAATCTCATAGTTTTAGGCACATAAATCATCAAATTGGGCCCTGGCCGCTACCTTTCCTTGGCATGCCAGCGGATATAGGCTTTTAGCCACTACCTTTCCTTGGCATGCCAACAGATATAGGATTTTAGCCACTACCTCTCCTTGGCATGCCCGGGACTAAGACTCAAATTGGTTAAAATATTCAGTCTCCCTCAACTTTCAGGGTCCTATATCGTTGGGTTACCTACTGAGGATGTTTTTTATGTTGTGTAAGGTTTGTTTGTCTTGTTTCCATGAGTTCCAATTCCTTAAGGTCATCGAGAAGGTTTTATCTCATATTAGTAGCATCTCATCGCATGTGTACCCAATTTGGTTGGTTACTTGGGTAGATGTGGGAAGAGAGTGTTATAGAATGGTATCAAAGCATGGTTAAACCCTTGGACTAGATGAGCGATGTGTGGGTCATTATTTTATTGATTACTTATGTATTTCCCATACTTACGGTGTATGTGTTTGTGCATTTGTGTTGTGTTGGCCATGGTGGTGGTGGTGTCACCATGGGAGGGCTGATGGTTTTGTTGTCAACATGTGATCATGTTTGTATGGCTAATTATGTGTTCTTCATGTTTGTGTATTGTACTTGCACATTAGCTTACATATTTTCACATGTTGTATATGCATTTATTGTGTATGCTAGGTCAAATATTGGTCATGCTTGTGTAGTGTCCATGTATGCGTGTTTGTGTGATGTTATATGTTGAACATGCATTGGTAATTCACACTTGATTAAATGCCACATATTCTTGTATATGGTTCCTACTTGTGATGGTTATTCCGTAGGTCATGTTGTGTATTTTTTATGGTTATGCATCTATGACTCGACTCCAACTAGATTGATGTTTAGGTGCTAGTATACCATGTGTTATAAGTTTATATCATGTTATGATTATTTATAAACAAGTATTTCATTGTTTGGTTGATCCTGGAGGATGTATCCTCCAAAAATTACACTAAGGTATGTTGGTTTATTTATGAATTGGTTTAGCTAACATATTGTACATTGCAGGAAGAAATCAAAGATGAATAACATAATGGTAGACTACAAATATTCTCTCTATGAGTCATATGAGCAACATGGTGTTGGACATTCATATGATTTGGAAGATACACTGAGAAGTTTAAAGGAAGAAATAAGGAGCTTTTTAGGTCCCTATATTACTATTATAGTCCCTTATTGTTGTTAGTGTAACCCCCTTATTGTTATTTTTGTACCCCTGTAACCGCACTATTGTTATTATTGTGCCCTTACATTATTATTGTTATTTCGGCTAGGATTATATTGTGATCCAATGGACTCTTATATATAGAAGGAAGTTTTTTCATTTGTATCATCCAAGAATTTTTCATTTATGTAATGTATTAGAGGTTTCCCCCTCAAAGTGGCTAATTTCTAAGGCATTGATATCTCTTTTCTTCTATTTTTGGAGCTGGTTTCATAACGTTTGGTATCATAGCTTTGGATTCTAGGTTTTCGCTGCTCCAAACAGGCCATCGTGGAATTTTCGCTATAAATTTTCTTCTACGAAGATTCAGAAACTAAAATAATTATAGATCGAAGCATAAATCCTGAGGAACATTGTGTACCAATTTCAGATCTTGGTTCACAATATTTTCAGAGATATGATCTATGGAGGCTAGGATTTTTTTAGGCTCCCAAATTTCACCTAAAACGGTCATCGTGGCATTTTAGCTATAACTATTTTTCTATGAAGTTTCCAGAGATGAATTTTTATAGAGAGAAGTCGAAATATTGAGGAAATTCCTGTAAACATTTCAGATCTTGGTTCACAATATTTTCGAAGATATGATCTTTGGAAGTTAGGGTTTTTTCAGGCTCCCAAATTTCATCTCAAAGAGGTGACCTTGGGAAAATCGTCATAACTCTCTCTCTGAGCATCAGATTGGAATTTTGTAAAACATTTTTGCAAGTACGCAGACTGTCGCTTCCGGTTTATCAATTTCAGAGCTAAAGGAGAAAATAGTGAGACATGTCACGTTGTGCAATTGCACTCTACTGAACGAGTCCATAATTAGGTCATTGTGGGAGATTAGGCATAAGTTTGTCTTGAAGAATCCAAATCAGGTCAGATCTATGGCATTTGAAAGAAGCTTCAGAGGGCCAATACAAGGCCAAATTTCAAATATTGAGGATCTGCAATTATAGAGATATTTTAGTTTCATTATCGCGTTCCTTAAAAGAAAGAAAAATGTGTGTATATTTTTCAAATTGCATAAGTGTTGTGTGAAAAATTAGTTTCAATTGATTCCAAGGGAATATTGTAGAATGGATATCAGTATTTGGTTCTAAAATCCCCCCCAAAAATAATTCAACACCCATTAATCCTTTATAAGCCTCTACTATGACTCATGAAGATGAAGAACTCCAACGTGACGTGTCAAAATTACAAGAGCAAGTGCACCAAATTTCGCTCTCACAAAGAGAAACAAAAAATAAAATGGATGTTTTGAAGAAAGGCATGAAATATAATATGGATGGAATGGAAACTAATATGGATGACATGGAAGAAAAAAATTAAAAACAACATAGAAAACATGAATAATGATCTAAAATTAGACATGGAAGGTTTGACAAGGTTGATGCAAGAAAGGTTTCCTAATGGCGAAAACATAGTAGAGGAAACGCATGATGAGAAAAAAATAAATGTTAATAGTGATTTTATAAACTCTAATTTTGGATGGAAGAACCACCATATTCCAGATATTTATATGAGGAAGTTTTATGGCAAGGATCCTATAACATGGATACTACAAATGCAGCAATATTTTGATCTCAATAATGTGCAAAACACACAAAAGGTATGCATTGCAACTTTACATTTAGAAAAAAAATACATTTGGATGGTATCGATGGCTTTGCTCCCATAAAAAAATTGTCACTTGGTCGACTTTTACGGAGGAAATGATAGCACATTATGAGGATACAAAGAGCAACACCTTCTTTAGCCAATTGATAAATATCAAACAAAAGGGTTCAGTGGTGGAGCACATTGAGGACTTCAAAAAATTGTATATAAGGGTAACTGATATTCAAAAGGAACACATGATTGATGTCTTCATAGGGACTTTAAATGATAAAATACAACATGAAGTTCGTGCTTGTGAACCTGATTCATTGGAGAAGGTACTCAGATTGGCAAGAAAAATTTAATGTAAAATTATGGTGACAAGGAAGCCTACCACTCACATCTATAAATAAGGAAGTGTTACTACTCCTATACTTCCACAACCTATAAGGTTGATGCCAAACAATTGGAAGAAAGTAGAGAAAAAGGTATTTTCTAAAGTTGTGATAGAAAATACACTAAAGGTCATAAGTATGCAGAGAAGAAATTATTTTACATAGATTGTGAAGAGGATGAAGAAAATGAACAAGACACTTCAAAAGAAGAGGATATACACCAGTAACCAACACTATAAGAAGAATAAATGAGTTTGACCATATCATGTAATGCATTGGTAGGTATTACCACTCCTCAAACTCTCAAGATAGAAGGACATATCAACAAGAAAAATTTAATAGTGTTGATTGATTCGGGTAGTAACCATAATTTTATTCATTGTAAGGTATCCAAGGAATTTAATTTTTTCCTATACTCGGCACCAGAATGTCAAGTGATGGTTGCAAATGGAGGAACTATAAAAATCTCTAGAAAATGTCATAATATCAAGCTAACCATGGGGTAGTATGTATTGAATAGTCCAGTGCTTTCCATTCCAATGGGAGGTGTTGATGTTGTACTAGGAGTACAATGGTTACAATATTTGGGGACGGTATCTTTTAATTTTCAAGAACTTTTCTTGAAAAAAATTTTGGAAGGAAAGGAAGTCGAATTACGAGGTATCCCAGGGAAGTCAGGAAAGATAATAAGCTATAATTTCATGACAAAGCTTCTGAAGAAATAAAAATGAGGCGTAATTGCACAATTATGCTCACTAGAAGTTCGAACATCAAAATCATCTATTTCTCTAGATATCAAAAAAGTATTGGACAATCATTCCAAGGTGTTTGTAACTCCCAAAGGACTCCCACCTATTCATGAGTGTGATCATGCTATTCATTTTATTCCAGGAAGTGTTCCTCGAAACATCTGGCCTTATAGATATCCTTATGTCCAAAAGAGCGAAATTGAACGTATGATTGCATAAATGTTAGAGGCTGGTATAATTCAACCTAGTCAAAGTTCTTTCTCTGCTCCAGTAGTATGGTGCACAAGAAGGATGGATCATGGTGCATGTTTCCTGATTATAGGGTGCTCAATAAGCTCACTATTAAATATAAGTTTCCCATTCCTGTGATTGATGAATTATTGGATGAATTACATAGAGCAATTTATTTTACCAAGTTGGATCTTCATTCAGGATATCATCAAATTAGAATAAATACGAAATATATTCCAAAAATAGTATTTTGAACTCATGAGGGTCATTATGAATTTTTGGTCATGCCTTTTTGCCTTACCAATGCACCTTCTACATTTCAAGGGTTGATGAATTCCATTTTCAAACCCTTCCTTAGAAAATTTGTGCTAGTATTTTTTGATGATATACTAATCTACAACAGGTCCTGGAAGGAGCATGTTTAACATGTTGATAGGGTGCTCAAACTATTGGAGGAGAAACAATTATATGTAAAAACATCCAAATGTTTCTTTGGAGTGCACGAGGTGTAATATATGGGTCATATTGTATCTCGTGATGGTGTTAAGGTAGACACTAACAAAATTAAATCCATTAAGGAATGGAAAGTCCCCACAACCATAAAGAATTTGCGAGGATTTCTTAGGTTAATAGGGTATTATCACAAGTTTGTTAAGAATTATGGGAGAATAATAGCACCTCTAACAACATTATTGAAGAAATATGCATTTTCATGGACTCCTGAAGCAACTAAGGCCTTTGAACATCTTAAAGAGGCAATGTGCCTAACACCAGTCTTAGCTATGTCATTCTTCACAAAAACATTTATTGTGGAATTTGATGCATTAGGAAATGGAATTGGTGCTATTTTAATGCAAGAAGGAAGACCCATTTATTTTTAAAGTCATCCAATAAAAGGAAAGTATTTACAGAAAGCTATTTATGAGAAGGAAATGTTGGCAATACTATATGCACTAAAGAAATGGTGAAGTTACCTAATGGGAAGATACTTCAAGGTAAAAACTAATCATGATAGTCTTAAGCACTTTTTGGAACAAAGACTATCTTCAAAAGAGCAGAAAAAATGGGTCACAAATATGTTGGGTTATGACTTTGAAATCATCTAAAAAAAAGGGAAGCTAAATGTTGTCGTAGATTCACTCTCAAGAAAGGATGAAGAGGTGGAAGCATTTCTTTGTGCCATTTCTATTATCCAACCAGATTGGATAACTGAAGCAAGTTGATACAATTAAGACCTCGGGTCTTCTACAATATTTACCCATTTAAAGTCAACATTGGGAGGAGATTTCAATGGATTTTATCACAGGTTTACCTAAGTCCAAAGGAAAGAGTGTCATCATGGTGGTAGTTGATAGAATTACCAAGTATGCGCACTTTTGTGCATTATATCATCCATTTAAAGAAAGTACAATTGCTACTACATTTATGAAAACAATTCAAAAGCTACATGGAAGCCCAAATATTATTGTAAGTGACAGAGATCCCATTTTTACTGGAAACTTTTGGACAAAATTATTTTCTTGTTTGGGTACTCAAGTAGCTCATAGCTCATCTTATCATCCTCAATCCAATGGTCAAACTGAGATAGTGAATAAATTTTTGGAAGGATATATTCGTTGTTTTGTATCTGATAAGAAAACAAAATGGGTCAAGTGGTTACCTCTCGCTGAATGGTGGTATAACACTTCCTTCCATACCGTAGAAAAAATGACCCCATTTATGACACTTTATGGATATCATCCACCGTCCATCACATCATCTTTAAGAGAAAATTCTAAGTTTCAATAAGTGGAATATCACATCGAGCATCAACAAGAAGTTTTCCAACTCTTAAAGGATAACCTAAATTTGGCACAAAATCGAATGAAAAAACAGGGAGATCAACATCGTAGCGAGAGAAGCTTTGATGTAGGAGACTGGGTATTTTTATGGCTACAACCATACAAACAAATGTCCCTCAAGCAAGCTAAGAAGGATAGTAAATTATTTCCAAAGTACTATGGTCCTTACAAGGTGTTGCTAAAGATTGGTACTATGGCATCAAAATTGGAGCTTCTTACATCTTCTCAAGTGCATCCAGTTTTCCATGTTTCATGCTTAAAGAAGGTTATAGGTGACAAAATTACAATTCAAACTATATTTCCAGAACTTGATGAGGAAGGAAAAATCATATTGGAACCTGAAGCAGTCATTGAAACAAGAACTCGATAGCTATGAAATCGATCAATTTCAGAGTATCTCATCAAATGGAAGAACTTACCCACTGAATATTCTACATGGGAGGATGAGAATTTTACACCAAATCATCCAAAGAAACTCAAGCATTTAGGATAAAACTTTTTTGAAGGAGAGGGGCATGTTAGGTCCCTATATTAAAAGTATAGTCCCTTATTGTTGTTAGTGTAACCCCCTTATTGTTATTATTGTACCCCTGTAACCCCAATATTGTTATTATTGTGCCCTTACATTATTATTGTTAGTTTGGCTAGGATTATATTGTGATCCCATGGACTCCTATATATAGAAGGACGTTTTTCCATTTGTATCATCCAAGAATTGTTCATTTATTTAATGTATTTGAGGTTGCCCCCCCCCCCGAAGTGGTTGATTTGTAAGGCATTGATATTTATTTTCTTCTATTTTTGGATCTGGTTTCATAATATAGTTGTAAGGAAGATAATCACATACAGGAACAAGAGAAGAAAGAAGATGTTAATGCATTCATCCTTCAAATTTTTTCAGAGTTCCAAAAACATTGGCCTCTTAAGATCAACTGTGGGAAGGAGGATGGGACCCATGGAGCATATGGTAGTAGGTATCCTATTGATTACAGGTAAAATAGGGATGACACGGTTAATGATACAATGATGACAGGGAAAAGGAGATTTATGAGTTGAAGATAGGTTCCATGACAGGTGAGGAGTATACGAGCAGGTTCTTGGAGTTACTAAGACATGTGCCTTATCTGAAGGAGGAGAAGGCCAAGCTTCAGAGATTTATTAGTGGGATGCTGATTGAATTGAGGGATAGGATTTAGTTGTATGTGCCTAGATCATTCGAGGAGGTTATCTGGAAAATCAAGCATTGCTATGAAAAATCGAAACAAAAATCGAAGGCTAAGCTAGATACAGGTAACAAGGAGAATGTTGCCCCACCTAAGAATTTCAATACATTTGGTAGAGGAAAAGGATTTCGGTTGAAGGAACAAAATAAGGATGAGAATAGGGATCCAATGAGGTGTTGGAATTGTGGAGGATATCATTATAGGAGGGATTTTCCACAACATCAAGGTGGTAGGAGACATATCTATAGTTCACATGAGGCATAGATAGTGGGAGATGTTGGGAATAAGAGTCCTTAGATTTATGCAATTGTGGAAAACATGCAAAAATATAATCAAGCTTCTATCATTCAGATGGACAGTAAGATTTATGATCATGTTGTTTCTATTTTTATTGAACCAACATCTAAATATATTAGCTATATTAATCCTGCCCTGGTGGATAAGTGTGGTTTCAGTAAGGAAATACATGCAAAATATTGGTTGGTTCAGTTTTCCATAGGTACGAAGAAGAACGTTCACCATTAGGTAAGATATTGTGCATTTTAGTTAAATGGTATTCCTACAACAACACACTTGAACATATTTTCGTTGGGTTCCTACAATATGCTATTGTGTATGTATTGGTTATATCTTCACAATACCAAGGTAGATTGCTATGAGAAAGCTATTGAGTGCTTCGATGAAAATGGAGAACCAATAGTCTTACAAGGAAAGAAGAAAGCCATGTTAGTTAGGATGGTGATAGCTATGTAGGCCAAGTTTAGTCATAGGAAAGGGTTTCTACTATTTTTAGTTCAGATCTCTAGTGGAAAAGGTAAGGAAACTAAGGATAGAGATGTGTTGAATAGATATCTAGTTTTACAGCAGTTTCAAGATTTGTTTCTCGCAGATATTTTAGAGTTTCCACCACACACAGAATTGAAATTTTCTATTGAGTTGATGCCAGGTGAAACTCCAGCATGAAAGGCACCTTACAGGATGAGCACACCTGAGTTGGTAGAATTCAGGTTGCAGTTGAAAGAGATTCTTGAAAAAGGGTACAATAGCCAAGTGTATCTCCATGGGGCGCACTCGTGTTTCTTTTCAAGAATAATGATAACACCCTTGGACTCTCCATTGACTACATGCAATTCAACGAAGTGACCATCAAGAAAAGGTACCCACTACCAAGCATTGATGATTTGTTCGATTATTTGAAGGGAGCAGAGGTGTTCTCTAAGATCAACTTGAGATTAGACTCCCATTAGGTATGCATCAAAGAGAAAGACATCTAAAAGACACCATTTAGAACCATGTACGTGCATTATGAGTTTTTTGTAGTTCCATTTAGTTTGAATAATGCCTCAACTACATTTATGTGTTTGATGAACAATATGTTTCATCCTTATTTGGAAAAAATATTTATTGTGTTTATTGATGACATATAGGTGTATAAATGAGGAAGAGCATGCCAAGAATTTGGCATCAGTGTTGAGGTTGTTGAGGGAACATGAGCTGTATGCTAATCCAAGAAAATGCAGCTTCTTCTAGACTGAGGTACACTACTTGGGACATGTTTTCTCGAAGAAGGGAATTGCAGTAGATCCAGGGAATATAAGGGAAATCATGGAGTGGGTAGCTCTTAAGAGTGTAGGTGAGGTGAGATCGTTCATGGGATTGGTAGGTTATTACAGGAGCTTCATCATGAAATTCTCACATATTTCTTATCTAATTACATCATTGCAGAGTAAGGGTAAAAATTTTGATTGGACATAGGAGTGTGAGGCTAGTTTGGAGTAGCTTCAGCAATTGTTGAGATATGCTATAGTGTTAAATATTGCAGATCCAGAAAATGAGCTTTTAGTGTGTAAAAATTCTTGCAAGAGAGGAATTGGTGGATTCCTTATGCAAGATGGACAAGTGATATGTTATGAGTCACGAAGTCTAAATAAGCACGAGCAGAACTACCAGACACGTGACTTTGAGCTAACGATGATCATTCACGCACTGAGGAGGTGGAGGAACTATCTTATTGGTACACATTTTTTATTGATGAGTGATCACATTTAGTTGAGGTACTTGTTTGACCACGGAAATCTAAATGCTGGTAGGATGGATGGTCAAAAATGATCAGTGAGTTTGACTTTGAGATCAGATACATCAAGGGAATGGAAAAGAAGGTCACAAATGCTCTTATCATGAAGGTATAGGTAAATCACATAGCAGCTATGAGCTCCTATGGAACATACTATAGGATAAGATTTTTTAGGCAGGCTAACAAGATCACATGTACATGGGGATTGTGCACATGTTATGGTAGAGTACATGTATAGGTACATGTAAAGGTGTTGGTATAGGTACAGGTACAGTTATTGGTACATGTACATGTATATGTGGTATAGGTATAGGTATAGGTACGGGTACACATGTACAAGATTTAGACTATCGTCTCACAACAGATGGATTGGTTAGATTTAGAGACACAATCTATGTATCAAAAAACAATGAGATTAGGAAGGTAATATTGAGGGAGCTTCATGTGAAACCATATTCAGGTCACACAGCCTACTAGAAGACTTTGACTACAGTGAAGAGATTCTATTATTGGCTTAATCTAAATAGGGAGGTGGAAGAGTTTGTAGCTAGATGTTTGGATTGTTAGATGGTTAAGGTAGAGTGTAAACATCCAAGTGGACTGCTACAACCGATTGTGATTCTAGATTGGAAATGGGAATTCATTTCCATGGAATTCATCCTAAGTTTTCCAAGGAAAATTACGAAACATGATTACATCATTTTTATCGTGGATAGGCTAACAAAGGTTTCAAATTTCATACAGGTAATAAATAAATACTCATCTAGGGATGCAACACAAGTGTTTATGAGAGGCATAGTCAGATTTCATTGTGTTTCAAAGAATATTGTGTCCAACAGGGATGCAAATTTCACTTCCAAGTTTTGGAAGGAGTTTTTTGCAAGTCTGGGCACCGATTTTTCCTTCAACAAATATTATCATCCGCAAATATATGGATAGACTGAGAGGGTCAATGGGATATTGTAGGAAATTTTGAGGGTAAATGTGATGCATTAGTAGTGCAAGTGGGTAGATTATTTTCAAATGGTAGAGTTTCCTTACAAAAACGGGTATCAGGATTCATCGAAGATGAGTCAATTTGAGGCATTATATGGGAAGAGTTGCAACACTCCTATCAATTGGAGTGATCCAGTGAACATGGTACTGATTGGACCAAACATTCTGGAAGAAATGGAATAGGAAATGCATGTGATCAAGAAGAAATTGAAAGTAGGGTAGGATAATCATAAGATTTATGAAGATAGGAATATATTTTTCAAGTATTTTCAGGTTTGGGATCAGGTGTACTTGCATATTAAGCGAAGGAAGAGATCCTTGTGGATTATATCATGTGCCAAGATGCCACCAAGGTTTTATGGACCCTTCAAGGTCATTGAAAGGATCAGGCTAGTGGCCTATCGACTTGCAATGCCTTCCATAGTGAAATTACATGATGCTTTTCATATATCATTTCTTGAGAAATATTTTAAATATGTTGATCATGCTATTGACTGTTCTGTATTGCAGGTGGAGCCAGAGGGAGAGTTCCAGCAGGAATCACAGTGCATTTTGCAAAAAAATATGCTCATGCTTGGAAATCAAGAAATCGAGCAAGTTAATCTGCAATGAAAGAACTTTGGTCATGATGAATCTACATGGGATATGGCGGATCAAATGTGGGCCATGTATCCTTCCTTTTTTTCTAGCTAAGTCAAAGTAATTTTGGTGTGATGTTGGTTTTTGTTTATCATATGTTTTCGCGATGTTTTGGTATATGTTTTGATGTGACGGTTGGATGTATGTACATATGTATATGGATGTAAGTACCACCATGAGCTATGTTCTAAATTTCCAATAAGAGGTATCGTTTCATGTCATTATCGTTTCCATGTTCTGTTGATGTCATGTTGTTTTTATTTTAGCGGGGTGATCATTGTAAATATTTCATCGAGCTATGTTATAAAGCTCCATGGACAATATGTTTTAGTTTTAGCGGTGTAACTGAGGTATATGTGTGATTGAACAGCGAGGATGGTGTCCCCCAAGGGGGGGGGGGGGTCCTGTAACATCCCTAGTGAAAATTCCATGTAATAAAGTTAAAATAATAACCATTGTTAATGGGACACATATTCCAAGCTGAATTTTGGTAAAAAAATCCTAGTGTGGGTGTTCACTTGCTTAATCATGGCAAAGTTAATTGGAAAAAGCTATGGTTAAGGAATTAAATAGTATAAAAGTATTTTTAGCTCATTTATTTACGAAAATAATGGATATTAGGAGAAAATGGAGGTAAAAATTTACAGGTTGCATGTGAGGAGGAAAATGAAGGAAAATAATCGAAAATGAAGAAAATAAAGGAATATTATATAAAAAGGCTTCTGAGGAATAGATGGTACCTTTTATAAGTGAATTTTTGGAGCTGTCTCATTATTCTCTCTCTCTCTCTCTCATACTATTGGATACCTAGAGTTTTCTTGGAGCACTCTTAGTAGTGTGGATACTTGCTGATTTGGAGAAAAAAGGAAAAAGAAGAGAAGGAAAGTGCAAGTGGACATCAAGATCAATAGCTACAATGAGATTTGATTGCAGGTATCAAGTTTCATGTCCGAGTTGCATGTATGTTCCCCTCACTAGTTTTGGCATGCATGGTGTATGCATGTGGATTTTACTAGCCTTTCCATTTCCTTGATATCCACGGCATTGTGGGATTACTCCATTGATTTTTTTTGGTTGGTTCTCATGATTCCTTTAGTTTTTGGGTTCAGTTATTAGTTCATGGAGCCTTGGATAGAAAAACGCTTTGGATCCTGATGGAAAATTATTCCATTGAGTTACTATTCCTTGAGACTTGGTTGGGAAAATTCTCTAGAGCCCTAGGTGCATTGAGTTACTAGTCTTGGAACCTTGATTGGAAAAATGATCTAGAGCCCAGAAACAATTGTGGTTGAGTTACTAGTCCTAGAGCCTTCGTTGGACCAAACACTTTGGATCCCTGGAGCAGCGAGGATAGAGACCAATATGTGATGGTTGTGGTGTCTGACCATGAGATGGAATCAATGGTTAAGTTTCGAGGTGGTTTAGCCTCTGGAAGTCCTATATTGTCTATGATTGATGTGTTTGATGAGATCCCACATTAATTCTTTGAATATGTCACGGGGGTGATTGGCTGAACCAATATATGGTCGGGTGGAATGTAGAAGTCCCATCTCCATTTAGTTTTTACATTCAGTAAAGAAGAGATCAATCCTCTAGTATTCAATATGAAAATGTACTAGTTTATGTATGGATTTTATTCTTGTTATATCCACTGTATTTATGTTGTTTTTGTGATGGTTATAAGCATGCATTCGATCAATGATGATGTAAGGCTCTATCCATGTTTGTACCTGTAAATGAATACATAATTTATCTGTAGTCAAACAAAATGTATTGTAGCTTATGAGGTAAGGGAGAAATTATTTTTAGCAATTATCAAATAAGTAAGAGGCCCCCATGTCTAAATATGTTTTTTAAACGTGTATTTCCAATTTTTGTGACATGTTTGACGAAATTCCTATCATGTCAAGGAGGGGTATGGATGAGTTCCTGATGATTTGATTTCTTCCATACCTTTGTTTTAATGTTATTTATCAACTCCTACATTTTCATGAAGTTCTCGACAGTGACATGGGCTCTAGGGCTAAAAAGGTGGCACAAATCATGGAGTTTAAGGCACAAAAATCACCAAATAGTTCCTTGGCATGCCTGCAAATATAGTATTTTAGTCACTACCTTGCCTTTGCATGACCGTGGATAAGGCTCAAATTGGTCAAAAAGGTCAATCTCCCTCAAGGTTCAAGGGCATGGAAATTTGGGTTACCTCTAGAGGATGTTTTTGATGTTGTGTGAGGTGTTTTTGCCTTGTTTTCCTTGGTTCCACTTCCTTAAGGTCATCTAGGAGTTTAAATCTCATATTAGTAGCCTTACGTCGCATTTTTACCCTGATTGACTGGTTACTTGGGTAGATGTGGGAAGAGGGTGTTACGAGTTGATAGGCTTACTGGTACAACAAAGCATGCATTCCCTTATAAACTTAGCAACCTATCCTTCCATCTTTGTCTAGTAGACATACCTTAGCAATTTAGCCATGCACTTCCCTACATCAAATTTCCCTGCAACCTTAGAGGTGTGAGCCCCTCTAATTTTCTTCAATCACTCATATTTAGGAACATATAGCTTATCCATCTTGTAAAGTAACTCGTCCTAGAGATGGTAGTCAATGGTGCTATCAAAATCATGCACAAGAATCTGAATATACAACTGTTGATACACCTCCTTGAATTCATCATCCTCTGAATATGCCTCTTGGTATGCATCATGGGTGAATGGATCCATGTGCATAAGAGTCCTGAAAGATGCAATATTTAATTTGGGTGGCCTTAAAAGCATGTCGACCAAATTTTTGTGTTTTCATTCTTATACTTGATCACCAAATGAAACTACTGTAAAAAATCCATCCACTTGTAATGACTCATCTGTTGTATCTTACTTTGGGCCTACAAGTACTGTAACAACTCGTCATCTATGTTGAGTAATGTCTCCTTTCCCATCAAATAATGCTTCCACTTCTTCACAACTTGCACCATGTCATATTGCTCCTTTTTGTCGGAATTTTAGTTAATAAATACCTCATGAAATACTTTAGAATGGTAGCATACATTCATTCCTCCCTCCATCAAGACCAATCCAATAACATAATCACTCACATATGTCTCCACTTGAAAGGGTATCTACAAGTTTGGTAATTTTGTAGTTTTTTCTTCACTGATATTCTTCTTTACCTCTTTGAAATCCCTTTGTTGACATTTTCCCAAATCGAAACTCTTGCCACTTGATGTTATGTTGTGGATAAATCCATCTACAACTCAAAATTAGGCTATGAATTTCATCATGTGTTGTGTTTCCCTAATGAAACTCTTTACCGCAGAAACATTAGTAGGCACTGGCCATTTCATGATGGACTCTATATTTGAATGATCTAACTTCAACTCTCGTCCACTGATCACATACCCCATATACACCAAATTCTGCTACCCAAACTCACACTTCTTGAGATTTCCTAGCAGTCGGTGCTTATTTAATGTTTCCAGCACCTACGTCAAGTATGACATATGCTCCTCCCATGTAGCCCTATATACCAATATATCATTCAAATAAACAATAAAAAATGAATCTATAAGAGGGTGCAACATATCATTCATTAAACTCATAAATGTGGTTGATCCATTACATAGGACAAGTGGCATGAGTAACCACCCATACAAACCTTTCCTAGTTTTGAAGGAATTTTTCCATCTATCTTCTTCTTTGACTCAAAATTGGTGATATCAACACTTCAAATCCATCTTAGTGAATTATTTTTATTATTGAAATTGATCCAACAAATCATTTATCCTAAGAAAGGGGTATTTTCTTTTGAGCGTCATTTTGTTCAACATCGTGTAATCTATACACATCTACCAAGTACCATCTTTCTTCGACACAATGATGATGGTTGACCCACATGGTCATGTAATCATTTGAACAACACCTTGTTCCAACATATGATGCAACTTCTTCTTCACTTCACGTGCTTCTAAAACATACTTCTTTTACAACCCAATGTTTGGGAATGGGGAGTCCGGCAATAGTTGGATCTCTTGCCCCACTTATCTCTTATGTGGTAACTCTTTAGGCTCTTAGAATACATACCTATATTCTTGTAACAACTCCTCCAATTTTTGTTTGTGTTTTGTAGTACACCCCTACATGTATGCCTTTCCTTTTATTGAATCCTCTATATACTAATTTTGAATTAAAAATAACAAAGCATACTTCTTTCTGGAACTGATAAATTTCTTGGTTTGGTTAGCACTTACCAGTGAATTTTTTTACTTTCCTTCTACGCACTGATGATGAATTATCTTCTATCCTTGACGAGTCAATACTGGTGAGCTCTCCTAATTAATATTTCATCACACATGTACATGTATGAAATCCTAAACACAACTTCACATACATTAAGGGCAACCACATCTAGATCTACTTCATCAATAAAATCAACACTAATAGCAAATATAATTTTGCATTGTTTTGTTACCTTCAACTCTAGATCCTTATTTACCCATCCCAATGGATATGGGTTTGGAACTTCCAGTGCCAACTTGTTGACCAACTTTGTTGCAATGATGATTGAATAAAAAAGATCATTCTCCTACATTCTTGAGTAAAACACAACATCAATCTTTGTATTCTTGAATTATATCTTTATATGGAATAGTTTGGTCATTTCTTTCTCTTCCTGATATTGAAGGCTACTATTATCATCCACATTAGATCTTCTTTCAAATTGGTTTCTTGAATCCGTGGCCATGAGATTCTTCTTCATGTTATATTTCTTCTTGTTCTTTAGTTTTACCTATGGATGAAACTTCTAGCACTTCTTCTCTATATGGACATCAATGCTTTAATGATTGCGGTGGTTGCTAGAATCTTTACACTGGTGCATTGTGGCTGCCATATTTTTATCTATTCCCCATTTTTTCTGCCTTTTCCCCTCCTTCGAAGTATCTTGTTGCTCTTGCCTCTTCGATCCACTTGATTGCACTCTCTTTAGGACTATTTTTTCCAAGTATTGCGCCTATACAAAAGAATCGTCAATCAATTTGGGCTTGAGAAGCATCGATTGCTTGCACAGATGTTGGTGCTAACACCCTAAATACTTGAGGAGTACATTTCGATCCTTTGGAGAGATACCCATCATTATACCCATCATTTTGAATTTCATGGTGTACTCTTGCATGCTTTGGTCCATCTTTTTCCTAATGTAATGCTACCATATCCACTAGTCCTCCGCATACGCAATGGGATAAAAGTAAGTCTTAATGAGGGTTTTAAAATCCTCCCACTTGGTCACTAGAGGTTCTCCCTTCAACCTATATGTTTCTTTGTGTCTTACCCACCAAGTGAGTTCATGCCCCTCTAATTTCAATCACGTGAATGAGATATTCTGCCCATCCTCGATCTAATGAACACTAAAATAGGGTTCAAGTTAATGCAACCAGTGGTTCAAATTCAGAGCGTCGATATCACCACTATACGACTTGGTATCAATTTTTTATTCCATTTTAAATAAGTCCTATGACTATTTCATGACACTCGAACTGGGTTGATCTTTTCTGGGTTTGTTCTTTGACTAGTTCTCCATTTCTCCCCGACCTTTTCATCCATGTTCTAATTTATCCTCTATTCGAACCACCACCTTCTCCAAATATCCACATTTTATATTCAAGGCTTCCATGAGGAGGCTTACATTGAAGTTGATATTTGTGACTTTTTGTTCCAAGCATATAAACCTCACGCATGCACGATCACGAGGTTCGTTTAGAGATTCTTCGGGCATGATTAGGGTTTTACTATTTTTGGCCCAGCTAATCTAGATCCATACAACCTCCCAAAAATACCCAAAAAAACACGTTGTCATATAAAAATGAACCATAAAATGTCATGTATACTCCACTAGACAGTTTGTCACAACAAATCTGAAAATATTATATTAGAAATTTGAAAATTCTACACTATTATAGTTATATTAAACCTCTATATTTGTAAATTTAACTGTAATTAGTTCATGCATGTGAATGGAAATTAGGAAGAAAATTGGAGAATGAAAAAATAAGCTCACACACACATAAATGACACAAAATATGCTCTATGAAACCCTTTCAGGAGAAAAACCAATTGGAAGGTGACGTCGCTTCAATTTGTTTCTTCGTTTGGAAAATATGGTTGTACGTACAAAGAAGTAATTTTTGTGGTTTGTGGGCTGGTACAGTGTACAAATCCTCTCTATGTGTTGTACCTCCTATCTCTCCTAGCTATCTTTTTGTCAACTATGGAAGAAAATTCTCTCGAAAGAAATGGACCGCTTCTTCCTCCAACTGGCCCAATTATAACACAAACTGATAGGCTACTATTGGTTAATTTTGACTACATCAACTCTTAACTAGAGTTACAATATAGACTCCTCTAGAGTCTCCTACATGAGAAACATGTGGCTATTCCCTTTTCCATGAATAATGGGGGCTAACGCGACATCCTCGTGAATTATAGGTATGAAAACATGAAGGCCAACTTCTTAATGGCATAACTTTTTCATATAGACTCTCATTGATACGCTTCTTGCACCATTACAAATATCTATGTGTGTAGAGCAACATGAAATGGTATAACACTATAGAATGAAAGTTCTACCCCCCAAAAAACATTGTTTGATGCGTAAAAATGGTCCTGGAATGTTTAGTACCATGTTTGCCAAACTGGGTCCCACTAGTAAAACAGTCTCATGAGCTTCTTCCTCCACTCTTTCCACTCTCAGCCCATGGAGATGGATAATGAACAATCTAATAATCCAATGTGAATAAAAATATTCATATTATATCATAATGCTAAATAACTCACTTTTAAATTTAGTATCATAAATTAAAAAAGAAAGAAAGAAAAGAAGATATAAGATCCAATTTTTGATAAAAGAAGCTCATGGGCATCACCTCTAATGGTTTAGAATTAAAAATTCATATAGAAAACATTTATATGAAGATGACTTCTAATTATTTAAACAAAAACTCACCACAGTAAGTTAAGAATTTAACTTTTTGGAAGAAAAATTATCACACTAATGCAATTTAAATTCATGTATATGAAATTTATTTAAACAAAACCTTTGGGGAAGAAAATTAATTACACAAAAAAATTGAATGTAATTACTTTGTAGACATGGTCTATATTAGAATTAGGCTTTCGGAATTTTGATATTCTAATAAATAGATAAAGAGGATCTAAGAAATAATATAAAAAGTATTTTACTACATATTCATGCCTATTGGAATTGAATTATTTGGTTTCGTTCCACTGCAATCGATACGCTCCCTTTTGGCCCCATTCATTTCCTTGATTCAATGAAGGATTTGATTTGCATGTTCGATGCACTCGTTCAATTCGACCAGGTTGTGCAGGTTGAATAATTGATTTTGTGTGCTAGTTCTAACGGATGTATCTTGTTTTTAAAAAAAAACAAAGGTACAAAATAAATAAAATAACATTTCTAAAATAAAAAAATTATAAATCTAGAAGTTTCCAACAGAGACGCACGCAACATACACAATCTGAACGTCTCAGCAACACAACATTTACCATAGAGTTATGAAATTATCATCCAAATTATCTATTAAAAAATGGAATACATGTAGGTTTATAAAACAAATGATTGACCTAATCTTCTAAAATAGAATAAATGAATCTTCATTTGATCATATGAAACAAATTATATATATATGTTTTAAAAGAAAAAAAAATAATTATTAAATTATATCAACGACATTCGCTACTTTAATTGTACTAGTACATACTCTAGAGAAGTATGATGTACGAAACTTATTGTCACCTTTTATCTATGAGGTTGGTGGTGTTTTCCATGTAATTCTTTTTATTTTAAAAAATATTAAACCTATTAAATCAATTTTTAATTTAAAAAACACGATCATATTAACTAATAAATTTAAATATAATTTAACTTAATTAAAAATATATCTTAACTAAAAATCCACAAGCTAGTTGTATTTATTAAAATTATGTGTAATGCTTCAAACTTATTGTCACTAATATAAATTAATTTATGATATTTATATGGTTGAAGGGTGTCAGCAACAAAATTTATATTTTATATACTAAATGATAGAATAATTTAATTAAATTTTAAATATAAATTTGAGTAAAGAAATGTTTCATACATTGATTTTATTTCTAGTTTTTGAAGATGTCATAAATCTAAAACTAAATTGAAATTGAAATTCATCTATGTTTTTTTAGACAATTCAAATGCTCTTTTTATTTTAAAAAATATTAAACCTATTAAATCAATTTTTAATTTAAAAAACATGATCATATTAACTAGTAAATTTAAATGTAATTTAACTTAATTAAAAAAATATCTTAACTAAAAATCCACAAGATAGTTGTATTATTAAAATTGTGTAATGCTTCAAACTTATTGTCACTAATATAAATTAATTTATGATATTTATATGGTTGAAGAGTGTTAGCAACAAATTTTATATTTTAGATACTAAATGATAGAATAATTTAATTAAATTTTAAATATAAATGTAAGTAAAGAAATGTTTCATACATTGAATTTATTTCTAGTTTTTGAAGATGTCATAAATCTAAAATTAAATTCAAATTGGAATTCATCTATGTTTTTTTAGACAATTCAAATTTACATTTGAATTGAAATTATATTTTTATTTTTGAATAATCTAATTTAGAGTCAAATTAAAAATGACAATTTTTTTGTAAACATGAAATATTTATATTTTACTTTTGGAAAAAAAATATCAAAATTTTTAAAATTAAAATTAGTTGACGAATGTAAAATGATTACCACTTCACCATTTATCATGCAAAAAAAACACCTTATTGAATCGTAATAAGAAAATGGGCCAAATTGCATATACATTCATTTATTTTCCATATGCAATAGAAAGATGATGATAAACTGTTAATGATAGATTCCTAAGAACACACTATGGTAGTGTCTAGAAAGCCATAGGCTCAGAATGATAGAAGCAATGACAAAAAAAAGGAACACATCACATATACCTCCATTGATTTATCGAAATTTTCTTAGTTTTCCAATGCAAACCTCATTCTAAAATAATATTGCAATGTATTAGAAGTGGCATCCCTCAATGACATATATTTTTCATATAAAATTGACGATTGTCTGGTCGTCAAAATATTTACAAGTAAAAGGATGGGAATGCATATTCTTCGGAAATAGTTTGAAACTAGTTTCTCCCCTATTTTAGGTTATTAAAATTGTTATATGATGTTGCCTAAGAATTTGATGGGATGGATTGAAAACTCAGTGGATGATGCTCATAAGATATTATAGGGTCATGGGTTGAGGGGTTCCCAAGCCCTCTTTACGAAAATATGGATAGTCAATTTTGATTCCTGCTAAAAAAATGGTTGTAGTATTGATTTGAGTTTAGCTTCTAGAAATACTTCTAATATTATGGTCTCCTGATAATTTAAGGAAGTATGTAACACTTTAGGTTTCTTTTACAATTTTGACTTCTCCTTTCAAAATCCAGACATGTGAATATGACTTGAATTCTGGTAAGTGCTAAAATTAACCTTGGACCTACCAAGCTCGATACATTTCAACTTGGGGAAATTGTTTCATTATTATTTTTTGGAATATGAAGGAATTCCCTTGAAATGAACCTACTTCCGTGATCGCATTCATTTCGGAAATGAAAGTCACCTTGGAAAATCAAAGAATAAGTGGGTTCACAATGATGCTCTTTACTCTATTTCACTCCCTCGTCCCTTGTGAGTTGCACCATCTGCAAGCCCCTTTCCTAGCCTTCGTAATGGTATAACACAATTATCTTCCTATAGTTGATAAAGTGGTATTTCAATCAAAGGATTCCCCACTAGTTCTAACTACTATTGAGAAGGAGGCACCCACATTGTTGAAAACTTCTTTAGGGATCATTTCCCATATGTATTTGTTAAACCCTTCCCACTGTCCTCTCTTATTTCCTTTCATCAATTAATTAGCCCAATTTCATTCAATGACTTCTACTTCATCAAGCACCTCTCCTTCCCTTACCAACCCTAAGCACTAACCCAATATTTTGGCTCCATTTATAGGAAGGTTATTAGAGGTTCATACATGTAAATAACATTGTATTTTTATGCATTTTTGTAAGTTTTTTAGGTGTATTCATGACTCATAGGTGACAAGGAAATAAGATTAAAGGTAAGAACCTACACATCACTTTGACAAGCTAAAGCATGTTCAACCTCATAAGGAGTCTACACATGTAGGATTGCATGAATCAAGAATAAGAATAGCACATTGCACCCAAAAATAATAATCATGTAGGTAAGAGAGGGTGTGGAAGAAATAAGAAGCAAGATTTGGGAAGCATAACATATATTTGGGAGTTGGTTTCAAGTATTGAGGAATAATGGTCTAGCCAAGGAACAACATCTAAAACGAAAGAGTCTAAAAATATTGTTCTATGATGCTCAAGACTCCTAAATCATCCCTGTTTGGATCACACATCAAGGAGAAATAACCTTATGCGCCTTCAACCTCATAAGCAAGCCCCCAAGGATTTTTAACTCCTTTGTATCAACAAAAGAAGCAAAATATCAAGACTTGTTGGAAGGACAAGGACGTATTGATGGGCATAATTTGGGATACTATAATGAATAGAGCCTAGAAAAGTAGCCCTGCGATTATTCTATTCCATATATGAAGTGTTATAAAATAATTCACTCATATTTTTTTTTTCAAATTTAATAAGTATTTTGAAATAGTCTGAGTAGTCTAAAGAGCCTGTGGAAAACTCCCTCAACTAAGGAAACAAAATTCGCCTAAGATTTTTAAGAACAATTTTGAGATTTTCAAGGAAAATATGGTAGAAGAGACAGTTGCTACCTTTTATTTCACTATTATAAACTTCTCACATGAATTATCGAACAAATTATATTCCCCTATATGCCCTTCTAGTTTTCGAAGGTACTACGAGGGAAGATTTATATGGTTTTATTTTTTAGTTTTATGTGCTATGTAGAAGCTATGATTTGACCTAAGATGCTAACAAAAAAAATATAATATGTGCTACTTTAAAGGGAGTGCCTCTAAGGTGGTTTATGGGGTTAGGGGTTTCATCGATTTATTCATGGGAAAATATGAACAAAACCTTCCTAGAGAAGTATTAGTATTATTATAGGACTATAAATCAAAGGAAGGAGTTATTCAGGATTTCCCAAACAGACGAAGAAATTTTGGGAAACTATATAGAATTTCCTCACTCCAACTTGTATATAACCAAGCATAGTAATTTGGTAAGGAAATCTTGAGGATCATTTTGATCAAAGGAATGAAGGGAGATTTCTTAGATATGCTAAATCTCATCAGAAAATGGGGCATATCTAAGGAACCCTATATGTATGAAATTGTCTCACTTTTCTTATGAAGCTCTAGAGCATCAAAAGGAAGTAAGATTTCAGCATGAGATGCCTCTGCTGGGATATAGAGGTCAGCTAATGGTGGGGTAGCAGAGTATAAATTATAAATATGCTGGAAGACTTTAAAATATATTTCATGAGTTCCCGAACTTCTCAACTTGATATGTTATAGGAAATTAGAGGAATATTATAGTTGAACAAGGTTTTTCAGTATGCTTTCCTACATCCAAAAAGAGGAATCCTCTTAGGGGTTTCCACTTAATAGTATAGGAATATGTAACATGTCTAAAAGCGAACATTCTACAAAATATTTCGCATGAATTACAGGACTAAGGGAAATTTACAAGGAATTAGGAGGAGATGTTGAAACAACATACATCATTAGTTCTAAGAAACCCATGGAGGCATTGGCCATCAAGTATGACCCAAGATCCTCTCTCTTATTTTTATTCTTGGTCCAATATGTATATTCCTTATAAATTTTCTCAACATATGCAAAATATAGTAGCTCGATGGTAGCATGTGCATCCTCCCTTCATCCAATATCCAATGCCTTGGACCTAGTGGCCTTCTCCTCTGAATCAATGACATTATTTTCCTTAAGCATGGTAGGGAACTACTTTTCCTCATCAACTAACTACAAAGTTTCCAATGCCAAAGCAACAAATGCAACTTCCCTCAAATTTACTAGTAAGTCACCTTCTTATACAACCCTAGTTACATGTAAATTCTAGCATAATCCAAATAATTTCTGAAATTGACAACAAGAAATATTGAAAATGGCACCCGGTAGGCTTCTAGTTTAATTTTTCCTTAATTAAATTAGAAGTAAATTGAAATTCCACATCACATGACATTTGTACAATTTAACAGAATTAGGAAGAATTATATAGCTCAGTAAATTGGAGTTGAGAGTCAAATTGGAGGCATGTAGAGTTCTCCCTAAGTTTTAGGGGGTCCATTTGCATTTTATTTTTAGTTTTTTAACTCAATTTATTTGAGTTAAAATAAATTTAACTAGTTATAACTTATGGATGAGCTAGTGATGGGTCTAGTGATTTAAATATTTTTTATTTCGCATACAGTGATCAATAAGATAACTAATAATTCACTATAAATAGTTGTTGCATGTAATTTCTAAGGAAGCCTAAATTGAGATTGGATTTAAAAGGAAGAGAACTATCAGTTGTATAATTAGAAAAATTTACAGGTCATGCATGAGGTCATTAGGACGCCTTGGATGGATTGCACAATTGATTTAGGGGAATTTCCTATTTAATAGGGTGTCAATTCCCTCTGGAAAGCGTAAGTGATGCCCGAGCTACCTCACTTTTTCCACATTTTCCAATTTCCTTTCCACACAAAACTATATTCAACTTTTAACCCAATCGATTTTAAATCTGGTAATCTTTAAAATATCTTCAGAAGCATTAATATCTCAAATCTAAGATTTGAGATATTAATTCAAAGTCGTCTTATAGCTGTAATCCCCAACAATTAAGGTGCATATGTAAAAACATGCCCCTTCCAAAGCCTATGATAAAACCATACTTCATAAAGACCCTCAATCTTCTTATATGGAATTCTCCCCTACATACCATATCTTAACCCTTATAAAAGGCCCAACATATAAATCACCAATTAGCACACTTTATTTAAACCCACAAATGATTCCTGGACATCACTTATATTAACGTCTGTGCTATTACCCTTCTCATATGAATATCCAAACTCACATGAATTAACTCATAAGGCTCACATAATGCTTGGGCCCACAACTTATATATATACACCCTGCATACAAGGTTTTCCTTTATATATATATATATCAACGATTCCCAAGTCAATTGTTATAACACGTTTATAAACCTTAGACCTTGGATTAACTCGACTATTAACTCAACTTGCATTTCATATTAACTCAACTGTTAAGGATTAATACGATCCCACAGGTTCTTTTAACAACTCCAGTTTCCAACATATAATAGCCATCGCGTTATTTTATAAAAAGATAGGACTCAAATCACATCATATGCGATCCCGATCCCACAAACATTAACATACCTCGCCATTAATCTTTGGATATCGTACAATCACGATTCCCGTAGACTTAACAACACCATTCATTGGACGGATATCATGTGAATTTGGTGCACAAGGCTTAATCCTCCAAAGTTGTGCGATGTAAATGGTTTTTAAAACCCGCTTTATGCCACATGTCCATTGACTAGTGGGATCGCATTTTTTTTGACAAATTTCTATACCACCTTGCAACTGCGCAACACTGCCAGTATTCCCTTCTCTAGTTTCACTGTTCAATACTCGGTTCCGCTCCTCTCACGGTTCTGCCTTTTTATATATTAAGCTTTGTTTCATCAACATCTTACACTGCGCACTCGACCTCTGCATTTTGATGTGATTTTTTGTTCCATATGTTGTTAGAATTCATCAGTTATACGGTCTTCAAACGCTGTTGCATCATCATGATTTCGCCATTCCTTTCGATTCGAACCATTCTCCGCAGATAATCGACTTGTGGCTTGCCTTAAACTATCCGTCTCACACCTTTTTATATTCACACAATGACCCGAACTCACTGATTTCCTATATGGTGGCTTAACATAAAATACAATCGTATACCTCTCGATTCTATTCAGCAGTTCCTTACGCAGAGATATTAATATCAACTGGAATTCCAGGAAAATCAAAGCCTCTTCTCACAAGTTAAACTGCATTCAACATTAGATGAACAACAATTTCTATATGGGGGCCTTCACATCGATGACAATTTTTCAATCGATACTCCCTCAAATTTCTTTATGCAGATTCCTACCAATCTCATAACGGATTTCTGGATTAACCAGAAACCTCTTCATACAATATTAGCATGTAATTAGTTCATACAGAGGCTTATATAAAACATGGGACTCAAGGAAGCTCGAAAGAACAAAGATTGGTTCTTCACACAAAGAACAATTGTCCAAATTTTCCCACAAAATAACGACTCAGAAATTCAAAAGAATCGATCCTCCTTGAACATTGAGTACATAAAATTAAATTTACTCTTGAACGAACCAACTTACCATATATAAATTGAAGCAGATAATTAACCTTTTACTGAATCAATCCTTTTAGTGATCGATTCACCCAAAATGAAAGTCAAACTTAAATAAACAGTCACTCGCAGAGACTCAGTCCTTCTCACACAAAATTACTGATTCAGTTAATAATGCAGAGTTCACAGCTTGCCCACAGAATTAAATTATTCCTTATATAATTTCGACCAAGGATACATTTAGGTTTCACACAGGACTTATAAACAATGCCTCATCAATACATATAATTGGAATCGATGTCAAAAGCATTCACTTACAACTTCATATGGGGCCAGATCTTCTATTCTACGGCCTTCTACTCTGCACAACTCTCTAGCCCTTTCTGAACTCTACTCTGCTTACAATTATACAAAAGGGTAACCTGAATCGATTCAGGTTCCCTAAAAATTCACCGGACTCTTCAATTTCCTAACTTTACACTTAATTCCAAAATAACTAAACTGATCCTAGTCTCTTGACATTCCTAACTACTCATTTCTCTCATGTTCTCTGTAGTTAGAGAACATTTACAATTCTCACTTTTTATTCAAAAATACTAATAATTACAAGAGAATTTAGAAAAATGAGACCCCTATGTCTCATAAAAATACAAAGTGCTTCATTGTGCCTAATGCCCCTGCATCAGTAAGCCAGGCTAATAAGTCACATGCAAGTTTTTAGTTAAGTATTGGACCAAAATTCCCAGTAATAGAGTGAGATAGTTAGCAGAGCATAGAGGTTTCTCAAGAATATAAATAACATTGTATTTTTTATTTTCTCGACTTAATGCAATATATAGATAGGGGTTTTTGAGCTAAGGCTTTCCCTAGATATATATTTATGTTGCGCGATTGATATTATTTCTCTTTCTTGTTCATGTGATTGTTCACTTAAAATTGGTTTCTGCAGTTGGTATAATATATTTTGTTTTAATACATTAGAAGATAAAATAAATCTATGTGGATTTTCTACATGGTATTAGAGTAGGAATTTTTTGGGCGGTGAGGTTGCAGAGCGAATATGAAATTTTTATCCAAAATTTTCAAAAAAAAATAGTATATTTGGATTCCCTGGGAAATAATACCCAAATTCAAAAAAACAATCGGTCAAATTGGAGTTCAGATGAGGGAGATATCACCAATTTAAAATCATCTCTTTTTTCATAAATTTTTGTGACAGAGGGATAGTTACAATGCGGATCTGAGTTTCCAGAGTGCCGAGAAGATGTGATATTTAGTAAAGGGAATTTTTTCATTAGAAACATCGCCACGGGATAGGTAAAATAGATCAGTGTGCGAGTCAAGAAACTGTATGCTCTTGATGTTAAATATCCATGTAAAGCTTTAAAGCTTTAGCTTTAAATTAGAAGTAAATTGTAATTCCACATCACCAGACATATTGTAGGAGTTAACTAAGTTAGGAAGACTTAGTTAGCTCATTCAATTGGAGTTGAAGTTCAAAGTGGAGGCATGTAATGTTCTCCCTATGTTTTAGGGGTCCATTTGAAAAATATTTTTGAGTTGTAATTAGTTAACTGAGTTTATTTGAGTTGAAATCAATTTAACTAGATATAGTTGATGGATGATGTAGTGATAGCTCCAATGAATTAAATTTTATTTAATTTAGATGGAGTGATCAACCAAATAATTGATAGTTCTCTATAAATAGTTGTTTCACGTTAGTTCTAAGGAAGGCCTGGTTGAGATTGCAGTTAAAGGGAAGAGAACTATCCATTGTATGATTAGAAAATTGTACAGGTCATGCATGAGGTCATCAGGGTGCCTTGAATGTATTGCAGAATCAATTGAACAGAATTTCCTATTTCATAGGGGCTCAATTCCTTCTGGAATATGTAAGCCAGGCTGGTTAGTTAGGAGAAATTTTTTGGTTAAGTATTGTCCAAACCAAAATTTCCAGGTTCAGAGTGAGACTGTCAGCAGAGTGCAGAGGTTTCTTAGGAAGATAAATAACATTGTATTGTTTCATGTTATTGGCTTAATGAAATATACAAATATCAGGATTTTTAGCTAAGGATTTCCCAAGATAAATCATTTTATTGTGTGATTGATATTCTTTCTATTCCTTGTTCATGTGATTGTGTGATTGAAATTGGTTTCCACAATTGGTAGAATTGATTCATTATTTTGTTTTAGTACATAACAAGATGAGTCGAATCTATGTGGATTTTCTACAGTAATAATATATCACAACAAATTGAAACATAAATTCTCTAAACTTATTGTATTTCACATATTAAATGAAATGAAATATGATTATGATTAGGGAGAATAATAAACATGAGTGTTTCAACTGTTATCACAAAAAATGAATAAGATGGTACACCAGGGGAAGGAACTCCAATTCAAGTGTTGGTATAAAGAAAATAGGATGAAGCCTCTATAGAAGTCAATAGTAATACTATTATATTCAATACTAGTGTAATAGCTAATGTCATTTTTGTAATCTATACTACTATAATAACTAGGCATTTTCAAGTAGTTGATACCATTACTACCGTAGTTTTTGTAAAAATCAAATATATTGTCAGTTTTGAGACATTTAAAACCCACCAGACCCTAAAATATTAAATGTAGCTAAAGATATCATAAACCAATGTTTTATTTTCTAAAAGAATTGAAAATTTTACATGTTCAAGTTTTTCTACTCCAAGCAATTCGAAATGTGCGAAAAATGTAAGGGAACCATGTGTCAAAAAACATGGTAGAAAACCTTGAGATCTTCCAACTATGGATGTGGTAGGAAAATTTCCATAAATATTGTGAGGATAAATCCCACCTACCAAATATGAGGATCCTAGGAACTAAAAGTTGACTATTCATATTGGAGGAAGAGCCTTTCCAAATAGCCTAGTTGATTTTCGAGTTGTAGTTAACATAATGATGAGAGAGACCTTTGAACTGTTGGGTGTGGAGCCTGATTATCTTATTTATTTTGTATCATAGATTTGGACCCCTGTACCTTAATGGGGCAACAAATCCACCCGTACTTAAACATTTCCTGGGGGTTCCAAGGGGGGCAGTTGTCGAAGCTAAAAACAGATGTAAAATTTCCTTGTAAAAGTAAAGTAATTTCTAGTCAATCTGGGCCGTTCATTAGGTGGATGATCTGAAAGTAGAATTTATGTTTAGTTTAGGGTTTTTTTTCCCTAGAAGGCAACCCCTCGCTTGTATGAGGGTATTGTATTGTGGCTTTGTATTGTATGTGTATTGTCAGAGAAAGAAACAGATAGGGAGACTCTGAGAGAGAAAATAGGATATTACAACGAATCTGTTGTAGGTTGTATCTCTTCATTGTGTTGGATAATAGAAAGGAAGGGCTGGTTGTTCAGGGTGGACGTAGCCTAAACTAGGTGAACCACGTATATATGCGTCTCTCTGGTTTTATGTGTTTCGTGTGCTTGTGTTTTCCGCATAGTTTATGTGTTCCATTTCTATGTAATATATAATTTTCTAACAACTAGTATCAGAGATGAAGGTCTATTTAGCTGATAAAATCGCAGGAAAGAAGGGTTCCTGGTTCGAGTGGGAGCAATGGTAGAATATGGTAAATTTACAGTCGAGAAATTTAATGGCCAAAACTTCTCATTGTGGAAGATGCAGATGGAAGATTATCTATATCAGAAAGATCTGTACCTACCATTGAGCATAAAAAAGAAGAAACGGATGACTATGACAGACGCAGAATGGGAGATTCTCTATAGAAAGGCACCCGGAACAGTATGGTTTTGCCTCACAGTGTCGGTAACCTTCAATATTTCGAAGGAAACAACAACAAAGGGTTTTATTAAGGCATTGGTGAAACTATATGAAAAACCCTTAGCCTCAAACAAGGTATTTATTATGAAATGTTTATTTAATATGAAGATGTTGGAAGGTGGATCTATTGGAGAACATTTAAATGATTTTAATACAGTTACCAGTCAGTTAAGTTCTGTAAGGGTAAACATTGATGATGAAGTTAGGGATGTTTTATTTTGTGCTCATTTCCAGAAATATGGAATGGTTTATTTATGTCCATTAGTAACTTTGTCTCTGGATCTAGTACTTTAAAGTTTGGTGATGTTGTCGGTGCTATCCTTAGCGAGGAAATGCGACGGAAAAGCTCCGGTGAGGAATCAGGTAATTATTTCAGCGAAAAGTCTAGGGGAAGAAAAATGGAAAGAGGAAAGAGCTCAGGATATCACAGTAAATCAAGGAAAGGCAGATCCAAGTCCAGATTGGGGATAGTCTGCTGGAAATGTAGAAAGAAAGGACACCTAAATAAATACTATAGATCTCAGAAGGGAAAATAAGGAGGCACACAACAAGAAAACAATCATGAAGAAAATGTGACAGGTGATGTGATACAAGATGCTTTGATTCTTTCTTTCAAAAATGTTACTAATTCTTGGGTGGTAGATTCAAGGGCCTCATTCCATGCCACACCCAACAAGAAATATTTTCATGACTATGTTGAAGGATATTTTGGATAAGTTCGCTTCGGTGATGATAAACCCTGTAAAATTGTTGGAATGGCTAAAGTTCTTGTAAAACAACATAATGGAAACCAATGACTATTAAAGGAGGTAAGGCATGTTCCAGATCTGAAGAAAAATATGATTTCAATAGGACAGTTAGGTGGTGAAGGTTGTGTGACAAACTTCACAGATAAAACTTGGAAGGTCACCAAAGGATCCATGGTAATAGAAAAAGGCGAAAAGGTTGGTACATTGTATTTATGCAAATGGTATTTCTAACTCTATTAATGCTTTAACTTCCAAAGGAGAAGATGCAGCATTATGGAATCATAGGATCGGGCACATGAGTGAGAAGGGGATGAAGATTCTTCACTCAAGGAATTTGTTGTCGGTTTTGAATAATGTTTATTTGGATTTGTATGAGAATTGTGTTTATGGGAAATAAAAGAGAGTCATATTTCTCAGAGTTGGGAAAGAAAAGAAGAGTGAAAAATTAGAGGTTGTGCATATAGATGTACGGGGACCTACTGAGGTATCATCTCTCGGTGGCTCTCATTATTACATTACTTTTATAAATGATGCAACTAGAAAAACTTGGATTTATTGTATTCAGAATAAATATGATGTATTGGATACTTCCAAGAAATGGAAAGCTTTGGTTGAGGTTGAGACAGGAAAGAAGTTGAAGTGTCTGAGATCAGAAAATGGAGGTAAATATTGCAACAAATAATTTTATAGGTATTGTTTAGAGCGTGGAATTCGTAGGGAGAAGAAAGTTCCAATAACACCGCAAGAAAATGGTGTGTCATAAAGGATGAAAAAAACAATCATGGAGCATGCAAGGTGCATGAAATTTCATGTAGGATTTCCTTAAAATATTGGGAAGATGTTATAGATACTGTTGTTTATCTAATAAACAGAGGGCCTTCAAGTTCCTTGGATGGTGGTATTCTAGAGGAAGCATGGATAGGTAAAAAGGTAAAATACTCTTTTTTAAAGCCTTTTGGCTATGAGGCCTTTGTCCATATTAATAAAGAAAATAGAATAAAGCTTGAGGCAAAATCAAATAAATGTACCTTTATTGGATATGGTGTTAATGATTTTGGTTATCGCTTATATGATTATGAAAATCACAAAATAATTAGGAGCAGAGATGTAATATTCAATGAAAAGGTCTTGTATAAGAACCAGTTGCAGGAAAAGAAACGGGAAAAATAAAACAAAGAATACACAGTTCTTGATAAGATCACAGAAAAAGTAAAGGTGTCTAAAAATAATAATAATCAACAACCACAACAACAACGACCACCACAACAACAACAGGCACCTCAAATGCTTGAAAGTTGTGTCAGAAGATCCACCAGGATAAGTAGACCCCCTGAACGATACTATCCTTCATTATACTATTTATTTTTTATTGATTCTGGTGAACCCGAACATTATAAAGAAGCAATGAATGTTGAAACCAGGAAAAGGTGGGAGCTAGCCATGGAAGAAGAGATGGACTCCTTAATACATAACTATACTTGGGACTTAGTCAGGTTGCCTGCAGGTAAAACAACATTGCAGAATAAATGGGTTTACAGGTTGAAGGAAGAAGATGGAGGAAAACAGAGGTACAAATATAGACTTGTGGTGAAGGGGTTTGCATAGAAGAAAGTATTGATTTTGATGAAATATTTTCTCCTATTGTTAATATGACTTCAATCAAAACTATTTCAAGTCTTGTAGTAGTAGAAGATTTGCATCTTGAACAGTTAGATGTAAAGACAACATTTCTCCATGGATATTTGGAGGAATAGATCTATATGCAGCAACCATAAGGATATGAGGTCAAAGGGAAGGAAAAATTAGTGTGTAGGCTAAATAAGAGCTTGCTTGGCTTAAAACAGGCTCCAAGGTAGTGGTATCTAAAATTTGACAAGTTTATGTCTGAACAAGGTTATAGATGTCACTCTGATCATTGTGTTTATCTGAAAAATAAATATGATGGAAGCTATATTATATTTTTATTGTATATAGATGACATATTGTTAGAGGGTCTAACATGCAGGAAATATATGCGCTCAAAAGAAAATTGGAAAATTCATTTGCAATGAAGGATTTGGGAGCTGCAAAACAAATCCTTAGTATGAGAATAACTAGAGACAGGAAAATTTGCAGATTAACACTGTCTCAGAATGAGTACATACAAAAGGTGTTGAAAAGATTTAATATGAAGAATGAAAAAATAGTTAGTACACCTTTTGCTAGCCATTTTAAACTTAGTAAGGAGATGTGCCCCAAGGCCCAAGAAGAAATGGATTATATGTTTAATGTTCCATATGCATCAGCAATTGGAAGCTTAATGTATGCAATGTTCTGCACAAGGCCTGATATTGCACATGCAGTGGGATTTGTAAGTAGGTACATGAAAAATCCAAGAAAAGAACTTTGGATGGCAATGAAATGGATTATAAAATATTTGAGAGGTACCACAAATCAAGCATTATGCTTTGGTGGTTCAAAAATTTCTCTACAGGGATATGTTGATGCAAACATGGCAAGTGACAGAGATAAAAGGAGCACTACAGGGTATGTATTTACTATAGGTGGAACAACTATTATGGGTTTCAAAAATCCAAAGTGTTGTTGCACTTTCAACAACAGAAGCAGAGTATGTTGCTACTACAGAGGCTAGTAAGGAAATGATCCAGTTACAAAGGTTTATAGATGAATTAGGTAAGAAGCATGATATGGCCACATTATATAGTGGTAGCCAAAGTGCCATTCATCTTGCAAATAACTCTACATTTCATTCTAGGACTAAACACATACAACTCAAGTACCATTTCATATGGTCAGTGTTGGAAGATGGACAGTTGAAGCTGGAAAAGATACACACTAGCCAGAATCCTGCAGATATGCTAACAAAATATGTAACCGGGGAGAAACTAAGAATATGATCATTTTCAATTGGTCATCAAGTATGATGATGAAGATGAGAAACAACCAGGTCCAAAGTGAAGTCATTTTCCAGCAAATGAAGCAGCGGTGGAGTTGCTACAATTAGTCTCCAAGTGGGAGATTGTTGGGTGTGGAGCCTGATTATTTTGTTTATTTTGTATCATAGCATTGGACCCCTATACACTAATGGGGCAGCAACGCCGCTCGTAATTAAATTATTCTTGGGGGGTCCAAGGGGGTTGGGGGGGGGTTTGCTCCGACTTTATGGAGCCCCCCCCTGGCATGGGGTTTCGGGGGCAGCACCCCCGAAGCTAAAAACATATTTAAAATTTCCTTGTAAAGGTATAGTAATTTCTAGTCATTTGGGCCATTCATTAGGCGAATGATCTAATGGTAGAAGTTATGTTTATTTTAGGGTATTTTTACCTATAAGGCAACCCCTCGCTTGTATGAGGGTATTGTATTGAGGTTGTGTATTGTATGTGTATTCACAGAGTGAGAAACAGATAGGGAGACTATGAGAGAGAATAGAGGATATTACAACAGATCTGTTGTAGGTTGTGTCTCTTCATTTTTCTGGATAATAGAAAGGAATGACTATCTTTTCGGGCTGGACGTAGCCCAAACTAGGTGAGCTGCATATATCTGTGTCTCTCTGGTTTTATGTGTTTTGTGTGCTTGTTTTTTCCACATATTTTATGTGTTGCATTTCTCTGTAATATATAATTTTCTAACATGAACAATTTGGGTTTACCAATTTAAGACCAACGCCTATTGTGCTGAGACTAGACAATGGGTCTATGATTCATCCTTAATGAATACTAGATGATACATCTATTTCCTTTGATTCCTCAGAGTACACATTGGATTTTCTAGTGTTGCAATGCAAGTAAGGAAAATTTTAAGGATGGAAATTTATCTTAAAGTTTAAAAAACTAACAAATCTTATTAGTCAGTAATATGCAAACTATAAAATATTTGGAAATATTTTTGTAAAAATATTCAAATTTCTAATGAGTTTATATAAGAACTATAAAATTTTAGAACTTTTTAAGTTAACATAACTTTGCACTATAAAATTTGGGTGAATATTTTTAGAAAAAATGAATGTTGATTAATATTTTTTTTAGAAAAGGCATGAAAAATTAATAGAGCCTAAATTCGTCAATCATACTAAGACACACCTTCGAGAACATCCGTTGATATTAGGAAAGCCCTAGTTGGCCACTTTAGATGATTTTAATAGTTGTAGATATGGATTTATGACCATATCTAATGGGACTAGTACCAAGAATATTATTCTTTATCAGTCAGTTAAACCTATTGTTTAATGTGAGAATCCTTTATAGCCATAATTTGAACCAGAGGGATATGATACATAACCACTTCTCACTTTTACAAAAGAGTTATATTTCAAGAATGAGAATGATGACTATACCAATAGGAGCTATATCAATGATCCCTCTACCATTACACAACAAGTATCATGGCTATTGAGTTCCATAATGGACAAATCTAGTGAGGAGGATATTATTGATGATTATATTATAGAATAAATACCTATTGCCCAAAGTATTCAGAGTATTTTAATTGAGATCAAGCCTAGAAATACCTTCAATGTTAATCCCAACATCTCCCAATATATCCCCTACATGAATAGATAAGTTGGTATGGATATAGAGAAAGCAAAAAGAAGCTTTGGCATGGGGTTTTTAGGCTAGGAGAGTAACTACATGAATGAATTATGTTTTTTCATTTAAGAGAAAACATGGATATATACAAGGAGATAGATACTATTTGGGTTCATCTTACAATCTCTCTTAATCTTCCAATTTCCTTTATTTTTTAATTAAAATTTTTACATGAGTTCCCCTAACACAAAATATTATATGTCAAAATCCCCCCCTTAATTTGAAGGGATGTTGGTGAGTCTAGTCATCATTCTAAAATTTTCAAACTTTTATCTTCCAAGCGCTTTGGTGATGATGTATATAATTTTCTCATTTGTGGAACAATTTCATATATTTATAGTCTTTGCATCAACATGATGTGAAATCAAATGATACATTGTATTAATGTGCCTGGTTTGATCATGGAACTTTTGGTTCTTGGCCAATTTTATCGAAGAAGTGTTGTAAATACAAATTTTCCTTAGCCACAAAAATTCCTTTGTTTCTTCATCTACTGCCACATATTATACCTCTTTTGTGGAATCCATTGGAGATTATTTTGTGTGTGACTTATAAGAGATAACTCTTGATCCAAGGCTCATAACATGACCTAAAATAGATACTCCAGTTTTTTTATCTCCATCAAAATTTGAATCAGAGTATCCAATCAGGTTGAAGTCATCCACCCATGTATACTTGAGTCCAAAGCCTTGAGTTCTTTTCAAGTGCCTTATAACTCTTTTTGTAGTAGACCAATGAACCTCATAAGGATTTCGCATAAACGTGGAGAGGATTCCAATAACAAATGAAATGTCTAGTTTGGTATTAATGAGATAGTTCATACTTCCTATGAGCTGTCTATACTTTTTTGCATCTTCAAATTATTTTCCTTCAGTGATGTGAGATTTAAATTATGTTCCATTGGAATAGTCGAGAGTTTTCACTCATCCATGCCAATACTATTCAACATATCTCCAATGTACTTCTTCTAAGAGAGGAATATAAACTGCATATGTTGGGTTACTTCAATACCAAGATAATAATAAACATATCCCAAATATGTCATTTCAAAAGATTTTCTCAGTTCTTTCTTTAGGGATGAAATGTAATTCACAATTTTCCCTCTCATAATAATAACATCTACACACATCAAAATATATACAATTGTTTTCCAACATTCTTGAAAAAAAATTGAATCATCAAGATCATAGTGTTTGAAAATGAGTTTTAGAAGATGCTCACTCAATTTTTGTACTAGGCTCACGGAGCTTGTTTAAGGCCATACAAGGATTCCAAAATATTTCATACTTCGTGTTCCTAACCCTTCACAATATATCCTTTTGGATGGGACACAAAAACATTCTCTTTCAGATCTACATTCAAGAAAATAGTCTATACATCCATTTGACAGACTTTCCAACTATTCTAAGTTGCTAAGGAAAAGAATGTTTGAATGGTATCCCATTTTTCTATGGTGGTAAAAGTGTCATCATAATAAAACACTTCCTTACAAGTAAAACCTTTTTCCATGAGCCTAACTTTATGCTTGTCAAGTGATTTGTGTTCTTTATACTTGTTCTTGAAGACCCACTTCCAGCGTATCGGTTTGGTTCCCAATTGAGTATCAATGAGCTTCCAGGTGACATTATTTATCAAAGAATAATATTATTTTTTCATTGATTCTTTCCATTCATGAAGATAAGAAAATGTTTTGAAGGAAGTTCATTCAAAATATATAGAAACATGTAATCCATAATAATAATAAATATCCATATCAACAGGTGAATCAAGATCATCTACATCATTGCCATTTTTTTTAGTTGAGCTTCTTGTTCCTGTCTTTCCAACCTCATCAAGACAAAAACTTCCAAATGTATTTGTGAGCCATTTTGGAGGGCCCTTCTAAAATGGCCCAAGTTTCTCAGTTGATTGAGATGGGGCTGAATCAATATTTAGCCTCCCAATTCTCTCAATCACATCATACAAAGTGTCTTCTTGATTAATGGCTACAGATTCATGCGGGGGGGGAGTTCTTCATAAGGATATTCCATAGATTGGTATAATATAGGGATCCATACTTCAAGATGTTGAATCTCATTATCAAACTATTGAAAATAATTTTCATGCATTAATCTCTCGAAGCGATCAAGTTTTCGTTCAACAACATTGTCAGCCTTGGAAGATTAAATAAATGTCACATCTCTAGATAATATAAATTTGTATTTACTTCATCATAGAGACGATATGATTTGGAGGTATGTGATTACCCTAAGAAGATACATTTTTTATTCCTTGCATTGAGTATGTTTATCTATTTCTTAGATATCAAGGCATAATAGGTGGAACCAAAAACCATGAGATGCCTCACTGAATGAATGTATTCATACCACATTTCATAGGGAGTCTTGTTTTTTAGAGCATGATATGGACATATACTTTTTATATACATAGCACATAGAACTGCACCTGCCTAAAAGTTAAGCTTAACATTCTTGAAAAATAACATCGAATGCACCATATTTAAGAGTGTCTTGTTCATTCTTTCATCTACTTCGTTATGTAGGGGATTATAAGGCACAATTGTTTGATGTTTGATCCCATGTTGGAAAATATAGTTTCCAAATTTATTTGAAGTATATTATTTTCCATTATCAGTATGAATAGATCCAATATGATATTGTGCATAATTTTCAATCCATGCATGATTTTTCTTAATGTTTCAAAAGCCTCATATTTTATCTTCAATAGATTTACCCAACACGTTCTAGTGTAGTCATCAATAAATGTCATGATTTTTTTGTTACCATATTCAGAAGGAAAAAAAAATTGCACCACACAAATTAGAATGAATGAGTTCAAGTTGTATATGTGCTTTGGAATGAGAATCATGGAAATATTGTTTGTCGTGATTCCTGAGATACAAGAAACACATTGCGTATGTTTCCTAGGAATTGTAGGAAAACTGGTAACAACATTTTTCTTCAACAAAAAAAGTTTGTTGTAGTTTAAATGTAAAAATATAGCTTGCCATAAAAGACATTATGGATGTGTGCCTTCATCATAATGAGAATTGTATGAAATTTTTTGCATGAGTAGAGGTTCTTGAAACTTCAATAGTCATTCTTATCTTTTCCTAGCCATTATAAGTGAATGGTTTGATGCTTTTCCGACCTCAATCTTGTAATAAAATATGTGAATGCAGTGTAATTGTTAGAAGATGTGAACCAAGGAAAAATAAATTATCCTCGACTATGAGATGTAAAGAACATCATGTAGAAGAAAGCCTAGAATACTAGGAAATTTAAGCCTCATGATTCCAATCCCTAATTTCTTGAGTTTTGACTTATCTGTAAAGTAGAATGCTTCATCAACATTGTCAGTGAGTTCTCAAAGGAAGTATCCTATAAAATTCATATGGAAAGTTTCTCCTAAATAAAAAAAACCATGCATATTTCCACGAAGCAAGTGAAGCATTAAATAAGTATTCAATTAATCCAATGTTGCAATGTGTCACAACATAATGAGCGAACTTAGGTGCTTTTCCTTTCCCTTTATCTGTTGATTTTCATTTCTATTCATCCCTTCCCTGTATAATCATGTCCCATGAGAGCTTATATGTAGAAGCATCATTTCCATTTCTATTATACTATATGCAATTAAGATCAGATCTTTCTCCTTACAAATGTCTTCCCCCCTTTCTTCTAAAATTATTCCTTCCACATCCTCTTCGGCCACCTCTTGCTGTAGAATAATATTGTCCATGATTATTCTCTTTTTACACAATACATATGACTTCTTCATGGGATTTTTTAGTTGTCTTATTCTTCCAAAAATCGTTTTCACTTTCAGAAAACTTGTCCACAAGAGAGTCAAATTAAATTCTGAAAATTTTCCACTAGCTTGTAAGAACTCAAGATAATGTGAATAAGTGGGATATAATTCCTTGATAAAAGAAGTGAGAGGAAAATCCATTTTAACAGTATTGGGATCTATATAATGGCCCTTATTTGAGAGGCTAATGAACGGGGATCATCATATTTTATTTCAATATTAAAAATTTTGATCATCAATTCAATTATCTCTAACTCAGAGTGAGTTATATAATTCATTCAGCTTCTTTAAAGCAACAAAATAATCTGCAAAAGGAGTAATATGATGAATCACCTCATTAGTGAATGATGTCACAATCAAGGCATAGGAATCTATGATCTTATTCTCCTATAAGGAAATTTCTTTATGAGAAGTGGGCTTCCGAGGAGGATTGCCTACCTCACCTTCAAAATTTCCTTTCCAAAACTCATTGAAAATCAAAGTGTGCTTTATCTTCCTAGACCACTCATGGTAGTTCTATTTTGTACTAATAAATAATCCCACTATTGAGATGAGTGACTGAATCATAGAATAAAATATGTGCCCAAAATAATTAAAGTAGTTGCAACAAAAACTTGACGTCTTTGCAATAAATTTGACTAGCTATTCCTTCAAAAAATCATCAATTAAGGATGTAGGATCTAAAATATACCTCTAAACATTGTAATATCCCCAAGTCGGGATTTTAACAATAGATACCATAAATAAAATTGAATAGAAAAATAAACGTAAATAGACACACAACCAACAAATAATACACAATGGATGTCGATAAAATCACTGAGCCATCTTATTAATCCACTGGAAATAGTACATCAAGATGAAGGAATAATGGAATTTGAGCTTGCGAAGCAAGCAAAGAAATACCCAAAAAAATATCTCTGGCCCAACTAATGAATGGCTATGGAAATTATGTAGATGAATTACTCAGAAGACTATTACAAATGGGCTACGGAAAAATTGAGTTGTCAAAACTCCACTGAAGCACTGTGATATTTCTAAGTGAAACATCCTCAAGAGTATTGGATTTTCTTCCAACATCCACTAGCATGCCTGAGGGTTTCCATCCCGAGGCTACCCATGAAGTAGAGAGCCAGGTTCTCAAACCTCTCACACAAGAAAATGATCCAATCCAAGATATCCCTCAATGGTCTCCTCCTCTTCTTTTTATAGATCTCATGTATCCTTCTAGAGCCTTAGTTTATTATTATTTTAATCATGGATCATTTTTCCCTCTTATTTTCCAATTAAAATATCCCATTTTAATGCAAGAAAGAGTAAATCGACCACCATGTCTCCTCAGGTCACTAAAACTAATGTCCAACCACCCCATCATGTAGAAATTCTCACCCTGGTTCCAAAGAGCTAATTAATACACTAAGGTGTTCTATCACGTATTCCTCCCTGAATGCCACCTTGAACGTAATTAATTGAGTTAATCCCAAAAATAACTCACTTTTCTGAAAGTTGTCGGAATGCACCAGAACGAAACGCAAACGAACTAGATGATGGAATATATCAATTGAATGCTATCGGTCCTCATAGAAACTCCTCAGAACTCCTCCAAAATCCCCTGGGCCCGTTGATGACACTAGCTTGTATCTGTGATTTGTCTGCTCCTATATTTGGAAGTCCATCCTAACCCTGTCATAGGTGACACCAAAAAAATGAATATTAAAATCGTATACCTTACATAATTATATGTAATTTCATATAATATATGGCCATTAAAAAAAGAGTTAAAAAAATTTCATATGCCATTATCAATATCACGTCATACCATGCATATGAAATTTATAAGGAGAACTCAACATATGAATTACGAATCCGAAGAATTATGGTCATCATAATTGATTCATATCTGCAACAAGAATGTTATTCGTTAGAAAGAGCTAATGCACATATGAAATACATAACATATTATGTTATAAGAATGGACCTCAATGCACACTTCAATCGTATAATTACAATAAGTGATTCATTAGACCATGTAATATATATATATATATATATATATATATATAGATATATCGACCACTTAAAAAAAAATCATATAATAATCAAGGGAATATGATCTTTTCAAAATTCATCGACTACAAAAAAAAAAACTTGAACACACCAATCAATGCAAAAACCATACCAACATATACATAAAACAATGCACAACCTTCAAACCATCGTCATTGTCATTGTCATACAACCACTCACACTACACAATAAACAACATTACCTAGAAATTGCACGTAAATGTAGGTTGATTTACAATAACACCGTGGATTTTGAATCTATAACTAAGAAATTAATTGTTGTCTCTAACCTTATCACAATGTGCATAGTCTATCAATGTTAGGTCCCTATATTACTAGTATAGTCCCTTATTGTTGTTAGTGTAACCCCCTTATTGTTATTGTTGTACACTTGTAACCCCCATATTGTTATTATTGTGCCCTTAAATTATTATTTTTAGGTTGGCTAGGATTACATTGTGGCCCCATGGACTCCTATATATAGAAATGAGGTTTTATCATTTGTATCATCCAAGAATTGTTCATTCATGTAATGTATTGGAGGTTTCCCCCTTAAAGTGGCTTATTTATAAGGCGTTGATATCTCTTTTCTTCTATTTTTGGATCTAGTTTCACAACATTTGGTATTAGAGCTTTAGATTTTAGGGTTTCGCTACTCCAAACAGGTCATCATGGAATTTTCGCTATAAAGTTTTTTCTGCGAATTTTCAGAAGATCAAATTTTTAGGGAGCGAAGCCAAAATCATGAGGAACATCATCACAAAATTTCATAGCTTGGTTCGCAACATGTTTGGATATATGGTTTGTGGAAGTTAGGGATTTTTCAGGCTCTCGAATTTCATCGTAAAGAGGTGATCATGGGAAAATCTTCATAACTCTCTCTATGAGCATCGGATTGGAATTCTGTAAAAATTGGATGCAAGTGCATAGAATTTAGTTTCTAGTATATCAATTTTAGAGCCAAAGGAGGAAACAGTGACATGTGCAAAGTCGTAGAAGTTCGCTCTACTGAACCAGTCCATAATTAGGTCATTGTGGGAGATGGGACATAACTTTGCCTTGAAGAATCCAAATCAAGTCAGAGCTATGGAGTTTGAAAGAGGATTCAGAGGACTACCTTAGGGCCAAATTTCATATATTGAAGATTTAAAATCACAGATATAATTCAATTTCAATATCGAGCTCCTCAAAAGCAAGAAAAAGGTGTGTTTTTTTTTTTTCCGAATTAAATAAGTCTTGTGTAAAAAATTAGTTTGAAGTGATTCCAAGGGCCTATTAAGCATATATTTCAGTATTTAGTTCTGAAATTCCTCCTAAAAAGAATTCAACACCGATTAAGCCCTCAGAATACTCTACTATGACTCATGAAGATGAAGAATTGCAACATGATCTATGAAAATTACAAGAGCAAGTGCACCAAATTTCGCTCTCGCAAAGAGCGGAGAAAAATGAAATGGAAGTTTTGAAGAAAGTCATGGAAGCGAAGATGGATGGTTTGAAGAAAGGTGTGGAATCTAGGATGGATGGTGTGGAAGCTAAGATGGAGGACATGGAAGAAAAAATGAAAGACAACATGGAAAACATGAAGAATGATCTAAAAGCAGACATGGAAGGTTTGACAAATTTGATACAAGAAATGGTTCCTAATGGAGAAAATATAGTAGAGGAAACTCATGATGAGAACAAAATATATGTTAATCGTGATTTCATAAACTCTAATGTTGGATTAAAGAACTACCATATTCCAAATATGGATATGAGTAATTTTGATGGCAAGGATCTCGTAACATGGATACTACAGATGGAGCAATATTCTGATCTCAATAATGTGTAAAACACACAAAAGGTACGCATTGCAACTTTACATTTAGAAAAAAATACATTTGTATGGTATCGATGGCTTTTCTCCTGTAAAAAAATTGTCACTTGGTTAATTTTTACAGAGGAAATGATAGCACATTATGAGGATACAAAGAGAAACACCTTCTTTAGCCAATTGATAAATCTCAAACAAAAGGGTTTAGTAGCGGAGCACATTGAGGACTTCCAAAAATTGAATATAAGGGTAACTGATATTCTAGAGGAACACAAGATTTATGTCTTCATTAGGACTTTAAAGGATAACATCCAACATGAAGTTCACATTTGGGAACATAATTCATTGGAGAAGGCATTCAGCTTGGCAAGAAAAATTGAATGTAAAATTATGGCGACAAGGACTCCTACCACTCACATCTACAAAGATGAAAGTGTTGCTACTCTTAGACTTCCACAACCTACAAGGTTGACACCACAACAATTGGAAGAAAAAAGAGCAAAAGGGCGTTGCTATAGTTGTGATAGAAAACACATTAAAGGTCATAAGTGCGCTGAGAAGAAATTATTTTACATAGATTGTGAAGAGGAGGAAGAAAATGAAGAATAAACTTCAAAAGTACAGGATATAGACCAGGAAGAAACCCTAGAAGAAGAATAAATGAGTTTGACCATATCATGTAATGCATTGGTAGGAATTACCACTCTTAAAACTCTCAAGATAGAAGGACATGTCAAGAAGAAAAGGGTAATAGTGTTGATTGATTCGGGTAGTACCCATAATTTTATTCATTGTAAGGTAGCCAAGCAATTGAATTGTTTCCTATACCCAACACTAGAATGTCAAGTGATGGTTGCAAATGGAGGAACTATAAATTTCTCTGGAAAATGCCATAATATCAAGCTAGCCATGGGGGGATATGTATTGAATAGTCCAATTCTTTCCATCCCAATGGGAGGTGCTGATGTTGTACTCAGAGTACAATGGTTACAATCTTTGGGTATGGTAGCTTTTAATTTTCAAGAACTTTTCTTGAAATTTTTTTCAGAAAGAAAAGAAATCAAATTACGGGGTATGGCAGGGAAGCCAGGAAAGATAATAAGCTCTAATGTCATGAGAAAGCTTCTGAAGAATGAACAAAGGGGTGTAATTGCACAATTATACTCACTAGAAGTTCCAACATCAAAATCATATATTTCTCCAGATCTCAAAAAAGTATTGGAAAATCATTCCAAGGTGTTTGATACTCCCAAAGGACTCCCACCTATTTGTGATCATGATCATGATATTCATTTGATTCCAGGAATTATTCCTCCAAACATCAGGTCTTAGAGTTATCCTTATGTCCAAAAGAGTGAAATTGAACGTATGATTGCAGAAATGTTAGAGGTTGGTATAATTCAACCTAGTCAAAGTTCTTTCTCTACTCCAGTAGTATTGGTGCACAAGAAAGATGGATCATGGTGCATGCGTCAAGATTATAGGGAGCTCAATAAGCTCACTATTAAAGATAAATTTCCCTTTCCTATGATTGATGAATTATGGATGAATTAAATGGAGAAATTTATTTTACCAAGTTGGATCTTCATTCAAGATATCATCAAATTAGAATGAATACTGAAGATATTCCGAAAATAGCATTTCGAACTCATGAGGGTCATTATGAATCTTTGGTCATGCCTTTTGGCCTTACCAATGCACCTTCTACATTTCAAAGGTTGATGAATTCCATTTTCAAACCCTTCCTTACAAAAATTTTTACTAGTATTTTTTGATGATATACTAATCTACAAAAGGTCTTGGAAGGATCATGTTCAACATGTTGACAGGGTGCTCAAACTATTGGAGGAGAAAAAATTATATGAAAAAAATCCAAATGTTTCTTTGGAGTACAAGAGGTGGAATATCTGGGTCATATTGTATCTCATAAGGGTGTTAAGGTAGACCCTAAAAAAATTAAAGCCATTAAGGAATGGAAAGTCACCACAACCATAAAGCAGTTGCGCAAATTTCTCGGGTTAACAGGGTATTATCGCAAGTTTGTTAAGAATTATGGGATAATAGTGTTGACACCTAATCCTATGGGATGGGTGTGCACATTTAATATTGTATATTATTTAATATTAGGAAATAAGGAAGGCCAAGAGTCATTGGGAGATGAATCCCAATATCCTCACCTCCATGTATAAATCCATATGCATTCTTCAGCTAATACACATTCTGATTTTGAGGAGTTACCTCCTGGTTTGACATGGTATCAAAGCCAGCTCCACTATTGGCATTTCTGCCTGTGGTGTAACTCCCTCTCCTTTGCTCAGTCAATTTTCATTAATAGTTTTTTGCTGCTCTTTATTGCTAGACTGAAATTCTGCATTTTTTTCTATTTCTGCATTCTACAATCTCTGACTTCTGCAGGTTCAGCTCTTACAATATCTGAGTGTTTTGCAGCCCCTGCAATTTTTGCAGCTCCTGCAACTTAGCACCTGCACACTGCCATTTCAGTTTTTTTGTAATGCTCTCACTTCTCCCTCACCTACCCAATGCCTCTCACACTTCCCTCACTACCCTATCTCCCTCATCGACCAGTGCTCCTCTCACACTCCTCATCGACCAATGCTCCTCTCCATTCATACCTGCGCACACTGCATATATTCCCAACGCTCCACTCTCCCTCGCTGTCTGCGCTACCAACTCAACACACTACGCCCTCCTGGTTTGACATATATGTCAACCGTTCACATATATCAACAGCGCTCCATTTATCCATTACCTACTGGCTTGACTCACGCACTCATTCCACTCGCGCCCCCTCACTTCTATCTCCCCATACTCACTCACAATACACCCTCTCTCTTCGCTCCCTCTTTTGCATTTCGCCCCTGCTACAGTGCTCGATACATGAATAAACAACTCTCTTTGTCCATTTTATATCCAACACTGCACAGTCATACAATACATTGAGCGCTCCACCTGCGTTTACCATCGCTCCACCGTGCTCCCTCCACCTGCAACGACTCATACCTCATACGCTGCAATATAAAATGTTGTTTTAACTCCATTCAAACATTCTGTCATATTCAATCAGCGCTATCGATTCACCTGTCTGCCTGCATACAACATTACAATACACCACCACTGCGTTGGGATATATAACAGTGAATTCGTTCTCAGCACCTCTCCTCACGTAGACTGCGCACACCGCCTACATAAACGCAGACTCCACCTCCCTGTCGACCCTCCTCACCTATATATTGCATCGAATATATACTCCATTTAATACTGCATTTTACCTATTTAATACCGCTATCCCCTCCTCGACTCATATACCGCATTTTATCTATGATAGCTCACCGCCCTCCGTTGACTACTCACACGCTGTCATACGTTGATTGCTCCACTCGTATTTAATACCATTCCACTTCCATACAATACCATGCCCTTTATCCTCACTGCTTTCCATAATACCGCTCCATTTAATACTGCCCATTCTGCCTTTTAATACCATACGCCCATAATGCCCATACGCCCCAATCCACCTTTCAAATTTTGCCCCCTCCCATCCTTCAATACCATTCCGCCCTTTATAATACCGCCACCTCTACCATATTGTCATATAATTTTTTTTTTATCCAAACCAAAAATAAATATATACATATATATTTTTTTTGTGCAGAATTCAGTTTTTAGTAAAGAGCTTGTGTTTCTTTAAATTTAGTCTTTTAGCAAAAAGTGTTTCTGTCCTTTTCAATTCAGTATATTTTCCAGCAAAGAGTATTTTTGTTTTCTCTCCTTCAAAAGAGATTCTCCAGTAAATTTTTTTTTTCTCTCCTCCTTCAAAAGAAGATGACAGTCCCTTCATCTTCTAAAGAGGCTGCCTACTTGGCACAGAGAGAAAAGAGACATGCTTCAGGTCCATCCAGAGGAAGAGAAGGCAGAAGACGAAGAAGAAACTTCAGAGAAAAGGGGGGCAGACAATCTAAAGCTCAGCAGCAAACAAATCAAGACAGAGGTAAAATTAATGACAAAGACAAAGGTAAACCAGCTGAATCAGCTCATTCTGTTCTAGCACATTGTAACAATGGAGTAACTGAAAACCTATTTGATGTTTCATTTACTTCATGGAGAGATGATTGGTTGCTAGTTCAGGAGCAACATGTCATATGACATTTAGAAAAGATTTTTTTGAAGAATTCACTGACAAAGTTGATGGAGCAGTATATTTCGCAGATAAATCCAAACTCAAGCCATCAGGGCTTGGCACAGTCAGGCTTAAACTGCCTGGTCTTCCTAATCATATCCTACATGAGGTTCTATACCTCCCGGAGTTGAAGAGAAACTTGCTGTCCCTGATCGAAATCCGGCAGCAAGGACACTCAGTTCACTTGTTTGATGGCAAGGCAGAGGTCGGATCAGCATCAGATCACTCACTTGTCATGGAGGGAATAGAAGAAGGGAGACTCTTGAAGCTGAAAGGTTCATCTGCTCATGCTCAAAACTTTGCATTCAGTTCACATCATGATGAAGGTACATTCCCATCAAGTCTTTTATGGCATGTTAGATTTGGACACTTAAACTATGAAAGCCTTCGTTTGTTGAAGAAAAATGGTGTTAATGGACTGCCTACAATTCCTAGAAAACCTAAGGAATGTGATGCTTGTATTCTAGGAAAGTATAGCAAACAACCATTTCATGATTCACACTCCAGAGCACATAGAAAACTTGAGCTTGTTCATTCAAATTTATGTGGCCCTATGCCTATTGCTTCTGCAAATGGAAATAAATACATGATGACATTTATTGATGACTACACCAGAATGTGTTGGATTTACTTATTGAAGAACAAGTCTGATGCTTTTCAAAATTTCAAGAATTTTCATGCATGGATTGAAAATGATGCACAAACACATACTGGCTCTCTACGTACTGATAATGGAAAATAATACACTTCAAACGAATTTGAAAATTATCTTCATCAACATGGAATCAAACATCAAACAATTGTGCCATATAATCCCCAACAGAACGGTGTAGCTGAAAGAATGAACAGAACTATTTTAAATATGGTTCGCTCCATGTTATTTTTCAAGAATGTAAAATTGATGTTTTGGGCTGATGCAGTTCTATGTGTTGCTTACATAAAGAATAGGTGTCCTTCAAGTTCAATTAGAAACAAAACTCCTTTTGGAAATGTGGCATGGCCACATTCCTTCGGTAAAGCATTTCAGGGTCTTTGGGTCCACCTGTTATGCCTTGATACCCAAGGGTCAAAGGAACAAACTTGGTGCTAGAAGTCGCAAATGTATCTTCTTGGGGTACTCCAATACCTCCAAAGGATATCGTCTCTATGATGAAGAAAATAAGAATTTTGTGATCGCAAGAGATGTCATATTTCTTGAATCTTCCAAGAGTGACAAGGTTGTTGAGCGGCAACTTGATCACCTGGATAGATTCACACATGCAAAGTCCTTCCAAGAATTTGATAATGTGATTCCACATCTTGAAGGGGGGATTCCGATATTGAATCAAACTGTGGAATCATGTCCTGAAGCACTCTCTCCCCCACATGAAGAAACAACCACTGATGACACATTGGATGATGTGATTGACAGAATTGGGAGATTTAATATTGAATCAATCCCAACTCAGTCAAATGACCAGCCTGGGCCATCTCAGAAAGGTCCTCCCAAATGGCTGACAAAGACACTGGAGAATGTTCATCCTGATGAGGTTGGAAAAACAGGAACAAGAAGTTCCACTCAACAAATCGAAGGTGATGTAGATAATTCTGATTCCCCTGTTGATATGGATATTGCTTATAATTGTGAATTGAGTTTGTCTACAGATCATGAACCAACTTCCTTCAAAGAAGTCGCTTCTCATGATGAATGGAAAGAAGCGATGCAGAAGGAGTATGATGCCTTGATAAAGAATGGCACTTGGAAGCTGGTTGATCTGCCTTTGGGAACGAAACCAATTGGTTGTAAGTGGGTCTACAAGAACAAGTACAAAGCAGATGGCTCACTTGACAAGCACAAGGCCAGGCTTGTGGCAAAAGGATTCGCACAAAAAGAAGGAGTCGATTATGAAGAAACTTTTGCTCCCACAGCAAAATGGACCACCATCCGGACTCTCTTTGCCTTAGCAGCTCATAATGGATGGAAAGTCCATCAGATGGATGTAAAAATAGCCTTCTTGAATGGAGATCTAAAGGAGAAATTTTATATGTCCCAGCCAGAAGGATTTGTGATAAAGGGTCAAGAACACAAAGTTTGCAAACTTGTAAAATCCTTGTATGGCCTCAAGCAAGCACCACGAGCCTGGTATGAGAAATTGGCCGAGCATCTTCTGAAACTTGATTTCAAACACTTTGATCTTGATGATGCAACTTTGTTTGTTAAGAAAGTTGGAAAAACAGTTGTATATCTTGTGGTATATGTAGATGATCTTTTGATAACAGGAAACAATGAGAGCTATATTACATCCATGAAGAAAGAGTTGAATAAAGGTTTTGAAATGACTGATTTGGGTCATGTTCATTACTATTTGGGTATTGAAGTAATTCAACATCCTAAATTCATATTTCTTTCTCAAAAGAAGTACATTGGAGATCTCTTGAACAAATTTGGCATGGATGACTGTAATCCCTTAACCACTCTAATGGAACAAAACTTGAAGCTGACATCTATTGAAGGGAAGGAATTTGAGGATGCAACTAAGTATAGACAACTTGTAGGAAGTCTTATCTACCTGACCACCACCAGACCTGACATTTCATTTGCTGTTGGAATCCTCTCAAGGTTCATGCAAAAACCTTGTGAAGGACATTGGTCTGCTGCGAAAAGAGTGTTAAGGTACTTGAAGGGGACTCAAGACTTTGGAATCAAATATACACAGGTAGGCGACTTCAACTTGATCGGATACTCCGATTCAGACTTTGATGGCGACAAAGAAACAGGGGTGTCTACTACAGGTTACACCATGAGTCTTGGATCAGGAGCTGTCTCATGGAGATCACGCAAACAGTCAGTTCCAGCAGATTCCACGACCGAGGAAGAATATGTGGCAGCAGTTGAAGCAACAAAAGAAATTGTGTGGCTCCGAAAAATCTTGGAATATTTTCAGATGAAACAAATGTATTCCACACCACTCATGATCGACAACACTTCTGCAATAAAGTTGGCCAAGAACCCAAAGTTCCATGATCGAACAAAGCACATCAATACAAAGTACCATCTAATTCGACATCATGTTCAGGCCAAAACCATCCATCTACATCATTGTTCCACAAATGAGCAAACCGCTGACATCTTCACCAAAGCACTTGGAAGAGAAAAGTTTGAAAAGTTCATATCGATGCTTGGACTCACCAACATCCCTTCGGATTAAAGGGGGGAATGTTGACCTAATCCTATGGGATGGGTGTGCACATTTAATATTGTATATTATTTAATATTAGGAAATAAGGAAGGCCAAGAGTCATTGGGAGATGAATCCCAATAGCCTCACCTCCATGTATAAATCCATATGCATTCTTCAGCTAATACACATTCTGATTTTGAGGAGTTACCTCCTGGTTTGACAAATAGTTGCACCTCTAACAACATTATTGAAGAAATATGCATTCTCATGGACTCCTGAAGCAACTAAGGCCTTTGAACATCTTAAAGAGGTAATGTGCCTAGCACCAGTCTTAGCTACGTCGGACTTCACAAAAAACCTTTATTGTGGAATGTGATGCCTTAGGAAATGGAATTGATATTGTTTTAATGCAAGAAGGAAGACCCATTACTTTTGAAGGTCTTTCAATCAAAAGAAAGTATTTACAAAAGGATATTTATGAGAATGAAATGTTGGCAATACTACATGCACTAAATAAATGGAGACCTTACCTAATGTGAAGAAACTTCAAGGTAAAAAATGATCATGATAGTCTTAAACCCTTTGTTGGAACAAAGACTATGTTCAAAAGAGTAGAAAAAATGGGTCACAAATATGTTGGGTTATGACTTTGAAATCGTCTACAAAAAAGGGAAGCTAAATGTTGTTGCAGATGCACTCTCAAGAAAGGATGAAGAGGTGGAAGCATTGCTTTGTGCCATTTCAATTATCCAACCAGATTGGATAACTGAAGCAAGGGATGAATGGAAGGAGGACGAAAAAGTGTGGGCTCTCATTCAAAAGTTGCAGCAAGATCCTAATACATATAACACATTTAGTTGGAAAAATGGTTCCTTATGGTACAAATATCGCTTATATATTTTCAAGAATTCCCAACTAAAACAAAATATTCTGTTGGAATTGCACACTTCTCCATTAGGAGGACACTTGGGATATTTAAAAACTTACCACAGGGTGAAGAAAGAATTTTTTTGAGATGGCCTTAAATCTGATATTCAAAATTTTGTGGTGGAATGTTTGGTTTGAGAGCAAAAAAAATTTGATACAATCAAGGCCCCGGGTCCTCTACAACCTTTGTCCATTCCAAGTCAATGTTGGGAGGAGATTTCAATGGATTTAAGCACACGTTTACCTAAGTTCGAAGGAAGGAGTGTCATCATGGTGGTAGTTGATAGACTTACAAAGTATGCACACTTTTGTGCATTATCTCATCCATTTAAAGCGAGTACAGTTGCTGCTGTATTTATGGAAACAATTCAAAAGCTACATGGAAACCCGAAGATTATTGTAAGTGACAGAGATCCAATTTTTATAGGAAATATTTGGACGGAATTATTTTCTTTTTTGGGTACTCAACTAGCTCATCGCTCATCTTATCATCCCCAATCCGATGGTCAAACAGAGATAGTGAATAAATGTTTGGAAGGATACCTTCGTTGTTTTGTATCTAATAGGCAAGTACAATGGGCCAAGTAGTTACCTCTCCCTGAATGGTGGTATAACACGTCCTTCCATATTGCAGGAAAAATGACCCCATTTATGGCAATTTATGTATATCATCCACCATCCATCACACCTTCTTTAACCGAAAATGCTAGGGTTCAACCAGTGGAGGATCACATCAAGCATCAACAAAAAGTTCTCCAAATCTTAAAGGATAACCTAAATTTGGCACAAAATCGAATGAAACAACAGGCATATCAACATCGTAGTGAGAGAATTTTTCATGTGGGAGACATGGTATTTTTACGGCTACAACCATACAAACAAATGTCCCTCAAGCAAGCTAAGAACGATAATAAATTATCGCCAAAGTACTATGGTCCTCACAAGGTTTTGCAAAATATTGGTACTATGGCATACAAATTGGAGCTTCCTGCTTCTTCACGAGTGCATCCAATTTTCCATGTTTCATGCTTAAAAAAGGTTATAGGGGACAAAATTCTAGTTCAAACAATATTTCTAGAACTTGATGAGGAAGCAAAACTCATATTGGAACCTGAAGCAGTTATGAAAACAAGAACTCGACAACTACAAAATCGATCAATTTGAGAGTATCTCATCAAATGGAAGAACTTACCCACTGAAGATTCTACATGGGAGAATGAGAATTTTATACAAAATTACCTGGAGCTACTCAAGCATTGAGGACACCACTTTTTTGAAGGAGAGGAGCATGTTATGTCCCTATATTACTAGTATATTCCCTTATTGTTGTTAGTGTAACCCCCTTATTGTTATTTTTTTACCCCTATAACCCCCACATTGTTATTATTGTGCCCTTAAATTATTATTGTTAGGTCAGACAGGATTACATTGTGGCCCCACTACGATTACATTATGGCCCCATGGACTCCTATATATAGAAATGATGTTTTGTCATTTGTATCATCCAAGAATTGTTCATTCATGTAATGTAATGGAGGTTTCCCCCTTGAAGTGGCTTATTTATATGGCATTGATATCTCTTTTATTCTCTTTTTGGAGCTGGTTTCAAAACAATCAACTGAACATGTGCCTCGTTAGCAGAATATTTCAACTAGCATACAACATTCACCATTCAAACTCATGCACCAAATGCCTTAGGTCATGACCATAATCAACATAGATGTGAAAGAATATTCAATGCATTCCAGGAATTAAATAGTTAACAACATAATTACTCCCACAATTACAAAATGGCTAATTAGTTACTAAAAAATGACTAAAATTTTCATATAAATGACCATATTCCAGTCGATGACCTGAATAGTAGCTAATTTACACTATCTTATAGCGTGACCAAATTTTAGTCGTTTTTAGTTTAATCATTAATTGGTTCTCATCTTTATTGTCTAGTAGTATATTTAGTTATAAATTTTGGCATTATTTAGTCATTAATTGTCACAATTAATGACCAAATATAAAAGAAATATATTACTATTTGATCACCTAAGAAAACCAATTAATGACCAAAGAAATATAACCAAAATGTTGGTTGTGTTATAATATATTGTAAATTAGCTACTAATAGTCATATATATACAAATTTTAGTCATCGTTTGAAACCAATTAATGACCAAAGAAATACGACTAAATTTTAGTCGTGTTATGAGATATTGTAAATTAGCTACTAATAGCATATATATGAAAATTTTAATCATCGTTTGAAACCAATTAATGACTAAAATACATATGACTAAATTTCAATCATGTTATAAGATACTATAAATTAGCTACTAATAGTCGTATATATGAAAAATTTAGTTGTCATTTGTAGTCACAAATTTATCATTTGCAGTAGTCATTTATCTTGTTTTGGTAGTTTCACATTCATTATATAAATGACTAATTTAGTAGTTTATATTCATTAATTTACTTTCATTAATAATCATTATAAACAACTAATTTAGTGGTTTCATATTCATTTTATTTGTGTTAATTATTAATTGATATAAAATAATAATTTAATAGTTTTATATTCATTTTATTTGTGTTCATTTTTAATCAACATAAATGCATTCATATGATTTTGTGACTATATTAAACAAATACCATACAATATTTATGCTCATCTAATATGAAAACATGTAAATCATGCAGTGTCATATTTGATACCAACACCAAAAAATATCAAATACAATCGTAAATAATTTGAACAACAAATTTTATTATATGAAATTCAAGTATCACAATATGAGTTTCCAACTGACTAATGATTAGGCTAGAATTTACACATGAAATATTGTATAATCACTTCAAAACATTTCCATTGTGTTTCCAATGCATTGCACATGCCTTTTTAGCTTTAAAATAATTCAATAGTTTTCCTCTAAAAGTTGTGTAACCGATAGCATCCACCAATCGAGAGTCATGCTAAAGAATAGAAGCACCATTATTTGGATAGTCCATGCCTGGAAGATGAATCCAATGCCTTCCATCTGCAACCAACAGATATTCATTTAAATACTAATAATGTGATGTCATCTATTTTTTTAATTAAAAAATATATTAAAATTCTTATCACCATTTTCAATATAGTAAGACTATAGAACTTCCTTTACATCATATGGAAAATTTCACAAAAACACTAATTACAATGGCCTCCCTTAAACACTTCTTCCAATAATTCTCCACAACAAAAAATAAAAAGTGTTGAGATTTGCAAATTCATGCTTGAGTTAGGAATTCATACACTTCATAACAAATTTTTATAAAAATACTAATATTCCAGTGAAAAGTTCAATCAGAGTATTTAAAAGAAGTAAACAAATTCATCTTTGACACAAGGAAACTGAAAGAACATAAAAAGAAATAAATGAGAGAACTTTCCACCAAAAATGCCAAAATCTGTACCATAAAAATATTGTGTGGAATTATTCCAATGAGAAATAAAAAGGTCAAATTTCCATTGCATGGTCACATTTGAAGCAATAAGTAGACACAAATAACTAAACCAAAGATTTTGAAATGCACGTACACACCTAATATAAGCATGCATTTTACAACTTGTAGTTAGAAACTCAATTTACTTTTAAAATATATGGATTACAATTGCCTTTTGTACAAGAAATGCATATTATCTTTATCTGACCGTTGACATAGTTGAATACATAAAACAAATTTCTACTCCATTGTTATTTCTGTGTTTATCTTATTTTACAAACCCTTCATAATTTTTCCTCTTAGAGATTGTGCATTCTATATTTTTACAGGGTAAAACATAAAATCATGATTAACAAAAAGATGCTTCAACCAAAAACAACAATAAAACCATACAATCTTCAAATTCTACATGCAAAATAAAGGAAGTCAAGTCCAAATTGAATTTCCAAACCTTTTTTTTTAAGTTAAAGGAAACACAATTTAAGACACAAAATGTGCAAACTTGTAACAGTTTGGTTTAAGAAAGAAACCAAGGTATTTGAAACCCGAGTCCAAGTCCTTCCCGGGAAAAGGAAAAGTATCCTCTACATGAAAGTGAGGGATCTAAGGAAATTCATAATCTATATTAAGGGCATGATTTTTCATGATTAACCTCCATGCTTGTGGCAGGTAGGTTTTGGGGCCTCATAAGCCATGGATTTAACCATTTCATATGCATTCTACTTCTGTAAGTTTTGTGCACATGTGGTGGTATTGAGTGAGCATCCTCTATGGTATATCACCTCAACAATTCTTATTTGTTGACTTAATATATCCTTATCTAGATAAGTAACTATACATAAACACAATCAAATGAAATGTGACTAGAAATCACAACTCTTCCTTCCAATTATTATTTCAAGTGACACTTTCTTGAATAACACACACTAGTTAATTTCCCCCAACAATGATATAAGCACCACAATCACTCGGTAGGATTCTATGTTTTAAGTTTAAAATCATGATTTCAAATAGGTTTGAGCTGCATTAAATCATTCATCAATATATCTTTAAACTTGAAAGAAAATGAAACAAAGAAATGGAAAAAAGAAGCATTATCACTACCTAATTTTTGTTATGAGTTGATGACTTTCAAAAGAAGTTGCACTTGTCGAGGAACTTGAGTTTGGAAATGAATTCAATGTTGGAAAGTGTAACCAAGTTCGGCCTTCAAATTGATTATGTAATTATGTATTTATGTAATGAAGAAGACAAAGATAATAAAATGTATTCCTGAGGTTTCTTCATGGATTTCATGAGAAATGATTTTATTATAGGTCAAAGACTTCTTCTTGATGTCTTCTAGGGTTTTTCATATTGTCATAAATGTATTAAATAAGAGTCATGTCTATGAAGTTTCAAATTTAGTGTTTTATGGCTCAAATACCTTGTCAAATAAGCTTGAAGACATTGCTCAAGAATGGCGATAATACTACTTCTCAGACCAGCATAATACTTGATGTAACTACTCTTCAAGATGGCCTATGAGACGCTGGAAGATCTCATCTACAAGTTGGCTCATATAACCTTAATAAATTCAGCCTCATAACTATAGGTCGACTCAGTTACATAGAGGATCAACTATATAAAGGAGTATGCAAATTCATTTAGACATAGGAATTCAGATGAGGATATGTGATATAAATGTGAAGTTTCAAGACTATAATAAAATATAAGAAAAAATATTAAAAGCTAAAGTTGATACAAGATCAACTGAAGGGAATCAAGCCTTTGCATCCATGTCCATGAAGAAAGGAAGATTCGATAAACTTGATCCTCAAAATAAAAGGAGAAATATGGAAAAGGAATGATGCTTTGGATGTAATAAACTTGGGAATTATAAAAGGGATTGTCCTAAATTTGGAAAGGACAAGAGGAAAAGGGAAGAATCCCATGTTACAAAAAAAAGAACTTTATGCAAATAAATCTAAGAAATAAGAAGTGAAATATCTCCACTATGATTGAGATCATCTTCCTCTTTAATTGATTTCTGTTGGTTGTAAAATAGTATTTTAAGAAGAATTTTACATTAATGGCATCATGGTATAACCATGGAAGGAGCACTTGTCATAGGAATATGTACACAATACAACTATGAAAGAAGTAGATCCTGAAAACCTCAATTATAACAACATTGATGGAAGGAATTCATCGAGATAAAGGGTCATCATTCAATAATCAATATGGAAACATGTGCTAACATTTTCTAATGGAGTCCTCTCTGGATTCACTAGTTAGAAATAAAGAAAAAGGTTTCATCAAGAATTCTATCTTTCATAATTTTGGGATTAAGATATGATCTTGATGAAACATGTCAAGGGAATGAACTTCTCCAATCTAAGGAAATTGTTGCAGGATAAGATAAGGTAAATATATGCTAACACTAAATGTTTTGAATTCATGTCATATGGTTGAAGGTGATGGACTTCTATCTTTAGAAGTATGATCAAGAGAAGGAAGGATCTCTTCAGATACATAGGATATCATGAAATCAACATAATATGTCGTCATATGGAATATGAGGTGGTTGTATACAAAAAAGGGACTGTATGCTGGAAGTTCCATCAAATAAATGAAACTATGTCGATAAATAAAGGAATAGATCATGACGTGCAACCATGTCAAGAGGTGGTTATCATTTGGAAGCCAAGAATATGTGACTAGGAGATCTCTTGGGAAGATATGTAGACTCTAGTAGATGTATGGTAAAGAAGAATACACTTGAAAATACATATCTTTAGGAGATGTGTCAATATGAATAAAGGATGTTGATTTGTACATGAAGACATCATGGTGAAAGATCATCACTGAGGTAACATCTAATTTAAAAGTTATATGTATATGTTTATCTGGATAAGTTTATGCATGTATGCCAACCATGTGAAAGGATGTAATATCCTTGGGAGATGGTTTGAAAGAAAGAAAAATTACATAAATATAGCCCATATGAAAAATACTGATGAATCACTTTGTGGTAAATGACATGATTCATGGATGAAATTTATGAATTATTTTTTTCCCTCTGAAGCTAAAGTTGAAGATTCATCAATATCAAAATCCATGACATCAAGGGGAGGAATTCTTCATGAGCAGTTGGGTGTCTCACCATTGTTTCTACAAGTCCCTAGTTAAGAGGGAGCATGGTGGTAAGTTTCTTTCTTGGAAGAAATTGGGTAATTCCTAAAAATGAGCCTAGGTACATTCCTTGTACAGGAATGAGTACATTCCCTTATGGAATAGGTCCTCCCTAGATGAGAGGGAGAGATAGAAACATCTTTCTCGTCTTCAACTAGGAATACTGAATGAGGATTAGGTAATAATCTGACATCATATACTCTTTGAGAATGAGATACGTAATTAAAGATAAGAGTAATCGAGGAACGATATTTGAGGGCTAGCTACCCAAGAGAAAAATAGTCCAAGAAGGTCATACTCTGGGAACACCTGGGTGGAGTATGTACCTTGGGGAGGAAATGAAAAAGGTTTCTATAAGTCATGTGTCTTGCTAGCATTATAGCCCATTGTCTCATTGAGAAATGGGGTTGTTATTCAAGGCCTTGAACGAGGACAATTTTGGTTGATATAATACTATACATATGTGATTACCAATCTGATTCTTCTTATGAGATTATTCATATTAAAATTATTCATGTACCATTATGAATATCTCCCTAGTTAAGAGGGAGCTTTGGAAAGTGTAAATAGGTTTAGTCTTCATATTGACTATGTAATTATGTATTTATATAATGAATAAGACAAATATAATAAAATGTATTTCTAAGCTTTCTTCATGGAATTCATGAGAAAGGATTTTATTATAGGTGAAAGACTTGTCGTTGATGTCTTCTAAAGTTTCTCATCTTGTTATAATTGTATTAATTAAGATTCATGTATATATAACTGTATTAATTAAGAGTCATGTATATATAAGTGTACTAATTAAGAGTCATGCATATGAAGTGTCAAATTCAGTGATGTATTCCTCAAAAACCTTGTCAAATAAGCTTGAAGACTTGGCTCAATAATGGTGAAAATACCACTGCTCATACCAACATAATACTTGATGTAAATACTATTCAAGATGACCTAGAATATGCTGGAATATCTCTTCTATAAGTCAGCCATGACACCTTAATCAATTCAGCCTCATAAGTAAAGGACATGTCGACTCAATTATAGACAGTATCAACTATATAAAGGAGTATGCAGATTCATTTAGACTATTAGGTCCCCGTAATTTGTTAGAATGGTGACAAAAAATGAACAGGGGTAACATCAAACTAGAATTTGGAGTCCTAGGACCTAGCCTTCCTGGACTCAGGGAGGGCTCTTTCTATTTTGTGCAAAGGATGTGAACTAATTTTTTTTTAGGGTTTGATTTTAGGCTAGTTGTTAAGTTTAGGGTTTGTTTGTTTGTTTGAGTTGGGTAGGTGATGAAGTATAATATGTGGAGTGAGGTATTTTCAATTTTTTGGGCTATGGAGTCTACAAAAGGTCATGGATTGTTCAACAATGGATCAGGGTGCATCACAGGGAAAATCTAACATGGTCAAATTTATCTTCAAGGTTTGTGTGAGATGAAATGAACATCACATTTGTGAACATAGTAGGTGCAAAAGGGCAGTTAGGAATCCTTGAACAAATACCTTTAAACAAAAATGGTCTTTAACACTACTAAGCATCAAGAAATAATCAAAAGAAAGGGCAAACCAATAACTTCTCTGATAAACTCAAGCAAATAAGCATTCAAGACAAACAATCCAGTGAACTATATAAGGCAAGAAACTTGTAAAACTTCTAGTGATTTCACCTTCAAGGTTAGAAAACATTTAATATGGACATATAACATAGATCAAGGAAGAGGGAATGCCTAAAATTTATTAATCAAAGCTATAAAGACCTCCAAAGCAACTTTTTAGGATAGACAAAGGGCATAACAAATTATAGACCTCTTTACCTAAACCTAATCAGTGATACTTCAAAGTAAGATCTTAAAAAAAATGTTTAAGTAATACCAAAAAAGCAGGGCTAACCATAAAACATCTTTTAAATTTTCTTCATTGAATAAATCGTAAGATAAACAAGCATAAGTGGGTCTAGAGAGCAACTAATAATTCTCTAAACTGACCTAAAAGAGGAAAACATAGAGGCAATAGAGGACAAACAAAGCGTGCCTCTAAACAACATTTCTTAGCCTAAAAATTTTGTTCTACTGCAACATAGAAAGATGAAACATAATGATAACATAAGAAAACATGAACTAAATAGGAACACATCACCATTAACTATGCTCATGGATCCTGCAAGCAAGCCTTCTCCATTGTCAAGGAAGCCAAGCAATCCACAAACACCAAAACCAATTTCTCTTCAATCTCCAAGTCTATGTATTACTCACAAGAGTCATCAAATGCCAAACCAATAAAATAAGGCCTCCATGCTCTATTTAAATTGCATTGGAGAGTCAAAACACTAAATAGGGTTTGAAAATGTCATAAATACCCATAAATACCATTTATGTCCAAGAGACCATGCAAGGCCCAAGGCATAAAATATCTAATGAAATAAATTCAAAAATAACTTCTAACACCTAACTTTATAGTGATTTTCCCCAATAAACACTAAAATATATTTTTTCCATAAATCAATGTCTTTTGTTGACTTTTTTACATAAGGGCGCAACAGAGAGGTCCAAGGGTGCAACACCTGGACAAGAAAGCTAAGTCATCTTGCAGCCAAGTTTTGAAGGCATTCTCGATGTCAAAATGAGCTCCGAGATAGCTCGTTGGAAAGCTTGTTGAGTCTAATTTCCAAAAATTCCCTTATTTTTCTAATTGGTATTCATTTTTCTATCAAAAAAAAAAAATCCCAAGGTTGATAAGGGCGCAGCACTAACCCTGAAAACATGGCAGAAAGGTCAAAGTTTGCATGTTGTTTGGCCTTTTGGAGGACAAAATCAACTCCAAATGACCTAAAATTTTGTGAGCATGTTGTAATTGACCTGAAAAATCCAAACATGTAAACCATTTCTCCTAAGGATGCCCTGAGAAAAATCACAACGCCAAGGGCATTGTGCCCTTGGCCCTCCAAATAAAAAAAAAATCAAAATTTCCAAAAAGTTCCCAAAATTTGGATTTTCCTTGCTTTTTATGTCTGGGATGCTTGTATGGAAGCATCAGAAAGGATTTCAAGGTTTGCTTCTTCTTTGGCCTCCTTGAGTGCTTGAATTTCGGCAAGGGCGCATTTGAGCTTGGCCCTTGCAATTTGATTTCTCAAGGCATAGTGTTTGGCCATATTTTTCTGTAGGCTAAGGTCCCTTTGTGTCTTCTTTAGCTATTTGATTTCAACCTTATAATACTTAATGACATAATTTTCCATGCCAAGAATTTTTTGTAGCTCCCTAATCTGTGCATCTTTGCTCTGGAGTAGTATGTTAGTGGTCCTCTCTTCATTCTCATCCTCTAGGTCAGTCACTTCAAATTTTTGTTTAGTTCCATGCTTACCTTTCTTATCTCCAGCAGTGACCCTTTCCTTGCCTTTTCAAGCTTCTTTGTTTATGTGGAAGGCATTGCATTTTTCCTTTTAGAGGCAACAATCACATGCCTACTTCCTCTTCGATATGTCAAAGGAAAAGGTGCAAATTTGATCATTTCAGTGCCCTTAGTCTTGCTTTTATCATTGTGATCATCTTTGTTTGGCTTACTGACATCTTGGCTCACTTCTTCGTTTGTATCATCATCCCTTTCTCCTTCACTGATATCAGCTTCACTATCTTGTGCACTAACTTCATCTTCACTATGATTCTTATTTTTTTCTGACTCATGGGCACTTTCTTGATTTTCCTTATCCTCACTGTTAGAGGTGTCATCAATGGTTTCTGCACTATCTTCTTATGCCTCTTCACTATTTTCTACACCTTCATTTTTCCCCTCATTATTTCTATGAGCCTCACCATTTTCTCTGACATGACTGTCACCATGGCTCTTTGTTTGACTGTCATGCTCTTTTTTGTCTTCTTCTTTACTACTGTTTGCCTCATTATTTCCAACATCAACCTCACTGATTTCTGCACTGCTAGATTCTTCATTTATTTCTACATCATTGTCCTTATCACTGTCATGAGCCTCATCAAACTCTATTTCATGGTCTTCTGTTTCCATGCTTTCTGCACTTCCTTCATCATCACTATGAGTCTCACTGTTTTTATATTAAGTGGCCTTTTCTTCACCAATATTTTTTGCCTCATCTTCATTTAAATCTATCTCCATGTCTTCTTGACCACTTTCTTCATTTGTGTCCTCATTTTTTTCTTCCTCTTTTCTTTCCTCTTCTTCATTATTTCTTGATTGATCATTACCCTCTCCTTCATGGTCACTTGATTGTTCATTTTCACTTTCCTCATTTCTTGATGTACTGGGAGAGGGTGATGACGAAGGGTTGTCTTGAGGTGATGGAACATGTCTAGATGGTGAAACATGTTCATCATGATATGATGGAGGAGAAAGGACAGGAGGATGAGATGATGAGGGCACATTGTGTTGAGGATGGGGTTGTGGATTTGTGAAGATCTCATGGGCAATGAAAACCTCCCATGGAATAACCTTTTGCTCCAATGAATGCAACATGACCATCTTAATCAAGGAGTGATGAAATAAACTTTGCATCTACTACGAGTAGGCTCTATTTTTTACAATGAAGGACATATTGTCAATACTCCTATAGAGGTATTAGGGCAGGTGCAGCCTCTTGACCCTTGTAAAGTGCATGAGCAACCTAATATGATAAGAATAAAGCCTAGAGAACCTCCCCTCACATGTAAAGTATTTCATGATCACTCTCATCAGAGGTGCATATATTTCTACCAGATGTGAGAAAGGAAATATATATTTGTAGTTGTCTTGGTATATAGGCTTTAGGAAAGGCTCGTAGTGGCTCAATTCTAGATTGGTCTGTTTGAACCACTTCTCCCCTACACTGGGTATGCCTGTAGAATGGGAAATGGCATCTGAAGAGAGTTAAAAGGTCACCCATGAAAATTTTGAGTGTTTTTCATGTAGGTTAAGGATGAATATCCTTATAATCTCTTGGTGACTTTTTACCTATTGTACTCTTTCACAAAAGTGCAAACATCCCACATTTTGGAAATATGTGACAGCCATAGGAGATGCCATTGGCTCATCAATTTTTTGAGGTTCAAACCTATTAGTCTTACCACCTTTGTGTTGGTGTCTCATTGGCACTAGGCTTCCCTCACCACTATCACTATTACCCTACCCTAACATCTTGATCACTGCTGCTTTGAAAACCAAAACCCTAACTCTAATTGTGAAATTGATGTGAAAAAAGGGTAAGGGAGTGAAGGTGAAAAAATGAACCTTTATATAAATGAGGGATGAGTGAATGAGGGTGATGGAAAAACCCTATTTGAATGGAAATTTTTTGTCAATACAACCCTCTGTGTGCCTCTAGTATGTAGGTGGAGGAGTGTCTCAAACAGTGGTATTTTTATCATGAAAATTAGGCTTTCACCTTAGGGTTTTCAAATTTTCTTAGCTACAAATCATAAAAATTCTTTGGAGGGAAAATAGGACATCCACCTACCATTTAAAGATGCTTTGAAGACCCTTGATGGTAGCTTGGAGGTGTTCCTGAGGTAATTTGAGTGCCTGTAGGGTGTGGAGGCACTCCAGGTCAAATGCGCAGTGCCTAAACGTGCAGTCGGGCAGCTTGAACGCGCAGAGATGAACGTGCAATGGCACATGTTGAACGTGGAGTAGGGTGGAAAATGCGTAGAACTTTGGGCTACTGGGCCTGTCGAGCCTTCTATGTGAACGTGCAGTGTCGTGGGCTTCCATGCCTGTCGAGCCTTCCAGGTGAATGCGCAAGGTGCTTCTAAATGCGCCGCACGTACCTACAGGGATGCAGCACAAAGCAATTTTACAAGGGTTTTTCGACAGGGGCGCAGTGCCTAATTCTGAATGCACAGCGCCGCCCTGAATGCATAGTTCCACCCTGAATATGTAGCGCCACCCTGAATGCTCAGTGCCACCTGAATGCACAACGCCTTTGAAATTTCCTAAATTTGACCCAAAATTCACACTATTCTCTCATCGACATTTCTAATTTCTTTGCAAGGGAATAATAAGCTGAATGATAAAAAAAATTCCCTTTTATATGTTTGGGATTCAAATTAAATCATATTTGAACCCATCTCCTAATGTTTTGATCCTTTTCACCTTTCACTAACTCTTTTGACATTTTGCTATGTAGGAGACTTGAAAACCTTTAAGTGACTCTTCTTTCTGCTCCTTGAGAGTTTACATGCTCATTTGTCATTTTGGTGATTTGACCACACAATGACTCCTTTAAAAAAAATTCTTGACCCGTACCTTGGAATTCAAAACATCTTGTGTTGGGCATGTGACTGAAAACTCTATCTTCACATTTCTTGCTGACCCTTAGGCATGATAAACTCACCTCTAGCAAGCACTATGAATTCCAAAAATCATGCTTGCTACCTTATGCTGGTCACTAATGATTCGTAAGAGCCCTTTAAAATAATAACCTTTTTTCCTCTTGCTCCTTGGATCATGACAAACTTACCTTTCACAATCTTAGAGAGGGTTGCACATAGTGGTATTTTCAAGGTTGTGTTTTTCAATATAATTTTAACCTTGTCTTTCTCACACTTTCTTACTAACAACCTTACAGTGTTTGTATGCAGGTTTGCCAAACATGGTTAATTTTGACTTCTGTAATATTGAGGCTTGATATGTTTTCCTTTTACACCTTTGAGATTGAAACACAAGGGAAAACCTTCACAACACTCTTTTTCCAATACCATGGGTTTTAAACAATGCCTTTCACCTCCTTTGGCCACTTTTGATTTGCCAGTGCCTTAAATCATTGAAATGGCCTTTCCTTTTATTCCTAAAGCTTGATGCATTCATTTACATAGCAGCAACCTTGTAATTACCTTTGGTTTCCACTTTGGAGTTCATACCATGTTTTTTCTATCTTTTGACCACTAAGCATAATGAGAGCTTGACCCTCCTTTCACTGATACTCTTTCCATCCTTCTTCTTTTGAGGTAGTGAGACACTTTACCTTGGAAAAATCTTGGATGTCACTTATATAAGTCCCTTCAAATATTCCTTTTGTTGTCATCATGGATTTCAAACCATGCCTTTCACCCTCTTTGATCATCTCCCCAAAACCCTAGGTGTGTGGAATGCTTGAAAACAATTATCAACGTTGTCTTCTAAGTTCTCTATAGCCAGTTCAAGTTCATTCTTCTTTGTCTATTTCACCTTACCTTTTTCCCTTTCTTATCTATAATTTCTAAAAATCTACTTCCATGTTTGGTTTTCTTGGTGTACCTTCTTCATGTGATTTGCTACACTAGATCCTTGTTTGGCACAATGCTGGCCGAGTCAGGCTTAGAAACCATAATTCTTCTTGAACACAAATGCTTCTTCTCTCTTTGCTGTGAATGTCTTCATTGAGGAGTAGGCCTCTTACCTTACCAATTTTCTGTTGATAGTCACTTTAACACTCTTGCAAAAATGTCAAAATGCACAGTTGCCTTTGCAGAACTTGAACTTAATAAAGTAGTCCTCCTTGGATATTTTATGATCTTTCTTGGACAAGCATGTATTGATCTTCTTCCACATTTGAGATAGAATCTAGAATAGGAAAAATAGAGCTTAAAACACAAATGATGACCCTACAACCTATGTAACCCTAATGATCTAGTGGGAGGGTCCTTTGACTTGGTATTTGACTTAAACTTGGTTTGGGATCTTCAAGTGTAAAAACATAGTTTTTGGAGAATTGATGTATTGAAGATCCAAAATCCAATGTACTTGATTTATCTAAAGAGCCTACAGAGATATTTTTAAGACCATCAATGCTTAAGGAACCTGGTGGACATGGGAAGGAACAGGCTGTTTGGTAATCCTAGATGGAAAGTGGAGGGGTGAGGCAAAGGCAAAATAAAGTGTTGAGGTTATAGGTGGGAAAATAGGATATAGATGAGTGGTATAAGCCCATAAGGGGTCTTTTAGGAGTGTTAGGCTAACCATGGAATGGAAAAATAGTAGAATAGTGAAAATTTTGGTTTAAGGATAGTGAAGGAAGCGATATTTCTAAAAATCACAATACTCGAGAATCTTGTTTTTATAAATCTAGGACAAATATTTAGTCATCTACAAATAGAAAAAATTATTGATGAATAACAGTGGCTCCACTTGGGGAGGACAACTCCTTTTCAGTAGGTGTCTAGGACGTCAGAGCTCAAATATCTAAGTTTTGAAGACTAGTGCCTTACTTGCACTTTTTAGATTTCTTTCCTTCATTAGATGCTGTTCTCTTGAAACTATGATCCCAAAATATGAAAATACATACTTTTTCAACCTTATTTCTACCTAACCATCATACCTTGTCTAACATTTTTTCTTCATTTGGGTGCACTTGGACTGGCAAACCCTTGACATTATATTCTTTTGAAACCATGAGAAACTACCTACTTGTACCCTTATCACTTCCAAGAGTTTAGATTAGGCTAATGAAATCTTTTATTTGTTAGCCTCTCTAAAATAACAATAATAAATCCAAAATAATAAAAAAATAAATTAAATATTCCAAGTTAGGAATATGTGCCTAACTCTTGAGTTGTTCCTCAAATATTGGAGTTTGTTTAGTAACTCCTATCTTGGTGGGTTTTTGGTGAGAAATTATCTCAACCAAAGGAGTCTAAGATAGCATGGACTATCTTATAAATTTTCTCTCATCTATTTGAATTGTAAACTAAATTCTTTTAATAAGAGAGAATAGGTGAGGAATCCATGAGGCTTCAGTCTTTTCCGCCATTGCTTTGTGTCTGACTTTTATATGTGTTTTCTATAATTTATTTTTTTTAAGTTAATTTCATTTCTAATATGTGGTATCAGAGCCATGGTGAGATTAGGTCAGGTGCTCGATTTTGTTGAGTGAGCCCTTGTCAGTATTGTGGAGCGTTGTGGTTGTGTTGTAGTAAAGCATTGGAGCAATGGTCCCAGGCCTGTGAACATTGAATGGGAACCAGCATCACACGGCCCTGCAGACTAGTGCAAGAGCCGAAGAGTAGCCAAATTAGCACCCTCTGACATATGATGAATAACGATGCTGCTTCTGAATCTGTCTTCCATTGAATTGATCAACAAACCGCATTTGTATTCACTAAGCCATGAGCTGTGCTTAACGTGGTTGTTAGCGCAATAACGATTATGCAATTTATCTCTAAGTCTAAGTCTATTTGCTAATTATTATTTGTAGACAGCTCTCGCTTCCATGCTCACATCTATTTAATTCATTTTTAATTGGTCTGTGTGTTATACCGTGAGTCTATGCGTTGAGCCATGGGCAAGAGTTTGTAATGAATTAGATGTGGATTTCAACGTTGCATAAAGAGTCGAGTTCGTGGCTGTGAAATGAGCGAGCCGAGCCAAAGTAATTTCTGCGTGGATTGTTTGTTAGAGTGGAGATGGATTCGTCAACAGTGACTCCAAATCCTTCATTTTTATAGTCGCTAATGGAATTGCATTCAAAATCTCTTGTTTGGTTGCTTAACAAAATAGATCCAGTCGGACATGAATGAGTTTCTAATGCCTTGGTGTATCAGATTTCTGGTTGAGGGCATCGTTCAAGGTTGCATTTTTATATTTCTAATTGAATTCTCTATTTTTTTTAGTTGTGGTACTACTCATGGTTACATTCATTGACAACATAATTTTGATTTGGAGCGTAAAGCTATAATTTGACTCAGTCTGCGATGTATGGAAGCAAGGTATTTGTTTTGATCTAATGCATATCTAATCTGGCTCTTTGAAGAGTGCAAGTTAAAATTCAGAGCCCAATCTGGCTCTTCCAGGTTCCGAGTACAAGCTCGACTTTGAAATTTCTACTATTCACTGCATTTATATTTGTGCCTTAAATGTAGTCTAGCTTCTTCATTCTCTTTGAAGCTGAAATTCATGAAAATTCACGGAGTCTGTGGGTTTGTGGCCCTCATTTGGAATTCTAATTGTTTTTAAAAACTCAATAAATGCAAAATCATTTTCTAGGTTTTGTATGCAAAGGAAAATCTATATTACAATATGTAGAATTCCAATCCAGCCGGAGAAAGACACCTTTATGGTGTTTATGGGCTGTGAACCATAATTTGGAAAATCCAAGATCTCGATAGTGTCCTCAAGATCTTTGCGAGAGCAAAAGAGTGAGGCCATAGCCATGAATACCCCACTTAATCTGCTGCCATATACAAGCTGTGTCGAGCAGGTAAGTTTGAAGCTGTCCAAGCCCTTCTTGACCGCATTGAATATGAAGATATTAATTGCAATGAATCTTTGTTCAATGCCTTTATTCAACATTATGGGAAATTTGGTATGCTAGAGGAAACAATCAATATTTTTCATAGAATTCCAAAGTTCAATTGCAGGCAAACTACAAAGTCATTCAATGTTCTTATCGAATTTTTGGTCAGTGGAGGTCGGTTATCAGAGGCCCGAGATTTCTTTGAAAGCTCTCAGAGATTGAGAATAGTTCCGAATGTGTTTTATGCAGGTAAAATTACAACCATTGTGAGAGCCAGCCAGCGCCTCCTGTAGCAGTTTGAGAAGAGCCGAAGGCAGCAAGCGGAGGTACACCTCACTTCTGCGTCTAGTGATGAGATCCAACGCCATCACTGAACGTTTAGAATTGGTTTAAGAATTGATAGACATTAATTTATTGAATCCCAACACACCGATTATATTTTTAGAATGACATGGCTTTGAATGAATTGTGAGATGGTTTATAGTTGAGACATAAAGTATATATTTTTTTATGTAATTTGGAGGGATAAGGTGGATTTTAAAGTTTTTATATATATTTGTAATGGAGAAATAAGAAGTATTTGAAGAAGTATTTGAAGATTACATTAAAAAGTGCTTTGAAGAGTGCTTTGAAGAATATTTTAATGTAAATTCACTTTTTGAAAAGTGACATTATAAGTTCCCCCTTTTTGAGAAATATCAAAGGAATATGTAATTTTCGGGAGACATAAGTGCTCATAGATTTTTATTTAAAAGTGGAGTGAGGTTTTTTGATGGAGTGAAATTATTTTTGTAATTTTTGGAGTAACAAGGTGCATATTTTGTAAATTTGGAGTGATAAAGGAAAGTCATTGTTGTGATTCCAAGTACCATTTTTCTTTGAGAGAGATTGAGTCGGTGAATATCCAGATTTTGAAGACAAATTTCTTCCAAGGGTTGTGAGCTTGGCATATTCATTACTTGAAGGTGGAGATTTCTTATGTACTCAATACTTAATAAAGATATCATTTTTTTTTTGTGTTGATGTGTCCTAGATCCGCCCGAAATTGAATAAGGGGATATTATGTACACCATGTGTGTTTGTGATGGCGCATGTTTTTTTATGGCTTCATGTTGTTGATTTTTTATTTTTTTCTAGTTGTGACACATCAATAATTTCATTTAATATCGCATACATAAAGTTCAATATCAGCAAGCACAACACATAACTACAAGATCAACACATGCATTTATGCCACTACAACAGATAATCAAAGATTTTCTACATCAGCACTCTACATCAACCATCAAATTCACTTAATGCATTTCAAAGAAAAGTCTACATCAGTGTTCTTGCAAATCCATTTCAGAACTTGTAATCAAATTCATTGTTTTAAGTGAATCATTAAAAATTCATTGTTAATGAATTTTTAAGAGGACAAGGCAATTCATTGTTTTAAGTGAACCATTAAAATCATTGTAAGCTTTCTTGGGTGCATTGTCGATAGTGTTCGACACCATTCCTTTACGCAAAATCAAGTGAGTGCATGATTTTTTTAACCCTAAATCAAACAAGCAACAAGTTTACATCTCCTTCAAGTGAGCGTGAGTATTCATTCAAGCAATTTGCATCAAGTCAGTATAAAGATCAAACCTTCAAGCGAGCCAGAGTGAAGTTCATTGAAGCAACCATCAAAGCAACCAAACAAGTTAAAACAATCAAGAAAGTTGAGATTGACATCAAGTGAGCGTGGCTATTCATTCAATTGAGCGTGAAGCCATCAAGCCAGTCAAGTGAGAATTTGATAGAATTGGATAGTCTATACCTAGACTATCCATCTGTTAAGATTAAGCTATTTGATAGAATTTATTCTCTAATCTACTGACATGAAATTGAAAACATGATTTAAACCAGGATTAAGCAATCTGATTTACCATCGGCTATGGCATTGGGACAAGATGCACATGGAAATTATTTGTGTACAAACAAAACTAGAAAATATGAGGGTTGTGATCTATCATTTGTTAGGCAGCCCCATTTTTCTCTTTGTTTTAGATTTGAGCATTAAGAACCAATAGTTTCTTCCTAATATATCCTACTGAAAAGTCAAGCTTACATGGTTTGACAAGTCTTATTTTACTAACCTATCAGTAGAAATTCACAATGTGTTCAGCCATGATTAGGCTATATGACTGAACAAGACTCTATTTTCTCAACAAGTAGTGGAATTTTAGGCTTGCATACTTTTCGAAATACTCTTTTTTGGGTATGGGGCTGTACCTATACTTTTTCTTGCCATTTTTTCTTTCTTTCTTTGTTTTTTTTTTCATTTTTTAGATCTTTCATCAAGCAATGTTATGTACAATGAATGAAAGGTTCAAACTAGGAATCTTGACAAAAATAGTGCTTAAGCATCCTGCCATTTATAGGACCTCCAAATAACTCTACTCCATCCGGTTCTTGTAAAAATAAAGCATTCTTACCTCTAACTGAATGAATGATGGAAGTACCCTTCTAGAAGTTTGAAAATTTTTCATGCTTGCCTTTGTCTTCTCTCCTTGAGTCCCACTTCAGCACTTTGTCTCTCTCAAAGACCTTACTTCGGTGAAGTAGGTATTCTTCCTCATTTTTAAAATAGACAATGATGTCATCAAGGTACGTCATAATGAAGTAGCTCAAATTGGTATCCAAGGCCATTTGAAAAGTGGCTTCCGCATTCATTAACCCAAAAAGTATTTGGTCATACGTGTAGCTGCCCCAAGGTGTTTTGAAAGTGGTTTTGTGCTGATTAGTTGGAAGCACTATCACCTGATTGTAACCTGCAACACTATCAAGAAATGACATTTTGTTAGAACCTACCAACCTTTGCAGTATATTATTTATCTTAGGAAAAGTGTGTTTTTCCTTCAGGGAGGCTTTATCTAGGTTTCTAAAGTCTATGCATATCCTATACCCCCTTGTTTTCTTTCTTACTGACACAATATTCTCAAGAGGTTTCTAGTTTTCCTTGAGAGAAATCCTATTTTGAATAATTTTTGTGTCATAAGGCTTTGAGCTCTCATCACCATATGCAATAGCATCCTTAAACTCTTTGCACAACTCTATTCATTTATGTTTTATGTGAGGTGGCAAAGTTTTGGATAGCATGATCATTTTGAGTTTTTCGAGGATGCCTATGTTGCATTCTTCTATATCAGCCTTGGTAGATTCCACTTTTGGATCCCTAGCAACATCATTGAAGTCCAACAGCTCTTCTGAAGGGAAAAAACCTCTTGGTGACGAGTTATCTTTGTTTTGCAATACCTGAAGATCCTTTTGATCTGATTCCCTAGAAAATTTTGCCTCATGAAGGTGTTCTAGCATATTTACATCAACAGAAGGAAATGGTTCTATTTTTGGTGTTTTTTATTCATTTGGGAAATCTTGTTCATGCTCTAAGATTGGTTTTGGTATTGCAAATTCATTCTCAAATTGTAGAAAATCAAGTTCAGATTTTGCATTATGTTGTTGTTCAAGGCTGTTAGAGTTTTGGCTTTCTTCATTCAGTGTTTGGTTTGACTGTTGTGGAAGTCCTAGATCTTTCTCATTTTCATTTACTTATTCATTAGTGTCATTTTCATTATATAAGATAAATGAGTCAAGGTCTGAATGAATGGAATAAATAGGTGTGTTGTTTGGCATGTCTAGGCTACTAACCATATATTTCATGTGTGATTCCCGGTACAATCTCCTTGTTTGGTTAAAAACCGGGATGGTAGCATATGACATGTCCAGTTGGAGGTTCCCCTGAAGTTTGGCTCCCCATGATCTAGATAAAATAATGCCATACTTCACGGGAATGTCAGCAACAACTATATCCATGACTAGGCTCTTAACAGGTATTTGTGGCAGATTGACACACAGATCCTTGATTAGACCTAAACATTTGACTCTACTCGAATCAAAAGAGTACAAGTTTTTGTAAGGTTTAGTTATTTCGAGGCCTAATCTCTCCATCACTACCTTAGGCATGAGGTTATGTGAGGCACCGGAGTCTATCATAGCATTGCGTAAGAGTTTGTCATGTATGCTTAAGCTAATATAGAAAGGAGGGACAACTCCTTCTTGATATTTTCCCTCTACCTCACATCCAAAAAACAGCTCAGGCTTGTCATTGGTCAAGTTTAGAGTGTCGGTTTCATTTCCTATGTTCAAAACTTTCAAAACTTGAGACTTATACACACCTTGAGTTACCAGTTCAATAAGAGGTATGGTTATCTTGATCTTAGCAATCTCCCCTCAAAACTGAAAGGTACTTGTGTTTTGAGCATATTTACATCAGTTTTATCGGCCGTATTTTTTTCTACAAGTTTAGTTTGCTGATTTTGATTTGGGATTTTAGATAAAAGAGTTTTGTAAGGGCCACTAGTTGATGTATTAGGGAAGCTTGGGTCACCATTTTGTTGGCTAATTTTGTGTTTGTTTGGATCAGTTTTCTTAGCCATGGTGTTTGTGTTGTCTATTGTCCTCTTAGGATTATTTTCAGGGGTCTTCCTAACATCAATGTCTAATTTTATTTTCTTGGAGACATCCTAGTTCTTTTTGCTCCTGAGGTCATATTGCATATGGACCTCCATTATGGCATTCTCAAATCCTAATTTTTAGTCTTGAGAATCCTCATAGTTTGTTTCATTTTTATTTGAGGAGAAGAACCCTTGTTCTTCTTTAGTAAGAAACACATCATCTTCATTATCATAACCTATTAAGTTTACATGGTTTTCTTCAGGTTCTTCATTCTCTTTATCCTCTTCATCTACATATTTTTCTTGGAAATGAGTCCTGATTTGTTGGTCATTGTCTCTCTATCTGTTTTGGGGAGGGTCTCTTCTAAAGTTTTGGTTCGTATTTCTGTTTTGGGGATTTGCTTGGTTTTCCCTAGGAGGTGCTCTTTCATTCAAGTTGATCCTCTCCATCATTATTTCCATTACCCTCAATAAATTGTAAATTTTGGCATCATATGAGGAGGTTGAGGCCACAGTTTCATCTTTGTTTATAACGCTCTTTTCTGACCTCATCCTAGCTCTCTTTTCAATTAGGTTGGCCTCTACACTCACAACTCCCCTTTGCATGTATTCTAAATTTAGGGGATCTCTCTCTCTCAACTGATAGACCATGTATGGATCAAAGTCTTCTGGAAATTTTGCTAAGGCTAGGCCCTGTGGGGGTTTCATGTTTGGTGGGAGTGCATTGTAAACACTATTGAATCTAGTGCAGTAGTCTTGGACACTTTCCCCGACATTTATCTTAAGTTTTTTATTCTCTGAGAGGATTTGGAGAGGGCTTTTCTTAATCTCCCACTTGTTTATGAATGTCTGGTAAAGGGAAGGGAGATCATGTATGCTGTTAGGAGTCAATACTTTGAACCATTTCTTAGCTTCTCCTCCTAAGCTTTGGGCAAACATCCTGATTTTTATGGTCTCCTCATCTATCTATTGGTATTCAAAGGTATCATTCATCCTATCTATATGCTGTTGGGCAGTAGTGGATTCAGCTCCGATAAAGTGAGGGATTTTGGATTGGTAGTCATGTGGCAAAGGTAATAAAGGTTGTGGTAGCACCAGGGGGCCTACCATGCTGCCATGATGGGAGGTAATGGAATCCAAACAGGATTTATGAGGGGAGGGTTTGTGAGAGGACGTGGGGGATGAAGTGGAGTGGTTTTCACAATGGATGTATGAGTGGGGGTGGCAGATGTACTTGGACCAGCAAACTGATTTTCAGTAGACTTGGAATGAAAAGATCGAAAGTGATGAAGAATCTAGAAATCAGGAGGAGTGGAAGGAGAAACTTCTCTGCTATGACTTTGCTGCAAATTTATGGTCTCGAGGTCAGTCGGGTCTATCCCACTTTGTGACTTAGTTCTGAAAATATTTCTTCTATGGTGTAAGTCATACTGGGGATCTTTTAAGGTTGTGAGGTTTTCAGGGATAGAATTTGCTCTATGAATGGTCCTAACAGTAGTTGAATCTTTAGTTCTAGAATTTTTCCACAAAATCTGTTCTGGGTCATCAACTATGGTAGGAGGGTTTGGGTCCGGGTGAGATCTGGTGCTGATCCTTTGTGAAGCTAGATTTCAAACCCAAAGTATATAGAGGCTGAAATTTTATGACTATTTTCAGAAGGAAAACCTCTCTTAATTTTTGTTGAACTCACATAGTGTGTGACTAGGCCTCCAAATTTCTTAGGGCTGATTTGACACAATTCTAGGGAAGTCTATGAGAACTAGTAAAGTTAGTAGGCCTACCGGAGGCTAGTGGAGTTGCCAGGTGGATGTTGTTTTTTTTTTCTTGAGGATATGTACTTATGGTCCACCACCAATAATGGAAAAAAACCAATCTAGGGATGTTTTTTTCAGTTTTCTGAGTTCCTTTAAGTAGCCCTAAGGTTTTTAATGAGTGTTTCCAGTTGATTCATCATTTTTCTAGTATGGTGAATCAATCAGATACTACTCTCAGCTAACACTTGAGTTTTCTAAGTTTGACAGGGATTTGAGAGTTCCTAAGGGATACTTAGGATGTCACTGACTCAAAAGTCCCACCGTGATTTCCATTATGTTAGGGAGATGAGGTGACGATCAATCATTAGATACTTTTTGACAAGGGTTTCAGAATTCTTTAAGGATGTCTAAGCTTGTTACTTACTCAGAAGGTCACACCGTGATCACCATTATGTTAGGTCCTCGTAATTTTTTAGATTGGTGAGAACAAATGAATAGGGGTAACATAAAACCAGTATTTGGAGTCCTAGGACCTAGCCATCCTGGACTCAGAGAGGGCTCTCTATATTTTGTGCAAAGGATGTGAACTTGTTTGATTTTAGGCTATTTGTTAAGTTTAGGGTTTGTTTTTTTTTTGGGTTGGGTAGGTGGTTAAGTAGAATAGATGGAGTGAGATATTTTCAAGTAATTGGGCGACGGAGTCTACAAAAGGTCATGGACAGTTTAACAATGGATCAAGGTGCATCACAAAGAAAATCTAACATGGTCAAATTGATCTTCAAGGTTTGTGTGAGATGAAATGAACATCAAGTTTGTGAACATAGTAGGTGAAAAAGGGCAGTTAAGAATCCTTAAACAAATACCTTTGAACAAGAATGGTATTTAACACTACTAATAATGAATAAATAATCGAAAGACAGGGAAAACCAATAAATTCTCTGATTAAGCTCAAGCAAACAAGCATTCAAGACAAATAGTCTAGTGAACTATAGAAGGCAAGAAAATTGTAAAACTTCTAGTGATTTCACCTTCAAGATTAGAAAACATTTAAGATAGACATATAACATAGATCAAGGAAGAGGGAACGCCTAAAATTCATTAAAAAAAGCTATAAAGACCTCCAAAGAAACTTTTTAGGATAGAAAAAGGGCATACCAAATTATAGACCTCTCTAGCTAAACCTAATCAGTGATACTTCAAAGTAAGATCTTAAAAACAATGTTTAAGTAATACCACAAAAGCAGGGCTAACCATAAAAAATCTTTGACATTTGCTACATCAAATCATTCATAAGATAAACAATCATAAGTGGGTCTAGAGAGAAACTAATAATTCTCTAAACTAACCTAGCAGAGGAAAACATAGAGGCAATAAATGAGAAACAGAGCTAAGGTACATCTGAACAACATTTCTTAGCCTAAAACTTTTGTCCTACTGCAACATAGAAAGATGTAACATAATGATAACACAATAAAAAATGAACTAAATAGGAACACATCACCATTAACTATGCTCAGGGCCTACAAGCAAGCCTTCTCCATTGTCAAGCAAGCCAAGCCATCCACAAACACCAAAACCAATTTCTCTTCAATCTCCAAGTCTATGTATTACTTACAAGAGTCATCAAATGCCAACTTAATACAATAATGCCTCCATGATCTATTTAACTTGCATTGGAGGGCCAAAACCATAACTAGGGTTTGAAAATGTCATAAATACCCATAAATACCATTTATGTCCAAGAGACCATGCAAGGCCCAAGGCATAAAATATCTAATGAAATAAATAAAAAATAAATTCTAACACCTAACTTTGGAGTGATTTTCCCGAAAAAACACTAAAATATATTTCTTCCATAAATGAGTGTCTTTTGTTTACTTTTACACATAAGGGCACAACAGACAGGTCCAAGGGTGTAATGTCTGCACAGGAAAACTGAGTCATTCTGCAGCCAAGTTTTGAAAGCATTCCCGATGTCGGAATGAGATTCGTGATAGTCATTGGAAAGCCGGTTGAGTTTAATTTACAAAAATTCCCTTGGTTTTATGATTGGGCTTCACTTGCCTAATCATAATTCAACATTCCCATGGCAGCTAAGGGTGCAGCGCCAACCTTGAAAACATGGAAAAAAGGTCAAATTTTGCATGTTTTTAGGCCTTTTGGAGGACCAAAACAACTCCAAATGAACTGAACTTTTGTGAGAATGTTGTAATTAACCTGAAAAATCCATAAATGTAAACCATTTCTCCTAAGGATTCCCTGAGAAAAAACACAGTGCCAAGGGCGATGTGCCCTTGGCCCCCCAAATCAGCAAAAACTCAAAATTTCCAAAAAGTTCCCAAAATTTGGATTTGCCTTGATTTTTATGTCTGGGATGCTATTATGGAAGCATCAAAAAGGATTTGAAGGTTTTCTTTGTCTTTGGCCTCATTGAGTGCTTTAATTTTGGCAAGGGCACCTTTGAGCTTGGCCCTTGCAATTTGATTTCTCAAGGCATAGTGCTTGGCCATATTTTTCTGTAGGCCAAGGTCCCTTTGTGTCTTCTTTAGCTGCTTGTTTTCAACCTTATAATACTTAATGACATACTTTACCATGCCAAGCCTTTTTGGTAGCTCCCTAATCTGTGCATCTTTTCTCTGGAGCAGTATGTTAGTGGTCCTCTCTTCATTCTCATCGTCTAGGTCAATCACTTCAAATTTTTTATTAGCTCCATGCTTACCTTTCTTATCTCCAACAATGACCTTTTCCTTGCCTTTGTCAAGCTTCTTCATTGATGTGGAAGATGTGGCCCCTTGCCTTTTAGAGGCATCAAACACATGCCTACTTCCTCTTTGATATGTCAAAGGAAAAGGTGCAACTTTGATCATTTCAGTGCCCTCGGTCTTGCTTTTATCATTGTGGCCATCTTCGTTTGACTTATTGACATCTTGGCTCACTTCTTAATTTGTGTCAACATCCCTTTCTCCTTAACTAATATCAGTTTCACTATCTTCTGAACTAAATTCATCTTCACTATGATTCTTACTATTTTCTGACTCATGGGCACTTTCTTGATTTGCCTTATCCTCACTATTAGTGGTGCTATCATTGTTTTCTGCATTATCTTCTTATGCCTCTTCACTATTTTCTACACCTTCATTTTGCCCCTCATTACTGCTAGGAGCCTCACTATTTTCTCTGGAATGACCGTCACCGTGGCTCTTTGTTTGACTATCATGCTCTTTGTTGTCTTATTCTTTACTGATTCTTGCCTCATTATTCCCAACATCAGCCTCACTGATTTCTGCACTGCTAGATTCTTCATTTTTTTCTGCATCATTTTCCTTATCACTATCATGAGCCTCATCAAACTCTGTTTCATGGTATTCTGTTTCCATGCTTTCTGCACTTCCTTCATCATCACTATGAGTCTCACTATTTTTAGATTCAATGGCCTTTACTTCGCCAATATTTTCTACCTCATCTTCATTTACATCTATCTCCATGTCTTCTTGACCACTTTATTCATTTGTGTCCTAATTTCTTTCTTCCTCTTTACTGTCCTCTTATTCATTATTTCTTGATTGATCATTACCCTCTCCTTCATGTTCACTTGATTGTTCATTTTCACTTTCCTCATTTCCTAATGCACTAGGAGAGGGTGATGAAGGAGGGTTGTCTTGATGTGAGGGAACATGTGTAGATGGTGAAACATGTTCATCAGGAGATGATGGAGTAGTAAGGACAGGAGGATGAGATGATGAGGGCACATTGGGTTGAGGATGGGGTTGTGGGTTTGTGAAGATCTCATGGGAAATGAAAACCTCCCATGGAATACTCTTTTGCTCCAATTGATGCAACACAACCATACTAATCAAGGAGTGATGAAATAAACTTTGCATCTGCTGGGAGTAGGCTCTCTTTTGTATAATGAAGGATATCTTGCCAATACTCCTATAGAGGTATTAGGGAAGGTGCAGCCTCTTAACCCTAGTAAAGTGCACGAGCAACCTAATATGATAAGAATAAATCCTAGAGAGCCTCCCCTCACATGTAAAGTATTTCATGATCACTCTCATCAGAGGTGCATATATTTCTAGATAATGTGAGAAAGGAAATATGGATTTGTCTTTGTCTTGGTATCTAGGCTTTAGGAAAGGATCATAGTGGCTCAAGTCTAGATTGGTCTATTTGAACCACTTCTCCCCTACACAGGGTATGCCTGTAGCATGGGCAATGGAATATGAGGAGAGTTCAAAATGCACCCCTAGAAATTTTGAGTGTTTGTCATGTAGGTTAAGGATGAATAGCCTTGTGAGGTCTGGGTGACTTTGTAACTGTTGTACTCTTTCACAAAAGTGAAAAAATCCCACATTTTGGAAATATGTGATAGCCATAGGAGATGCCATCAGCTCATCAGTGTTTTGAGGTTCAAACTTATTAATCTTACCACCTCTGTGTTGGTGTCTCCTTGGCACTGGACTTCCCTCACCACTATCACTATTACCTTGCCCTGACATCTTGATCACTGCTGCTTTGAAAACCAAAACCCTAACTCTGATTGTGAAATTGATATGAAAAAAGGGTAAGGGAGTGATGGTGAAAAAAGGCACCTTTATACAGATAAGGGATGAGTGAATGAGTGTGATGGAAAAACCTTAGATGAATGGACAATTTTTTATCATTAAAACCCTCTGTGTGCCCTTAGTATGCAGGTGGAGGAGTGCCTTAAACAATGGTATTTTTATCAAGAGAATTAGGCTTTCACCTTAGGGTTTTCAATTTCTCTTAGCCTCAAATCATAAAAATGATATGGAGGGAAAATAGGACATCCACCTACCATTTAAAGATGCTTTGAAGACCCTTTATGGCAGCTTGGAGGTGTTCCTGAGGTAATTTGAGTGCCTGCAGGGTGTGGAGGTGCTCTAGGTCAAACGCGCAGCACCTGAACGTGTAGTCGGGTAGCATGAATGTGCAGCGGGACAGGCTGAATGTGTATTCGGGTGGAAAACGTGCGATGCTATTGGTTGTCGGGCCTGTCAGGCATTCCGGATGAACACGCAACAGCGTGGGCTATCGAGCATGTCAAGCGTTCTGATTGAACGCGCGGTGTGTACCTACAGGCGTGTAACACGAAGCGATTTTCAAGGGTTTCTTCAGTAGGGGTGCAGTGCCCGATTCTGAACACGCAGAGCCACCCTGAATGCGCAGCGCCTTCGAACTTTCCTGAATTTGACCCAAAATTCACAGTCTTCTCTCCTGGACATTTCTAATTTCTCTGCAAGGGAATAATAAGTAGAATGATAAACAAAATTCCCTTTTACATGTTTGGGATTCAAATTAAATAATTTTTGAACCCATCTCCTAATGTTTTGAGCCTTTTCACTTTTCACTATCTCTTTTGACATTTTACTGTGCAAGAGACTTGAAAACCTTTATGTGACTCTTGTTTCTGCTCCTAAAGAGTTTACATGCTCATTTGTCATTTTCATTATTTAACCACATAGAAACTCCTTTAAAATAATTTCTTGGCCTGTACCTTGGAATTTAAAACATCTTGTGCTCAGCATGTGACTGAAAACTCTATCTTCACCTTTCTTACTGACCCTTAGGCATGATAAACTCACCTCTAGCAAGCACTATGAATTCAAAAAATCATGCTTGCTACCTTCTGCTGGTCACTGCTGATTTGTAAGAGCCCTTTAAAATATTGACTTTTTCTTCTCTTGCTCCTTGGATCATGACAAATTTACCTTTGACAATCTTAGAGGGGCTTGCACACAGTGGTATTTTCAAGTTCGTGTTTTTCAATATAATTTTCAACATGTCTTTCTCACACTTTCTTACTAACAACCTTACAGTGTTTGTATGCAGGTTTTCCAAACATGGTGAATTTTGACTTTTGTAATCTTGAGGCTTGATATGTTTGCCTTTCACACCTTTGAGACTAAAACACAAGAGAAAACCTTCACAACACTCTTTTTCCAATACCATGGGTTTTAAACAATGCCTTTCACCTCCTTTGGCCACTTCTGATTTGCAGGTGCCTTAAAACATTGAAGTGACCTTTCCTTTTATTCCTGAAGCTTGACACATTCATTTACAAAGAAGCAACCTTGTAATTACCTTTGGTTTCCACTTTTGAGCTCATACCATTTTTTTTCTATGTTTTGAACACTAAGTGCAAATGACCGAAATGAGAGCTTGACCCTAATTTCACTGATACTCTTTGAATCCTTGTTCTTTTGAGGCAATGAGACAATTTACCTTGGAAAACTCTAGGATGTCACTTACAGTAGTCCCTTAAAATCTTCCTTCTGCTGTCATCATGGATTTCAAACCATGCCTTTCACCCTCTTTGATCATCTCCCCAAAACCCTAGGTGTGTGGAATTCTTGAAAACAATTATCAGTGTTGTCTTCTAAGTTCTCTATAGCCCTTTCAAGTTCATTCTCCTTTGTCTAGTTCACCTCACATTTTTCCATTTTTTATCTATAATTTCTAAAAAAAATCTTCCATGTTTGATTTTCTTGGTGTGCCTTCTTCATGTGATTTTTTGCACTAGATCCTTGTTTGGCACACTGCTAGCCCAGTAAGGCTTAGAAACCATGATTATTCTTGAACACAAATGCTTCCTCTCTCTTTGTTTTCAATGTCTTCATTGAGGAGTAGGCCACTTGCCTTACCAATTTCCTGTAGATACTCACTTTAACACTCTTGCAGAAATTTCAAAATGCACAGTTGCCTTTGCAGAACTTGAACTTAATAAACTAGTCCTCCTTGGAGATTTTATGATATTTCTTGGACAAGCATGTGTTGACCTTATTTCACATTTGAGCTAGCCTCTATCATAGGAAAAATAGAGCTTAAAAGACCAATGATGACCCTACAACCTATGTAACCCTAAGGATCTAGTGGGAGGGTCCTTTGACTTGGTCTTCCACTGAAACTTGTTTTGGGGTCTTCAAGTGTAAAAACAAAGTTTTTGGCAAATTGATGTATTGAAGATCCAAAATAAAATGTACTTGTTTTATCTAAAGAGCCTATAGAGATATTTTTGAGACCATCAATGCTTGAGGGACTTGGTGAACATGGGAAGGAATAGGCTATTTGGTAATCCTAGATGGAAGGTGGAGGGGTGAGGCAAAGGAAAAACAGAGTGCTGAGGTTATAGGTGGGAAAGTAGGATATAGATGAGTGGTATAAGACCATGAGGGGTCTTTAAGGAGTGGCAGGTTAACCATGGAATGGAAAAATAGTAGAATAGTCAAAAATTTGACTTAAGGATAATGAAGGCAGTGAGATTTCGAAAAATCACAATATTCAGGAATCATGTTTTTAGAAATTTAGGACAAATATTTAGTCATCTACAAATAGAAAAATTACTGATGACTAACATAGAAATATGAATTCGAATGAGCATCTGTGATATAAATCTGAAGTTTCAGGACTGTAATAAAATGTGAGGTTAGGACTGTTGTGTAATATTCCCAATTTTTCACATCATATTTGTAATATTATAGTCCTTAAAAAACTTAATTAATGAAGTAAATAAAAGGGTGGAGGGACCCACAAACCTCAAAGATAAATAAAATCCACTTTTAATGTGTATGTGGATATTCTAGATCTAGATATAAAATCATGGAGTAGCGGAGCAACTCCACTAATGGAGATCCTTTCTCATTTATGAGATATATTATGGAGGATGAAACAGTCAAATAATATCATGGATCTTAAATATAAAACCTTGAGGATCTTTGATGAGGTCAATTAAGATCATAATGCATTCAAAGAAGATCATGAAGAACTTATGATAAGATAGTGGACGAAGTGGTGAAATTAATGCACATATGATGGAGAGGGTGATCACCATATGTGAACATGATGGAGGAAGCTACAGCGCAGTAAAACATGGAGACTATGTCCACATGTATAACACAGTTATGGATTGGGCCAAGGCTACGAAAGGCTCATGCATATAATGAAGGTGAAGGAACAAAGGAAGGCATGATTTGGATTATTCATTTCTTGATCTATTTAGATCTAGATTTGTCTTAGGACATTTCTATGCAGTCTTGGGCTATTTAGCAGAGTTTTCAATGATGTTTACCACAGGATGTTCCTAAGAGGGAATCCCACCTCTTTCTTTGAGTAGCTCTGGAAAGAGGATTGTTCTTCATTCCTTATCAGGCATTGGTGCCATATTTAGGAGGTTGTTTCTAGCATTAATCAGGGAAACCAGTGGAGGATTCATCCTACCACTTTTTCCTTCACATTCAGCCTTTTAGGAGCAACAGATCTACATCTGGCATTCAGGCCATTGGGTTCTACATCCATGCAGCAATAGTTCCTTCAAGTATTTTGCAGTCCAATCTTGTAGATCTATTGGAGGAAGGAAGTTTCCAGTATTTCAGATGGAAAGCCTATGAGGGATTATATCCTCACACTAGATCTATTGTTTCCAATTCATACTACCACTTTGTTCCTCACATTCAGCTTTTTAGGAGTAGCAAATCTACATCTGGCATTTAGGCCATGGAAAATTTTAGGGGCTAATATTCGCAGGTGGGCTAATTTTCCATGGTTTTTCCAAAAAAAAGATTCGCCAATTTCCATTTTTTTATAAAAATGATTCGCCCAAATTTTACAATATAAAATTATTTTACATTAAAAATCGCCCACATTATATATAAAACATATATAATATCATTATAAATTTGAATGATTTTACAAATACATCAATAAATTTTTTATAGTTTGCATATTAGGGACTAGTGAGATTTGCCAATTTTTTAAACTTCAAGATAATTTTCTATCCTTAAAATTATCCCTGATTTAGGCCATTGGGTTCTACTTCCATGCAGCATCAGTCCCTTCAAGGATTGCACAATCCAGCCCTGTAGATCTATTGGAGGAAGGCATTTTCCAGTATTTCAGTTGGAAATCTTATGAGGGATCATCTCCTCACATTGGATCTATTGTTTCCATCATTCAGGAGCTGATTTGACATATCTAACAGCAAGCTATTGAGCCTCCTTCTCCAACAGCACAATTTTTTGAAGTTTTTGTTCCTACAACAACTATTTTCAGTGTAGGAGATTGGAGGAGCTAGACCTTGAGCTTCTAGCCAAAGGATCTAGTGAAGGGATCAACCGCTCTTGCATAGATATGATTGTGCACCATCGTAGCCATCATACCATCAGATGTAGCTTTATATCTACATTCCCAGTAGCATATATGTGAAGCCCTAAGAGGGTGGTTTTCTTAGATTGAGAGATTTGAGAAACCCTTTCTGTGTTATCTTGGGAATCCATCATTGAGCCCTAATCTACATTTTTAGAATCATCGAGGCTCCCATTATGCCTAGATCTGACTTTCTATCTTTCAAGCAGTTGCAGTCCCAACAGTTGTAGTAGGGACAATGCAGTTTACCTTCCAGTAGTTCAGCAGTTACACAATCCATCTTGTGGGATCATTGCAGGGTCATTACAAGCCATCCTTTTGGCTTGAGTGTCTCATATTTTTAGCACTGTTGTAATTTATTTTTCACCTCTTATGTAATAAAATGGCTCAGCTATTTCTGTGCATTCTAATGTGTATATAGATTTATTTTTTATTTTCCATAGTTCTTATATTGTGTTTCAGTATTACTACATTCTCCCAATATTACAGTGGTATCAGAGCATGATCTTTGGCTCAGCTTATGAACACTTCATATTTTCATCAAAAGAAGAAGCAGATAGATGAGATCTATCATGGAGGAGGACAATTCTACCACTCCTTTCTTTATATCCATGCAAGATCTCTCCAAGGAGGTAAATAAAATGAAGAATGAAGTGCAAAAAGAAGATCCAAGAAGAAGATTTGATGAGGAAGGTCCAAGAACTTCCTATATCAAAGAAGAAAACCAGATAATTATAGATCTCCTCATAGATATATTATGCCCACTTTCTTTGGAGAAGGTGAAGGGTATAGCAATGAAGAAATAAGAAAAGATGAGACTCATGAGACTCTCAGTCTATATCTTGAAGAGTACAAAGCACAGTCTAGAGCATTCATGGAGAAGCTAACTCTCCAACAATTCTTCAAGATCAAAGGAGGATCCTATACCAGCAATAGAAGAAAGAGGCATAACAGATTCTATTTGCCTACATTTGATGGATCTTCCTCAAGAATTGTTAGGGCTTGGAGGAAAGAGTTATGTGCAATCTTCAGAATACATCCTGTAGCTGAAGGAGAGGTTGTTCGAATTGCAGCACTTCATATTTTAGGTGAAGCCAATGTTTGGTGGTTTGGTCACATGGAGCATGAAAAGGTGACTAAATATTCAGATTTATTTAACAAGTTGAGGAAGAAGTTTGATATGAGAAAACCATAGATGTATCACAAAGAGACATTTCCTAAGGAAACAAAGGAGGATGTCAATAGTGTCACTCTGGACAAGAAGTCACTACATTCACCAGCAACTGCAGAAGTACTTGCATCTAGAGAAGAGACACTTGCAACCTTGAAAGATAGTCTTGAGCTCCTGACACGTAGAGTCCCATGCATGATTCAGGATATGCATGAGGAAAAGGAGGAAGATTCCAACGCTTGTACACTTGAAGAAGAGCAGCTATCACTCTTACCAATAGTTGGAGACAGTATTGTCCCGGCTGGAGGAACTCTTGTGTTCTGGCAAGAGGTTTCCACACAGAAGTTGATCCAAGGTATGCATGAAATTTCATCACATATTTTTTTAGTAGATCTTATTGAAGCTTATGAAGACATGCCATTAGGGCCAATGCATAACCAAGGGTTAGAAAAAAATGCTGATTTGAAGCAGCAACATATCACAGTGTAGAGGACCCTTGATCTAATCAAGGAAGAGAATAATAACTATCCCAATTCATCATTGTTGAGCTACATTCAACCCTTTTATTTGAAGTGTAGAGTTTTAGAAAATGAGATTAGCATGATCCTACGTACAATAACTGGTTATGAGATTAGTATTGTCCCTTGCTTTGAGACAGCACATGTATTACCATGCAGATCTACAGTGCTGTCACTTAGTAGCTATGAAAATGAAGAGGCCCCATCATTCTTGGAGAATTATAAAGGTAGCTTCACTCATGAAGAAATGGAGGTAAAGATGGTAGATGGTAGACATCTTGAGATGAGGAATCTTTTGTCCTTTCTAGATGACACTTTCTCAATGAGCATCTCATTGCTCAAAGAGAAACTTCTACTTGCAGCAGATCCAAAAATTCATTGGTTTTGGAGGGCCTTTGGTGAAAAGAGAATCTCCTTCAGAGATCTCATTGGAGGTGCACTTCAACATTTCATGAAGTGAAAATTTCTTCATCAGTTTGGGGAGGATGGTATTCTACAAAGGGAGGATACCATGATTATGTAGTACATCATTCATCATCCACATTGGGGTGAGTGGGTGAGGATGATAAGAAAAGGGTTGCATGACCACTTTTAGATACATGACATGGGTCAGAAATCTTGGTTACATTGGTTTCTTTTTGGAGATCTGGTCACTACCCAAAGGCTCCTATTTCTTTGATCCATGCCTTGAAAAACACTTATGAAATGAAGAAGGAGGCATGGCTACATTGGCTACTCTTGGGTGAGTATGGTTAACACCCAATAGCTCATATTTTTCTAATTCATGCCTTGTGTATCAATGATAGAATGTAGCAAGAGAAGGCATGTTCACTTTGGTTGACCATGAGGGAGATTCGCCACCACATGACATCCCCTATGTCTATGTGTTTTAATTTGTGTAAAACTTGGCATGGCACTTTCATGATGTGTATTAATGGTGCTTACTTGTATTGCGCTGATGTGACATTCCAAATGTCTATCAGTATGTTTTTACTCCATGATGCACATTAGGAGGAGAGAAGGAAAAAAGATCCCTTGTTGCTTTGGTTACTTTTGGGGGAGTTTGGCTTATCCTTCTTGCATGGGGGAGATGGAGGATTGCAACAAAGGGCCTTACTCTGGTGGTTACTATTGGGAGAATATGGTTTGACATATTTGTCTACTCATATATCTCTATTTATTCTTTTGCATAATGTTAGAATGATGCTTAGATCCAACAAGGCCAATAGGGCTAAACATGAGAGTAAGTCAATGCTCAATCAAATTCATAAAGCATGGGATGGGAAGATGTATTGTGAGATGGATCTTTTACTTTTTGGAAAGAGCCACTTTATTTTATGTATCTCATGTATTAATGATTATTTTGGACATCATATGGTTGTCACTTGGTATTTCATGGTGGAAGGAAGACATCTAACCATGTATTTGGAGGTCATTATTTATATTTTTTAAAGACAACTTTGGAACCAAACATGCATAACACATTGCAGCAAATGGAGGAAGCCTTCCTTATGTGGATGCCATTTGGAGGGAAATAGATGGTTTGTATCTACTTTTGGAGTTGCTTGAGGACAAGCAACATTTTTCCGGAGGGGACTGTAATATTCCCAAATTTTCACATCATATTTTGAATATTAGAGTCCTTAATAAACTTAATTAATTAAGTAAATAAAAGGGTGGAGGGACCCAAAAACCTCAAAGATAAATAAAATCCACTTTTAATTTGTGTATGTGGATATTGTAGATCTAGACCTAAAATCATGGATTAGTGGAGCAACTCCATTAATGGAGATCATGTCTCATTTATGAGATAGATTATGGAGGATGAAACAGTCAAATAAGATAATGGATCTTAAATATAAAATCTTGAGGACCTTTGATAAGGTCAACTGAGATCATAATGCATTCAAAGAAGATCATGAAGCACTTATGATAATATAGTGGAGGAAGTGGTGCATTTAATGCACATCTGATGGAGAGGGTGATCATCCTATGTGAACATGATGGAGGACATGAAGCTACAGCCCAATCAAACATGGAGACTATGTCCACATCTACAACACAATTTTGGAGTGGGCCTAGTCTATGGAAGGCTCATGCATATAATGAAGGTGAAGGCACAAATGATGGCATGATTTGGATTATTCATTTCTTGATATGTTTAGATCTAGATTTGTCTTAGGAAATTTCTATGTAGGCTTGGGCTATTTAGCAGGGTTTGGAGTGCTATTTAAGACAGGGTGTTCCCGAGCGGGAATCCCACCTCTTTCTTTGAGTAGCTCTAGAAAGAGGATTGTTCTTCATTCCTTGTCAGGCATTGGTGCCATGTTCTGGAGGTTGTTTCTAGCATTCAGCTAGGAAACTAGTCAAGGATTCATCCTACCACTTTGTTCTTCAAATTCAGCCTTTCAGGAGCAGTAGATCTACATCTGGCATTCAAACCATTAGGTTCTACCTCCATGCAGCAACATTCCCTTTAAGGATTGCACAGTCCAGTCCTGTAGATATATTGGACGAAGGAAGTTTCCAGTATTTCAGCTACAAATCCTGTGAGGGATCATCTCCTCACATTGGATATATTGTTTCCATCATTCAGGAGCTGATTTGACATATCTAGCAGCAGGCTATTGAGCCTCCCTCTCTGATAGCACAATTTTCTGAAGTTGTTATTCCTACAGCAGGTATTTTCAGTGGAGGATATTGCATGAGCTAGATATTGAGCTTCTAGCCCAAGGATCTAGTGAAGGGAACAACCCCTTTTGCATAGATCTTATTGTGCACCATTGCAGCCATTATATCATCATATCTAGCTTCAGATCTACATTCCCAACAGCATATATGTGAAGCCCTAGGAAGGTGGTTTTCTTAGATTGACATATCTGAGAAACCCTTCCTGGATTATCTTGGGAATCCATCATTGAGCCTTGACCTACATTTTCAGCATCATCGAAGCTCCCATTCTGCCTAGATCTGACTTTCTATATTTCAGGAATTTGTAGCCCCAATAGTTGCAATGGGGACAACACATTTTACCTTCCAAGATTTCAACAGTTACGCAATCCCTCTTATGGGATCATTGCTGGATCATTCCAGGCCATCATTTTGGCTTGAGTGTCTCATATTTTGAGCATTTTTGTACTTGCTTTTCCACCTCCTATATAATAAAATGGCTCAGTTACTTCTGTGCATTATGATGTGTATATATTTATTGTTTACTTTTTTGCAGTTCTTATATTGTGTTTCAGTATTACTGCATTATCCCTTTTGGGATATTACATGTTGTTTGGTGTGAAGAAGGTAGATAGATCAGCTAAGAAATAAGGTTATCCCACATACATGGTTTGGGTATAAATATTTTGGAAAATATCACAATAAGCCAAGGATAATCACAGTAACCAAAGGTAATCTCAGGAAGTGACAAAATTACAGTGAGTGCGAAGTAAGATAAGTCTGCTCAAATAAGTAATACAATGCAAGAAAAGGTATCTATATAGTATGAAGAAGTTGGATTTTCCAGCGAAAGGAGACAGGACGTGTTCAAATTAAAGACCAGCTAACAAGGTTATGTAGAGGTGCAATGTGTACACAGGATAATATATGAAAAGGTTTTTATATCTTAAAGAATGAAGAATATAGTTAGAGACCAAGCTCTCTAGTCCTAGTGTAGGATGGTGCAAGATGGTGCAGAAAAGAAGGATCAAATTAAGGAGTCAAGGTATAAGCAGATACAAGGCCTTGGAGGAATACAAGGGTTAATCATCTATGTCATGGTCATGGTACATGTCAACTTAAAGTCTATAAAAAGAATTTCTTATGGCTTTTCCTCTCCAAGAGGGATAGGTTTTGTCCCTGGCTTGAAGAACCTAAATTTGTGTCTCGTGTGTTTTGGTAATTGACTTGATGAAGGACATAATAAAGCTAAGAAGAGAAGACATAAGTTTTATAGATAATTTTGGGCATCATCCCTAAGACCAATATGAAAAGGGTCTATCATCCCCTAATTCAACACAAATAGGGTCTATCACCCCCTAATTCAGTTGCTACATGCCCTAGAGAATTCATTCCACTAATGGATTTAATTCATGAGAGTTTAAATGTTTGAAGTATATTTAAAATTACCCATTGAATCATAAAATCTCCTTTGAATGGGCCTAATTTAATTTAAAATCACTTACCCCCATGCAAGGGTATTCTACAAAGTACTTCTTGACATTTAAGAGTGCGTTGGTCTCCTGGGTGCGAAATCATCATTGGTTCGAGAATCTTCACATGTTTGGTGCCTTCCAGAAGAGCTCATAGGTGTCATACTTCAAACACATGTGTTCATCCATCACCATTGAACTTGGAAACATGTCTCATCTATTAGTATAAAGCTAGTCAATATCATTTATTGAGAAACTACCTACAACTTCCCTATAAATTGAGCACTCATCTAAGTGCAAGGGAGGAAGAAATTTGTGTAGTGTTATGCTTTTGGATTCTCCATTCTTGAGAGGTGAATTATTGCTATGTTGTTGATATGATGCTTGGCGTGATGAGGACAAAACGAAGTTAGAGCAGGTTGACGATGAACTGATCCACTGGTTGTAATCTACTCCTCCTTTTATTTCAATAAATATATATGCTATTTCTCTCATATATGCACTTATATCTTGTGAAGGTATTCTCAAATGTGTATCTATTCTAAAATGTAATTGGTTAAATTTGGTTAAGGTAGATATAATGTATATATGTATGTTTTTTGTTGTCTTTTGTCTTTGATTGCAGGTATTGATCAAGCAGGTTTCAGCTAGGTCAAGAGTGAAGGGAACGACAATAGAAGAGGAACAAGAGTGAATGATCACAAGTAGGTATTTATCCCTTATATATTTCTGTCTATTTTATAGAAAATAACATTTACTTTTCTTCTGTTGTTCTGAGTAAAGGAACACCACACTTAGGGAAGACTAGTTTATCCATAGATTAGAATTCCACATAAAAAATTGGCGACCATACTCGGGAGAAATCCATCATTCTTGGTTTTTCTGTCCTTTTTAATCATCATCAGTAGACTTTACTTCATCTATTCAGTCATTTCAATGTACTTTTTTCCTTAGAAGTGTGTTTAGCCTGCTTGATATTCAAGCTTCACTATGCCCAACACACTGTTGGTCAAGGTACATTTATCTACATAGCATTGCCTACCAATTAGAGGTGCTCTGCAATACACTGTCTTCCCTTAAGGGGTGCATTGCCCCTTGACCAGCCAAATTCTATCATAATTTGTCTTTTGCATTCAATTTCAGCCTATTGATTATTGTATTCTCAGATGCCTGTTTGACCTTAGACACCAGTAAACATTGCGAGTTCTTCCTCCTTTGGATAGTTCTTTGTTCAATGTTTCATTAACTATTTTCTTTATAATTTTCAAATTAAATCCAAAGTTGTAAATTTTGCATGATATCAATTCTCTGTTTTCAAAAGGAAAAATTTTGTTTCAGTGTTCATTTTCTAAGAGAAAATTGTTGTTTCAGTCCTCATTTATCATAAAAAAAACATTTGATTGATTATTTGTGCATTTATTTTCTTTTTAATCATTCACATTAAAGGAAACTAAAAAGAAAAACATGCATATGCATTTAGAAATTGTGAGTTTTGCAGAGGAATATATTATGGAAATCTGCATTTAGTTTGTGCTCTTTAACCTATGCTCAAAAATATGATTGCTCTATCCCTTTAGTAGCTAAGGTTTTCATTGAAACACAAAATTGAAAGTATTGCTTCTCATTTAGTTTTCATTTTAGGAAATTTTCATTACATCTCATGGTGAAGCTAAAAGATAAATAGTTAAGCAAGATCAACATAAAATTCACCTCAATAAATCTAAGAAAGCATTGTAAAATTAACGATAACACTTAGAAGTTCTACGCTAGAGACGTGTTTTGGAGTCGTTAAGCATAACAACTGTTTCTAACTTGCCTTCGATACATTTCGACTGTGAAATACCATTCCACGTACATAAGTGTATCAGAGCTCGTCCACGTACCTTCCAGTATATAGGGTTGTGTTCTAGTATGAAAAGTATAAGGGGGTGACCTCACTCTGCAGTTTTGCATTAGATAGTGCTATTAAGGACTTGGGACTCGACGTACCTTCAGGTATATTTGGGAGGACAACATTCAGCTACTTACCATCCATAGGTAACCAAGTCGGGCGCCTTGTAACTTTTGATACACCGAACACAACATTCGAGGAGATTGTCTGCCTGTACTTCTTGGTTCGCTAGGAGGTATTATACAGTTCACAATTACTTGGTAATCCTTTTGCCTAGTATCACCCTTTTATTTGTTTATTTTTTTTTGTAATTAAATCAATCACTCATCGTGTAAGAAGAACAAACCTTTCCCCTTCATTCATGTAGAATAGCGCTTAAACCACCTTTACCAACAGAAGCCATTTCTGATCGGCGAAGGTGACCCCATTCTACCTAATCCAGTACTATCAGCACCTCTGATGAATCATCTTCACCACATCTACCAGAGTCGTCTCGAGTCATTTCTACACATCCTGGTTTATCTACTATCATCAAAACAAAGTTCTCATCGCTACCTGTAGACACTAAAGTTCCAATCAGTGAAACCATACATTTAGAACCCAACGTTGTTCAAATGGAAGTTGATCCAGATCCCATCATTCTTTTAACATAACATCTAGATCCCAAAGTCGAATGAAAAGCACTTGTTCCTATATTGGTCGCTCCGCAATCATCCGTAGCCATTGAGTCTTCCCTTTTATCTTGCAGTCAACCACTTGAAATATATCTTGGGCCTGACGGTGAAATGTTTCCACCAGGTTTGATTTCGATTAAGGAAGAACCTCAACAAGATGATATACCTGCAAGTCCAACTCATTTTGGGTTGGGGCTTTATCTTTATGAGTCTTTTCCTTGATTAAATTACACTTCTTCAGTTGATCCTATTTCAATCCAAGTTCTCATAGATCCTATAGGGTATTCGCTAGGTCATTTGACAATGGATGAGTCAACATCTCCAGTTGTGCCATCTATTACAGTTCTGACAACATCTACTATTGCTACTCTGTCAATGTTTACCACATCACCTGAGTCACATCTTTATGGTGGTCTTTTTGTCCCTCTAGGTTACCAATAATTATCTAAAACCTACTATGGTGCCTCCTCTAATCCATGTAATTCACCCATGTCATCTTCTTCTATCTTATCTGGTACATCTCTAATGAGTACTGAACAACTTGATCCTTTATACAAATCTTCAATTCAACATCAAGTTGGTCCATCTTAGTACCTTCCATCCAATTCAATCTCGATTAGACTCCCACCATTTGGGAACAATATATTTCGTATCATTACACTCCTTATGTTGGGGGGAAAAATGTGGTCACCCATTTTTACAGTACTCTGCCATTTATGGTCACCCAAATGTTGCAATGATTTTTTTTTCAGTGGAAACCTATCATGCTCGTTCAACCACAAATAGTTGTGCATTCATACCAACCGGTTCAACCTGTTGTGACTACATCTACCCCACATGTTAATACTTCATTACCCCATTTATAGGCTCAGTTGGTTGTACCTCAACCATCTTAGGCGGGTCCTTCAACCCATTACCCTCAAAACCTGGGCCTCCAGACTCCACCTTCTTCGACTTGTTTACAACAACCACCTATATCTGGAACCTTATAGCCACAGGCCAGATTGCAGCACACTGACATGTCACGGGCTCTAAACGGTCCCACCTATTCTATTTGAGTCCAATATATTCTATTTTGGGCTATAATCTTGGTGGGAAATCACCTTGGCGGCCATAACCTCAAATGCCACAACAACAATTTCAACAACAACAAGCTTATCCAGGTCTTGTTCAACATATCCCTCAAGTGTTTGGTCATCAAAATAAACCCTATCTAGGTTACCAACAATAAATGCCTTAAGCTGGTGCACAAAGGCCTGTTGCCTAAGCAATTCCATCCTATCCTGGTTATGCTCAACCTGACTTGAATCGACAGTTTCCATTTGTCGCAACATTAGAATTACCTGATTTAAACCATCTTACCAATGATCCCATCAACTATTCTCCTTAGTGGTCGATGATTCCACACAAATTAACCTCCGAAATTCCTAAATTCAATGGAAACCCTGGAGAAGACCCGTCAACACATGTTATGACTTATCATTTGTGGTGCTCATCAAACTACTTAAATACTAAATTCGTTAGACTATGTATTTTCCAGTGTATGATTACTGGTCTGGCTACGAAGTGGTATATTGAATTACCATGAGCTTCATTTGATAAATTCACTGCCTTAGCCACTACCTTTTTAACCCACTTCCAGTTACCCATACGATATGAAACTGGAACGAAACTATTGACCAAATTTAAACAGAAAACTGCTATTCACATATCTGATCATATTCATGAGTGGATTCGTCATCAAAAAATGGTCAAAACATTTGTTCTTGATCTTCTCTTGGCTGAGTGGTTTATTAAGTCCTTTCTGCCATCTACCATCGAGGATGTAGCTAAAGGTGGAGTCATTACTGAAGAGAAATTCATTGCTCGTGCCCAATACTTATATTTAATTTATACTCAATCTGGCAGGCTCTATGAGAAAATTCCAAATGCGCTGCAATCAAATTTTACTATTCCTCCTCCAACCCAGTAAGGACTCTCATGTCGATGATGGTGTTTGGTCAATTTAGTGTGTCCTAAATTGCTAACATAAATTATCAACCAGGGATTCGTAAGCCGACGAAGTGTGGCGCACTATATGTGCAAGATAACATATCTCTTACTTTTTGTCGTTTTTGGATTTTTATGAAATTCTAAAAGACAAGTATGGAGACAAATATTCAAGACAATGATGTCCTTCTAATGGTTTTCCAAACTTCAAAAGAATTTTAAAACACACAATGACAAAATTAATTCCTAAAAGGAAATGAAAATTGCATCACTATTCTAATCAAGCAAACGGTGAACTATTGATCATGAAACTCATTATCCTTGCTGCTGTCTAAACACAAAAGAAACTGTACTCAAAGAAAAGATTGCAAGTAAAGTAAAACTAAAATCAAATTACATCAACTCATATTGTGACCCCTCACCATTAGTCTAGCTATGACTTTCGGAGGTAATCATAAACAACTTGAGCAATCTGATATCTAATTTGCAGAAAAAGAAACTAATATCAAACTACACACTCATACTTCAATCCCTCACCATTAGTCCGGCTATGGCTTTCGGAGGTAACTGAAAATGACATGAGCAATTTAATATATCTAACTTGCAGAAAAGTAAACTAATATCAAACTACACACTCATACTTCAATCCCTCACCATTAGTCCAGCTATGGCTTTCGGAGGTAATTGAAAATGACATGAGCAATTTAATATATCTAACTTGCAGAAAAGTAAACTAATATCAAACTACACACTCATACTTCAATCCCTCGCCATTAGTCCAGCTATGGCTTTCAAAGGTAACTGAAAATGATATGAGCAATTTAATATATCTAACTTGCAGAAAATTAAACTAATATCAAACTACACACTCATACTTCAATCCCTCGCCATTAGTCCAGCTATGGCTTTCGGAGGTAACTGAAAATGACATGAGCAGCTTAATATCTAAATCTAACTACTAAAGCAAATGTGCAAGACTGAAATAAACAAATAGTGCTGGAATTAAACAAAAACTAAGAAAATTAAATTAGCAGAAGGACAAGATGGATTCCATGTCATTAGTCATTATAAAATTATATGCAAATGCCCGGGCTGCCATGAAAAATTATGCTAAAAGCTATGATTTCAGAAAGCAAGGAAATATGACAAAACATAATTGAAAGCAACTTATCTAGAAAACATGTAAAAGCCTCCTTGGATAGCAGGGGCCCTCTGCTACCAATTTGGTGAAGTCCTTTAGCTCCTTAAAGTTGTAATCAAAACAACATCAAAGAACTGAATTTCTCTATTAAAAAGAACTCACAAATCTACATCCCATTCCATCTTGAACTTTGTTACAAAAGACTTCTCTTCTACTTTTTCATTACTTCCTCATTACCTATGATAGGAGAAATCTTCTCCTATTTATACAAAATATGAGGAGTCATCTCATTAATGGGAGTCCATGAATCTCTCCCTCCATCTCTAGAGTTACAATCAAAATAGGAAATGATAAGACACATGTCTTTCTAGAGTTTCAACACAACTTGAGGAATGAGACACATATCCTCTTGGAGTTTCAATACAACAAGGAAGTGAGACACATATCCTCTTGATCCCATAATCTTCTCCAACCAAATTCGAATTTGGCCTTAGAGTGCCACATAAGGGTCTTCTAGAAGTCTCATTTTGACCTACACATGTCACAAAACTCATAACACATATATAGATATATGAAACTATGTTAATTTTCTAGTTTCTAATCATAAATTCACTTTAAATACATAAAATAAATAACTTTGGGAAACAAGGATCCTAACCCATATATTTATGAAAATAGTTACTTGATGTAGGGTTTTAGGTCAAATGGCTATGAAATAAGAGCTAAATGGTTATGACATAATGGAAATATGTATGAATATGGAAGACACTTTTGAGACTCAACATACCCCCCAACTGAAGTTGTTGCATGTTCTCATGCAACTATTGCAATGATTCATTTGTCCATGAGTTGATCTTTTATGAGTTTGACTCATATAGATTCATTCCAAACTTTGCTTCTTGATATTTTCCTTTTTGGCAAAGTATAATACATTTGATTGCAACATTTTTTTTTTTTTTTTTCAATGGTTGGTTCTTGTGTGACAACCATTTTTTTTTTTTTGAAGCATTGGTTCTTGTGTAACAATGCTTTATTTTCTTTGTTGCATCAAAGTTCATGAAAACATTTAGAATCAATTACTTCATCAATGAATTGATCATTTGCAAGGCATATAATCTTTTGGATCATGTTGCAACAATAGTTGGTTGGGAAGTATATGCGGGTGGAAATGAAATAAAAATGTGTGATAGTGTATGACATGTGGATATGAAATGATGTCCCTTCCCCCCAACTAAAGATATGACAATGTGAAAAAGGGAGTGAGGAATTTTTCCAAAGTTACAATTTTAGCATTCTAATGAATTACATGACTAAAAATTAGAAAACAACATACCTTCACTTACCTTAAATGTGGATGAGTTGTGCATGTGTGGTGGCTGCAAAATTCTGATCATATTCTTCTTCAAGTGGCTGAACAAGAAGAGTCATGGATAAGGAGATAAGATGACTTTTTATTTCTTCTACTAAAACTTGCTGAATCTGCTCCAAAATGCTGAAAATAATAGTCTTCATGTCTTCAAAACTCATTGGCATAATTCCTACTATGTGAAAAGATGTTCTGCTGTCGAACATAGTAGGAAATTGTTGACTTAGTGGCCATTAATGGATGCCACTAGTCAACACGAGAACTCTCACCATTGATGACAATGAGAGTCAAGATGCCCAAACACATCTTGCTAGGTACGAATGATTTTGCTGATGTCGAGTCACCTAGAAAATCTGACGAACAAGGGACATTAATGTATTCCCATTGTTTGTCAGCATGAGAACTTGCCATTAAGGCATGCAAGCCTCAAGGTGTTTTTACAAAGAACTTCGACTCAAAGGACTATGGACTCAATAATTTGCATTGAAGTAGGGCTTATTTGCGGAATGAAAATGACAAGAAATGGAAAATGAAAATGGAAGATGGCAATGGAGAGTAGAAATGGGAATGGGCAATAAGCATGTGAATGAGCCTCTTGCTTTTATTTGTGGTTATGAATGGACAAAAAGAAATGGAAAGTGGATGTGAATGTAAATGGAAAATATGAAGCGAAATGAGGTGAATGGTTTATTATGAGGTATGGATGTGATGGAGACAATAGTATCTGAAATTTTTTCAAATGTTTGGATCTGATTTTACATCAGCATATTTCCTCTTTGTTGCTAATCATCCTCTTATGAAACAAATTGGTCTCTTAGAGAGACACCATTCTCTTGTAATCATTTGTCCTTCCTCCTTAAACCTGCAAAAAAAACTAATACTTCTTCTGCAATGGAATGTAAGATTATCAAAGGAGAGAGGTGATCAATCTCTCTAGTTATGATATTTACACACAAAACTAAGAATTTGTATTAATTAAACAAGTTCTCAAAAGAAAAATAAAAAGAATTTATACCTGTTTTGGAATTAGTGCCTCAAGTTGAATGTAGCTTCTTTTCAGCAATTTATTTCATTATTTACCATTTCAAACTTTAATGATGGATTTCTCATTGTGTAGATTTTGTTGAGACCTTTCCAACGATACTTGAATCATCAAAATCTGATTTTGTATGAGAAAGTTAGGCTGATTTGAACAATGAGTTTTTTCAGCTGCGGAATTGGAGAACAGCTGCGGAATTGGACTTTAGCTGCGGAATTGGAGAACAGCTACGGAATTGGACTTTAGCTGCAGAATGTCGACGGTTTCTGTAGCTAAAAATCTTGAATAAAAATTTAGCCATTCATCTTTCATCATCAGTCCAAAATTAATCAATACCTTCAGATAAGTGAGCAAATAATTTATTCATTTCATTGATTCAAAATTATACATT